>BSBM01000695.1:1490000-2690000 GCA_027924585.1 Larix kaempferi | reverse complement strand
GTCGCTTATAACTAGGTCAGATTGTAGCTTTTTGACCTGCTGTTGAAAAGCTCGGTTTTCACTTTTTTCCTGCTTCAATTGGCTCTCTAACTTTCTCACGGTAACTTCCAAGTTGTGTCCCTTTAATGCCGCTTTTACAAAATCTTCATATATAAAATCTCCAATCTGCTTGTGGAACATGATTTTATCCGGCACCAATATCTCCTCCCAATTGACCCTCATTTCAGTCCCTTCATCCGCAGTCAAGACTGCTAGGTTCAAAGTGTTATCCTTCCTATCTCTATTGGTAATTAAGGAAGTTTCGGTACCAGAAAAATTTCTAGCCCTTGACATCAAGTCAAATAGATTTGGGGACAAAGCCTATTTATTATGTCCATATTGTTTGCACAGGTCTGCTTTGGACCAAAATTTATTTGCTTCATCACCCTCCTTATCATCCTGGAAATTATATTCTTTAATTTGGACCTCGGGAGCTGAAAGCCCTTCATCATTTTCTCTCTCACCATCCATCGGAACAGTCATTTCTTCTTGAGCCACTGCAATGACCAATTCTTCATTAGTGGGAGAAAAAACTAACTCGGCTTGGGTGGCTGCAACAACTACTTCAACTTGTGTTTCCAATTTAGGCCGTTTGTCTCCACTTCCTACTTTAGTATCCATATCTCGAACTTCCTCCAAGTCCCTTTTCCATCCCACTTCCAGAGTGTCTGAGACCTGATGTATGCCCATTATAAAATTAGACAGCATTATATCTCCTTCCTGTAACTCCACAACCTCTTCCACCTAGGGTTCCCAGTGTAACAAATTTCGACCCTTTAATATCCCTTCTGGCTCCTTAGTTTCGAAAGCACTTAAATTACAATCTTTCCTTCTTTTAGAAACAATGTGCAAGGGGTCGTATTCAACTGCCACATCATTCTTGAACCCCAGAGGCTTCAATAACTCTTCTACATCTTCAAAGCTTCCTTTCCCTTTACTATGAAAGGACCCACCTTCCAAGGGTATTTTATATCAACGCCCTTCTTAAATTTCAGGAACTGCCACTCTTCCAGGATCAGTTTCTGTCTGATAAATTCAAGAGCGAAAATTCGCAATGTTAGAAAAGAGGGCAAGACATAGGGGTCCTGTACCAAACCATACAGTCTAATGATTGTAGCATCCTTCAATAAAAACTAGTCACCGACAGCCAGCTCGCTCTTCAACTGCATCATTGTTTTCATCTCGGGCAATACCCTAGGCAATTCTTCCCCAAAGATGACTTTATAAACAGGGGATAAGATATAGTTCAATTAGTTAAAGCCATTATCTATCAAAGTATCGACATCAAGCAGCGGGGAAAAATGTGGGCTTTCAACGCTGTTGTACATAATCATATTCAAAAGTTGTGTCTGGTATCTTAAAAACCTAGCACTTGGGAACTTACTCAACTGTACATGTATTCTTTCTGCCAGAAATCCATCGAACTTAAAGGATGGGCTGAGCCCATTTTCAGACTCTGCCAAACTAATGCTAATCCTGAAAAGTAAACTCAACTAGACTTCGGTTACCCACAGTTCTGTATCTATTCCTAAAAATTGTGTCACTAAAGAAAGAACCAATTGGGAATTGTCATCAAAAAGGCTGACATTCAAGGGGTAGGAGTTTTCTGCAATTTCTAAGCCGGTTTTTAGGCACGTAGCTAAAAGCGCTTGATGGCTTTCGGGGGTTATTTGGTGAAACAGGGCAACCACAAAGTCTTCAGAAAAACCTTCCAACCCAAGGTGTTGTGACTCGGAGACGAAAAAATAATTTCTAACAACCGATGCATCTATAGCACAGACGACTCTAGACTGATGGGAATCTATAATTATCTTCTGGGGCTCTGAGTAATTCGAGGAACACCATGATACAAATTCAGAGACAGACACTACCTGGTCAAGGCAAAAGGAATCAAATGACGACCTGAAAACCCCATGTATATCGAGACCTTGTTCCTGTAAGGCCTCCAATCTTTTCATGACCTCTGGGACAGGGAGCCGAATGTGTGTATCAAACACATCGGTGTCCCTATCCTCTAGGGCAAATTTAACCCTAGATCTGGTAGAAACCTGGTCTTCCCCCATCTTATGACTATAAAAGACTTAACTTTGCAGAGAATGGCGGTTATATGGTCCTACCTGTCACTTTGGAAGCTTTGAACACACCCTGTCGAAGGTTCTATCGCCTTTGTCATCTGCCACATGCCGAGAGACTTTTCTGACTTTGATAGGCTTCGAACCAAATGTCAACTTTTATGGGTGTTCTTATATATAAAACCATGTTTCCATAACCTCCGGCTTCCTTGGCCAACTATCTTTCAATCTCAACCATTGATCTCCCATGTGCTCACCTCCCGCCGTCGAATCTGGCTTCCCTTTACCTATTGAGTTGACAACTCATTTATTTCCACCATCAGATCCTCTTGCTAGTTCTCATATGGGACATTCATCTCCTCCATAGGCATCTATGAGGTGGTATTGCATGCACTAAAAATGGTTTCCTATACCGCCTTTTCTTTGTGCGACAGGTTCGGGAGTGAACACCTGTCTGGAGGGAAAATTCCATCGCATCCACCGTGTCACTATCCAGTGTGATATTTCTTGATGCGACTATCTATGAGAACCATTCATCTCTTCTCAAATGTGCATCCACGGTGCAGCTCTACGCTCCATTTAACTCTTAAATCATCCATCTGCTAGTGGGGTCCTACCTATTATCTTCTGCGTGCTTCCAACCTCCACTGGCCATTGATGTGGCTCTCCTTGTTGTCCAAACCATCTATCTGGGGGGGACCACATATGTCGCGCACCGTCCAGTTGGAGGTGAGGGATTCTCTGTCGTAGATCTTTAGTGTCCTGTCCCACCATCGTGGCATTGCATGGGCTTGAAATATCCCCTTTTACCGCTTTTTCTCCTTGCGACGCTTTCGAGAGTTGACATCTGTCCGGTAAGAAAATCCCATCACATCCAGTTAATATTTTTCTTCCTTGCAACTGAGCCATGCGACTATCAACAGGAGTCATTGATTTCATGCCTACACCTGATCGACAGTGCCTATGTGCATGGCACTTAAACTCCCCATATTTATATGCGGACTATAGGGCTTAGGGTCTTTTTACCCCCTTACTTGATTTCACTTGCATATTAATACCCATATTTTGAAATTATTCCATTTTTATTGCATTGGGTCCTTCTAGACCTCTTCTTTTCTTGTCCCAGCACCTGGCCATCGAGGATGTGGAGTGCTTCAAGCTTCCATCAGGTAGTTGTTTAACCCTCCACCTTTCCCATTAAGTTTTTATGCTACAAAAAATAAATAGGTGCTAACAAGATGATCCCTTCTCTTGGGTTCTGCCCTCCTTTATAGGTGAGTTATGTTTGGAACATGATTGTTTGAATGATAATATATTTAGTTTCTTTTATTTTTAATTAAATTTGAAATATATTAACTTTAAAAGATATTCTACTAAATATCTTACTCCTAGTTTATCTAGGAGTTTTGTTTTTTTCAAGTAGACGCACTTAAATAAATCATAAATATTATTAATAATAATCATATACATTATTCCTACTATTAATAATAATACTATTCATAACATTAATAGTATTATAATGTGAGAGTCATTCTATGCATAACCTTTATGCAATGTGTATATATGTATATATGAGAAACGTTCTTCTTTTAGAAAATAATAATAATAATAATAATAATAGTAATATTATTATCAATACTATTAATAATAATATTAACTTTGAGAGCCAACTTATGCCTAGCCTTTATGCATGTCATTTGACATATGAATATTTAATTATTCAATAATAGTTATGGTAATTTTCCTTGGATTTATTTATGTATATCTCGTAATACTTCTTTTAAATATTAAGTACAAGGTCCAACTCTTTGGACAGGTCTTTTGGGTAAGCTTGGATAGCTTGCTAGGTTAGGTGCCTCTAGGTCTCTCTCTTGCATGTTGGATTCCCTCGTTTAACATGGTAGTTCCCGTAGTACTTGATTACAGATAGAAAATTATTCATTTAACCAATTTAAATAAATGTGATGAATAGAAGTGCTATTCAGAGTCTTCTCGACTCAACAATTTTGAGATCTAGTAACCCTGAGTGCTCTTCAGATCTTTTAATTCAACACTTTCACATGGGTGTTACGCTAGTGCAATTGCAGAGCCTCCTGCTCAACACTAGTACTAGAATTTGGTTGTGAAGCACATCTAGAATATTCAAGTGGCCTCGGATTCGGTATTCATTTATCAAGCTTGGAGTGCTCCAGGGCTTATGCCCAACACTCGATGTACATCGACGCTTACACCCAGTACATAATAATTCCTCTAGGTACATCGGGGCTTATGCCCAGTATGTAGGTCATCCATGTGTTCCTGAGTCCACGCTCAACACACCACATAAATCAATCCAGTAAATCATAACTCTACACAGTATGTAAAAAAAAAGGTCATCTCAGTATATTAGGGTTGTACCCAATCATATGATAAAACATAATCAATCCATTAGGGCTTTCTTTCCCAATATATAAAAATAGTACATCAGTCAGGGTTCGTGCCCAATATGTATATCTATAAAAGAAATAAATCATGTGCACTAGGCTTATGCCCAATAATCAGAACAAATCATATGTGTTGGGGCTTTTAAGCCCAATATATAACATCAGAAATAGTTAGTCAAAATTCGGGATATTACATCCCTCCCCACTTAGAGAAACACCGTCCTGGTGTTCTAGGGGCTAGAAATAAAGTCATGAAACAAGGAGGGGTATGCCTCTTTCATGGTGGCCTCATTTTCCCAAGTAGCCTCCTCTGGTCTGAAGTGCCTCCATTGCACTTTCAGCTGGGTAATGGTCCTTCTTCTAAGCTGCACCTTTCTCTTGTCCAAAATGTGGAGTGGTTCCGGCATGAACTCCCCTTCGGGCTCCACCTGTAATAAGGACCAATCAATTACATGTTTAGTATTGTATACATATTTCTTTAATAAAGATGCATGAAAAACATTATGATCTTTTACATGAGCTGGTAAGGCTAACTCATATGCTAATGTGCCCTTCTTAGCCAGTATCTCAAAAGGTCCACAAAACCTGGGGGCTAGTTTCCCGCATCATCCTAAGCTCAAAGAGCTTCATTTTGCTTTCACCTTCAAGAAGACATGTTCGCCGACTTGGTAGTCTTTGTATTTTCTTTTCTTATCCGCATAACTCTTTTGGAGGTCTTGTGCCTCCTTCAAGTTTTGTTGTACCTTGGAGACTAGTTGTTCCAAGTCTTTTAGTAAGTTGGGGCTGAACATAAGTCTGTCTACCGGACTGTCCCAAGTCACGGGTGTCCGACACTTCCTGCCATAGAGTACCCCGAAAGGGCTCATCTTGGCAGAGGTTTGGTATTTGTTGTTATAGACAAACTCTGCGAGGTACAAATAATCTTCCCACTTGGTGGGGTTGTTCATGATAGACATTCTCAGCATATACTCAAGGATTTGGTTTACTCGTTCTGTTTGTCCGTCAGTTTGGGGGTGTACACGGTACTGAATTGTAATTGTGTCTCGAAACTAAAGAACAATGCTCTCTAGAAGTTGCTAGTGAACTTCGTGTCTCGATCGGAAACGATTGCCTTGGGTATCCCATGCAATCGAAAGATCTCCTTCAATAAGATGTATGTGATGTCTATTTCTTTGTAGGTAGACTTCATTGGTATAAAATGGGTTGCTTTGAACAGCTTGTCTACTACTACAAAGATGGAATCGTTCTGCTTCTTACTCTTGGGTATGCCCGTAATTAAGTCCATGCTTATTACTTCCCACTTCCACTCTGGAATAGGTAAAGGTTGTAGTAAACCAGAGGGGTGTTGATGTTCCGCATTGACTAGTTGGAACTCCTGACATTTTGCGATGAACAAGGTGATGTTAGCTTTCCACATAGGCCACAAGAAATGTCTCTTTACTGCCGATATCATCTTTTGATTTTCGGGATGCCCCAAATAGGGTTTCTGATGAAATTCAGTGAGGATGTTAGGTTTGATGTCTCTGCTTTCTGGAACATAAAGTCTCTTTTTTTACCATAGCAGTCCCGACTCGTTTATCTTATACTCCTTCTGTTGGTGGAATAACCTATCTTCTTGGGTCTTTTTAAGGATCTCGACATAGAATAGGTCACCTTGACATGTCGTTCTAATTCGGTGGTGTAAATCTGAGTCGGTTTGACTTACGGTCACCTCATATATCATATGGGCCCATCGACTTAAAGCGTCAGTGATCTTGTTCTTCTTTCCCTTTATGTGGTTTAGTTCGAAGTGGTACTCACTATGGAAGTTTAGCCACCTGTCCTGTTTGGCATTTAGGTCCAGTTGGTCAAATAAGTAATTTAGACTCATGTTGTCCATCTTTAATAGTAACTTCTTTCCCATAAGGTAGTGCCTCCACATATTTAAGGAGTGGATAATGGTGGCTAGTTCAAGATCATGTGTAGGGTAGTTATGTTCGTTTTCCTTTAACTTCCTTGACTCGTAATAGATAATGAAGTCATCTTGCATAAGGACTCCACCGAGCCCTTCCTTGCTTGCATCCGTGCAAACTACGAATTCCCCATCGGGATCAGCAATCCGTAGAATGGGTGCACTAGTCAAAAGTTGTTTTAAATTTTGGAAACTTTCTTCACATTTTGTCGTCCAAAGAAATTTGGTTGTTTTCTTTTGCAAGGTTGTCATAGGACAAGCAATTCGAGAGAAGTTCTCAATGAACTTTCGGTAGTATTCGTCTAACCCTAAGAATGATCTTATGTCGGTTACGCTAGTGGGGGTAGGCCATTCTTCTATGGCTCTAATATTCTTGGGGTCAACTGCTATCCCCTTCTCCGAGATGATGTGCCCTAGGTACTGTATCTGGGGTTTGTAGAAATAACACTTGCTAAACTTAACGTACAGTTGGTGTTCTCGTAGTATTCGTAATACTATATGTAGGTCTTCTTCGTGTTCTTCTTAATTCTTGGAGTAGATCAGAATGTCGTCGATGAAGACTAGAACAAACTTGTCTAGGTATTTACTAAAGATGTTGTTCATCATGCACATAAAGTTGGCAGGTGCGTTTGTCAACCCAAAGGGCATCAGTACGAACTCGTAATGGCCATATCGGGTCTGAAATGTGGTTTTGCTGATATCTTCATCATGGATTCTCACCTAATGGTATCTGGATCATAAGTCAATCTTTGAGAATATCTTTGCTCCTCCGACTTGATCAAACAAGTCATCAATTCTAGGGAGTGGGTATCGGTTCTTGATGGTCAATTTTTTGAGTTGATGGTAATCGATGCACATCCACATCATCCCGTCCTTCTTCTTGGCAAAGAGTATTGGTGCCCCCCAGGGAGACACACTAGGTTGGATATACCCCTTCTTGATCAAATCTTGTAATTGAAGCTTGAGTTCCACCAGTTCATGCGGACTCATGTGGTATGGGGATTTGGACACTGGTACAGAACCGGGTGTTAACTCTATGGAGAAATCTAGGTCTCATTTGGGCGGTAGCCCAGGTATTTCCTTGGGAAATTCATCCTTGAATTCTACAAGGACTGGAAAGTCTTCGATCTTTTGTTCCCTATCCATTTCTACGGTTTGAATGTTGACTGCAAAGAGTTTACAACCCTTTCTTATGCATTTCTTTGTGAAAATCCTCACAGCAGATCTAAGAGCTAATGTATAACTCACAAGAAAGAATTTAGGAAGAAGATTAAGAGTGGTTAATGCAGTAAAATGAGCAACAGAATAATAATATAGTAGAACTCGGATAGAAGCAAAGTAACTTCACACACACTAATTCATTAATCACAATATGGACAAATAAGTAGTACAATGCATGAGGATTCAAATGCCAAGGTGGAAATTCGAATTAGCCTTCATGGAGTGATCAAAAACATCACTGGAGTGTCATCGGAGCACAACTGGGAGTCTTAATTATCATCAATGGAGTCAGCAATGCTCATTGGAGTCAAAATGGGCAGTCTAGTCTCACTGGAGGTCTATTGGAGTGATACAGTTAGTTGAACTGAAGATAACTGAAGTAACTGAAGCACAACTGAATGGTAACTGAGAGAGGGCGCCTTTGTTTCCTTAAATCAAGGAGGAAGGGCGCACTAAGATCTAAGAGGGCTAAAAATGATCTGAGAGAAGGTCCCGGGGGCTGGCCAACTGAGGCCAGGTGTTGGGACTGATGACTGGGATGCGTGCAATTGCTTGCATGCATGCAGAATGCATGTTGCATGCAGAAATTCATGCAAGACTGAAACTGCAAATAATGAAAATGCTGGTAGAACTAGGATGGAGTATAGGAATATCCTAACACCCCCTCTTAATCCATCCTGGGCCTTGGTAACTGAGACCAAATGTCACCCAATATAGTGAATAATAATAGTCAATAAACTGAGGAAATGGGAAAAACCTCAAGGGAAAAATACCCCCCATCAAAATAGACTGTAAGGCACACACATAAATAAATGCTCCAGACTCAAGCAGGTGTGATGCTTGGTCATATGTTTGGAGGTATCTTCTTCTTGGGAAGAAGTGGATCATGCTCAAAAAGCATGTGCTTGTTCTTGCTCTTCAGATCGAATGTGATGAGAGCAAATCCAAAAGTATGAGGATGATCCTTGAACATGTGATTTGAATCATCTAAGGTAGGATCAAATCTATGAATGTGCAGATAGTCTTTTGTCTTCTCCTTCGAACCATCATGGGTGAGATTATGCCAAAAAGAACCATCACATGATTTCTTGAAATCCAAATCAGATTTAAGACTTGAAGAATAGTTTCTTGAGATCTCCTTTGAACCAGCAGGGGTGAGATCAAAACTATCATATGCATGAAAAATTATCCCAAGTAGTGATTGCTTGGAATCCAAATTAGATACAAGACTTGAATCATGGTTTCTTGAGATCTCCTTTGAACCATTAGAGGTGAGATCAAAGCCAGAAAATGCATGAGAAACTATCCCAAGCGAATGGCAATGGTTTCTTGAGATCTCCTTTGAACCAGTAGGGGTGAGATCAAAACCATGATGTGCGTGAGAAATTATCCCAAGCGAATGGCAATGGCCATATTCTTCAATAACCTTTTGAAAGCATGAAATAATGATCATATAGTAGTACATTAGAGGTGAGTGATCAAGGAGAGCGAATGCATTACCTCCATTGGCTAATTTGACCTCCGAAACATTCAATAGATCATGATGCAGACCAACAGACTCTGGTGCAAGAGAGGATATAGGACCTTTTGCAATTTCTAGAGTGTGAGCTGGCACAGAATTCGAAATAGAAGAAATTTGGAGCATGGGTGTAGAATCTACAAGTTCTTCTTCTTTGTGGACAACTTCAATATGAGATATGTTTGATACTCATTCATGATCAATGAGATCATCAAGGAGGGTGAATGCATCACTTTTCTTGCTCTCGAAAGGGTTTGGACCAATCCCTTCATTCTGTTTGCCAAATATTACATCCAGGTGGGCCCATAGCTCTTTTGGAGATAAAATATCAGGGAGGTCATATAACATGCATCGAGGCATAGCATACATCATGGCTGCACAAGTTGTTTCACCTTTATCTAACCAGTCATTCTTTTCATCATAGGATTCAAACTCTCTTTCAAAACAATGATCAAAGAGACCATGTCTCTTCAAATGTGCTATCATTTGTGGTTTCCATTCATCTTAGTTGAATGGAGAAAGAGGAGTAATTCCTGATGAATACATGGAAGTTGTTTGAAGACCTGCAAAAACAATAGAAAATATCTGCAACTGCTACTGCTGCAAAAATGCAGAAACTGTTGCAACTGCTGCACTCAAAATATTGATAATAACCTGCAAAAAACTCTCAGGAATGGATATAAACAATACTCTCAACATGCTATGATACCATGTGAAAATCCTCACAGGAGATCTCAGATATGATGTATACCTCACAAGAAATAATTTAGGAATAAGATTAAGAGTGGTCAATGCAATCAAATGAGCAACATAATAATAATACAGTAGAACTCGGATAGAAGCAAAATAACTTCACACACACTAATTCATTAATCACAATATGGACAAATAAGTAGTACAATGCATGAGGATTCGAATTCCAAGGTGGAAATTTGAATTAGCCTTCATGAAGTGATAAAAAAGATCACTGGAGTGTCATCGGAGCACAACTGGGAGTCTTCATTATCATCAGTGGAGTCATCAATGCTCACTGGAGTCAAAATGGGAAGTCTAGTCTCAATGGAGGTCTATTGGAGTGATACAGTCAGTTGAACTGAATATAACTAAAGTAACTAAAGTCACTAGTACAAAATGAGAGATAAGTGACCAAACAAATGACCAAAATCCACATATAAATGACCACTTTTGAGTTGGTGACCACTGGTAGCAAATTAGTGGCCATATATCATGCGACCAAAAATGTGGTCATATTTAGCTTGGTCATTTATAGCTTATCTTGTGGTCATATATTTGGTCGTATATTTGGTCATTAATTTTGTAATATATTTGGTCATTAATGGTCACGCAATAAATGACCACTAATTTGCTACCAACGATCGCCAACTCAAAAGTAGTCATTTATATGCATATTTTGGTCATTTTTTGGTCACTTATCTCTCATGTTGTAATGGTGGTCATTTATATGCAAATTTTGGACATTTTTTTAGTCATTATCTCTTTTTAGTGGTTTCAGAATATAAATAGGGCACGGTGGAATCAAACCACCAACCTCCTGCCTATAAGGCAGATGCTCTACCATTGAGCTAGCACCCTTAAATGTTTAACACTATATGCTGGACTTTCCTCAATACTCTTAAGGTAGGAATTTCTGAGCTTTTTGTTGTTCTTCCACTGATATTAAATTGCTGGATATATGTTTTTCCATTGTTTGAATACCCCAAATGATCTATCTTTCTTGATCCTCGCTTGATTTTGACAAAAGCATGGACATGGACATGGATAGAGTGATCTATTTTGCTCTCCCCTTAGGGTCTCTATTTGCTAAGTTTGTTGTATTGTTGGTTTACCTTGAGTCATTATCAGTAATGCACAAACAATTACCATGTTCTCTCCAAACTATGAATCCAACGACAGGGACATAATCATGTAGGATATTGAGATTATTTTTGTTTTCTGTAGCAATATCTGTTAACATTCAATATACATTAAATTCAAACATAATGTACATATGTCCATTTGTAACTCAACATAAAGTAAGGTAAACTCATGGAGGCTTATAGATTTCACAAATATTTCCAACATAAGACAACTCATACAACCAATCGCTGACAAATTAAGAATGTAATTATTCTATTTCCTTGACAACAAATAAAATGGTCGCCTCCTTTTGAATGTAGCATTTTGAACAAGTATTACCCAGAAGTGAAAAAATTTAATTTATCCTTCAGTGAATTTATGCATAGATTAGAACCTTACAAAATGTCCCACATATAATGCTATGGCAAAAGAATGGCCAAGCTTCCAAAAACATGGCTTCACACAAAAGATGATGCAATGATGTAGGCTTGATGAGTTAGAAGAATTGATGTCTGGTTTTTCAAGTCCATATATTAAGAAATGAAACATCCATATGTGAGTATCTCACTAAGGAATTATTTTCAATATTGTTTAGAGGTCAAGATCAGGCAACTGAAATATTTGCTCATCATCTACAAAAATATGGTGGCAACTTGTGGTTATAATGTCACATCCCGTGACATATTTTATCATGTTCAAAGGACATTGAATCTTAACATTTGTAGTGAATGGAGAACTGACCCACAAGCTTCCACATCTATGGAGGTCAAAACTACTGCACCTCTCTTTTAATGGAATTTTTCTCTCCAATCTTTAACATGCCCACTTGAGACAAAATAATCTTATTTAGGGGAATCACTGAAGCCTAGCGAGCACTTATGCCCATACTTTGATGAATTGAGCTACAAACAGCCCAAGAGCTAGAGCCACTCCAAATGAAGCATGTAACAGGACATAGTAATACTTGGCCATAAATATATTTATCTTGTCTTGCGGAGATTCATGAAACTTACAATTTATCACCATGGTAATTAATGAGAACGAGACATAAATTTGTAATTAAACAGCACTTTGGTACACAGAAGTTAGTTGGGAGCTGCCAAAGGACACTTACATTATGATTTTCATGAACAAAGTCGATCAGCAACTTTCCAATGGGTAGAGTTAACAAGGAGAAGAACTGTCATCAATAAGATGTCAGTAGATAAGATTGCAATCTTCCTCTCCATGATATATCCTCCACGTCGCTTTGAAAGAAAACACAAGTGTGACATTCTCAAAATAATTGTTAAGGCCAAAAATATTATAGCGCAATTTAAGGGAAGAGTCTTCGATCCAGCAGATGCACACAAAAGAGAATAAAGAACTATTACACCATATCTTACAACTTCATATCCTTTGTTTGTACCAATCCTAACTTGCTTTTGTTATAGGTCAAAGTGATGAAATTGGATCAGATGATAGGACTGTGGTTGTCCATCAGAGTCATCTCTTCATGAGGCATTACACTAGTCATCAATATATTTTGTAAAATCTTTTGAATGATGAAGCTAGAAAAATCAAGTATCAAAACAATATTCTGACAATTCTTAACTCTAAGTATGTTTTTATTGGCCTGGTTCTACTTGTAACGCCCCATATTTTGATTAGGGATATTTATCAATTAGACACACTATACTTTATTTGCTTATTATCTGTTGAACTCAGCTCAACTGAGTAAAATTTATTACGACATGATGGACCTGAATATAGGATGTTACTATGTTTAATGATGCCACTATGATTACGATGTTTCTATGTTTATGTGGTTGCAATGTCATGGTTATCATAGGATTCCTTTATGTATGATTACAATATATGTTTATATGATTTCGTTAAATGTGAAATATATATGCGGTACATGGATACCATCTTATGATGTGAATTATGGAAGTATTATATGTCCCGTGCATCTGAGATGAACTAAAACTATTACCTGAAATAAAATGATGTTGATAATATGGATCAATTGGTGATTGATGGGAAATGCTTTCTATAAAATGTGTATTTTGCGAAATACTAACCTGCAGGACACAAGGGCTATGAGAAAGCCAGATACTTAATCTGATATATGGGGTAAGAAATTTTCCATACGATAAACCTTAGCAACCAAAATTGATGATACGATGACACAAACCGATAATCCCGATAGCAGCAAAGTATGAGTCGATAAGGGCGTAGGCCCAGTATGTTGAGGGGGATGGATGTGTTTCCCACCCTATGTTTTCATGAGACCCGAGGTCGTGGGAGGGCCGTGCTGAGACACGCTCCCCATGTTGTTGTGATGACGATGGTCGGATGCCTGCTAAGGGAGGATAGGTCCGCTGTTCAGCCGACGCTATCGCTCTCAAGTTCTATGTGGTCAGGTCGGTGAGTCCGACAACCACTTTTGTACTAGCAGAGGAAGGATAGGGAGGATGCAGGACGTAGGTTATGATGGGAGGATGTGTTAGTTAGTACTGTTGAGGGTTGAGTATTCCTTGATTCCAAGTTAGTGGTAGTAGGTACCCTTCCTTGTACTTGATTGATTGGACTGATGTAATCATAAAAATAATGAAATGAAATCTTAAAGGTTAACTGATAAAATAACCGATGATGTTTTAGTAATGTTATGATAAATGTATACTTGTTTAGTTTGCATAAAGTATTATTAGTATTAGTTAGCTGTTATGCATAGGAAATATGACATATGTTTATAGTACATGTCTGTCTTGTGCATACGCTGGCCACGCATGCACATTTTGTACATGCACGATAATATGAGTTTACAACATACTTATCAAGATTTAACAATGTTATAAGTTTTCATAGATAACTCAATTAAGTATTTAGTGAATGACTTAATTAGTAAAAGATTATCAAGTTCTAATATGTAAAATAAGTTAATTAGTGTTTATATGTAAACATTGTAATGAACAATTAAAATAAATGTCGTTAATTGTAAGTATCCTCAAGTGAAGGTGTCTTCAATATGAAGTATAATAGTTAAACATTAATACTAGAAGAGTGTACTATATAATTGGTGATCATGATTAATTAAACCATTAAGTATATTTCATTATTAATACACAGAGGTACTATGTTGGCACTTATCGATTAAACAAATAAATATTTTTAATTACTATTCACAATTAATTTAATTACTGTTATTATTAATTATTACTGTTATTATTATTATTATTTAATTAATAAAAAAAAAAAAGATAATAATCCTTTTTATAAAGCATAGTGGGTTGAATAATTTATTAAATAGATTATTCATTTAAGTAATTGACACAATCATTCCAAGTAAATTAAAAGATTTGTTTAAATAAATTATTGAGTAATTGGATTTGTTTTCATATTAATTGAAAAAGAATAGAACAATAAATTAATGAATAAAATAAAGGAGATACGAGGGATATGATTACTATACGATATGATTAACAATAAACTAATGAATAAAGTCGATTTAACAATAAACTATACGATATGATTACTAGAATTTATTACAAGTTAGAACATTTAGTTTTGAGTCGAGATGTGGGTACAAACATTTAAGACTTATGCCTTTTCCCATCTTGAAAGGCCACACAATATATATATATATATTATTTTTCAAAAACACTTAACCAAGTGGTGGAATGATTTTAATATTATTTAAAATTGTCTTGGGAATTTAAATATAAGTCATAGTTATCTTGTTTTGATTAAACAAAAGGAATTCAAATCTCAAACTAGAAAATTCAATAATTCCACTGCTCGAGAAAAAACTTGGATGATTTAGAATAATATATAATAATCATTTTACCTTGAAAAGGGGTTGCATTAATGATTTATACTTCCAAAAAAAACCATGAGAGCTAGGGCGGTGGAGTGACAAGGAAGTTATGAATTTATGAAGGAGGAAAATTTCTATAAAGGGAAGATTGAACGAAGTAGTCGGGGGAAAAGTTGGATCTTATTTTGTTTTTGGGAGAAATTTTGAAGGAGGAAGAAAGGGAAAACTCCTATTACACAGAGGAAGGGGAAAACTCTAATTGGGAAATAAGAAACAAGGTAGCTGCTATTGGAATTATCGGTTTGTGGGCTCAGGGGCTAGGAAGTCTGTCGATTTCCTAGGGCCAGCATGATTAGAGCTGGTCGGTAGGGTGGTTCATTCAATCGGTTGCTAAGCTCTAAAGACGAAAATCGGGAAGGAAATCTACAGCAAGTTACGGAACAATCTACAAACTTCAAACTTCGGGCAACATGTATTTTCCTTGTTAATTATTAGTTTATTATGCTGAAACATACTCTTATACTCTTATGCTGAAATATGTACATGAAATAAAATCCTAACATGTCACGTTATTTTTACATCCGTAAGTATGTTAATGACTAGAAACCAGAAAGTGCTTATACTAAGGTTAGGGAATTTTCATTTGAATAGCGATCAATTTATCAGAAATGTATACGAAATTTCATTTGAACAACATAAAATTTCATTGGAAATTTTCTGAACTAGATTAGGGTAAGATTAATACATAGAAAATGACTCAGGACTCTCTTGGAAAACCGGAGCATTACACTACTTATCCTTTATATATTACAATAAATTACATTCGGCTCTATAAAGGATATGGTAATCACCAGGGGAGATAGTTTTCCAACCTCCTGATATCCATCAATCTAACCTATTCAAAATAAGTGTTAGCTCATATCGCTTTTAATTTCAATTTTGATAGAATATCAGCCAACTTGTCATTATTGCAAATAAAATCAATGAACATCGACAAATAACAACTTCTCAAATAGAATTAACTACATTTTGAACCGGGATATAAGAGTGAACCTGATGAAAATGACTGTAGAAAATGATCAATGTAGTTGTAGCAACAATAAGCACAGATACAGACAGAGTTGTGCTGCACAAGGGAATAATGCATGTTTGACTAAGACATAAAGGATATCGTTTATCTTTTAAGTTTCAACAGTAATGCACAAAGTAACAAAATGTTAAACAAAAACATCAACATTAGACTTCTAGAATATAATTACCTTTTACTTGCCTAGATAAAGTAGAATGCACTCATGGCAAGGGGTCCAAATGCTGCAAAGAACAATGGCTCTCCCAATCCACAAACAACCGTATTTTAATCAGATAGAGGGAGATCAGAAGAAAACATAACACAAAGGCAATCAAAAAGTCAACTCTCAGAATATGATGAATATTGCCCAAAGTCTTTCACAAGATATCAATAAAGTTTTCCCACCAAATTAAGAAAACATAGTTCAAATAGTCCCGTTAACACGAAAATTACAGGGAAAGAGTTTCCCATGAGAGGGAGTATCAACAATATGAGGTTTCCCAATATGACAAAGATACTGTAGATGTGAAATTATGCAATTCTAAATAGTTGAGTTGTAGTGATTGTGGGCATGCTTTGCAATCAGATAGTCAAAACCCTTTCCAACAACTGGACTGCAGATAAATTTGACTCGATGTGAAATTATTCTATTCCAGTCAAGGTCAAACATCAAAATTTTGAACATAGAATTAGCGCATAGCTTCTCTACAAAAAACCATCAAAATCCAATATCTTCCACCTCGTATTTCTTTTGTTTGTATTCTAATGATTTGGTAAGTCCAGAATTTTGTCAAGGCACCAAATCTATTAATATTTGAGATATCTAGGGTCTAGACTTGTAATGCAGGAAGATAAATGCTATCAGGAGCACCACCTTTATTGTAGAATCTACTTTTAACAGTTACGATGTCAAAATTTCCAACTAAAGGAATTTGCAAGTGCCAAGACTATTTAACACTTTGAACAAGTATTACCAGTAACAACCTCATATATTGTTGGAATTTCATTCATCATGTTAAAAAGTCGCTTTCTATCATCATGCAGCATTCAACATTGTTGAGATAGCTCCCATTGTTGAGATATTTGGGCTCGCAAAATTCAACATTGTCTGATTAATCCTCAACTGAGTGAAAAATATGGAATTTTCTTTGAAGTATCAATCTCCCAAAGCTTCGAAGAACTTGAGCATTCATAAAGTAATGTTATTATATCAATATATCAAAGCTTCTTGAAGCTTTCAAGAACTTGTGCAATTTTTAAAATGTTAGAAATAGGAGTTTTCTTCTAGAAAGCCACTTGTAGTATAGGAGTAGAGTTCATTAACTGATACCTATAGCTACAATAATTGCTTACGAGCATCCATTACCAAACATTGTTAGCTTTCCTATAAGGAAGGAAACATTATTCTCGTCAGTTTATGAAACCAGAACAAAAAGTGGCATTACATGCCACATATTACATCAAGCAACACAAAATGTTTAACAATCTCATCGACAACCTGTTGAAGAGAATCCATTACCAAACACTGTTAGCATGCCTATAAGGAAGGAAACATTATTCTCATCAATTTCTGAAACCTGAAAAGAAAGCCACATTACATGCAACATATTACATCAAGCAAAACAAACTGTTTAACAATCTCATCGAAAACCTGCTAACTAAAAAATAGTAATCTCTCTTGATGAAGTCAGTTGATTCTACAAGATATACATAAAAAACATTGGATACTCCTAAATAATATGTCATTATGCAGATAGAGAGACATTGTCAATGCTTAAGGCATCTAAAGGAAGGAAGAGTGAATGATAATAGATAGCTTTGATTACATAATGCAACAAGGATAAGAATATCTGAAATATTTGGAATCTACGAATCTCATTTTTTAACAAGAAAAAACAAAATCAGAGATTAATATCAAACTACAATAAGACATCACATAATGAGTAAAAATATCTACATTAGATCAAATTTAAGCACATACGTGATAAAAATAATAAATTCCAAAGAAAAATTGTGCTTCTTATAGGATATACTTGCATGTACAAAGAATACTAAACATCGTCAGGAGTATTAGACATCCTCTTCACCCAGTTCAACTGTTTGATGAGTTTAAGCATTACCTGATTCAACTGTTCGATGAGTTTATGCATTAGCTTCAAGAATGTGAATTTGTCACTGCTTTTATTTCAGGAAATGTTTTGTTAATAACCAATGTAGTAAATATTGCCCCTATTTTATTACTGACTATGATACAGGTAAAATGCCTCTATTTGTGACTGAAAGGCACTCGAACAGATAAACACCTCCTCAACTGTTGTCTAAAGGTTGCTTTCATGCAGACAACTTATTCCTGAAAATCATTCCTGCAAACCTTCCTTTATATTGAATTTAGCTAGTTTAGATGGTTGCTCCAAGTTCATTTTCTACCACTTTGTTCTAGTTGACAAGGGTGCATTTCCGTCTATTTACTAGTTCCTAAAGAAGATATTTTAGGGGATTAATTTATAGACTTTTCCTCATTTGTTATTTATTAAGAATACATCATGGTAAGACGAGATCTCATGGTGGTCCATTATTCGACGGTTGAAATCCCAACGCCTTCGTGGGAAAGGAAGGAAGAAGCATCCTTGCACGTCAGTATTCCACTCAATTTCATGAACATATATCACTCCATGTCTGGATCTAAATGTGTTATATCTATTCTTCCCTTTTTACTTGTTCAAAATAGGGATACAACATTTTATAGCTAGCCATATTTTAGCGATATTTTATATGCCACCGTTGCCCAAAAATTCTTAATTAATCCTAGAAAATGCAACTGAATCAACAGCTCAAACACTCACTCAATATCATGCAAATCAAAAAAGTTGAACGAGATATGAATTGACCGCTACAACATGCCTATCAAACAATGGTGACATGCCCAAATAAAAATTTTCTCCTAGCATAATTGGTGGTGAGCCTCTCATTCATCTCAAAATGAATGTTATCCCTTAAAGTCTTGTACCCCTATAGGACTATTTGACCTCAACGATATACCAAACAATTTACGACCAAAGTTATGGAATGCATGTGACAATAATAGTAAAGTCAGCAACTTCAACGAGCCCACTCACTCAACCAGTTTCCATACATTATTGAGTGGCAGCTAACATCTTGATAACGCCAGTGGCATCAATATAAATATGTCCATTGGAGTTCCCAAAAGGCCAAATAGGTGGGTAGTTATACCCCTATCCTTTTGGATTTGGTCCTAAACATAAAAGGGGAGCTTATCATATAAATGTTATTATGAATAGTTATTCCTTTTCATCAGATAGTTTTTCATTATCATGAGTAGGTGGTTTCATTATATAGAACAGGTAGATTGGTTCACGATAGATTAAATTAAATCACCTGATCATTTTCTTTCCAGTCAAGGAACCCTCCATGCCCTCCAGTGCTTGTGAATCTGTATACAGGACCTAACACTGATAGAAAGTGGTTGGTCTAGACATTCTAGGAGCCAACAAATAAGAATCAATACTTTGGCAGTAAAATTCTCCAAATAAAGTAGCACTAGGCACAGTTCCACAGACAGTTGTGTTGACACCTCATTAATAGAACAACCAGTTTGGCAAGGACCATGGTCCTAACAGAACAGGAAATTAATGCAATAGGATCACAGTCAAACAAAGCTATTGCCAAAATGTTTCTAAACAGACAATATGCAGATATTGCTTAGAGGTTCTACCTTGATAACCCCCAATTACTGGATCCTGGTAAAGAAGAAGCGGGGTGTCAAGATCAATGAATCTGCACAAATGAGGGCTAAAATAAAATTTCTAAAAGAAACAAACAATGTATCATTATTATTACACATATCAACAAAACAAACAATTTTACTGAAACAACCAACACCAGCAACAAGATGGCCAGGGTCAGTTTGACCAGGTTGTGTATCTTTTAAGATGCCACATGTTATTCTTCAGGAATTTGAAAGAAAGAATATAACATTCGGGTAAATCCTTTGTTGAATCTAATTTATTTATGCGTGGCCTATATTTTGTTGGATCTCGTCTAAATGTAATATACAGGTGCTGAAGAGAACACAATTCAAGAAAAGAAAATACTTTGATTAACACGGAGTAAAAGCAATCCGAACAAAGCAAAGCACAAATTAATTTTCCTGCATTACATTGCAAGGATGACTCGTAGCATGAAATATCTCTATAACACATCAAGACAAAGACAGTAAATTGGATCATGTAACCCAGTAATTTGACCCTTACAGATAAAAACAGGTTCATTCTTGTTTGTAGACTTTGTGGAGTGTTGGAAACACAATCAATAGAAGGTCGTCCTTCCTATACAATAGTGTTATCTTCCAAATAAGTTGCCATAGTAAAATCATGCTCAACAACAAAAACAGTCTTCTTCGCATGAAGAATAAATCATTTTATGACCTTTGTTGCAACAATACGTTGCTCTAAATCTAAGTATGCACTTGGATCATCAATAAGATAAATGTCATCAGGTTGCATAATAATAAGGGAAGCTTTGTAAGAATCCAATGAATTGGACATCATTATAAAAAAACTCACTCACCCGGGAATTTAATTAAAAAGACATTCTGGCATCACATATAAGTACATAACAGTTACAAGAATTTCAGCAATAGGAACATAGGATGGCAGGCAGATGGGGTGGATAGGAACATGTAGCCATTGAATAATAGAACAAGGATTTGATATTTTTGTGTAGTGATCTGCCTTCCTCATATTACAGAAGAAAACAAGCTTTGATATCCATATATAGACCAATACCCAAAAAGTAACCAGTGAACTTGAGATCATAAACTGAAAAATTATACATGGACAACTCTTGAATTGAAATAAAACCTAAGCCCACCAAGACTACGGAAAGAAGCCTGCTCTAATTAAGACACAAATACTCAACATCATGGTCCTCTTCAACATTAAACTTGTTGATGTTGGGAAGTTCGGCTTCTGACATAAGAAGTTCCACTACACTAGCCAAAGAACAGTACTTGTTCGCCATTTTAGAATAGCACTTGACCATTTCTTCTATGAACTTCAACTCAGGATGAAATTCTGAAAACAAAACCAGAGTGGAATAGTGTTCATTAAAAAAAAGACTGACCCATTCCAATATCAAAGCCACGGAAGGAATACAACTGGATATTTTAATGTTAGGCGTAGCGGCAGGGGGTAGAGGACCCGTCAAATGCCTTTTGGAATACTTTCTTAGTCATTTTCCGAGGTACTGCAAAATCTTCAGAACCTCTACCGTGTCCAGCCCGCTAATGATGGAAGAAAGCACGGTCTCGTCCAGCGACGAAGAAACAAGGCAATGCAAGCACATATCTGTGGCCAAGAATCCGTCAACGTTCGCAGCGAGCAATAGGGCAGTGAACTCCTAGGCATGTACTTGACTTCTGGTTTTTAGTTTGATCAATTTTGTGCACTGCTACCGCATGTCAAAGGAGAGTTTTATCGCCAAAATGGCTTCATTCCTCCATTTGTCTCTAACTGCAACAAGGGATCTGTCTCTTCTAGGTGGAAGAAAGTACCTGAGGACCAACAAGAGGTCCGAGGGTCGAAACTCGGTCATGTTCTTCATGTACGGGCACAGAAGACGCCCTGCCTATTCTCAACTAGCTTCTTCATGAGCTTGTGGCACGTGTTCCATGAAAACAAGTCCTGGGAAAGCAGAATCTCCAGTGGCTCCCAAAAGCTTAGGATTATTCATCATCTCACCATTAAGTTAACAACAGGGTGGCCCAGAAAAGGGGCCATGCTCTGCAATAAATGTAAGGAGGCATTGTTGTCCATTGCCAGCTTCGAGGCGCCGGTTTTAGTGCAAAGTGTTAACACCCAAAAAGTGCTCACTACCTCATCTACCACATTATATGGCTCATTTGTCCATTTTCCTACCATTTTTCCCTTAAAATCCCAAAAAATCCCATTAAAAAGCCTCCAAAAGGCCTAAAATGGCTCCAAAAGGCCACAAAACCCTCAAAATAGCCTAAAAAAGGCTAAAAAACCCCCTTTTCCTCCAAAAATAGCAAAAATCCCCTAAAAAGGGAATAAAAAATATATAATAATGAGGAAAAGGAGTAAAAAAACCCTATACAGCTGCCCAAAACTATGTGTTTCCTAAAACCATGGGTCAGCACTCCACCACCAAAAAACTATAAATAGGTGATGGAGATCCCTTATTCCATATCCACAATCACAAGCACCCTTACTCTGCCAAAATCTCTCTCGAAACCCTAGTTCATCATTGAACTATTTTCACCTTGAGAGCCATCTTTGGCCCATTCCCAACATTGGAGAAGGAGAAGGAGCATATTGAATCTTGGAGCATCCTCTTGGACACTGCAAAGGGCTTCATCAAACCTTTTCATTGAAGGTAACATCAATACAAAAAGACATTCTTTCAATTTGATGTTTATGTTTCATGCTTGTTCTAGAAGTAATTTAATTTCTATTTTAGCTTAATTAGTTTAATATACTGAACTGCTACTAAGGAGTCCATTCTCCTTAGTAGGTGCTCATTGGCACAAGCTAGGGGTAAAACCCTAGCTACAGTTTTGGCGACTCCCCTAGATTTCGAATTTCTTGTTTCCGTTTTTTAAATTTTTTCCTTTCGGCTGTCCCTTTCGGCCGCCGCATATCGCGTCTTTTTCCTCTGCAGTCGCGTCCCGACCGCGCCTTTCAGGCCCTTACCTGCGATCCGACCGCGGCTCTCAGACTTCTTCCGACGCCCTGCCGACGGATTCAAGTCTGTTACCTGCGATCCGACCGTGGCTAATCATCCTGTTTGCCGCGATCTGACTGCGCCTGTCGGCCTTTTTCCGGCGTCCCGACTGCGGCTTTCTGCCTCTTTCATGCGTCCCGACTGCGCCTGTTAGCCTTTTTTGCCGCGACCCGACTGTGTCTTTTTCCCTATTTTCCTGCGTCCCGACTGCCTCTGTTGGCCCGATAGCCGCGACCTGACCGCCGCTGTTTCCCTTGAACCCGCGATCGGCCTGTTTTAAATCGCCACAGACCCGCGGTCTGATTTCTGCTCTTTTCCTGTTTTGAGCCCAGCCCCTTTTGCTGCAATATTTTCTGCATCTGAACAGCCCTCTGTCCCACCTGCAGCCTCACTACCTTACAGCCTTTCTGCAACATAATTTCTGTTCCTTTTACAGATTTCATTTTACAAATTTCAGTATTTTTAATTCAGAAAATTTTGCAAGTTAAACTTTCAATTTCAGTATTATTGATAGATTGGAAGTTGCCCCGCTTGTGGCACTTCTATTTTTGGGTTCAACACCTCACGAGCACACACTCTGTCACATAAATCAAGTGAGCCTTAAAAAGTACCTAACTAAACCAACATTCTAACCCCACTTGGGGAACACAAAAGAATCATTGTAGTTAGGTAGGATCAGGGGGATAGGCTTCCAATAACACCCCTTGGTTATTTCACTTGAGACATAGTTGTTGTTCAAATAGGGAACCAAAATCCCCTAGTACTTTTTGGCACGGTCACGACCAGTTTATCAGAGGGCCTCTCCCTTAGGAGGGTTGAAGTCGGGAGACTGGTTCCGGAGGCCTGAGTGGAATACCGCACTCCATTCAGTAACCGAAGGGCTACCTTTTGCGGTTTGCGGGATATCCCTGTATAGGGGTATTGCGGTCAACGAACTAAACGACAGATTCACCTTTCTGGACGTGTCATGAACGGGGTATCTTAGTTGCCATTCTTCTAGGATTGACTACCCGGTGTCCCTCCCGGTAGGGGGATATCATAGCCACTTGGCTTTTCTACTCATATTGTCTGACTTGGATTTCATCACCTTGCAGAGGATATGTTTAGTTGAGTCAGAATACTTTTAGCTAGGTGTTTGCATGCTCCTTTACCTCCCTTTGGTCTAGTGAGTCCACCATTTCTTCTTTTTTAGGAAACCTGCTGCTTGTTGGTATTCTGACCATCTTTGTTGTTACTCCACCTATTGTAGCACAGCTGCTGCAGTGGGTGTTTTGAGTTGGTTGTTGGCCTGAGTGCCTTGCTTTTTAGCTCTCCTTCTGCACACTCGGTTGCATAAGGATTTTTGAGCTGTTTTTATACTCACCTCAACCCACAGCGATTAGACACCATCTGTCACCATTGAGTCCCCGAGACATTCTCGGCGCCTCAGGGGCGAGCCCCCACAGCACGGTTCTCTTGACACCACCCGTCATAGATTCTGATCATCATGTGTTGATACCACCCATCACAGGTCTAGAGCCTTGTTACTTGACTCCACTCGTCACCGACGTAGGACTCTGTCACCGACGTAGGACTCCGTCACCAGATAGTGACGCCCCTTACTTCACCTCTGATTCTGACGAAGAGTCTGAGAACCCTATTTACACTGCCCCTACTAGCCCCATGGCTGGCACGACTTCAACTCCGTTTGTCATAGGGACCATTGGTGGCACATCCACCACTACACCAATTACTACACCGGTTTTTGGTATGCCCTCCATGGGGCACCCATCTACCGTTCCCCTCACGGTACCTATTCCCACAGCGGGAATACCCATCCCCACTACATCAGTGGCTCACACTACCCATGGTGGTGCTGGACCATCCTCCACTACCTCAGTTCCCCCACTTGGGGGCACCACCCTAAATCTTGTCCCTTCACTTGGGGGCACTGGCCCCAACTTGGTCCAAAGCACTACTGTGTCACACCCTTCTTCTAGTCTGCCATTCATGGCTAGCCTCAACCTACCTGACTTGGCCAGATTGACCAACGATCCCATTCGACACGACCCTACATGGCCTCATATGCCTACCAAACTACCCTCTGACATCCCTAAGTTCGAGGGCAAGGCCGGTGAGGACCCACAAAACCATATCATGTATTTCCACCTATGGTGTTCCTCTAACTCCATCGTGGATGACTCTGTTCGCCTCCGTCTCTTACAGCGCACCTTCACTGGCTCTGCAGCCAAGTGGTATATCGAGCAACCTCATGGGACCCATGCCACCTTTGCTTCCCTGGCCTCGACTTTCCTGCAGTTCTTCCAGTTACCTGTCTGCTATGACGCGGGTGTTGAGATCCTTCTATCTTGTAGACAAAACACGGCTACCCATATCATGGACCACATCCATGAGTGGCGTCGACGCCGTAGCTTATGCAAGATCAAACTAGACGACCGTATCTTCCTAGATTGGTTCCTCAAATCCCTTCTCCCTGTTATTGCCAAGGATGTAGCCTCAGAAAGACCCCAGTCTGAAGAAGAAGCCATCCTTAAGGCCCAACAGTTCGACCTCATTTACGCCCAGTCGGGTTACCTTTATACCATTATACCTGACGCCCCTCGCGGCGAGTCCTCCCAGCATGATGCGCCGGGGGCATCCCACGCTGCAGATGGTATCATTGGCCGTGTTTCTTCGCATCCCCAACCATTTTCTATAGCACGTCCTACCCCTGGCCCCGACCTGTCGCGGGCTACTTCACAGTCTGGAGCAACCAACTCGTATGCTCCCATGACACATCACCATTCCCATGGACCCTCATGTCCACCTCAGTGCTTCGGGTATTCGACTCCTGCTTATGCTCCTCCAGTCGCCCCTCAGCCTTACTACCATCAGCAGGCTGCCTCAGCTCCTGCGCCTTCACAAGCCCCACCAGCTTATTATCCGCCACAGGCAGCCCCTGCGGCACATCCACAACCTGCTCCGCAGTCCTATCAGCAACCCCCTCAAGTTGTTGCACCTGCTCAGCCTCAACCTGCATACCATCCACCGCAGCCTGCTCCCGCACCTGCGCAACCTCAGAATCCACCTGCTTCCCAAGGGCAAGTTTATGCCCAACAAAACCCGCAGCAAAACCAGAATAACCAACGAAACCAGGGCCTACAGAACCGCGGAAAGGGCCGTAATCGGGGGAACAACCAACCTTCAGACCAAGCTGGGCAACCGGCGAATCCCCCCGACAACAACAATGCGACCCCCGCTAATCAAAACCCTGATCGCCCGCCCAAGCAGGCTAAAAACCCCAATTTGCGAACAAACCATCCTTGTTCTATTTGCGGGGTCTATGGCCATTACACACATGCTTGCCCACACCTGGAGCGAGCTCGGTAACTCTGGGTTGACGAGGCCCATCGCCAAGGGCATGCGGCTCCCCAAGCACCGCCCAACCCTCCCCAACCTCAACAACCCCCTTTGGTGCTGCAAAATCCCTTACCGACCCAAGGCGTAGTGAACACTCAGCCGTTGGCTCCCCATCAAACCAATGCGCCCCAACAACAACAGATCAGTTACGCTGCTCCTGATCAACCCATGTTTGACTCAGGTACCCACCACTTACTGATGATGTCATCTGCCGACGTCAACCTCCAGACCCGTCGGAACCAATACAGCTCCACCTCTGAAGCCCCTCCCACGGATAAACCTACTAACGCCCATCCCACTGATCAGGCGTTACGTATACCTCCGCCTCCCATAGACGGCGCTGCGAAAGCACCTTGTTTCCCACTTCGCCGAATCAACAGTAACCCTAACGCGCGCGCTGCGTCAAACTATAACATTGTAGACGACCTAGCCCAATCTCCCGCAGCCATGTCTGCGTTAGAAGTCTTGAAGAACTGTCCTTCCCAGTGCAAGACTTTACTTTCCGCCATTGGGGGGATTGACCCAATTGATTCGCATTTGATGGCATTTGATTTAGGCCAATCTGAACCACGCCTACCTTCCATCTTAGCATTCAAAGTTACTGTCTCCGTTAGGAATCTTGTCATCCATCGGTGCATCATCGATGAGGGTGCCTCCACATGTGTTATGTCTACATTCGTATGGCAGAAGCTAGGATCCCCTCCTCTCCAGCAGTCCACCATTGCGTTACGCGCCTACGACGGTCGTTCGGCCCAGCCCCAAGGCCTCTTACCCAACATTCCTATCCAGTTAGGTGGTAAAACAGTTCTTATTGACATAGAGGTAATAAATGCCCAATTAGATTACAACCTTTTACTTGGCCGCAGCTACATGTACGCCATGCGGGCAGTTGCCTCTTCTGTCTTTCGCACCATGATGTTCCCCCATGAGGGACGCGTGGTTAAGATTGACCAGCTCACCTACTATGATCCCAGTGCTCCCGCGGCACCTAAAAATGTTCTCCCCATGGTTAAACAACCTGTTTCTCCTGCCACCACATCGTTTGTTTCCTCTACGGGGCCTGGAGTCTACTCAGACGCGCCGATGACCTCCACCTTTCAATCCATTCCTCCTCCGTTATCTACGCCCGAAGTCTCTGACTTATGTACCTTGTCCCACGATAGCCTACCACCTAGTAATCAACCACCCTTGTTGCCAAAACCACCATTGGTACCTAGCCACATTGGTGTTACACTGATCCATACGATCCCCTTCCTAGTCCCTCCATCGGGAGTAGTCAGCGCCCCGGTTATGGCTACCCTTAGCCTCCCGGGGTTAACCTTGGGATTACCCGTCTGGTACCTTTCGCCTCCCGTTCGCCCGCCGACACCAGATGTCGTCCTCCAACCGGTGCAACCCATGGCTACTACCACTCAGCCACCTCCCGGTGTCTCTACCCCTTCGTCCTCCACGACGCCCCCTCCTACTCCCAAACCCACTGGGGGCAGAGGTCCCCAACCGTACACTGCTGTACCACCTCCAAAGACAGTAAAACACCCTCCAGTATTTCGTGCTCCTCCCAAATGCTCGCTGTGCGACGAATTGGGCCATGCGACCCACCAATGCCCACAGTTACCAGCATTGCAGAAGCACATGCAGATGCTCGACGATGACCCCAACATCCCAACTGTCGAACTAAACCCCACTCCTAAGCCTAAAGACAAGTCCCTACGCACCAACCACTCTTGCGCCATATGCGGTGTTTACGGGCATTACTCCCATCATTGTCCCGATCTCCCGGATTACAGAGCAGCTCTCTATGAGATGAACAATCTGGATCTTGAGACGGCACCACCTACCATTGAGGAGATCTACCCCCCAAACTCTTCACCTTCTGGAGAGATTAATACCATCTATATGATTTCTTCCACCACTACCCCCTCGTCAACCGATTTGACGACGCAAACTTTCCGTACTGATGAGGAAGTTCTTGAGGCCCTGACTGCCCCGGATTATCCCTGGGACGATATGCACCACCGTTCCTATTTCATCCCAGAAGAATCCTCCTCTAGCACAGCTAACCAATTCACCGTTGAGTCTAAAGACTTCCTCCCCACCAAGGTCGACTGGTTCAAGGACCCTATTCCTGCTCCTGATGCCTTCGAGGAAGGTAACATGGCCAACATCTCACCTGTCATCCAAGTTGATATCGCTGCCCCAGGACGTGCCCCTGAACTCATCACTTTAGGAGCATTCTGCAGTAAACAAGAGATTGAGGACTACATAAACCTTTTTCGAGAATTCCGTGATGTCTTTGCCTGGTCCTATACCGAAATGCCCAGTCTTGACCCTGCCATTATAGAGCACCACATTGACACATGGCCTGATGTACCCCCCATTCGTCAGAAACACCATCCTCTTCCTCCCTCAAAGTTCCCAGGATATGCCCCTGAACTCATCACTTTAGGAGCCTCCTGCAGTGAGCGGGAGATTGAGGATTATAAACAACTCTTCCAAGAGTTCCGTGATGTCTTCGCTTGGCCCTCTAACGGAATGCCTGGGTTCGACACCGCCATTCTCAAACATCACATCGACACACGGCCAGAGGAACTTCATGTTCGTACTGAAACCAACTTTGAAGACCTTCCTTTACGCAACCCCCATGATGGGTTGCATCCTAAGGAGTCTCTATCCCTATAATAATTCGCGGCCTCATTGGTCTGCGTTGTACAGTACTTTCTTTTCGTTTTTGCCTTTTTACAAACCGTTTCCACCACCGGAATCAGCACGACGAGATCGTCATGATGGTCACCTCATTGCATTATTTTCGTTTCGTTATTTTTTGCTCATTTTTTCAGATGCCATTAGTCGCCTCGGTTTGCGTGCCACATCGGCCGTTCTCCATTTTTCACATGTTTTATATCATCGGATTCATTTTTCCGAGCTGGTGATGATGCTTGAGATCATTTCTCGCTCTCACCCCCCGATCTTTCGGGTATTTTTCCACAACACCCTCGTCACCTCGGTGTGCGTGCCACATCGGCCGTTACCCGTTTTTAACATCCTTTACATCGCCGGATTCATTTTTCCGAGCTCGTGATGATGCTTGAGATCATTTCTCGCTCTCACTTGGTACAATTTCAACATTGTGTCCCAACACCTTGCTGCCTCGGTTTGCGTGCCACATCGGCCGCCATCGGATTGTTCCACATTTTTACATGAGCCATTCACTCCTGTCATACTGCAAATGTTTCGTTATTTTGCCACCATTTCATATACCCCGAAAGGAGGCCCACCAGTGTTCCCCACTACCCTCGTTCTTGGTCATCATTACTGATCCTTGATTGAACACTTCCTCCTTGCCTGGCCATTCCTTTTGTTCGGTATAATTTTATCCCTTTTTCGGGCCGGACAAGTCCTTTACGAAAAAGGCACTTAGGGAGTTTCCGTTAAGCTCTTTTCTGACTCCTAAAAGAATGAAAAGATCGCCGAGCAATCTTGCTTCCTTTCATGCTCGTTAAAGTACCTGAAAGGGCGTCTATCTGGTATAAGTTTACCCCTTTTCCGGACCTGGTAGACTAATTACGAAAAAGGAATACTCTAGTCACACCGGCTAGAAGAGTTCTTCATTGCATCCTTTTATGCTTCTTTGGGCCTTGGAGACTAAATCGACGAAAAAGCAACCCCCTGGAGTCTTCTTACTTGCTTTTAGGCTCTCTAAAATTGAAAGCAACCACGAGCATGCACTGTCCGGGGCTCGTAAAATCCACACGACAGTACCATTCCATCACCTCAGAGTCTTCTTATTTGCTTTCAGACTCCTTAAAATTGAAAGCAACCACGAGCATGAACTGTCCTGGGCTCGTAAAATCCACACGACAGTACCATTTTACACACACTTCTTCTAGTTCCTTAACCCATGAATAAGTTTTTCCCCGTGCCTCCTGGCACTATGATCGATCATCTCGGCAGCACCCCCCAATTAGGTCGCCTTTGTTCAGAGTACTCTGCCGTCTCCTGCCATTTTATACCAGCTTGAGTCTCCCTCAGCCCAGTCTCCTTCCCAGATCCACTACAGCTATGATCCCTTTCCCCTCAGTCAGTTTCATACGCTGCCAGATCATTCCCATTATCATACTCTGAACAAAGGAAGTTTGAGTCCACTCACTCTACTTGCCCAGTTGTCCCCCCATAGTTTATCAATCCTCCCATCAGCACTATCACATTTCGGTCTTGTACCTCACGCTCCTGTCAAGGAAACATCATTGCCTTGATAGTTGCAGGTCTCCCTCTGTCGACGACAACTCCTCTATTCTAGAGGATAGGCCCAGAGGTCCCTACGCCTTGGACTTATCACCATCTGTGGTAAGTGCCTACGGATCATTCTGAGAGGAATCATCATTGCCTCTCTGAGTGGTTGTTCCTCACATTCTCGACTTTAGCACCTTGATCGCATCGTTGAGGATCGCGTAGGATTATATTCCATCAGTTTTTAGTCGAAGACCCCAGATTTCCCCTCGACTCTAGCACATTGGTGAGTCACTTCGGAACGCCCAGTTCTATGTTCCTGTGGATGTCCGGGCTGCGTTGGCGATTGTATTCGGAAGCCATCCAGCTTTATGCTTCCTTGAGTACCCATTTCAGTTCCAGTCCAGTGTACCATGGAGAGTATGACCCCAGTCACTATGATCCAGCAGCTCATCAGCCCCTTTGGTACCACACTCAGTAGCACTATTGATTGTTCTAGTGTATCAGTTTTTCAGCTCAGACATGGTCCGCCCAGCAGTATGTCCCAGATGTTGTGTCCCCTCTGGACTCTTATGATGTACACAGTGGCTATGTATCTTACAGGTCCCCCTTTTTCGGGCCTCACAGTTCTGTTTATGTATCTTGATACGAGCATGGGTATGCCCGCCTCGTCCATATATTGAGATTATACCTCAGTCAGTATTTGAGGTCATGTATATTTCAGGTCCCCATTTTTTGGACCCCATTGTCATTGTTATGTTATATCCTGATACGAGCATGGGAATGCCCGCCTCGTCCATATGATCAGATGATTCCTCATCCATTATTGAGGTTATGTACTTTTAGTTCTTGCAGTCGTTCGGGATCGTTGTTCCGGGCTTCAGTTTGTTTCTTCTCTTCTCTCCACATCCCAGGAAAACCATTCATGACTTATGATGTCCATCGGCCATACGATGAGCTCCTGACCTCGCACATTAGGGGGCAATCTGTTAACACCCAAAAAGTGCTCACTACCTCATCTACCACATTATATGGCTCATTTGTCCATTTTCCTACCATTTTTCCCTTAAAATCCCAAAAAAATCCCATTAAAAAGCCTCCAAAAGGCCTAAAATGGCTCCAAAAGGCCACAAAACCCTCAAAATAGCCTAAAAAAGGCTAAAAAACCCCCTTTTCCTCCAAAAATAGCAAAAATCCCCTAAAAAGGGAATAAAAAATATATAATAATGAGGAAAAGGAGTAAAAAAACCCTATACAGCTGCCCAAAACTATGTGTTTCCTAAAACCATGGGTCAGCACTCCACCACCAAAAAACTATAAATAGGTGATGGAGATCCCTTATTCCATATCCACAATCACAAGCACCCTTACTCTGCCAAAATCTCTCTCGAAACCCTAGTTCATCATTGAACTATTTTCACCTTGAGAGCCATCTTTGGCCCATTCCCAACATTGGAGAAGGAGAAGGAGCATATTGAAGCTTGGAGCATCCTCTTGGACACTGCAAAGGGCTTCATCAAACCTTTTCATTGAAGGTAACATCAATACAAAAAGACATTCTTTCAATTTGATGTTTATGTTTCATGCTTGTTCTAGAAGTAATTTAATTTTTGTTTTAGCTTAATTAGTTTAATATACTGAACTGCTACTAAGGAGTCCATTCTCCTTAGTAGGTGCTCATTGGCACAAGCTAGGGGTAAAACCCAAAGATGGGGTTTTTCATTAGCTTCAGAAAAACATGGGAAACACAAAAACGCAAATGGAAGATGGGGAACAACCCTAGGATGCCAAATCCGTTTTCAGAAAAATGTCCATGGACATTCTGGGGAAAAAAACGACCTCCATAACATTCCCAAATCGTGGTCTTCCTCTCCTAGCCATTGTGCAAAACAAAAATGAGTTCCCAGGCATGGAAAATGCAACAAAAATGGTGAAAAACGTGTAGGGAAAGACCCAGCTAGCTCAGACTGCGTGAGAGGTCAAAGGCCATGGGTGATGAATGGATTTGGGCACCATTTCGTGGGTGTCTTTTTTGCCCATGGAGGAAAAATACGATTTTCCATATTGATGGGTTTCCCATACTCGAAATTGAATGCAATACCTCTCCCTTCCCAAGGCACTAACTACCTCAACCAACTCTTGGAAGAATTTAATGATTGGGTGTATAACCCAAAATGGGTAGTTGGGATTTATGGGTTTTCTCAATGAAATGGATTAACACCATTGACTCAAGGGTTTGGATAATTTCCCTCCCTATTCCTTGAAAAATCATGCCCCATCTCTTTGTTGCATTGTGTTGGAGCCTAGGCCACAGCTATGGTAAAGCTGCAGATTTTGAGGAAAAAGCACAAGTATTGAAGGAAAGTGCTTATTTTAAATAAACACCAAATTTTGGGTAGAAGGAAGACGGTGCGCAGTACGGTGCCAGATGGATGAGCTTGACGTAGATTACGGACTGGAACTCGCGGAGCTCGCGCGCACGTCATAGAGGAATGAATGTGGCTGAATAGAAAGCTCAGCTACCATAATAAATAAAGCGACGAAGTAGAGGGCTCAGCTACCCTCATTTAAGATTAAGTACAGAAATTATGGTTGCTCAGATCAAGGAGGAGCAATGGACCAAAGCATTGAAGGCGAAGGACAAGGAACCCATACCCGCAATCTGCGCCAGAAGTCACGGAACCTGCAGGAAGCGGCGACATGAATGCAAGCAGTGCCTACAGTACACCTAGCCATGTGCGTGGTTAGGGTTTTTGGGGATTACTGTTGGGAAAGGCCCACAGTTTTGTAAAGGTGCGACCATCATGGCCACTTATATATATGTGTAATTGCAAAAGTTAGATGTTAGTCAGTTAGCCAGCCTTTAGATGCTGAGATACAGGTTAGCTGTTTGAGATAAGCTAGCCAGTTGGTAGGTTGGTTATTTTGTATGAGGATTGTTTTCTACTTTGTTGTTAGAAGACAAGGGTCAGAGCTGGGATAACCGTGAAGTTAATCCCCTAGTTGCAGACAGTCTGAGTCGACGTCTGAACTATTGTAATCTCCATAGAGGAAGAGACTAGATCGAGAGAAGGGATCCCAGCTGTGTGCGTGGAGTTTCCTGGAAAGATCTAAGGCTGCAGTTGTGTGCGCAGCATTATTGTATAAGTCCCCTTTGAGTTAATATATGAAACACTCCCCGTGGATGTGGTTTCCCGAGGAGGTGCATTCTTTATGTCTTATTGTTATGGTAATGATCGCGTGAATGCATGTCTGAGTTGTTATCTGTGTTTCTATGAATATTGCGTTATCTTTATGAATATGTTGAGTCCGTTCTCGACGCTTCCTTGGTAACTATAATCGTTAAGTATCGAAGGATCTGTAGAACGCTGTCGCTGCCGCGATAGAGGACTGCATTGCTGCGCTGGGCGCATGGAAAGAAAAGATACATAGAGCGTCGACACAGGGGATAGTCGCCTCGTGCGCCAGGACAGAGATGCCGCGCAGCTAGGCCGTTGAGCTAGAGTTCAGCGCAGCTACGCCAAGGGGTCTGCGGAAAAGTCAGGCAGTCCGCTCGGAGGAATCGTCGAGGAAGAAAGAACAGTCTTCGCATCGCCTAGGTTAAGGAAATCTGATTCCTTAGCCCCCCATAGCCACTTCGGGTGAGACCTCGAGCTGCTGCGCAGCTCGTTGCCGAGAGGGCCAGTGCGCCAAGGGGTTTTGTTGCTGCGCTTCATTAAAACCCAAGTCTGTCCAAAAAGCAGCCAACAAATGGTTCCGTTGCCTTGCGACTTGTTACTGACACTTGTTACTCCAACGATGTGAGATTGTTGCCTTATGGTTGGTTAAGCCAACAAATGGTTCCGTTGCCTTGCGACTTGTTACTGACACTTGTTACTCCGACGATGCGAGATTGTTGCCTTATGGTTGGTTAAGCCAACAAATGGTTCCGTTGCCTTAAGACTTGTTACTCCGGTGACGCACGAGATTGAGGTGAAACCCAGAGAAAGAAGGATCCAACAAAGGGTTTCGTTGCCTCATGACTTGTTACTGTGAGACTTGCTATTTCCACGACGTTTGAGATTGTTGCTGAAGTCAACAAAGGGTTCCGTTGCTCAGCTAACAAATGTGTTACTGGAATCCTACAGCTAAAGAAATTGAAGACTGGTTTGATTTAAAGGCTACAGAGTTCGCTGAACAAGAAAACAAAAGCTCTAGGCTCCAGACAGAAGACTGGTTGCAGAAGTATATCTATACTGACCTTCACAAAATTTTCTTTGTCACATTTGCACTTGAGTTGCATGCTTGGATAGCGAAGTTAGCAGATACTAGAACCACTGTGCATGTTGATTGACCCGTCGCTTGGACGCCTGAGCTAATCAGTATTTCGAAGCGGGTAGACAATTCTGTGTCCCGCGCAGTAGACTTTTGGTTGAATAAGTCTACTGGAAGGTTTCATCACTGAGTTTGCAGTAGATACAAGAAAGAGTTTCAGTGAAGCTGAGAGGAGTTTCTTCCGAGCACATAGAGGTAAGTTCTTAAATTCTCTGAACTTATGGATTAAAATGCTTCTGTATGAAAAATCAAAACTATGCATAGCTTCCGATGAATAGCATAGACAAGTAATGTGTGCAGATTCTGATAGTGATCCTGAACTTATTGGTTGCACTCGTAGTGGAAAATGGTATAAAGTAGGCCTTGACTAGCATTCTTTTGAGTCTAGCCCAGAAAATAGCCAAGTTCCTAGAGCAAGTCATATAGAAAGACAAGGAAGTGCTCATATCCCTTATCACCCCTTTACACCGCAAAAGCCAGACGGAGCTCAGTATAACCCCGCAGTAACACCTTCTAGTAGCCCACACGGTACTTCTAGTACCTCAGCACCACCTTTAGTTAACCAGCCCAGAAGCACTGCTACAGCACCTCCACCTCAACCTAGCACAAGAAGGATGGGTGATGACATGAAGCTACCAACTTTTAGAGGAATAGGGATAGAAGACTCTGAGCAGCACTGGTTCCTATGTGAAGCCATTTGGACAATTAAGCAAATTAATGATGATGCTGTTAAACTGGTTCAGTTAGCAACCACACTAAGAGAAAGAGCCTTGACTTGGTTCATGAAATACTCAGCAGCACAGAATAGGACGCTTGCTGATGTAAGAAATGCTGTGATTAGAGAATTTAAGAAACCTAAATCAGAATCACAGTGTATAACAGAGCTCAAAGACATCAAACAGTTACCCACAGAATCAGTATGGGACTTTGACCAGAAGTTCAAAGCCTTGATAGATCAAGTAAGCTTTGAGTTTGCACCACAGCAGCATAAGGAATGGTTCATTGCTGCGCTGCTCCCACACATTAGACTTCCTCTTATGCAACAGAATCTCAATACTCAGGAACAAGCTCTAGAGATGGCTATGAAACTAGAAGCTTCACCAATTGCTGGAACAAGCAACGATGTTGCGCAGTTGCAGAACCAATTAGCAAACTTATCATTGCAAGTGCACGATATTAAGAAAGGCAAGGATGTTAAGGAAGAAATTTGGTGTACAAAATGTAAAGCACAAGGTCATTCAAAGGATCATTGTCCCGTTTTCATAGAGTATATTGCAACTGGAGCACCTAATCCTTTACCACAGGCACAAGGGCCTCGGTGCGAAATCTGTAGAACTAGAGGTCATAGACCACAAGAATGTCACTTACTTTAGAAATATGTACAAACTCCAAAGAATTTATATTGTAATTTCTGTAAATCAGTAGGCCACGATGAGAACAATTGTAGAGCATATGATCTTATGATAGAAAGAAAGCATGATGTTTATAGAGTACAATCAGAGACACAAGGACCCACAGCAGGTCCACAGTATGACCAAACTCGCGACAGCCGAGCAGGAAATTATAGGGGTCGTGGACGCGCAACAAATTTTGGTCGCGGTAGAGGACAAATCACTTGTTATAATTGTGGAGCGCAAGGTCATTTTGCAAGGGATTGCCAAAATCCTACAACCATCTGCAGATACTGTAAATCCTATGATCATGCCATTGAAGAATGCCCTCAGTTGATGGCTAAGATGCAAGCAAAGACGCCACAGGTCAATCAGAATATTCAGTTGATTGGAGCATAAAAAAGAGAACCAGACCCTACAGTTAATATAGTCACGCGCAGTGGAGCAACCACTGGTGCGCCAGAGATGGGAACTGGAAAGCAAGCGACGCAGTGGGTGCGCCGCGCTAATATTAAACCAGCCCCACTTAACCTGTAGAAGCAAAAATAAGCATTCAAGCAAGCTCAAGAGTACTTCTCAGATCCGAGCGCTTCAAGTTCTGTCGCACCGCCGCATAATGATATTAGATCGCAAGTGCTAAGACAAGACAACCTGGTACAAGAACAGGCCACTACATTTGGAAGGCCTGATGAAGAGAATGCACTAGGTAGTGTCCATATTTTTTTGAGAAACTGCTTAAAGTTGTTGCGCAATGAAAAAGCAACTATGGAACTTCAACACCTATTGGATAAATGTCAACAATCTGCTTCGATGAACACACCACAGCGTGCTGTTCACCAGATTGGGAGTCATACTAGAACTGGAAAAGAGATGAGGCTCACAGCGCAGATTGGAGCATTTGAAATGGACGAAGTCATTTTAGATTTGGGCTCAGAAGTTAATGTTCTCACTATGCAGACATGGGAACAGATGGGAAGCCCTCAGCTTACAAGATCCCCCATCCAACTAAGACTCATGAATCAGCAACGAGTCTCTCCATTGGGCAGATTACCCAATGTACCTATTGATATTGAGGGAGTAAGAAGTTCTGCAGACTTTGAAGTAATCAAAATTCTGGATGATAGCAGACCTTACCCAGCACTTTTAGGTATAGACTGGGCATTTGATAATTTGGCTGTCATTAATTTGAAGAAAAGACAGATGACCTTTGAGGATGACCAGCTTAGGGTCATTGCACCGCTTGATCCTATTCAAGGACCAAGGTATATAGAACCCATTCAGGAAGAAGAAGAAGTGCGCCACATGGAAAGTTTGTATCAGATGACTGCTAGTCAGAGTGACTATGTCAATCCCACAGCAGACGGCCATATCAGCTGGTGATGCACGATAGCTCGTGCACATCAGACTCAGATGCAGGATTGGAAAACTGGCAGAATCATTTACATGAGGTTTCTGCAAGACGTTGCACCATGATGACTAAATCCATTCGATGGATTGGCACAGAATTGACTGACACTCCAATTTTTGATGGTTTAACTGACGTAAGCGAATTCATACATGCATATAAACAACATCTTCCAAAAAAGCAGCGCATACAGGCACTGGATGTAGCACTGCGCGCTACACACGCAAGATGGTGGGGTGCGCATAAAGAGAATATTCACACATGGCAAGACTGTCGCAGATTGATACTGCACAGATTTCAGGACACCACAGCAGAAGTGTCACGCAAATGCGAGGGATAGAGTGACCCCAGGTCACATGTTGAAGCATGTAATCAGCAATGGTCAGGTATTCCAGAAGATGAGTGGGTTCACCTATTCATCCACACATTGGATACAGTTCCCAGGAACTGGTACACTGAAAAAGAATTGCGCAGAGGCACTATCAGTTGGCCTCTTATGATAGAAAGTTTTCAACTTACCTTCAGCTTTGAGTCAGAACATCCAAGCATTGACCACGCTTTAAAATGTATTAAAAAGAAGGTATTTGAACAATGTCCATTACCGGAATATTCCCAACCAGATTGGGCTGTCCAGATAGAACATGCCCTGGAATGCTATAATTTCACCACTGGAGAAGAGGACGATGATCCTCGCAACATCAATATTCCAGAATCAGAAGGGATGCGCAATGTTGAAGTTCCTCAGCTTGATATCCCTGCCATTACAGAACACATCAAGCTCAAAAAGATTAACATTGGTACAGAAGCCGAACCCAAGTTTGCTTATATAGGAGATTATTGGGATGATGAAACTGTTGGGCATATTTCAGATTTATTACATGACTACCAGGATATCTTTCCTACCAAGTTCACAGAAATGAAAGGCATCCTAGGAGACTTAGGAGTGATGCGCATACCTCTCAAAGCAAACGCCAAGCCAATAAAACAACGCCCATACAGATTGGATCCGCGATATAAAGAAAAAGTTAAAGAAGAAATTGATAAAATGCTCGCAGCAGGTATTATTGAGCCAATAGAGGAAAGCGATTGGATTAGTCCTATGGTTGTACAAGAGAAAAAGACAAAAGGAGAAATAAGAATCTGTGTGGACTTGTGCAAACTCAATGATGCATCAGCGCATGATCCATTTCCCAATCCTTTTACAGACGAAGTGCTTGATAATGTTGGAGGACAAGAGGCTTACTCCTTCACTAATGGCTTTTCGGGATACCATCAGATCAGAATCCACCCAGACGACCGCTATAAGACTACTTTTGCGACTGAATGGGGCTCATTCCAGTACACGGTAATGCCCTTTGGTCTTAAAAACGCACATGCTATCTTCTCTAGAGTCGTTGTTGCTGTTTTTAAAGAATTCATTCACAAGTTTTTAGAAGTCTACTTTGATGACTGGACTGTATTTGGTTTATTAAAAAATCATATAGGGAATCTGCGCATGATGTTAGAAAAATGTAGACAGCATCAGATTTCCCTTAACTTGAAAAAATGTATCTTCTGCAGACAAGGACTCCTGATGGATCCTGCGAAGGTTGCCCTCATTGCTAATCTACCTGCGCCCAACTCAGTCAAACAATTGCGCACTACATTGGGACATACAGGATACTACAGAAAATTTATCAAAGGATATGCAAAGATCACAGCACCTATGGAAAGATTGTTGAAAAAGGATTCGAAGTTCCAATGGACAGAAGAATTCCAACAGAGCTTGGATACACTTAAAGAAAAGATGATCACTGCGCCAATTCTAGTTTTCCCAGACTGGAGAAAACCCTTTCATGTTCATGTCGATGCTTCTTCCATAGCATTAGGAGTCATGCTTACACAACCGGGAGAAGGAGGTATTGACCACCCGATTTCTTACTCTAGCAGAAAGCTATCTACAGCCGAGAAGAACTACACCACTACAGAAAGAGAAGGACTAGCTATGGTGTATGCCCTACAGAAATTCAGGCACTACTTATTGGGCGCACATTTTAAAATGTATACTGACCATTCTGCTTTGAAATATTTGGTCAATATGCCAGTGTTAGGGGGAAGAATTTGCAGATGGATACTACTCTTCCAGGAGTATGATTTTGAGGTTATTGTAAATCCAGGCAGATTGAATGCAGGACCTGACCACTTATCCAGGATAGAGTCAGGGGAGGAACCTACAAGTCTGGAGGACAATCTGCCTGATGCGCAGTTGTTTTTTATTCAAGAAGCAGATGAATATTACTCCGATATTCTTGAGTTTCTCACTACCGGGCAAGCGCTGGCTGAGTTTACAATCCAGCAGAAGAAGCAACTTTTTGTCAAAGACGCAGACTTCACTTTGATAGCAGGCTAGCTCTATAAGCTGAGCCCCGACGAAGTCTTGCGCAGATGTATCTTACCGCATGAAAAAAGCTCTATCATCGCAGAAGCGCACTCAGGTACCGTAGGAGGCCATTTCGCAGGAAAGCTGACTGCGCAGAAGATCTTAGCCGCAGGTCTTTGGTGGCCGACATTGCACAAGGATACTAAGGAATTCTGCAAATGTTGCAATGTGTGCCAGCGAACAGGAAAACCCTCAAGGAGAGATGAAATGCTGCTGAGACCCCAGATAACACTACGTGCTTTTGATAAATGGGCCATTGATTCTGTAGGACCTATCAACCCACCAGGAAAAAGAACTGGTGCGAGATACATCATTACAGCTACTGAATACCTCACCAGATGGGCTGAGGCGAAGCCAGTTAAGAACTGCGATGCTGCCACTACGGCGCAGTTCATTTTTGAGAACATTATCACTAGGTTTGGATGTCCAGTGATCCTCATGAGTGATCAGGGTACACATTTCCTCAATGAGACTATAGAGGCCCTTACTGAAGAATTCCAAATTAATCACCATAAGAGTACACCCTACCACCCTCAAGCTAATGGTACGGTGGAGGCATTCAATAAGATCCTTGAGAATGCCCTGACAAAGATCTGTAATGAACAAAGAGATGATTGGGACGTTAGAGTCACAGCTGTATTATGGGCTTACAGAACCACATGCAAGAAACTAACAGGTCACACACCTTTCAGTTTGGTGTATGGACAAGAAGCAGTTATGCCCATGGAATACATTGTTCCCAGTCTCAGAATTGCGCGAATTACAGAGATGGCAGATACTGATACCATGAGTGAAAGACTTTCACAATTGCTTGCCTTACAAGAAGATAGACTTTTAGCCAGATTTCATCAACAGGTACAGAAGGCAAGACAGAAAGCTTGGCATGACAGGCACATTAAGAATAAACACTTTGAAGAAGGAGACTTGGTACTCCTCTATGATAGTAAATTCATCAAGTTTTCGGGCAAGTTTCATGTACATTGGTTAGGCCCTTTCCGGGTGACAAGGATAATAGAAGGAGGAGCAGTTCAGCTTGCGAAGCTTAATGGAGAATTGCTATCTACAATGATCAACGGGAGTCGGCTCAAGCTTTATCGCGACGGCCACTCCACCCTGTCAACCTAATATATTGCTAAAGAAGTGCAGATGTCCGGTGTAGTTGAAAGAGATATCGCATTGTCACAGTATACACGGAAGCTGCGAGACACTTTCAGTTTCCGGCTTGCCACGCAGTTCCTTGAAGCATCCGCACATGTTGAATAAAATTTGTTGAGCGAGCCTATATCCGCGCTCTTGCGAAGTTTTCCCCGGGCCATTGAACTGTCGCTCTTGCGGAGTTCCCTGTGTCAATTTTCCGCTTGAGGAGTTCTCGGTGTGGACCCCTCTATATGCACAGTTACCTAAGCTGAAATGACCTGCCGAAAAATTTGAATTATAGTAGTTATGTAGCCGCGTCCGAGAATAAATGAAGGATAAGCCCTCCATTTAAGTATAGCCGCTCTGACGGATTCGGCTTGATCTCCATAATATTTGCATTTAACTCATGCGCCGAAAGCTTTAGCTTCTCCCGGAAGGCTGTCAGAGCCTGTCCATCACAATAAATGCACCGCAGAGGCAAGGGGGATAGCAGGGTTGTCAACTCATGCATAGGGGCCTACAGCTAGTAGCCCCACTTGCCCGCATTTACTGTCGCCTTTAGCTATAAATACCCCGCACTTATATAATTTCGGGTTACTTTTCTCAAGTTGCAGTCTTGTTTGAGAATCTAAGTTATTGTTTTCAGAGCTGAGTTGTGCAGAGTGTTTCCTTTGTTTTCAGCGTCCATATCCTACGCTGTTCCGCCGTTTATCTGACCAAGTTCTTGTTGCCTATACCGGTTCATGACGAAGAACCTGTCAACTGAAGAGGTTGTTCGTCAATTCCTACGTCGAGGCTTAGATTTCGGCATGACTACTCCCGTGATGGCTTCGACTTATGTACACCCTAGTTATAATGATCCCAGACAATCTCCGGGCACGAGAGCATCTCAATAACAGCCAGAAGAGCCCGTTCCAGAGCCGTTGGCCACCATGGTAAATTATATTCCGCCACATCCAGATGATGCGCCAGAGGTACATATCCCGAAGAATGCAAAGTATCCGATTTCGTTACCTCCACTACCGGCTGGCGTGTGACAAGAAGGGTCCCTGCTTGGACACCTTCCACTGGTCAAGTTCTCTGATTTCAACCTGGGAGACTATAAAATGTATCCTCAGTTCACGCCAGATCGATATCTGACGGTAGTTCATAATCCCACCAGAAAGGTTGATGAATTCATCCCAAAGGGATTCGCAGCAAACTTGGAGAAGCCTGGTTTGCTGAACTTGCTGAAGCTACCGCACTTCGGGCGTAGCAACGAAGTCAATGCAGTTGTTAAGACATTGCTATCCTGTGTTCATGGAGGTTACCTTTGCCTGGGGAGGCCAATTGATTTAAACGTTGATCTGATTCACTGCATCACCGGCCTATCTAAGGTTGGTAAGGATCCCAATATTCATTTTGTGGGAAAAGACAACGATAGAAAATTGGCTGCACAGCTGGTGCAGAAATACAACTTAACAAGAGGAGGTCGAGCTTATGACGTCATTATAGTAGAAGACGAAGCACTTAGATTTACAGGAAGTCTGCTTGCAGGCAGACTTCTCACAAAGTGCAGACCGAAGGAAGTTACTGGAGCTGTCGTGGAGCTCGCCATCGCAGCTGCGGAGGGAGAACAATACAACTGGTCCCTCTTCCTCCTCAATTCTTTCTTGGAAGACTACCGGAATGTCCAAGACACCCCCGGTCAGTTGTTTCATTTTTCTTGGCTTTTAATTTTATGTGCTCTCGTCGGGTGGAAGGAGCCCCCGAACACTCAGTTCCTTCCGCGTCGCACAGGAGAAGCCACCGGAATCCGCTATGTTAACCTTTGGGAGTCTGCTAATCCCACGAAGCGCAAGATGAACCGCACTGTATTTTGCGAATACTACCATCTCCTCAGAGATACCATTCAGGAAATGCCGAGGCTAAGTGAGGAGACAGCGAAAATATATGAAGGAAAGTTGGCCTTTACTACCGACCTGCACCAACTTTACCTCCGCCCCTGCGGCATTAAAGAGGAATGGGTCGTAGGCCTTTACAGGATGACCACCAAGTATGTTGAAGAAACTATCAAGTCTTGGTCGGATGAATGGAGGGAGGCCGCCGAAATCGCATCCGCGATGCCACCCGCCGCTGCGCAAGAGAAGGATATGGGCAAGGAAGCCCCTGAGCAAAGAAGTGATGAAGGTTCGACAGAACCAGCGACCAAGAAGCAAAAGGTGTCGCATCCCTCTGAAGCCATTCCCTCGGGGATCGACCAGTTTTTTGAAAGAGCAATTTCGCGAGCTGCGGACTGCACACGCCCACATCAGAAGTGCTTTGGACTTGCAGTTCGTAGAATTAAAAGGTCTCGCAGGAAGAGTTGCGCAGACCCATGTGCCAGCATCTACTTCGCAGGCGCCACAAGTAGCTACAAGTACTGAGCGAGTTGAAATACTTGCAAAAAGGCATACTATCGTGCACATCCCAACTACAAGCATGACAGTTCCGGATCCGCTCGCTGCACTACAGGTAAGCGCAGTTGGGCCCGTTGAAATAAATTTGTCTTTAATTCCTATAGAGACTCTACAGCTAGTGCATGAGAAAGTTTCTGTTGAGTTGAGAGCTAGAGAGCTCTCTACCTTCCATGCAAATCAAAGACTGCAATCGCAAGAGATAGAGCTGAAGGAAAGCCACAAGAATATCTCTGAAAAGCTCACACTTTATGAGGCACAGGACATTGGCATAAGGAATGCAGTTGATGAAATTGCCCAGGAATTGCCATCCTGCGAGATTCAACCAAACCTTCCTCTGGTTGAGAAAGTTCAAATTATTGGAGGAAGGGTGAAAACCCTGGAGCATGAGATAGTTTCTATGGCTGAAGACCATAGAACGCAGATCGCAGAGTTAGAAGCTCGTGTTGCAGCGCATTTAACAGATGATAGCCAGGAACAATTTGAAGCGCTGCGCAGAACTTCTACACAACTGAAGAGCAGAGCAGATGAAGCCGAGAACCTGATGAACCAAGCTATGGAGGCTTGGACGGAGCTTGAGATGCTCCCTTTCAAGGTTGGTCTTTTTGAACAAGTACAAGCCGCAGAACAGTCCCTAACTGTTCTGACCGAAGAAGCTAAGGCCTTAGAAGGCTTAGCAAAAATGAGGAAAATGAGTGAAGTGTGCAGAATCCAACAGCAACTGCACAAGCTCAGAAATGAAGATGCCAAACTCACCAATAGCATTCAGCCATTCATGGATGAGTATGCTGACCTTGCTGCCTAGATCGAGGCGAAGATCAAAGAAATTGCAGAATCTCAACAGGTGATTGATGGCACAACTAAAGAAGAAGCCACTGCAGAAACGGTGCAGACAGCTGTGGAATGTGTCGATGAAATGGAATCCGCTATTGCGCAGTGGAAGAAAACATTCGCGGAGACCCAAGCAAAAGCAGATGCACAAGTAAAGCGACCACACGCTAGTGCGAGTGGCTCGAGGGCGAGCCACAAGTAAGTGTTAGGGGCCTGTTGGAGCCTAGGCCGCAGCTATGGTAAAGCTGCGGATTTTTGAGGAAAAAGAACAAGTATTGAAGGAAAGTGCTTATTTTGAATAAACACCAAATTTTGGGTAGAAGGAAGACGGTGCGCAATATGGTGCCAAATGGATGAGCTCGACGCAGATTACGGACTGGAACTCGCGGAGCTCGTGCACACATCATAGAGGAATGAATGTGGCTGAATAGAAAGCTCAGCCACCATAATAAATAAAGCGACAGAGTAGAGGGCTCAGCTACCCTCATTTAAGATTAAGTACAGAAGTTATGGTTGCTCGGATCAAGGAGGAGCAAAAGACCAAAGCATTGAAGGCGAAGGACAAGGTGTCCATACCCGCAATCTGTGCCGGAAGTCACGGAACCTGCAGGAAGCGGTGACATGACTGCAAGCGGCGCCTACAGTACACCTAGCCATGTGCGTGGTTAGGGTTTTTGGGGATTATTGTTGGGAAAGGCCCACAGTTTTGTAAAGGTGCGACCGTCATGGCCACCTATATATATGTGTAATTGCAAAAGTTAGATGTTAGTCAGTTAGCCAACCTTTAGATGCTGAGATACAGGTTAGCTGTTTGAGATAAGCTAGCTAGTTGGTAGGTTGGTTATTTTGTATGAGGATTTTTTTCTACTGTGTTGTTAGAAGACAAGGGTCAGTGATGGGATAACCATGAAGTTAATCCCCTAGTTGCAGACAGTCTGAGTCGACGTCTGAACTATTGTAATCTCCATAGAGGAAGAGACTAGATCAAGAGAAGGGCTCCTAGCTGTGTGCGTGGAGTTTCCTGGAAAGATCTAAGGCTGCAGTTGTGTGCGCAACATTATTGTATAAGTCCCCTTTGAGTTAATATATGAAACACTCCCCGTGGACGTGGTTTCCCGAGGAGGTGCATTCTTTATGTCTTATTGTTATGGTAATGATCGTGTGAATGCATGTCTGAGTTGTTATCTGTGTTTCTATGAATATTGCGTTATCTTTATGAATATGTTGAGTCCATTCTTGACGCTTCCTTGGTAACTATAATCGTTAAGTGTTGAAGGATCTGTAGAACGCTGTCGCTGCCGCGATAGAGGACTGCATTGCTGCACTGGGCGCATGGAAAGAAAAGATACATAGAGCGTTGACGCAGGGGATAGTCGTCTCGTGCGCCAGGACGGAGATGCCACGCAGCTAGGCCGTTGAGCGAGAGTTCAGCGCAGCTACACCAAGGGGTCTGCGGAAAAGTCAGGCAGTCCGCTCGGAGGAATCGTCGAGGAAGAAAGAACAGTCTTTGCGTCGCCTAGGTTAAGGAAATCTGATTCCTTAGCCCCCCATAGCCACTTCGGGTGAGACCTCGAGCTGCTGAGCAGCTCGTTGCCGAGAGGGCCAGTGCGCCAAGGGGTTTTGTTGCTGCGTTTCATTAAAACCCGGGTCTGTCCAAAAAGCAGCCAACACATTGCATAGCTAGTTGTGGGTATTTCATTAAAATTTGTATTTACATGATCTCTTCATTTACATTGTGCCTATCTAGCACAAGAGCCATATGCACCGATTTTTAATTGCCTATACATAAAACGATAAATCAATGGCGGGGCCTTGGCCTTGAGCTCCTCACCATGATTAAATAACGATATTTACATAATTTACAATTTTAATGCCACAAGGTCAAAATGGGGACATGACAGCAATTTACTGAGCATTCCTCTAGAGCCACCATTGTCTTCGGGCTCCACAAACCTAGGTTCCTTTGCTTCGGCTTTGGTTTTAGGGGAATTTCTGCTGTGCTTGCCCACCACTGCCACGAGATCAGAGATGATGGCGTTTCCATTAAGGGCTATCTAGGATCTATTTGACAGTAGTGAATCATCATCAGCTTCTCCGCTATTGCCTGTTGCTTTGTGGACAACGTCGATCAATGGCGTCTGCGTTTCCATTGCTGCAAAACAATGGTGTGATTCTTTAATTTTCGTTAGTTTTAGACTTGAGATTTGAACCTTCAAGCTATCAAACTACGACTGAACTTTCGATTCGTAGACAGACTTTTGAGGTAATTAAGAAATCATGGGTTCTTTAATGCATTGGCGTTATGAATTAATAGTAAGGAAAGCAATTTTTTTACCATTTGTGACAAACTCTCTTCTCTCTACTGGCACCACCCATTAAGCACTAAGCTCTAAGAGGGCTAAAACTGATATGAGAGAAGCTCCCGGGGGCTGGCCAACTAGGGCTAGGTGTTGGGACTGATGACTGAGATGCATGCAATTGCATGCATGCATGCAAAATGCATGCAAGACTGATACTGCAAATAATGAAAATGCTGGTAGGACTAGGATGGAGTATAGGAATATCCTAACATTCTTTGCTTGTAAGGCAGATATCCGTCTTATGGAAACTTTTTTAGGGATACCTTGAATGGTTTTCTGATTCCCTTGTTTACCCATGCATAGTATATATTTTTTCAAACAGTCAAGTAGGGCATGATGTTCTTCTAACCAATCCATGCCTATAAGTACTTTGTATGATCCTAGTGGTAGGATGTTTAAATCCACCCTAGTTGGGAAACCGTTCAGATCTATCTCACAAGTTTTAACTAGTTTGTAGACTTTCCGTTTGGTACCAGTGGCTAGTTGTACCAGCCATGGTTTCTCGTGGCTCACTCGGTTTAAATTACAAGTATCAACCAATTTAGGCGAGATGTAACTTTGGCATGCACCGGGGTATATCAGAATTGAAATGGTTGTGTTTAAGATCTTACCCTCAATTTCAACCATAGTGGCCTGATGGTCTGCTTGCCGACCATCAAGTGCAGCATAAATTATTGGTGTTCTTTCAATGTTCCCTACTGTAGGGTTTTCTTGGACATTGTGTAACACTCCATCTAATTTGTTTGGGAAATCTCTAGAGTAGTGGGGCCCTTGGCACTTCCAACAAGTAACGGTTGGTGGGGTAGCTTTTGCTCCCTTGTTGAAGTTGGTTTGTTGGCATGTGGTGGGGGTGCATTTGGCCGTGCATGAGGTCTGTTGAAGCCTCTGTTGGGTGGAAAACTATTGTTTTGTTTTCGGTAAGGTGGTGGTCTAAAAATGGGTTTGTGGTTGTCTGAAAAGGTTCTGAACCTTTCTTTGTCTCTGTTTCTGTTATCATTCCTTGGCTGCCCATGTTCATAACAGAGTCTTGGTTTGTGTAAAGTCACATCTAAGGTTTTGGGCATGTCAAATTCAATATTCTCTCTGAAATTTGGTGGTAGACATCCCAAGAACTACTGTATCTTGACTTTTTCATCTTTGATGTACATAACATAATGCAGCAGATCTAAAAATCTGTTTATGAAAGCTTCCATTGTCAGGGAGCCCATTTTCAATTCATGGAATTCTTTGATCTTCTTTTCAAAGAATCTTTCAGACATTTATTTGTCTCGGAATATTCTGCTGAAAGCATCCCATGTTATGTCCCTCAATTCTTTCCCTTTGGTGTGTTTCAAATCTCTCCACCATCTGGCTACTTTACCATTTAGATTTTAAATGGCCAGTTGGTCTTGCATTTTATTGGAATAGTTGTGAACTTTGAAATACTTGTTCATTTCTAACAGCCACTCCTCAGCCTTCTCCCCATAATTAATCTCTCCGTCATATGTTGGGGCTCTAATCTTTCTGAATTACCCTTGCAAACTATCATCACTTTTCGTCCTTTTCTTGCTAGGAGGTGGTGAACCATCATCGTTGGAAGAGCTCTTACAGTCCTCTTCCATTGATTCTGGTATGTGTTCTTCCTGATCCTCTTCCTTAGGGTTAGCAGATTTCTTTGTGAGACAGTTTCTCATTTTAAATTTGCTGGCTGAGAGTGAGGGCTATCCGTGTGGCTTTGCCCCTATTAAGCTCTGAAGTAAAGCTTCATTTATAGCTTGATGTTCTCATCTTTCCTGCATGTTGTCATCTCTGAAACTTTGGAATTCTGCCTGTAGATTCTACATAGGTTTCATTAAATCTGAGTTTAATTCCACCATGATTTCTTGCTCTCGTGGTGGAGAGTTCAAATTTCCATGTATGTTGCTTCCCTTCTCTGTATTCATTTTCAGACAGTGATTGTACCTGCAATGTTGTATAATGTCAAGAACATAAAATCTGTTAGTTCATCTACACGTATAAAATAAAATCATAGATGTATCTTTCCGGTTTATGGTTTCTGCAGCAAATTTTCTTTTTGTAATGAGCCCAATAGGTCACTTAGTTTTGTAGTTGGGCTCTAATACCACTTGTAATGAACCTAAAAACAGTAAAATTTAAAAAAAAATTATCTTACTGCTAAAATGCCTAAAAACAGATGATGTATTATAAATTAACTTCAGCACTGGGAAATTGCGTCGGTACTTTGTTTGGAAACTATAAGAGTTTAAGAATTCTAATCAAGATAGTTTTACCAGTTTTGTTTTTCTGCGGAAGCGGTACAGTAAGGTAGTTTATGTATATGTATTCTTATGGCATGTTTAAAAATGCTAGAGTAACACTTAAGGTCCTTCTTTTACTTTTAAGATTTGGATGCATGTTAAGTTTGTAAACTGTTTAGATGGCTCCTTCAGGCATGATGGACTTGTTGAGGCAAGTTGAAGTACCTTAGGAAACTTGATGTTGATCCACATACCACTGGCAGAGCTGCCGAGAGGTAAGGGTGAACAATGGAACTTCCTAGCTTACTTAGCAATTTGCTAATGCATTGAATTGTAACTTGTTTTTTAGGTATGAAATTGTTTGTGTCTTCCTAAGCTACCCAAATCAATATTATGGCCCAAACATTCCAAAGTTTAAGTGTGAAGGAGTTTCACAAGGTTTAAAACATTGGAATGAATATAGTGGCAAAATTAAAGGTCATATCACCAAATGCAAATTCCAACTATAGAGTTGGTTCAATACATTGAAATGTTAACATGGGTGGTTGTAGTCTTAAATGTTGCAAGTAGTGGTCACGTGGCTTTGGTAGCTAGCTGGATGAGGGGTTAATGCCTTGGTTTTCACCTCTGCGTTACCATTCCTTTCGTAGTGGGTTTGGTTGTGAGGGTTCTCTGCTACGTTTGGCTCGTTGGTGCTCTTTACCTGATCTTTGCTCATGGTCAGAGCACTTGTTGTGTAAGGCAATGGAGGGCATCTACGACTCCAGTCAGGTAATGGTAAAACATGACCCCTTGAGATTTCTTTTTAAGTATCCTGTACATATTGGTTTTCAACATAGGTTTAATCCGTGGCCTCTTAATGCATCCATGGTAGGGGTGAGTCATGGGTCCTCAGCGTTGGATGCTACAGGTGGGAAACTCTTGGTTCTAGCATTCAATGGTAAGTCCATGTTCCAAAACCCATTTTCGCTCCTTCCTATCACAGCTATGCGGAAGAGTACTTAACTGTTTGTACATGGAACTTCGTGATGCCTTTGGCTCACTTTCATCTTGTTTGGAGTTTCCATGGGGTCGCCTTTTGGCTAGACTGGTTTGTTTATGAAGTATCTACTTGTTTTTTTGATGGGGATAACCCCTGACGGTTTTCATTTTGGTACAATGGTCTATCTGTGGATTCTATGAAGTTTCTTGAGACTTTATTTGTGGAGAACGATACCTATGTTTATTTGAATGGGGTTTTCAAATGAATAATGGAAACTATGTATCACCGGGGTTAGCATTGGATCAAACTCTATGGTTTCTCTATTGAAAAATTATGGTACCTTTGTCAGTCATTGGTATGATTTCATTTGGGAAGCAATGATGTTTAATCATCCTGGTCTAAGTGGGGTTTTGAAGTTTATAGAATTGTATGGAACTACAAATTCTCCCTTTAAGAGTGAAACTGGCAAGATTTACTTCTCTAGTGTTTTAATAGGGTAAGGTCTGTGTGGTTGGTAAAAATGTCTAACAGTTACCAGTTGGGAAATGCTCTCTTCTCGTTTTCAGGATGTGGTTACCTGCTCTGAGTTTTGATTTTTGTTTGTACATTGACTAAATAAATGGGAAATGTTTACCCTACTTTGTTAACGTCGTAGCTCTATGTTTAAATGCGTTGGATGCTATTGGTATGTTGTGGCTTCACCTGATAAGAAAATGACCCTGTTCGATAGACTGAGATAAGCCTGAAAGAATGCCTTCAACTTCTTAAAAGGCAAAGTCTATTTTGTCCTAGATGTGGATTCGATACTTGTTGGGAAGTAATGTCCACCAGGGTTTGATGCAATGTATAAGTAATCGTAGATTAGGGTTTGTATGCACAGTAATTTTTACTTGGCTGAGGTTTGAGAAACTCAGCGAAATAATGTCCACATTGGTGGCCATCTGAGCCTGCATTTTGTTTGTCTTTCGTCTTGTTTCTGGGCATCTATCATTTATGCAGTTTATTTAATATTTTCTTTTGATGATAGGATTGATCCTCAGTAATCCAAGAACAGAAAGGAATCGTGTTTCTAGTTTGCTTGTCTTTGGTATGTATCTAGTAGTTATTTGTGGTTTACATAGAAGTAGTTTAAATAAAGAATCCCTCTATTTATGTCTACGTGTTCAAATCTGCGATTCTGTGTTGTAAAGAAATGATGGCAAAGGGGTTGAATAAGTTTTGATTTCGTTTGGCCTTTATCTTGGGAAAAGAAAACTGTATTTTGAAAAAGAATTGTAATGGCTGTCAAAAGAATTTAACCCTAGTTATAAAATAATTCGAAGACACAGTATGAGGTATCAAGAACAAAATACAGGTTTAAATATATAAGGCTTGCTAGAATTTAGTCAACAATTTAAATATCGATTTGTTTTCTAAGGTTTCTGCTGACATGAGTGTCTAGCATAGGCTAGCTAGGCTAGCACTGCTAGACCTGTAGTTGGTTTGAACTCAGACTCCTAACTAAATCAAAAATAATAATTTTGTTTAAAGGAACCTTTGGTCCTACAATATACCCCGTGAGCCCATGCCCATTGGCCCTTGCTCTATAAAGAAATAGTATTATAAAGTTTACGGAAAAACAATGTTGTAAATCCTATTTTAATGTTCCTAGTTTCTATTGTGAGTTGAAATGGAGAATTTGTAGTTCATACCTAATTACTTTGAAGCTTGATCTTACTCTACAAAACCTGCACACTCAAACAATAATTAATGCAGAAACTTATGGACTTAGCTGACTTGTAGAATGATCTTCTAACTGGATAAATTTGGGACTACCATGTTCCTCCCAGCCATGACCCTTAGACCATTCCTGGTCCTATCTGGATCCCCTTGAGTTGAGTCCAACATGCAAAGAGAAGTAGAGGTCCTAAGGTAGCTTGCTGGTCAGATCTGGAAAATTATGATAGGTTGTTGTAGTATTGTAGAGAGTTTCCCTTCTACTACCATAAGAGAATGATAATTGAAAAGATGATCACTTCTCTTGAGATCTGCCCTCTTTTATAGGTGAGTTCTATTTGGAACATGACTGTTTGAATAATAATATATTTAGTTTCTTTTATTTTTAATTAAATTTGAAATATATTAACTTTAAAAGGTATTTTACGAAATATCTTACTCCTATTTTATCTAGGAGTTTTGTTTGTTTTAAGTAGATGTACTTAAATAAATCATAAATATTAATAATAATACTCACATACATTATTACTACTATTAATAATACAATTAATAATAATACTATTCATAACATTAATAGTATTATAATGTGAGAGTCATTCTATGCATCACCTTTATGCAATGTGTATATATATGTATATATGAGAAACGTTCTTATTTTAGAAAATAATAATAATAATAATAATAATAGTAATAGTAATATTATTAACAATACTATTGATAATAATATTAACTTTGAGAACTAACTTATGCCTAGTCTTTATGCATGTCATTTGACATATGAATATTTAATTATTCAATAATAGTTATGGTAATTTTCCATTGATTTATTTATGTATCTCATAATACTACTTTTAAATATTAAGTACAAGGTCCAACTCTTTGGATGGGTGTTTTGGTAAGCTTGGATAGCTGGCTAGGTTAGGTGCCTCTAGGTCTCTCTCTTGCATGTTGGATTCCCCTCGTTTAACATGGTAGTTCCCGCAGTACTTGATGATAGATACAAAATGATTCATTTAACCAATTTAAATAAATGTGATGAATAGAAGTATTATTCAGAGTCTTCTCGACTCAACACTTTTGAGATCTAGTAACCCCGAGTGCTCTTCAAAGCTTTTAATTGAACCCTCTCACATGGACATTAGGTTAGTGCAATTCCAGAGCCTCCTGCTCAACACTAGTACTAGAATGTGGTTGTGAAGCACATCGGGGCTTATGCCCAGTACGTAGGTTATCCATTGGTTCCTGAGTACATGCTCAACACACCACATAAGTCAATCTAGTAAATCATAACTCTGCACCATATGTAACAAAAAAGGTCATCTCGGTATATTAGGGTTGTACCCAATCATATGATAAAACATAATCAATCCATTAGGGATTTATTTCCCAATATATAACAATAGTGCATCAGTCAGGGTCCACGCCCAATATGTATATCTATAAAAGAAATAAATCATGTGCACTAGGCTTATGCCCAATAATCAGAACAAATCATATGTGTTGGGGCTTTTAAGCCCAGAATACAACATCATAAATAGTTAGTCAAAATTCGGGATATTACATCCCTCCCCGCTTAGAGCAACACCATCCCAATGTTCTAGGGTCTAGAAATAAAGTCATGAAACAAGGCGGGGTATGCCTCTTTCATGGTGGCCTCATTTTCCCAAGTAGCCTCCTCTGGTTCGAAGTGCCTCCATTGCACTTTCAGCTGGGTAATGGTCCTTCTTCTAAGATGCACCTCTCTCTTGTCCAGAATGTGTAGTGGTTCTGGCATGAACTTCCTTTCGGGCTCCACCTATAATAATGGACCAATCAATTACATGTTTAGTATCGTATACATATTTCTTTAATAAAGATGCATGAAAAACATTATGAACTTTTACATGAGCTAGTAAGGCTAACAAATATGCTACTAGGCCCTTCTTGGCTAGTATCTCAAAAGGTACACAAAACTTGGGGGCTAGTTTCTTCCATCGTCCTAAGCTCAAAGAGATTCATTTTGCTTTCAGCTTCAAGAAGACTTGTTCGCCGACTTGGTAGTCTTTGTCTTTTCTTTTCTTATCCGCGTAACTCTTTTGGCGGTCTTGTGCCTCCTTCAACTTTTGTTGTACCTTGGAGACTAGTTGTTCCAAGTCTGTTAATAAGTCGGGACCTAACATAAGTCTGTCTACCGGACTGTCCCAAGTCATGGGTGTCCGACACTTCCTGCCATAGAGTACCTCGAAAGGGCTCATCTCAGCAGAGGTTTGGTATCCGTTGTTATAGACAAACTCTATGAGGTGCAAATAATATTCCCATTTGGTGGGGTTGTTCATGACATACATTCTCAGCATATCCTCAAGGATTCGGTTTACTTGTTCTGTTTGTCCGTCGGTTTGGGGGTGGTACGTGGTACTGAATTGTAATTGTGTCTACAAATTGTAGAACAATGCTCTCCAAAAGTTGCTAGTGAGATTCGTGTCTCAATTGGAAATGATTTCCTTGGGTATCCCATGCAATTGAAAGATCTCCTTCAAGAAGATGTCTGCGATGTGTACTACTTTATAGGTAGAATTCATCGGTATAAAATCGGCTGCTTTGGACAACTTGTCTACTACTACAAAGATGGAATCAATCTGCTTCTTACTCTTGGGTAAGCTCGTAATGAAGACCATGCTTATTACCTCCCACTTCCACTCTGGAATAGGTAAAGGTTGTAGTAAATCGGAGGAGTGTTGATGTTCTGCTTTGACCAGTTGGCACTCCTGACAGTTTGCGATGAATAAGGCGATGTCAGCTTTCAACTTAGGCCAAAAGAAATGTCTCTTTACTATCGATATCATCTTTTTATATCTGGGATGCCCCGAATAGGGTTTCTGATGAAATTCAGTGAGGATGTTAGGTTTGATGTCTCTGCTTTCTGGAACATAAAGTCTCTTTTTTTACCATAGCAGTCTCGACTCATCTATCTTATACTCCCTCTCTTGTTGGAATAAGCTATATTCTTGGATATTTTTAAGGATCTCGACATAGAACTGGTCACCTTGACAAGCCGTTCTAATTCGGTGCTGTAAATCTGAGTCGGTTTGACTCGTGGTCACCTCATATATCATATGGGCCCATTGACTTAAAGTGTCAGCGATCTTGTTCTTCTTTCCCTTTATGGGTTTTAGTTCGAAGTGGTACTCACTAAGGAAGGCTAGCCACCTGGCCTGTGTGTCATTTAGGTCGAGTTGGTCAAAAAAGTACTTTAGACTCATGTTTTTCGTCTTTAATAGGAACTTATTTCCTACAAGGTAGTGCTTCCCCATCTTTAAGGCGTGGATAATGGCAGCAAGTTCAAGATCGTGTGTAGGGTAGTTATGTTCGTGTTCCTTTAACTTTCTTGACTTGTAATAGATAGAGAAGTCATTTTGCATAAGGAATCCACCTAGCCCTTCCTTTCTTGCATCTATGCAAACTACAAAGTCCCCATCGGGATCAACAATTCGTAGGATGGGTGCACTAGTCAAAAGTTGTTTTAAATTTTGGAAACTTTCTTTGCATTTTGTCTTCCAAAGAAATTTGGTTGTTTTCTTCTGCAAGGGTGTCATAGGACAAGCAATTCGAGAGAAGTTCTTAATGAACTTTCGGTAGTATCCGTCTAACCCTAAGAATGATCTTATGTCGGTTACACAAGTGGGTGCATGCCATTCTTCTATGGCTTTAATCTTCTCGGGGCCAACTGCTATCCCCTTCTCCGAGATGATGTGCCCTAGGTACTGTATCTAGAGTTTGTAGAAATCACACTTGCTAAACTTAACATACAGTTGGTGTTCTCATAGTATTCGTAATATTATCTGGAGGTGTTCTTCATGTTCTTCTTCATTCTTGGAGTAGATCAGAATGTCGTCGATGACGACTAGAACAAACTTGTCTAGGTATTTGCTAAATATTTTGTTCACCATGCACATAAAGTTGGCAGGTGCGTTTGTCAACCCAAAGGGCATCACTACGAAATCGTAATTCCCATATCGGGTCCGAAATGCGGTTTTGTTGATATCTTCATCACGGATTCTCACCTAATGGTATCCAGATCATAAGTCAATCTTTGAGAAGATATTTTCTCCTCCGACTTGATCAAACAAGTCATCAATTCTAGGGAGTGCGTATCAGTTCTTGATGGTCAATTTTTTGAGTTGGCGGTAATCGATGCACATCTGCATCGTCCCATCCTTCTTCTTGGCAAAGAGTATTGGTGCCCCCGAGGGAGACACACTATGCCTCGGTTTTCACCTCTGCATTACCATTCCTTTCGTAGTGGATTTGGCTATGAGGGTTCTCTGCTGCGTTTGGATCGTTGGTGCTCTTGACATGAGCTTTGATCATGGTCAAAGCACTTGTTGTGTAAGGCAATGGAGGGAATCTACAACTCCAGTCAGGTAATGGTAAAACGTGACCCCTTGAGATTTCTTTTTATGTATCCTATACATATTTGTTTGCAACTTAGTTTTAATCTGTGGGTGCTCAGCATTGATTGCTATAGGTGGGAAACTCTCGGTTCTAGCATTCAATGGTAAGTCCAGGTTCCGAAACCCATTTTCGCTCCTTCCTGTCACATCTTTGGGGACGAGTACTTTAATTTTTGTACATGGAACTTCGTGATGCCTTCGGATTACTGTCATCTTGTTTGGAATTTCCATGGGGTCGCCTTTGGCTGGACCAGTTTGTGTATGAAGTATCTAGTTTTTTTTTATGGGGATAACCCCTCAGGGTTTTCATTTTGGTACAATGGTCTATCTGTGGATTCTAAGAAGTTTCCTGTGACTTTATTTGTGGAGAACGATACCTATGTTTATGTGAATGGGGTTTTGAAAGGAATAATGAAAACTGTTTATCACCGGCGTTAGCATTGGATCGAAGTCTATGGTTTCTTTGTTGAAAAATTATGGTACCTATGTTAGTCCTTGGTATGATTTCGTTTGGGAAGCAATGATGTGTAATCGTCCTGGTCTAAGTGGGGTTTTGAAGTTTATAGAATTGTATGGATCTACAAATTCTCCCTTTGATGTTTAAGAGTGAAACTGGCAGCATCTACTTCTCTGGCGTTTTAATGGGGTGAGGTCTATGTGGTTGGTAAAAATGTTTAAAAGTTAGCAGTTGGGAAATGCCCTCTTCTCGTTTTCAGGATGTGGGGTACCTGCTCTGCATTTTGATTTTTGTTTGTACAGTGACTAAATAAATGGGAAATGTTTACCCTACTTTGTTAATGTCGTAGCTCTATGTTTAAATGCGTTGGATAATATTTGTATGTTGTGGCTTCACCTGATAAGAAAATGACCCTGTTGGCTAGATTGAGAGAAGCATGAAAGAATGCCTTCAGTTTCTTAAAAGGTAAAGTCTATTTCGTCTTAGACGTGGATTCGATACTTGTTGGCAAGTAATGTCCACCAGGGTTTGATGTAATGTATAAGTAATTGTAGATTGGGGTTTGTATGCACAATAATTTTTACTTGGCTGGGGTTTGAGAAACTCAACGAAATAATGTCCACATTGGTGTCCATCTAAGCCTGTGTTTCGTTTGTCGTTTGTCTTGTTTCTGTGCATCTATCATTTATGTAGTTTATTTAATATTTTCTTTTGATGAGAGGATTGATCCTCCAGAATCCAAGAACAAAAAGGAATCGTGTTTCTAGTTTGCTTGTCTTTGGTATGTATCTAGTAGCTATTCGTGGTTTACGTAGAAGTAGTTTAAATAAAGAATGCCTTTATTTATGTCTGCATGGTCAAATCTACGATTCTGTGTTGTAAAGAAATGATGGTAAAGGGGTTGACTAAGTTTCGATTTCATTTTGCATTTATCTTGGGAAAAGAAAACTATATTTTGAAAAAGAATCATAATGGCTGTAAAAATAATTTAACCCTAGTTATAAAATAATTCGAAGACACAGTATGAGGTATTAGGAATAAAATACAGATTTAAATATATAAGGCTTGCCAGAATTCAATCAACAATTTAAATATCGATTTGTTTTCTAAATATCGATTTGTTTTCTAAGGTTTCTACTGACATGAGTGTCTAGCACAGGTTAGCTAGGCTATCCCTACTAGACCTGTAGCTGGTTTGAACTCAAACTCTTAACTAAATCAGAAATAATAATTTTGTTTAAAGGAACCTTTGATCCTACAATATAACCCGGTGAGGGTTTTGTCACATCGCGATACTGATCAATATAATTTTAATAGGCTATCTTACATTGTCATGTATATCAATTGTTATGTTGGATTGTGGCGTTCAACAAGGATTACGTCGCATTGCGACAATGATCAAGGGTTATGATATTAATATGATAAAGGGTTATGTCCCATTCTAACATTCATCAATGATTAAAAAATGATATACATCGATTGCTACGAACATAAAATAAGATAATAATTAGGTTAACTAAAGTTAGGTTATGAAATGAGGTGTCTCCTCAACATCAAATGCCCGAGCCATATTTAAGGGAGGGCCATCATTGTAACATATCATCATTATCTTATCAGCTAATATATTATTCTTACTTATTATCCAATATGAGAGTCGGATTCGACTATTAACTTAGTGAACTGATACGTTCACTACATTTGGTGTGAGAGCCACTTTGATCTTGCCTTTGGCAATATTTTTCAGACCTTGTCTGATTTATTTCAAGGATTCCTTGAATTACATGGTCTTTGACCACATAGATTAGTTTATCTACCTACATGAATGTTGCTCACATTAAAAAATTAATTTGAGAGAGAAGAAATTATTGACGAGTTTTCACTTTTCCAGTATTTTTGCTCAGTTCATCTCTTTTGCTGAATATATGCTATCCACTTATATATATTTGTGGTTGTACAAGAATGTAAGCAGTTGGAAATCATTTCGGAGGATGGGGATCAAATCCAGTCCTCGTGTTATAGATAGAAACCCTGAGAGAACGAGAAGAATTGAGATAAAAGCAATAAGCTGAACCTTGCGATTTTTATCATAAAACTTTGACACTTATATAGTTATGACGTTGGTGGGCAAATAGCGGTAAAGGTTAGAAGACCTATCCTAATGCACAAATTTTGGAAAAACTATGTATGACAGTCATCGAACTTTGCGGAGCTGCTGAGATGATCATTAATCTTAATTAACTATCTAAACTATGCATAAAACAAATTTTCAAACCTTAATGTTCATAACGAAAAACAAACATTTTGATAAGTACGCACTACAAAATACATGAGTTCCTTGGACTAACATTATATATAATACATTATATCCTTACAACTAGCTCTCTATATAATTCAATTATTAATCTTCTCACAAGTTCATTAGCATACAACCACTCTTAACACAAAATTCTTTTACTGTTATTTTCTCTAGGTGGTTTCAGAGTTAACTATGAACTAGTTAATAGCTCTATCGAAACTTTGAGTGCATGATAAGTAATTCAAAGATTATAAATAGAATTCTTCTACCTATATAACATTAAAAAATATAAAATAAAAAAAATTGTTAGGCATATGCATACTCAAAACGTAACTATACTTAATAGATAAGCATCCTTCATCAATAGATTTAAGTCAAGGAATTACCAGACAAGCAACCCATAAATATATCAAAAACCGAACATTAGTCTGAATAACATGTTATAATAAGCATGCTTAATCAATAGGTATAACTCAAGGAATTACCAGACAAGCAACCCAAAAATATATCCACCAATGAGCCACCGTATCTTTAACAACTACATAGTTATAGCTTATGTAGAATATGTATATATATTTTCTTAAAAAAATTATTTTTAAATAAATATTTTATTCTTATAAATATGATCATAGAAACTATATACTATGTTAATAAATATTCAAATTAAAATATTTAATATTGAAATTTAGAAACTAAAAACAATCAAACAAATTCAGATTAACCTTTTAGAAAAAAAATTGAAGATAAAAATATTTAAAGAAAATAATGAAAATAATACATTCCCATAAAATATATATTATAATGTATGTATTTATGTGATATTTAAAAGAAAGTGAATAGGAAGTGTTAGGCATTTTTCTGATGGATGTAGCTCTCTAACAAATGGTGAACTATCATTTAAAAAAAAAGATAGAGTTACATCTATAATGAAATAGAATACAAAAAATCAATTTATTTTATTATTATTATTATATATATATATATATATATATATATATATATATATATATATATAAGAGAGTTATGTTCACAATGTGAAAGGAGTTGGAGTCTATATTATCTGAAAATTAAAATTAAATAATTTTTTTTGTAAAAAAATTAATGTAAAGAAAAATTGAAGAAAAGAAAAGAAATAAATTATAAACTTATTAATAAAGAATAAAGAAAATGTAAATAATGAGCCAAGAGCCATGAATAGTTATGTTTATAATGATAGAAATTTCAAAATACCATTATCTTCTTTTTCTAAATAACTTTTTACCAAATCTATGAGACAAAGTCCACACATTGGATGAATGATTCTAAAAAGATTTCCAAACATTCAAATATTATTTATCTTACAATTTTGATGTGTATTTTTTTTATCTTAAATTTTTTATACACCTTGAAAAAACATATATGTCAACAAATTATTTTACCAGAAGATATGAATTTTTTAATTATTTTTATTTTTATTTATTTTGGATAATATATCCTTATGTTACATTAAGTTTTTTTTGTGTAGATGACATAATTTTATTTTTTACATTTAATATTTTTTTATTAATGCAATGATTTTTTTATTTTATTATTATAATAGGAATGTTAGGAACTCATCTCCCTCATACTTGACTATAAAACACCTCACTCTAGCTACCTCCCTCTAGGTACCTCACTCTCGATGCAATTATATAGCAAAAAAACAAATAAAAAATTCTTACTAAATCAAATCATATATAAAATATAATATGTTATAATTATATCTAAAATATAATATGTTATACTTTAAATAGAAGAAATGATCTAACATTCATAATTGGGGTTGTGTTTTGTATTAATGTGGTTATTGTAACTAGTTTAGGTGTTTTATAATGTTATAATATTTATATACGTTAAAAAAATAGTATTGTAAATAGTTGGATATTAAATATTATATTTATAATAGTAGTCATATATTAAAAATAAAATTTTCAAAAGGAAATATAAAAAAATTAGTTAGTAAAAAATATTACTATATTTTATTGTTTATAGTTATTATATTTTATAGTTTTGGGTGTAGCTTAATCTACAATTCCCTTGATATGAAGGAAATGTTGTAAATGGAGGTCACAAGTTTAAATCACCCCAACTTACAATTTCCTTAGTTAAAAGAAATTATTATATTTTATATATTTGAATATAGATTTTCATTTTATTAATTTAATAGTTTACTTTTGAATGATTATTAAGTTTAAATAATTTTTTTAAATAAAATGATTTTAAAATTTTAAATTAAGAGATATTATTAATTAATTGAATCCAATTATAATGAATTATAATAAAAATAAATAATTTTAATTCATGTAATTTTAATTAATTATATATTAAAAAAATATATTGAAATTTCAATAATATATTATTTTATAATATATTTTGTTTTAAACTTTATATATATATAATGGGGTTGTGTTTTGTATTAATGTGGTTATTGTACTTAGTTTAGGTATTTTATAATCTTATAGTATTTATATACATTAAAAAAATAGTATTGTTGAAAATTAAATATTATTAAAAAAAAACTTTCAAAGTAAAAAATATTATTTAATAACATATTTTTAGCTAAATTATAATGTATAATTAATATAATTTAACTTACATTTTTTTTTGTATATATATGAGTGAATCCATAGCATCTATTCTTTTATATATATATATTTAACTTACATTTTTTTGTATGTTTATAAATATATATATAAGAGAATCCTAGCATCCTAGGCATAAATGCATGGAATATAGATTCTTGTTTACTTTTGAATGATTAGTAAGTTTAAATAAGGTTTTTGTTGTAGCCGACACGAAACAAAACGGTTAGACCATAACACTTAGAAGAGACACGTGGTGTTAGGTTGAATCCACGTGGTGTTGTGTTGAATCTACGTTGAAACTGGGGGTAACTGTTACAGCGAAGCATGGGTATGAGTTCGATGTAATCCTGGAGGTTCTCTTCATAGCTTCCATGTCGGTGCTAAACACTTAACATATTTGTTAAACCCTTAACATAATAGTTGAACCCTTAACTAAAATACTGCAACCATTGAACTCATCTCGAGCATACACTCAGCTCATCAACCTCAAATCTAGGAAAATCTATACTTCTTCCTTTATCTCCAAAAATTTAAGATATAAATGCCTATATTTTAGGATTTATACATAATGGAATGATTTGCCACACGAGACCAGCTTAGTATCTTTTTAAAAGTTGGTAAAGATTATTTACGGTTGCATTCTTTTTATTAATTAACGTATATTTTTTATATCAAGTTTTAGTCATATTAATGTGCGAAGATTGCAATCTAGTGATAAATACATAGAGTTCTTGCGAGTAAATGTACGGATTTTAGTTTCTTATTTTAAATATGCATCAAAATTCTCTTTAAATTTGAAACAAAAAAAAAAAATAAGAGTTTTTAATATTAGTATGAAACCCTTATTAATTATCAAAAAAATTATGAAAAGAGTTTTGGGTTTTCTACCTTTTTGTTGATCCATGATTATCATAATTTAATCGACGTCATCTATAGTTATTCATTTTCAAGGATATAAGGAATACTTTAAACCTGTATTTTTATTAATAAGATATTTGAACCATGCTAGAGCACATGATATCGTACACGTATGTTAGCTGAACATAGAGAACTTTATAACTTAGCACGTATATTAAATATTAAGTCATGCATTTCATTATTATGGTTAGACTTATTAATCTATTTACTTGAATGCGATGTAAATTAAGAGTATATCATCGTTAATAAGATATGTTTTAAACTCTACCATGTTATTGTCAAAGTTGTATTTTGTTTTGGTTGTTTAAATTAATATCTTAGTAGTCCTTGCTTAATTAATCATAAACAAGTTTGAATTTTATTTCAATATCAAAAAAATATTATAATTGGCTAAAATGACAAATTACTCCTCATGGGATGTGAAATTGTTTTAAAAAATATTAATTTAAAAATCCAAAAAAATCCCTAACTTGACATATGGTCTTTGTACTAGAGATTTCTTTAATGATAATGAATATTAACATTTTTGTAAAATGTGTTATTGATAATAAATGCACAACTGTCCCTTCTTATTATTACATGTCCTATGATATTATAAATGCAATGTACTTTGGTTTCTATAAATCTTAAATGCATTTTCTATCATGAAATTTTTAGAATTTAGAAATCCAAATTTTGATTAAATAAGATTTTAAGTTTGAATGAAAGCACTAAAATAATCATAAAATTCTAAGAAATTTAAAATCTAAATTTTATGAACATCTTAAAAAATTAATATAGTCACACCTAATAATATTAAAAAAAAGTAATTTTTAAAACTTAAAAACAAAACAATTTTGTTTTAAAATAAAAAGTAATTACTCATTTTTAAAACTAAAAAACTAATAATTTTTTATAACTATCTATCCGGAAACCATTATTAAAAAATAAAAATGAAAATTTTAAAATTTAAAACTATTAAATCTATAAAAAACTAGGAAACAATTATTCATTATTAATTAATTATTAAAAATATTAAAAAAACTAAAAACATATTTTTAAAACTTAAAAACTAGTAAGCAATTATTAATTAATTACTAAAAAAACTTAATTATTAATAATCAATAAACAAATTAATTATCAATTATTAAATTTAAATTAAAATATTAATTAATTATTAAAAATATTAAAAAAAATAAAAAAAAACTTATTTTTAAAACTTAAAAAAAAAATAGTAAGTCGGTATTAATTAATTACTAAAAAAAATCTTAATTATTAATAATCAACAAAAATTTAATTATTAATTATTAAAAATAAAAATAAAAACTTTAAAAACTAGGAAAAATTTTAAAATCTAAAATATAATTTTTTAATATAATGTCATCATCAATTATACAAAATAATTTATATAATACAATATATCAATTATACAAAAAAAACAAGATCAATTTTACAAAATATAACATAATCTTATTCATATAAAATATAACATAGTTTTATGGAGGGGCTAGCTACTTTGCAGCTATTACTCTTGTTATGGACCAACTCTTATAACAACCTAATTTACACAATTCATATACCCTAGCTAAAACTATGTTGGTGTTCAAATTTCTCATGTCGTTATATAATAAGGATAAACAAGTATAAGTAAAAAGAATGAAAAAATGTGTATTTAGATATGTTCAAGTTTCAGTATGTTATTTTAAATTCCATTGACTTGACATTTGAGAGTATTAAAACAAGATTCCGCTAGGATGACAAACAAACAAAAAAATGTATAATAAAGAAGTGAGAATTTATGATTTAATAAATGAAAAAATATTAAAAAATGAAAGCCTAACTGACATGTAACTAAATCTAACCGGTTCAAGAAAGGAAACCTTTAAAAGTAAAAGGAAAAGGAAACAACAAGGACTATTAATATCGGTACGAAGTGCTGAGAGGTAAAGAAGACTTCATCCAAATTGATTCCAGTACTAGGGGTACTGAGAGGCATAGTATGATGCCAATTAAATTGTGATGTTTGCAATAAGACTTGTACTGTGAGTACTGAGAGGCACAGCTTGTGTCGACTAACTACAGTAGGTGTGCAGTTAAGAGAACCTTCAGATTAAGTAATAAATAATTAAAAGAAAGAACATTATTGTCCTCTAGTGGAATCTTGTAGTGCTCGAGGGTGAACTTGCAAGAAATAAGGATTTATTTCTTGTGTTCTACGGAAGGGAGGTTCCTTGTTGAGTTATCCTTGCTGCTTGAACTAGATTTAATAGCAAAAGACAGAGACAAGTTATACAGTCCATTTTATCTAATTGATTTCAGATCAATTGCCATTAATCATTATGAAAATACCTATCAAGTATGAGTTTGTACTATGTGAAATTAAATTTTAATCAATCTTACTTTGTTTCCTCTTTATTTATCTATTGGTTTACTAGTGGCTAGTGCAAACCTTCAGTTTGTACTCTGGAAAATTAAATTTTAATCAATCTTACATTGTTTCCTCTTTATTTATCTATTGGTTTACTAGTGGCTAGTGCAAACCTTGAGGTCGAGAAAAATAATTATTGTGGATTTAAGTTTACATGTATGAGTGGGAGTTATGAATTTAGACTACTTATATTTTAACTTCCCGCTAAGTTATTTATGTGAGATAAATTTATTTGTATAGATGTTATCTTATCGTAGAAAAAATGTGATACAATTCGTAGCAAAAATAGACGGTTTTATAGTATGATAGAATATTTCTACAAAATAAGGATTTTATTCTTAATATTTAACAGCAGTTTTTATTAACCTTTTTATGAGAAATCTTTGAGGAAAATGCCAAGAGATCAATTACGGACTAGGGTTGGAATCCTTTATTGAGAGTTTTATTCATCCTTATTCAAACTTAAGACTGGAAATAATGTCTTTAAAAAGTCTCAAATTGTGATACCCCCAAGACATTATTACTTTTATTTTTTATTTACTATTTGTGAAAATATTTCAAAACAATTATTTATGTAAGAGTTATTTAAAAAAACTCAAAAAAGGTGTGAGTGACACTTTAAACAAACAAATTATTATTTTATTATTAATAAAATAAAAAGACACTTGGAGAATTCAGTTGAATGAGGGGACACCACCATGAGACAAAGAACATGTGTAAAGCAAGTAAGGGATATTTTACCAATCAAATCCAATCTAAGCTAAACTACCAGACAAGATCCTCAATCATAGGGATGGGAGGATTGATTGAAATTTGATTGGGATGGCACAAGACCTGAGAAAAAACTATATGTTGGTGCACTAAGATAGCACATGACACTGTGTTTTGCATGGATAAATTGTGCTGTGAGTGCATTGTTGAGTATTTCTCTCTTTCATAGGTCCATGACTGAGCTTGTTACAGACTCTAGGGGAGAGTGTTGCATGGAGGCTTTGCTTGTTGTTCTAGTGTGCATGGTGATGATACAGCTCGAGGGTGGAGTTGGGCTAACAATGGTGTTTCTCTCTCCTATGGCTAGGAGGAACTGATTCTCCAAGTTGTCATTTGCATTGTTTCAAGTAAGTGTTTTATTGCTTGATCATCTTAATGATTATTTAAAACTACAATAGCTTAGTTTTCTTATAAAATTTTTGGGTATGTGACAAAGTGGTATCAGAGCATGATTCAAAAGCTCAGATCTAAGGGCTCGTCATTTTCCTTCTATTATGACTCATGATAGAGTATTTTTACTATAGATTCCATAGGGAGTTCTCAAAATATGGGATGTTAAATCTATTTAGGAAAACCTCTGGATGATCTTACTATCTATAGAAAGTATCTTTGTTGGATGTAGTAGATCAACTGGGAGATCTCATTCAGAGAATCAACCCGTAGTGATAATGTAGACGGTTTGTTTTATTTTAGCATTCCTAATCTCAATTGGGCGATATCGTTCAGAGTATCGACCCATGATGAAATGAAATTTTTTTGTTTCATTTAAAACTCTGATCTAAATTGGGTGATCTTAGTGAGAGAATCGACCCGTAGTTAAAACGTGGAATGTTGGTTTTTATTTAAGATTTTTGAACTCCATAGAGTTCGTCCCTCCTCATTAAGTAATATGAGGATCTGTTTTGTGTGTTTGGTTTCTGATTATGTTATTGATAAGTGCGATGAACCTGCAACAATTAATTAATCAAAATACACGATATAGTAGTAATAACAGAACTCAAAATCACTTTTATATTGATCGCAGGCCACTTCGAGGGGGCAACCTCTCAATACAAATAACTTCACCATACCTTCATTGGTCTCAACACACACTTATATACTAAGTCTATGCCCAATACTATGGGTCAAAACCATGAAACATATAATACTACAAGACGACTTACAAAGCATATGCATCCAATACTATGGGTCAATACTATGGGATAATATTAACTATGGATCAAGAAATACTACATGATGACTTACAAAGCATATGCGTCCAACAACAATATACTAACAAAGTAAAGAGAAGGGTTGGCATGGGTTCCTAACATCCCCTCTCCCTTAGAAAAAGCTTTGTCCTCAAAGCTTTAGTGGTGGAAATTGATGCAGAATCTGAATGAGTGGTTCCCCTGTAGAATCCTCAGGCTGCATTTTGGGACACTGACGCCTTTGGAGTTTCAAGGAGGATTGCTTGGAAGGATGTAGACAAAGAAGAACCATATCAACTAGGTGAAAAGTGCGCTCAGAATGGTGTTGAGCGGCTAGTTGTTTCAGTCGAATTCTAGCCATGTGAAGATTGTCCTATAGAATGAGAAGAATCTGATCGCGGTTTCAAAGAACTGAGTCGATTGCCTGAACTGTGGAGCTGTTGAGGTTGTATGGAAGAAGAACTAGTGGTGTCTATCCATAGACTGTTTCATATGGTTTCCTTGTAGTTGTGTTATTGTACCACCAGAGCGCTTCTAGGAAATCCATAGAAATAGTTTGCCAAATCTGTGTAGGGATGGGCAAGGGGTCCAGCAGTCCCAAAAGGAGTGTTGTTTCACCCTTTTTGACCTGTAAAGTATCACAGTCAACCACCATCCGTTGAATTGTCATTTTCAGTCTCTGCCAAAAGAAGTTACATTGTTCCGTGTCATACATTTTGAGGAACCCAGAGTGCCCTGCTAATGAAGAAGCATGGAGTTCATAGAAGATAGAGTCCTATTGAACAGATTGTAACTAATTTGGAACAAGCAAAGAAATAGCTGTAAGAGAAACTGGGTCATCAAATGTGTGAGAAGGAGCAGCTGCCACCATATTGTCCTTACCCTTCGCATCGGCAGAACCCATGAGTTGGATAACCCATTTCAAGTGTGTTGGGGAGGAGACCCATTGTTCCAGGAAATTTTCCAAACTCTCAATATCAGTCTTGAGGTAGAAATAATTCCCCAATAGGTATGGTTGACACTCTTGTACTGCATGCAAAATAGCCATCATTTTCTACTGAGATGTAGATGCGGATAAATTCTTACTGGAAGGGTCTCTTGAAGGCAGAATGCTCACAAGTTCAGAAAAGACACCTGCATATCTATCCATGAAAGTAGTGGAGACCATTGATGGGTGCATCTGAATGAAATGGAGTTGAGCGATGACACCATGTGAATTCTTCTTAAGGAGCTTTTCTAGGAGACATGAACTGATGATGCGGAGAGACCCTTGTTGTAAGCCCTTAAATTTGTATTGTTTCCCATTGACTGAAAACTACATCTAAAGTTCAGCAAAATCCCATAAGATGGCGCCAAGTGTGCGTAACCATTGAACACTCAAAACCACATCACATTTGCCTAGGGACAAGGCAAACATGTCAGAGCACAGGTTATAATATTCCAGAAAGATATGCACATTGTGACACTTCCCCTTACAAGGTAAGGTGCCCCCATTGGAAACCATGACTTCAAAGTTAGAGCAAGGATGGACAAAACAATCAGCCTGTTTGGCGATCCGAGGGTTAATGAAGTTATGAGTGCTACCAGAATCAATGAGTATTGTAAGAGGAATCTTCTTGAAGTAACCCCTGACCCGCATAGTTTGGGGGGTGGTGACGCCGGATAAAGCATGGAGAGATATGTCTGGGTGGTCTTCTTGAGATGGGAAGTCAATAGGCAGCTCCTGAATGTTGACCTGATCATTTGGTGTATCTGGAGCTTCGTCACCAACTTCAGAGGTGGGAGGAGAATCCACATTCAACAGATAGAGGTTTTGTTGAACACATCTATGTCCCCGAGTGAATTTTTCATCACAATTATAACAAAGCCCTTTTTCTCTATGTGCCTGCATATCTATTTTAGACAAATGCTTGATAGGAGTTGGTCGAGGAGTTGGCAGGATGGGAGGTTGTTGAGAACCCATATTTTGAAAGGGAACAAAAGTGGGTTTAGAGTGCTATTGGGAGGAAATCTTGTCTTCTTCTAACTTAGCCAACCCTAGGGCTTCCATCATTGTGTTGGGACAGAACATTTTGACCTCTGGGCGGATTTCATCCTTAAGACCACTGATAAAACAACTCCTGTAAAAGTCATCAAACAATCCTTCTGTGTGGTTGGCTAGTTTCTCAAATTCTGTCTGATACTCTCTCACAGTGCCAATTTGAAGAAGTTTAGTGAGTGCCCCAGTGAAGTTATCAAAAGAACTAGGACCAAATCATTGCAAAAGGAGTTGGCAAAAATCTGTCCATTTTGGCTCGTCATGAGCCTTGATGTACCAATGGTACCATTGAAGGGCTTCCTATTCGAAATGAAAGGATGCAAGTGGAACTTTTTGGACATCAAAAGTGTTATGCAGACTGAAATACTGTTCTGCATGATATATCCATCCAGTCGGATCACTGCCATTGAAGTGAGCAAAATCAAGCTTCGGACCACGGAAATTGCTGGAAGAAGAGAATGCATAGGTTGCAGAAGCTTCTTGTTGTCGATTATTGTTCATGGCTGAATGTTGAAGATGGAGGCTGAGAATTTTTTCATCCAAATCTTGGAGTTTGGTTTGGATGGCTGTCAGTGCTTCCTCCATGGTTTTTGCTCCTACGCGGGTGACAAACATAACCAGGAGGTTTTTTTTTTGTTTTTGTTTTTTGTTTTTTGGGAATGGATAGAAAAACACAAACAAAAGCTTATTTAATGAAGGGAAATTTGTATTTGGGAAAAACTTGGATGGGTAATTGGGGTTTGACTAGGTTTTGGACACTTTCTGAAGGATAGGGAAGCAAAAAATGAGGATTTCAGAAGCAGGGTGAAATAATGGGAAAAATTGTCAAAGAGGGACAAAGAAGCAGAATAGGGAATGGAAACGGTGGAAAAATTTGAGGGTGGTTGGGTGAAAATCAAAGGAGTTATGGCAAACCCTAAAAATAGACAAATGTGAGATTTATGGCTTTGGGAAGTGGAATTTGGGATAGGGTCCTTAGGAATAAAAGATGCAGAATTGGATTATAGGGGTGTCAGAGAAGTTTCAAGGGAAATAGAGTTAAAATAAGGGAGATATGGCGGAAAAATATTTTTTATTTTTTTATTGTTTTCAAAAATGGATCTACAATGGTGCGGAAGGGATCGGAAATAGATAGATCTGCAATGGCATAGAAGGGATCAAAAACAGATAGATCTGCAATGGCACAGAAGGGATCGACAACAGATGGATCTGAAACAACGCTGAATGGATAAAAAATGGTTGGATCTGAAACAACTTGCAGAATAGATCTGAAACGGCTGGAGTTGGAACGATTGTCAGAATGGATCTAAAACAGCTCGGAATGGATCTGAAATGGAACGAAAGTGATCGGAAACAGTTGAATTGAAAATAGATATGGACCCTAGGTATGTGCAGCTTCCTATCGGTTCAGGAAATTCACTCGGCCACTAATGTTGTCTAACAGCTTGCGTATTGGGGCAGTACCCCTCACTCCACAGCTCAGGTAAAACTAATAACCACTTTTCCACAAACGACAACTCTTGGTTTACCTCACAGGTGGGAACTAGTCAATCAGGTAGGGTTCCTTTCCCTTTTCACTGGCAGGTTCTCTCAATGGGCTAGCTACTTTGGGGTTCCTGTGGTACTCCTCACAATGCGTTTTAGGGATTATGCCGAAGTACTTTCCATAGTTAAGTGGATAGGGATTATTCCCAGATCCGAACACTACCACATATGGTCAAATTTGCCACGAAAGTTCATTTTAATAGCCATGAATTTTCGTCCCTATTACAACGATTGGCATTTTTTTTTCATGGAAAGTGATTCATGGATATAGCAATGAACATTCCACATCGTGGCAATAGAAACACTTATTTGATGCCACGTGTCAACAACACAAGTTTTCTCATATCTGTGGAAAATACATCCTGCCACGAAATTGTGTCTCTATATCGACGCACTTTCCACACTCGCACAGAATCTTCCATGAAACTTCGTGGTAGTATCCACGTATACATTCATGATCTTTCATGGTAGATTCAGTGCCTGTGTCGATGATTCTTTTATAATCCCATGAAACATCGTCCCAGTATCCACGCATGGATTCCCAAACTTTCGTGGTAGGTTCAACACCTGCGTGGAAGATATTTTATAGTTCCACAAAGCATCGTCGCAGTATCCACATAAGGATTCACAAACTTTCGTGGTAGGTTCAGCAACTGTGTGGAAACATTCTCTATAGCCTAAATTGTTCTTCTTCGATATAGAGATGATACCTAGAAGTGTTAAAAAAAAATGACTGTGATGATAAAGATCCCAATTGAAAATTTTGATGAGCTGCATAAATGTTCACAGTCAACTGCACTTTATGTAATAAGATTTGCTAAAAATACCATAGAACTATATAGGCACCACATGCAAACAATGCAATTACCATGCACTCAAATGGGAAGATGTATTCACTTAAGACCAAACAACTTCAAACAAAGACAATTACACAATTTTACATGTAGCACAACCATGTTTACATCTCCCATGCAAATATGCAATCACACACAAATCAGGATCATCACGTGTTTTCCCACAGTGTCTATATCTCATTCTACGATCAATTCTGGAAGAAATCTCTCCACTATAATGGTTTAGTCTCAATTGAGGACTCCCAATTTCATTGAATCTCCTGTCTGAAGGCCAAGGCATGATACAATTAGAGGAAGCCTTCTATCTTCAAATGGACCATCTTCCCTCAATTGGAAGCAAAGATCTGGTTCATTACCAGTGGGCACATTACTTGTAGCCCCCCTCAGGGGACTCACTGCTAGAAGATTCCCTAAATGGAGATGATCCTAATTTCCTGTCAATGGAAAATACCAAGTAATCAATTGGGTGTCGAGCAAGGAAGAATGGAGATCACTGTCACAAGTGAGACGTTATCAAATTCTTAAGTTTTCCCAAGTTTTCTATGTTTTTCAACTCACCAATTTTTTTGAATTTTTAAGGTCTGAATTTATACTTGATGAGTTTTGTTGGTTTTCTCTCAATTTTTCTGATTTTCCAAGTTGATGACCCATGCTAAGCTTTTTGCCAATTTTTTGTTTTGCAACACTAATATTATCTATTGTTTTCGAAGTCCTTCTGTGAATTAGTATAAGCTACTTCACAAAAAGTGGTGTGCACCTCTCTTCTTGAGCAACTAGGGTTTCATGTGGTGATTTTTGGTGTGTGAAGGCTTCTATACTATCTTACGAAGCTTGTCTAAAGGAAGGTTCCAAAGTTGGAGTGTGCCACACTCTAACTTTGAGTTTCCCAATCGCCATAGAATCTCAAACTTTCGGTAACCACCATAATTTCTGCAGCTTGCAATTTGTAAAAGACTGCAATGCCTAGATTGTCCATAAAAGACCACAATTTGATATTAAATAAGTAGTGAATACTCAACTATGTAGAATAAGTCCTGTAGGTGACCATTAATTTTGTCTCCTTCAAACTCCAAATGTACAACTAGTAAGTTCTTAACATAGGGTATTTGGTAAATTCAAAACTGCCATATCAACAGACTATAACATGAGTTACACTGACAAGCAAACATAAACGATAAACTAATATTCAGTAACTTGTAATAAATTAAACATATATATCAATTAACAAAAATAGAGATTTAGTTGAAGATACCAACCTCGGTGTGAAACCATTCTTGAAAATATACTCAGAAGTATTACTTTCAGAAAAGACCGCGCATGCCTCAGAGAGGCTAGTCATCTCTAGGAACCAGCTGACCCTTCAAGAGGGTTTGTACAAACCAGAGAGAGAGAAATGACTGGATTTGATTAGGTCAATGATTAGTCCAAAAAGTCAACAAGGTGGTATATAAAAATGAATGAGGGTAAATGACCACATTAACCACAAGTCAAAGACAAGGTACCGCAAGTCCAATAATATCTCAATCAAGGTGGGGAAGGTACATTAAACTAAAAATGAGATCTGAAGTGTCGGTACAAATATAAACAATGGTCATAAAAAAAAATATATAAAAGATGGTCATAACATAGGTGTGTGTAGTAGAAGACCCATGACCCTTAGAACCAAGGGTAAGCTGATCCAAATGTGGCCAAACAACCATAGTACTCTATAAGAGAAAAACTTCAACAAAGTGGTTTTAAAAAAGTTACTAAAGGAGGTTAAATGACCCCATTAAACACTAGTGAAAGATAAGGTACCACAAGACCAATCATAGCTCAATCAAGGTGGGGAAGGTACAACCAGTCATATCTCTCTCAAATGTACAGCCGTTCTATATAACCTGAAAGTTCATCATCACAGTATGAGGAAGGGTCGTGGGATGCCAAATAAAAATATCCCTCATTTCTCTCTATGCAATCATGAAAGCATCACATAACTGTTAACACCCAAAAAGTGCTCACTAGCTCATTTCCTTATTCACATGACCGATTTGTCCACTTTTCCACCATTTGAGCCTCTAAAGCTATCAAAAGGTCACCAAAAGACCATAATACACCATTTTTCCCCTCAAAAGATATATTTTTCCTCAAAAAGGGTCCAGAATTCCCAAAAATATTAAAACGGAATAAAAATATTCAAAATATTCAAAAAAGGAAAAAAGAGGAAAAAATGTATCTAAACCATGTTGGTCAATACCATTGGTTTCCTCAAAACCATAATGGTATTCCCCACCACCAAAAACTATAAAAAGGTGGTAGGGGATCCTCACTTTCCATCCATCCATCATCCTATCCTCATGCTGTCAAAATCTCTCTCAAGTTCTTGCCCATTGTAGCAACCTTGGAGAAGAGACCATTGGAGCTTATAGCATCTCAACCTTGGAGCTGGTCAACACCACAAATCCTCACCATTTGAGGTATGATAATACAAAACATTCTTTTATTTGTTATTCTTTCTATGAATCATTTTTAGATTTATTTGTTATATGCACATGTTAGTTTAGATTTAGATTTAATTCATAATCATTTTTGCTTTCTATATTGAAACTGCTATCACATTGTTGATCGGTACCCATTGCACAAACTTGGTTGCAAAACCAAGTAACAGTTTTTGGCGACTCCGCTGGCTTCGAATTCTTAGATTTTGGTTTTTTGCTTTAGATCTTAGTTTTTGTTAGTTTTAATCATTTTAATTCATAGATCTGCCATCCTAGATAGCAGATCCATTGCTGTTCTAGATCTTGGCCCTTTCTGTTGCCATTAACAGCCTGAAATTTCCATTTTCGGGTTCATTTTTCAGTGTCTGTTTTTCAGCTTTTGCCTCGCGGCTTTTCGCCCGACAGTTGTGCGGTTCATCGCGACCTCGCGGCACTTTTCCGCACGACGCGTCCTTTTTCTGCGCTACACATCGCAGCCATTTTTCGCGCTGCACATCGCAGCTTTACGGCCATTTTTCGCACTGCACATCACAGCTTCGCGACCATTACCCGTGTTGCACATCGCGACTTCGCGGCCGAAACCCGCACTGCAGATCGCGGCTTTTGCCCTAAAACCCGCAATGCTGTTATTTTGAATTTGGCCAATTTTTTAGAAAAATTGTTGCTGTATTTTTTGCCCATTTAGCTTATTTTATAGCATTATTTTTTCTGCATTATTATAGTCATAGTGAATTATTTTTTATTTACAAATGATACTTTAAAAAAGTCTTTTTAAAAATTTTCAGTAAGTGAAAGAAAGATTTTCAGCATTATTTTTAGATCATAGATTTCACTTTGAATTTGCTCAATAGTTTGCCCTAGCATATTTTTTAAGAGATCCATTTATTTCTTGAAATATTTATATTATTTGCTTCCCTTTAAATTATTTAAAAAATCCATTATTTTTTAATTGCTTTTTTCAAGCATTTACATTTCAAAAAACGCCTTTATTTTTTGCAAACTGGAAGCGTCTTTTCTTTCATTTGTAATCAATCACCCAAGCAAGGGAAATCAATTTCAATTCAATAATCACACGTGCACCCACTCTGCCACACTATTTAAACTGAGCCTTAAAATCTACTTTAACTCAACAAACTTTTTAACCCCACTTGGGGAGCACTTAAAAGAATCTTGTAGTTAGGTAGGATTGAGGGGATAGGTGTTCCAATAACACCCCTCAATTATTTACATTTGAGACATAGTGGTTGTCCTTTACGGTACAAAAATCCCTTATAATTTTGACACGGTTATCAACCAATTTATCAAGAAGGCCTCTCCCTTAGGAGGGTTGAAGTAGCCAGACTGGTTCCAGAAGCCTCAGTGGAATATCGTAATCCATTTAGTAACCGAAGGATACCTTTCGAAGTTCTCGGTGTACACCCATATGGGGGTACAACGGCGATAGAACCAAACTGCAGATTCACCCAACCGAACGTGTCATGAATGGGGTATCCTAGTTGCCACTCTTTAGGATTGTCTACCCGGTGTCCCTCCCGGTAGGGGGATATCTAGCCGTTGATTCAACACTCTATATTGTCTTACTTGGATTTCATCACCTTGCAGAGAATATCGTTTGTTGACTCACAATACTTCTAGTTAGGTGTTTGCATGATACAATACCCACCTTTGATCTAGTGAGCACCACTTTTTTCTAGGAACTGTATGACTTTTGGTATTCTAACCACTTTTGTTGGATCCATCCACTTATTATAGCACAGTTGTTATAGTAAGTGCTTTTGAGGTTGGTTATTGGCCTGAGAACCATTATTTTTTCACTCCCCTCTTGCACTCATTATTGCACTAGGGCTTCGTGTTTTTTACATCACCACCTTCCACCGAAATTTTTATACATTTCTCACCATTGAGAATTTAAGATGATCTTGTTGTTTTCAGGGTGAACCCCCTCAATTCGACGCCCTTGACTCGACACTTCATCAGCATAGAACACCGGCATCCAATTCTGATGCGCCTCACTTCACACCTGATTCCAAGGATGAATCCGAACACCCTACTGAAATATCACCAACCAACCCCATGGCTGGGTCACAATACGACCCCCTTTTCACCAGTGCTATTGGAGATACATCAACAAACCCTAATACTATTGTGCCACCCATGGTAACAACAACCCCTTTAGGCATGCCTAATATAGGGGCCACTCCATCTTTAGGTATGCCCAACACAGGACCACCACCTATTATTGGTATGCCCAACATAGGAATCGCACCCCCTCTCATTACCACAACCTAGATCCTAGGAATTCCTGGCACTATTCCTAACCCCTTTGCAACCCATGTTGCACTTGGGAGTGCTGGCCCATCCCACACCACAATGGTTGGAGGACACATGCCTTCAATACCTAGCATACCCTTAGAAACCACTGGACCACTACATAATGCCATCATTAATAGTTATGTCCCTGTCACTACGCCACACCCATCTGCTAGTTTACCATACATGGCTAAACTGAACTTACCAGACCTAGCCAGGTTAACCAACGATCCTATCAGGAACAACCCTACATGGACACCCATGCCTACAAAGCTTCCCTCAGACATCCCCAAGTTTGAAGGAAAACCTGGGGAATATCCCCAAAACCACATAATGTCATTTCACCTATGGTGTTCATCTAACTCCATAGTGGATGACTCCATTAGACTAAGACTGTTGCAATGAACGTTCACTGGATTTGTAGCCAAGTGGTACATTGAACAACCACATGGGACCCACCATACATTTACGTCCCTCGCCTCCACTTTCCTTTAGTTTTTTCAGCTACTTGTACGCTATGATGCAGGAGTTGAAATGCTGTTGTCTTGCAGACAAAACACAGCTACCCACATCACCGACCATATCCATGAGTGGCGCAAGCGTCGTAGCCTCTGCAAGATAAAACAGGATGACCGTATATTTTTGGATTGGTTTCTCAAATCACTCCTACCCCTCATAGCCAAAGATGTAGCTTCTGAACGACCCCAGTCAGAAGAAGAAGCTATCTTAAAAGCTCAACAATTCGACCTAATTTATGCCCAGTCAGACTATCTCTACACCATCATATCAGACACCCCATGAGGCGATTCTTCACGCGGTGACTCTCTAGGGGCATCACATGCCACTGATGGTATTATCGGCCAAGTCACGACAAAAAATAAACCTTTTAGCATGGTGAGCACCATAAATGCCCCAAACCTCTCTAGGGCTACATCTAATTCTTGAGCAACGACTTCGTACGCTCCAACGAATCAGACTCATCACACTCATGGACCCTCTTGTCCACCAAATTGCTACGGGAAAACGCCATCGACCTATGTACCACCCACATACTATAACCAACTAGCCACCCTGAACAAAATTCACTTACCAGCCCAACCAATGTATTACCCCCGGCAGGCTACACCAGCTAACCCAACACTTCCAATAGCTTAGGGTTACCAACAGCCCCAACAGGCAACTGGACCTCCTCCAGCCCCACCATCTTATTATCCACCACAACCTGCTCCTACATCTGCGACACCCCAAAATCCTCCCACTACTCAAGGGCAAGTGTACACACAACACAATTAGGCCCAACACCAAAACAACCAACGCAACTAGGGCGGACAACAAAACCAAGGAAGAGGACGTAACCGTGGTAACAACCAACAACATAATCAATTTCCACCACCACCCAATCCTCCAAATAATAACAATGCTGCTCCCCCCAACTAGAATCCTGATCATCATCCCAAACAAGCGAAAAACAATAACCTGAGAACAAACCATCCATGTTCTATATGTGGAGTCTATGGCCACTACAATCACAACTGCCCCCATTTAGAGAAAGCACGTAAGCTTTGGGCTAACGATGCCCAATGCCAGGGCCACTCTATCCAACCAGCTCCACTTAATCAACCGCAACCCATGATATTGCAAAACCCATTGCCAAACCAGTGAGTAGTAAATGCTCACCCGATGGATCCCCCATAAGGATCTACTGCACCTCAGCAGCAAATCACCTATGCTGCAACTGATTATCAGCATACGGATTTAGGAACACACAATTTATTAATGATGTCATCCAATGATATCAACCTCCAAACTCGCAGGAATTAGTACAGCCCACCCCTAGAAACTCCTCCCACTGACGCATCCACCCCCCTTCCATCAGATCAACCACTGCGCATACCAAATATGTCGTTGGACAGAGGACCTAAAATCCCTCGCATCCCTTTGCAAAGGATTAACAACAAACATAATGCTCACGTAGCATCCAATTATAACATCGTGGAAGATTTAGCACAATCCCCCGCTACTATGTCTACTTTAGAGGTATTGAAAACATGCCCTGCACAACGAAAACTACTACTATCCGCCATCGAAGGAGTAGACCCTAATGATACACATATGATGGCCTTCGACTTAGACTAAGACGAACCTCGACTGCCATCAAATTTAGCTTTCCAAGTATCCATAAACATTCGAAACCTCATTGTGCATCAATGCATCATCGATGAAGGATCTTCAACCTTCGTTATGTCCACTCTTATGTGGCAGAAACTTGGCTCCCCCACTTTACAACCATCTACCACAGCATTACGCGCTTATGACGGGCGCTCACCTCAACCACAAGGCCTCTTAGCGAACATACCCGTAGAACTAGGCGGCAAATTGGTTCTCATCGACATCGAAGTGATCAATGCCCAGCTCGACTACAACCTCCTTCTTGGACGTAGCTATATGTACAAAATGAAAGTCGTCGCTTGATCTGTGTTCCGCCTCATGATGTTCCCACATGAAGGACGCGTTATCAAGATTGATAAACTCACATATTATGATCCTAATGCCACCGCAACCCCTCAAAATGTGCTACCAATGATTGAACAAACCGTTCACACTACACCGACATCATTTGTCTCGTCAATTGGTCCTGGAATCTACACCGAGTAACCTATGACTTCCACATTTCCATCGATCCCACCACCTTTATAGATAACAAAAACATCTGATTTGTGCACCCTGTAGCACACCACATAGCAGCCATCGTCACTAACACAAACACCCACAGTGCCTACTCATATCGGAACAACACCAATTCATACTATCCATTCTTGTTCCCATTTTCCGGAGTTGTCAGTTCGCTAGTAGTGGCTACACTCAACCTTCCTGGTTTAACATTAGGGTTACCTGTATGGTACTTACCTGCTCCAAGCTCCCCGCTGACTCCGACTGTTATTTTACAACCGGTACAACCTATCCCTACTACCAACCACCCACCCCCTCCTATCACCCATCTGCAAAACAAGCCACACCCAATAGTGACTACGGCATCAACTTCTAGAAATGCCCCACCTCCATTACGAAACATAGGGGGCAGAGGCCCACAAACTTATAACACTAGACCCGTAACTCGCACCCCCCCAGCAACCCCTAAGATAGCCAAGAACCCCCCAACTATTCGCATTCCCCTTAAGTGCTCGTTGTGTGACGACGTAGGCCATGCCACTCATCAATGTCAACAATTACATGCACTCCAAGAACACATGAATATGTTGGATGATGACACCGAAATTCCACTAATAAGACTGGAGCCACCTCCTCAACCACGTGACAAAACGCTTTGCACTAACCACCCTTGTGCGATATGCGGCATTTATGGCCATTATTGACACCACTACCCTGATCTCCCAGATTATAGAGTAGCTTTATACGAGATGAACCATGTCGACTTAGAGATATCTCCTCCCCTCATCGAGAAGATCTATCCCACAAAATCTTCCTCCTCGGAAGAAATTAACAACATTTACATGGTTTCCACTGGAAACCCGTTTATCTGGTCGGCCCCTTCCACTTATCCCTTTGAGACACATGTTCAACCCTTTCAAATCCATGAGTAAACCACATGTCCACAACATGGGGTCAGGCCCAAAACCTTGCCTACTCATCATCATCGTGATTCTCGTCGGAGATACTAGGGGCATCCACTCCACAAAGGGAATCCCCCATCATCATGTCATCACTTCAGTATGCCACCACAGCCCACAACCTCATGGTATAGCCCCCCCTCAGCAGTTGCTCAATGCCTTATTGATCTCTCCCTGAGACAATATCTGCACAACATTGACACCTCTGAGTTAGGGGGCATAATAGATTACCTCGACCCCGAGACAGGGGGCATGATCAATCATTTTGAACCTTCCCCATCATCTCTATCTCAACACCTCAATGAGCCCATCATTCAAACCAACACATATGTGATCCACAATCACAAAACCAAAGCACATCACATGGGGGCAAGTCATTAACCCTGCTCACTTTTTCACATTCGTGTTCTCAACCATTTTTGAGGTCACGTGTCACTTGTATATTTGTTTTGATTTGATACACCTAGTATTCTTCCCCCGCGGTTCATCATTTCTCCCCACCACTATATCCTTGGCTTGGTGGGCTCACCTTTATTTGTAGCCATTTTTTAACCTAGTTGTTTCCTTTGACCATTCCAGAGTCATTATGACCTTCATTATTTGCACCATTTGCACCGTAGGATTCATATTTCCGTGCCCGTGATGATGCTTGAGATCATTTCTTGCTCTCACCAAACACTTTCGGGCATTTTTGCATGCCCCATGCCACCTCGAATTGTGTGCCACATCGGCTGTTGTTAGTTTATTAGCGAATTTTATACCATTGGATTCATTTTTCCGAACTTGTGATGATGCTTGAGATCATTTCTCCCTCTCACCTCTAGATTTTTTGGGAATTTTTTTCCATGCCCCTCATCGCCTCGATTTGCATGCCACATCGGCCGTTGTTCGTTTCTGACGAATCTCATACCGCCGGATTTAGTTTTCTGTGCTCATGATGATGCTTGTGATCATTTCTCGCTCTCACCCCCATAATTTTTGGGCATTTTTTCAAAATGCCACTCTACCTCGGTTTGAGTGCCACATTGGCCATTGCCCATTTTTGACAATCTTTATGTCACCGGATTCAGTTTTCTGCACTCATGATGATGTTCGAGACCATTTCTCGCTCTCATTAATAGCTTTTTTTTGGTATAGTTTTACCCCTTTTTTGGGCCTAGCAATTCCTTTTATGTAAAAGGCACTTAGGGAGTTTCTATTAGGCTCTTTTCTTACTCCTAAAACAATGAAAAGATCTTCGAGCAACCTTGCTTCCTTTCATGCTCGCTAAACGTATCTAAAAAGGCATCTACCTGGTATAATTTTACCCCTTTTCTGGACCTTGTAGACTAATTACGAAAAAGGAATACTCTAGTCACATCGGCTAGAAGAGTTCTCCATTTTCATCATTTTATGGTTTTTCGGGCCTTGGAGACTAACTTACGAAAAAGAACACCAATGGAGTCCACTTATCGCTTTCAGACTCCTTAAAAATGAAAGCACTCATGAGCACGAACAGTCCTGGGCTCACAAAATCCACAGGACAATACCATTTCAGAGCACAATTTTATCCCTTCTTGGAGCTCATTAAAACTACAAAGAAGGACCCAATGGTGCTTCTCGGTGCCACAACAGATCATGTCTACTCATATGGTAGCTTCCCCATTTTGGTTGCGTTTGTTCAGAGTATTCTACAGTATGTCACCCTGAGAGGCCCTCTACAACATCTGTCAGCTTGTCCCCCCCAGAGTCACTCCAGTCTACAATACATACCCTTCAGTCCTTAACGCTATGATACCCGCACATATAAGTTAGTTTCCTATGCTTCCAGGTCAACCATGTCATCATGCTCTAAACAAAGGAAGTTTGAGTCCACCCACTCTATGACCCCAGTTATTTCCCATCCCCACAGTATGTCAATCATACCATCAGTACTACCACACTTCAATTCTACACCTTGTGCTCCTATCAAATAAACATCATTGCCTTGTTAGTTACTGGTCTCCCTCTGTCGACGCCAACCAAATTTATTCCAGAGGATAGACCCAGAGGTCCCTATGTCTTGGACTCATCACCATTTATGACGAGTGCCTACGAATCATTTCGAGAAGAGTCCTTAGTGCCTCTCCAAATGGTTGTTTCTCACATGCTCGACTTCAACACCTTGATCGCATCGTTGAGACTCGCACAGGGTATTAGTCCTTTTAGTTTTTTGTTGAAGACCTCGGATACCACTTGACTCTTCCACATTTAAGAGTCTACTTATGGAGACAACCAGTTACATTTTCCTATAGATATTGGGGTTGCGCATGGCAACAGTATTCAGATGTACCCCAATTTTATACTCCCTCGAGTATATAGTTACATATACTTCTCAGAGATGACTCACAGTCATTGAGTCTCTACAGATGTTGGACACCTTCAGTTTCAGCAGTTCATCAACCCTTTTGATACCTTATTCAGAATGGTTGTCGCTTTATTCCAGTGTATCAGTTATTGAGATCAGTCATGTTATGATCATGAGTACATCCCAGAATAGTGTCCCCTTTGGACCATTATGATGTACCAGCATATTTTTTATGTCTTATTCAGGTCCCCCTTCCTGGGACTAATTGTTATGTATATGTCTTGATACGAGCATGGGTATGCCCACCTCGTCCATTATCAGAGATTATTCCTCATTCATATTGAGGCCATGTAATTTTTTTTGTTTTTGTAGCTTCCAAGGGCCGTTGATCCAGTCTCCAACCGGTCTCTTCTCTTCCCCAAACCCCAGGAAAAAGACAAAAGAACTATGATGTCTATCGGCCATATGATGAGCTCCTGCCCTCACACATCAGGGGGCAATCTGTTAACACCCAAAAAGTGCTCACTAGCTCATTTCCTTATTCACATAACCCATTTGTCCACTTTTCCACCATTTGAGCCTCTAAAGCCATCAAAAGGTCACCAAAAGACCATAATACACCCTTTTTCCCCTCAAAAGATATATTTTTCCTCAAAAAACATAAAAAACCCTAAAAAATGGTCCAGAATTCCCAAAAATATTAAAAGGGAATAAAAATATTCAAAATATTCAAAAAATGAGAAAAGAGGGAAAAAGGTACCTAAACCATGTTGGTCAATACCATTGGTTTCCTCAAAACCATAATGGTATTCCCCACCACCAAAAACTATAAAAAGGTGGTAGGGTCTCCTCACTTTCCATCCATCCATCATCCTATCCTCATGCTGTCAAAATCTCTCTTGAGTTCTTGACCATTGTAGCAATCTTGGAGAAGAGACCTTTGGAGCGTGGAGCATTTCAACTTTGGAGCTGCTCAACACCACAAATACTCACCATTTGAGGTATGATAATACAAAACATTCTTTTATTTCTTGTTCTTTCTATGAATCGTTTTTAGATTTATTTGTTATATGCACATGTTAGTTTAGATTTAGATTTAATTCATAATCGTTTTTGCTTTCTATATTGAAACTGCTATCACATTGTTGATATAGATAAGTACCTTGTACTCTAGAAAATAAAAGCCACATGTGTTAACATAATTTAGAACTCTATCAACTTAAGCACTCCTCTGTGGTCCCTGTGCTGAAGTTGGTCCTCAAGATGTAATGGGCAATAATTTTATAACATAATTTTCATCTATTTCAGTAAAAGTTGATAAAATAAACATATTGATCATATAACAGTAAGAGAGGTATAGTTGAAGATCTCCACGTTAACATTTAACCAAAAATCAGATCTGAAGTGTGGTACTATTTATGAATAGTGCTAAAGCAACAGTAAAATATTTTACAACATAAATTTGATCTCTATCAACTTCAGCACTCCTCCGTGGTCCCTGTACTGAAGTTGGTCCTCGAGATGTATTGGGCAGTAATCAAATTATAAAGAGTGATGACATTTAAATTTAAATTTCAAATTCTACAAAAATAAAAGATATAAATGGGAAAATTGCTAAGAGCATCACATAAAAGATAAGTACCTTGTAACTAAACAAAATAAAAGTTATCTATGTTACATACTAACAATGTTTCATACTAACAACATCTCTATCCATCAAAATACAAGTCATGAACTACTTTTCTTTGATTTCTGTTTTTTTGCATTGAAATAACTTGCGAGTACGGTATCACAATCATCAATTGGCGCAGTATTTACTACGATATCCCTATCATTGTTTTTGTTTCCATGCCCTCATTTGTGCCACTTCTTGTACGTCACTGAGCAGGGCGTGGAGGCAGTTCTGTAGGGGTGTGAACTGCAACAACGGAAATGAGGTGCATATATTTATGACGTTGAATTATTATTGAAATAAATATTTCATTATTTTGATTAAAATTACAATATTTCTCTTTACCAGTCTCTGTAGATGTGACAACTGGGGTGTTAATTGAAGGTATAGTTGCTTCCCCTTGCACTTCATGCTCCTGAGCTGCAGGGTCTTCCATTGAAACAAGAAAATTTATAAGTTTAGGTCAGGAAATATATACATCTAATACCAGTACACTTTTCTATTTCCAAAGCATACATATCGGGATGGACACTATGCTCCACACTATCAAGGGAAATGTTCACCCCAACATCAACTTGTACTTGCTGAATAGCGCTAGATTCACTGCTGCGGTTGCATTGTTGCTTATAAACAAACATAAATTTTTAGTTATGGGTGATATAATCAAAATTATTGAATAGACTTTAATAGTATACTACAATTGGTGATATACCTGCATTTGCGTCATTGGGGAGACTGGAGTCTATCGCAAGCTTTTCTGATGTTCAACCACACTTTTAAAACCAAGCTTTAGGTCTTCGTCAATGGCAACAGCTTGGAACGTATTTCCCTGCAATGCATGATAACACATTTTAAAATTTCCAGTATCAAAATTAGATATTTGTTCAGTATTGTTAAATAAATATTCCCGACAACTAATCATTTAATACTTACAATTCTTGCTTTTAGTTTTCTATAGCCACCCTGGCCCAGTATATGTTGCCTGTGCTTTTCCATTTTAGCCTTGGTTGCTTTGGAGGTGTCAGGTAGCCTATATATGAAAATTTTCAAAAACCTTAGATATCAAAAATACTACTTAAAACAAAAAAGAAAAAAACAATTGAGCTTATTTCAGTAAAAATGTGATATATGTTGTACCTTGCTTTACCAGGCCGTCGTTCTTTTCCTTGTCTTTTTTGCAAGTTCTCCTTTGCATCATCTATCAGTGCCTTCCACTCTTTCTCAGGAACCATGGGAGAGCGTTCATGCCTGAGGTCAGCTTGCAATATTTCCCTATATTGGGCCCTGGTATATTTCAAATTCTCACCGTCTAACCTTGCAACAACTTTCATGTTGAAAGTATTTCCAAACAAGTTGACCATGTGGTCAATCAACTCATCTCTCTTAGTGCTATCTTGGCTATTCCACCGTGTGCGAATGGTGGGGCCAAACAGTTCCAAGGCTTTGTCATTCAAATGCCTATAGAAGACATTGTTTCCTACATAAACATGTAATCCATTAATTTATAATAATTTCAACATATGTCTATTTCAATTTCATGATTAAAATAAAAAAAATAATGGATAAATACCAGCAATTTTCTGGATCTTGACAGGAACACAAGAGTCATGCACCAGCAAGGTGAGATCTAGTTTTCCATTGCTTTTAACTCATGCCGCACCATAAAAAGTTTCATGTTTGTCTACAGTACATTCATCTCCAGAGATGTGGAGTCCTAGGCTCCATCTCATCATGCTCCAGCATGGCATCATGCTCTCTCTCACCATGCTCCAGCATGGCATCATGCTCTCTCTCACCATGATCCGGCATGGCATCATGCTCTCTCTCACCAGTGCCATCATCAATGGAATCGAGGCCAACTATAGGAGTGGCAAAAATCCTCATTGGTACATTGCTTTTTTTTGTTGAATTGGACCATCACTGCTACCTATACCTGTCGTGGCAGGTTCTGTAGTCACGGGTTTAAAAAAATCCTACAAACAATAAACTTTACTTTATCAGATCACTTGGAATGATAAAAAACATAATATCAGATATGAAATCACGACATAGCTTAAAAACAATTGTGAAGATGCCACTTACCCCATAACACTTTATAACCCCTTACAGCTCTAGAATCTTTGCCTTGTTCTCCTATGACAAGGGCCTTTGGCAAGCCAAGGCAAGAATTTCACAATTTGCCTTTTTCAAGGCTACTCTAAAAGTATGCATTGGGTCAGTGGAATAGAAAATCTCTTCCTCAAACTCCTCATCACCCAGAGCTAGTGCACTTGACTAAATTCATCAAACAATAAGTTAATTATGCAATATAATTTTAACATCATTCAAATATTGATATTGTAATGAAGATTAAGTTACTCTTATGCACTAATATTTACCTGAATCGGTGTTATGACCGGTGAGTGTCCATGAGGAACCGTCACCGTGGAAGGAGCAGGTGCCTTTCGACGGTCCTGAATGAACCAGTAATCCGTCATAATGTCAGAAAAATGATCCAGTAATCCATCACAAGCTCAGAAAAATGTGAATGTACTAAATCGAAACATTTACTTATTTTACTAAACAATTACCTGACGGGCCATAGAGTGTGACCTTCCATGGTCACCCTCGACCATGGAAGCAGCAAGTGACTTTCCAATGGCGCCACACCGACACAATAAATCAATAAATAAACGTTTACCTCAGACTAAATAATTGTAACATAAAAAAAATGAGATATTGCATTAATATTAATTTTTACCTCAGAAGTAGAAGATACATGTTCTACTCCATGGCCATGAGCAGATTCTTGCCACAGTTTAATAAGCATGCTTTCATATGGAAATATTAACAATAAGCACCGAAAAAGCGAATGCTAACAGTGAAAATCGGAACATCTTGTTATTGTAGTCATATTTATTTACTATATTTAACATTTACCTGACGAGGTGTAGATGCTGACATTCCACGGTCACCCTGGACCATGGAAGAGGCATGTGCTTTTCCACTGCTGCCAACCTAAAAAATATTCAGTAGTCAATAATTGCATCAAAAACAAAAATGAGATATTCATAGCAATGTAATTTCCATGTAATCACATGGACATATTCATAATACGCATGAATAAAGCGAATGGCAACAGTGGAAATCGAATGTTAATAGAAGAAAACCAAACATTTAGTTACTGTGGTCATGTTTGGTTACTACTTTTGGTGTTTACCTCATGAGGCATATTTTCTGACTGTCCACGGTTCCCTTGGACCGCAGAAGCCACATCTATTCTATTTAAGTTGTAATCGATCAACAACTCTTCACCTACAAGTATTGTTTTTATTGCACATACAAATATACGATGATGTTCACATGCCTCGAATTCACAATTTGGTTGCTTATTTGTTGTCGCTGGTCGTGTACTATTTATAAAGCCAGCAATGTTTCCAGACGCTTTTGGTCTCCCATCAATATACATAGTCACCCCTTTGTTTTTATTTTTTTCTGCTATTTGAATATAATTCACGGTAACTCCGTATCTTCGCATACTTCGAGTATATTGGACCAAGATCAACCATTTATTGTATCTATATAGTGGTCCTACATACTCCATCAATTCGGTTACATTGCCATAGCAGACCGTTATTCCATCCATGGAAAATAGCCCCAATCCATGTAAGGATGAAGGAGCAATGCGATACATCCTCCCTTTGATGAGGAAATCTGTGTCCACTTGAGGTAGCATATTAGGTACCCATCGTTGCACTAGATGTTTATACCTCAATGGAAAATCCATGTCTCCTATGCTCTTAGCATCATAATTACACAACCCACTATTGGAAATAAAATATTTCATGCATCTATGGAATCTTTTCCTTATCTTTTCAGATCTAGTTGATATAAAACCGGTAGATCTAGTACAACTCGTCTCACTTTCAACCTCTCCAAGTATATTTTCATCATCACTTGAGGAAGATAAATCAGACAGATACATATTTGGTGGTACCTACACTCCATAAAACAAGAATAAATAGGACGGTCCTTTCTCTCTTCTTTGAAAGTACACATTTAGTTCCCTCAAATCTGAGGCTTAGGAGAGACATGCCTAACCCATTTACTTCTCCTTCCAACACTACTAGGCATATTATTGGCAGCCTAACCTCTTTCTTTGAATCGCATATTTCTGGCATCCTACCATTCATTTTTAAAATTTACATGCTGGTATTTTATGATAATGCATACGAAAACTGTTTGATAGTGAAATGTTTGGCAAAATCACTCAACTAAGAAACATTAATTAACTATATCAGCTCAACAAACCATAACTACAGTGAGATGGTCCACTCAGGAGTACATCGCAGCAATGTTTGTAAATGTTTCATGTCAATACATCTTAAACAAAAAATCTATAAAATACTATAGCAGAGAACGCAAAATAAATCAGCTAACTTAGGTGAAATATTACACCTTAGACATGTTGAAAATTTCAAATCCATGCAAATTGGCACTCAAAAGGCCATGAGAAATTTGATTTTCAAAGACTATTTTCAGACATTATGTGTATATTGATTTTCCAACTATATTGGTTTTTTTTTTATTTAAAAAATAAATAAATTTCAATCAATAATGAGTGTATCCATCAACCAAGCAGGAGGACCAAACCAGAAAGATGTCAACCTGAGAGCAGTCCCTAGTTGGTCACTCATGTGTTGAAGAAAATTCAACACTACCAGTTAGGTCAATGTTCCAATACAATTTTCAGTGACATGTAATGTAAGATAAACACATTAATCACAAAAAGGGGGTAACACACAACATCAAGAGAACTAGGCCCAATGTAGACAAGGCAAAAATATTGGTTTCAAGAAGCTTTTGAACATTGGTTTTTTACTCTGTAAGCCTTGGAATCCCTTATGGTTCAATTCTATACAATAATGTGGTTCTTGATAACGCTTGGGTACCATAGGACTTGGCGAGCCCCTCTCATTAGTATTCCAATCCCCCACCACAAGATTTAATAGCGCGGTAATTAATAGAATAGGTTACACACTCCTAAGATTGGAACTACCTACAAATGTATTTCTCTTGCTTGCTTTTACTTGGGAAATTTGTTAGATACTATAACTATCATAGGACAGGCAGTTAAAAAGCTACCAGAATGTATTTTCATATTCAATTCACAAGTCTAAAGTGTGACTTTTCCTTTTTATTAGTTGTAAAATGAATTTTGGGCATCCCATGCCAATTGTGGACAATGGAAGGCAATGAACATGATTTATACCTCACATCTAGGCAGTTCTAGGCCCTATAATGACAAGCTACAACAGTAATTAAACATATATGGGCAGTTCTGATTTCCTCCCGAATGTTGTTATTTATTTAGTTGTCTATGCCTCCAAATAACTAAAAGATATGCCAAATAAGGGGAGCAATCTAGTCTCCCAAGCAAGCAAACATCCGAAGGATGCCACCTCAGCATTTGATAGTCAAAATCATATAGGTCTTTGATATTACCACTAGGATAAATAATTAAATAACAACATTCGGGACCAATGTGTTAGTTGCAATTAAATGTGTGGGGAATGTTATGTAAGACCCTCAAACAACCCTTACAGACCACACATGCTTGATGCAAACATTCAAATCCTTGACAATTTAAGCCTTAACTTAAGTGAAATAAGTGAGAGATATAAGTGTTGGAAACAACCAAACCATGACTAACCATTATGGAAAACATCTTAAAGTTATTATGACTTTCAATAGTAAGATCTAAAAGTTTTTATGACTTTCCTTACAATCTTCATGACAATCTGAATGGACAGGCCCCACTCATAGCCAAATTCTTTTGAGATATTTACAAATCATCGGGGTATGGTGGACCAAAAATTTCTCGATAGGCGTTGTCTTCATTGCACCATGCCTTTGAATAAATAGACCTCTGAACCACGTGTCTATTATGATGCATGTGGACATCTATGCGGGTTTTGAAAAACCATGGTTGATTGTATTTAATATAGTACCCAAGGAATTGATCCTCAGTAATCTTTGTCTGCAAAATATCTTTGACCTGTTCGAGGGACTCTCCAACTACCCATGTCAGATTATACATAGCATCTAGTGATAATGCTGTCAGGTTGATGCCGAATGACTGCCACCAGTCTCTCATCCAATTAGGGATGTAGAATGCAGGGTCCTCATAGATTTGAGGAATTTGAAGTCCAAACTTCAGCATTGTATAATATGTTCTATCTGTATTTTATTTTCTCAAGAATTTCCACCATAATTTTCTATATTTTTCATAAGTGTGTGTAGTACTTGGAAACCGAAGACTAGCATATTTATGTGGCCATGCTTCGAGAGAACATATCCGGTTAATACAGTAGTACTGTTGTTCTAGTTTTAGCCCAGGGTGGCATGTAGAGCCCTCTAACGAGATTAAGGTAAGATCATGGTATAGCTTTGTTAACGAATTGCTTGCATCGGCTGCTTTTCTCAGGGAGTTGTTGTAAATCATCTCTAGTACAATACTGGATCCCATAGGCATTCTTCTGAGTTGTGGCACTAGTATATTAAAAGCATCAGATCCCTGTAAGTTAGCATCTAACACTTCAGTATGTCGCAACTCCCACCTAGGTTTCCAGTCTTGCATATAATCCAACCACATGATATTACAATCAATAGTATAAATATGATGTTTTCCATTGGTTCAAGCAGAGATTTCCATGTTTACTTCTGGGTTATGGGCCTCGATATCACTTGCACCAGGCTAGCTTGTTTCAGGCCCACTTGTTAAAAATTAGCAGCATTCTTCTGTGTCAAATATTCTCTTATTAATAACCATTTTGAATCAAATATTCTCTTATTAGTCATTGACACATTAAAACACCTTAGATCTAAGCCCGAGGTGAATCAAGATTTAGAGTCAAATCACTGTGGATAGTACCTCATAGTTGCAATCAAATGTGTGGGGAATACTATACATGCAGGAGCATCATCTAAATACTATGTGTAGATGGTTGTGAAAGACAAGCCATGATTGATGCCTAGGAGGCTTGTTATGTGCTATAAATATGCACATTGTATCAAGTATTATTTCAACCAAGTAAAAGGAGAAGATGTCTCAGCAAATGCAGGGGGGTCATTTGAAATAGGTGAATGAAGAGGTGAGCATGAACAGGAAGCAGGGTAGGCAGGACTGGGAATTACCACACTATCACTATGGGGAATTAATGAGAGACCTAGAGTAGGTGGTGCCCTGAACAATCTAACATACAGGTAATTTACAAGCAGGTGAAACTGATGTGTGTATGTTTTTAATAACATTTCCTGTCATAATCTCTAGAAGGAAATGAACACAAGTGCATATTTTCTATCAAAAGGAATACAATTTACATCTTACTCAAGTTTTCTTGTGGAATCTATTGATGGTGTTCAAAGCTGTGATATCCAGAGCACTTTTAGGGCTAAGAGTTGAAATTCAAGACCTCGTTTGAAGCAATCACATTAATATCGCCAATTAAAACAGCTATCACATCCAAAATCTACGTATAAATCCAGATGAGCTTAATAGACCAAATGAGAATTCACATCCTCAGCATTGATACCGAGAAACATAGTGTTTTATTTTAAAAAATTATTAAAATTTTCACATACAACTTGGAAAGCAATCTGGTTCAAATTCCAAAACCAAAATCTAAAAGCTAGGTACAATATCATTAAGACAATCATTCTTCTATGGCCATGAAGGTTAAACTATGCCTTCAAATCATGGGCAGAGAACTCAAGAAATGCTTGCAGGATAACAGAAAAGCCTCAAACTCTCACCAGCTCAAATCAAGAGAATGTGGCAAAAGGCAGAGATACAAAACTGCTTAAACCAAAATTAGGATTACAGCAAAGCTCCCAACTCACATCATCACAAACCAAGGAGAATGTTGCTACCAGCAGAGAGATTTAAAATTGCTTAAAATCAAAATTAAACTGCAGGCATAAACACCCTCAAAATGTGATAATGAGCACATATCTAATTCATATTCCAAGAATCCACTTGCACGGAAATATCCAAATAAAACTGGTTTGCAACTGTTTTCAAAAACCATATAAATGAACTTTGTATCACTATTTATTTGTTAAATAGAACTACAGCCTTTACATCAATCAACAACAATGATTCCATGTATATTGGTTTAGTTATAAAATCAAAACAACCCAATTAACAAATGAAATCAACAACACCTAATTCGAACCCATAAAATGCAGAAATTCGACTCAATAGAGGAAGGTTTCAAAATCCCAAAGGAACACGCACAGTGAAGGAGGTCACGGACAAAGAGCCGGTTGCAAGGGGTGGAATATCTATGAGGGAATGCTTGCGCAAAACCGTCCCAGCTCAACCCCAAAATTTACCTCCCTACTTGCAAACAAGTTTATCAAAAAGGGTTCCACATACTCACATTCGAATGCATAATTTACGATAGCATTCATAATCAATTCAGGATTGGACATATCTCCAACACAGATATCGAGAGTTGGCAGAGGACGAAAAACCCTATCTCAGCAACCAACACAAGCAACCATTTAGGGTCTACCAATACTAGCTCTATCTCCAGCATTGTCTTTTAGAAAAATTTGAGTTCCATTACTGCAAGTTTGGTGAATTAGAATCCACTTATGGTTGCAATTTAGAGTCCGCGGGGATTTGCACAAATGGCTGGAGCACACAAAACCAACTTCAACCCCCCTCGTAGCAATTGCATGGTGAGAGTTGCAAGAGGAAATGGAATTGTAGCTGGTTGCATGCACTAGCTAGTGTGGTCGAACAAGAGCAACAGAGCGTTTTTGTTAAGCTCGACAGAGACAATTAGAAAATGACCAAAAGTAATCTCATCAAACCCGAAAACCTACCAAAGCATAACGACTAACAAAGGACCACACATAACCTGTAAAAATACTCATTTCCATATCGAATTTACCACAACATTCATAAGAAATTCATGATTGGACATATCTCCAACACGGATATCAATAGTTGGCAGAGGACGAAAAACCCTATCTCAGCAATCAACACAAGCAACCATTTAGGGTCTACCAATACTACCTCTATCTCCAACATTGTTTTTTTGACAAATTTGAGTTCCATTACTGCAAGTCTGGTAAATTAGAATCCACTTACAGCTGCCATTGAGGGTCTACGGGGATTTGCAAAAACGGTCAGAGCACACGAAACCAACTTAAACCCCTCTTGTAGCAATTGCACGGTGAGAGTTCAAAGAGGAGATGGAATTGTAGCAGTTTGCAAGCACTAGCTGGTGCGGTCGAACGTCGAGAGCAACAAAGCGTTTCATAGTTAGCAAATGACCAAAATGAATCACATCAAACCTGTGGACATAACATATGTTTTTGTTTTTGTTTTTAACCGTCGACAATGTTAAAAGGTTGTCAAATATATGACATTTGTTATGACATAACAATGTTACATGGTTATCAAATATATATTGACATTTGTTAGAACATAATAATGTTACATAGGTTTTCAAATATATATTGACATTTGTTATAACATAGGTTATCAAATATATGACATTTGTAACATAGGTTTTTTATTTTGTTTTATATGACAATTTTTTTTTATATAACAATTTTATCAATAACGATACTAATTAAAAATTAAAATTTAGCATACTAATTACCATACCCATAGGAATTTCAATATATGGATAGAGAGCAATTAGGATTCAGTCGATCACAACGATTGGGATGTTTAGACCATTATAGATATTGAAGACTGATATAGTATTAGATGAACTAAAAGTGTACAATTTGATTCCGATGGAGTGGATCCAAGTGTCGACATATTTGCAAAAGACATCATCAGACGATGCAAGATCTAGTTCTCACGAAACAAAAGTGGTTGGTTGATTTAGAGGACTTACAAGTAGTGATGAACGATCAACATTAAGATTAAAACTAGCTTATAAAGACCAACAAGGATAGAACCCCTTTCAAAATAAGTTTTTTATGTTTCCAAAGAAAGACTCAAAAAAGTTTTTTATGTTTCCAATGAGTCTAGTAGAGTTCTAATATGAAATAACCCAAAAAATAACACATAAATATTATAACACAATTTTGTATCTTGCTCAATCGACACATGTTCGATTCAAACCATTAACACTACAACCTCTAGGAACACCCTCGCTACTACACATGTAGAATATAATTAGATTAGAAAACTACTTTCCAAATATAACCAAGTTAATCAACAAAATGAACATATGGTGAGTGCATTTAATTTAACCTAAAAACATTGCGTACCTCTACTTTTCAACAATTAAATATCATTCATCTTCTTCTTCATCCAACTCAACATCTATATCAAAATCTGGTTCTGAATAGACATTGATGAAAGGATCATTCACATCGTCATCAGCATCAAAGTCATCTTCGCTAATATAGTCATCCTCATCGTCAATGAGATCATCATCTGATACATTTGCAGGATCATCCTCTTCAACTTCTTCATCTAACACATCGACTGTAGCCTGATCTGAATCATCATTATCCTCTTTTTCTTTGTGATTGTCTTCATCATCTAGTACATGATTATACGTTACTAGTCTTCCTCTTGGATCGTATCGAACAACGTATGACCAACCTACTTTACCTGGTACCTCGGAGTAGTAGACTTTCTCACATTGACTTGGAAGAACATAAGGCTCTGTACCTGGTTCAAATGCCCTTGTATTAACCATGGTAAATCCATTAGCATGCTCAATAACAGTTCTTTCAGGATCACGTTCATGCATCTGTAGCTTGTACCACTTCACCTCAAACAAAACTATTTTAAAGGAATTAAAATCACACTCAACAATGTCCTCCAAATGCCCATAGTACCTATTCTCGGTTTCTTCTGGATGTCTATCACTTATGGAGGAAACATTGGTGACCTTAAAGACTGCAGTTATCCCACAATCTGAGGTTTTCCTGTTATCATCCAACTTTTTGATATGAAATTTATGACCATTACACAACATAGCCTTGTGATGTTTGAGCTACAACATTGACAACAGGTTAAAAATACATTGTGAATTAATAATCGTCATATAGGATTCAGTAAATATATTTGAAAACTTAAACAAACGAAATGTAATAACTAGAAAAATGGATTGAAGTAACTGGAAAAAATGTGCGTAAAAAAATTACTTGCCTTTTTATATTTTACACAATAGGCTAAATCAACTTCCCTTTGCGATGTAAGGTTAGGAATCTGATGTCAAAGACGATGAGATATTTAATCATGTTACTGAGCCCTTCCCATGATAACCTACCAAAGAATTCTTCACAATATTTTATCCAATGCTCCATCCAATCAAGGTTGTTTGTAATTTATAAATGTAAAGCATCCCACACTCGACCAACTATAGGATAAAAAACAATTCAATTTCATATTTAATTAGATCATCATTAAAGGAACATAGCTTAATATAGTTGAAAATGCATAATTATTAAAAATAGTTAAAAACAGTATGATAATAAAAAATTGGAAAGAATAAATGTGTAACATATTAATTCAACAACGTATAATAATAATTACCTTTCATAGTCCTAAATGTACCTCTCCCCAGTAGGACCTCCCCTTCAAATTTGTTGATGGAGTCGAGATGCCAAATGCGAGGGACATTCATATTTTCTACTAATTTAGGTAGATATTCACTAATGTACACCATGCATTGATATACCATATATCCTTCAACCATAGAACCCTTGGGACACGCTCTTTGTCTAACAAAATCCTTCAGTGACTTCAACTGCCTCTCCACCATCCACATCGACCTTGTGTGTACTGGTCCACATAATTCAATCTCCTCAACATGGTGTATGAGGTAGTGTTCTTGTGCATTGAAAAATGCCGAAGGTAGATACTGTTGGATTTCACACATTAGTCGGGGAATTTCTCTCTTCCAGTGCCTTATATCTTCTTTATGGATTTCTTTTGATGAAATCCACCTACAAATGATGCAATAAAACAATATGTCAATAAGTTTCTCTACAGTACACAGACCAAGTACATTTTTGGAGTAAAACATTACTTACCTCATGTATTTTCCAAGAACATCAATAATATGTTTTATGTTGCTGTCAAATTCATCTGGGAGAGATAAAGGTAGAACATACTGCATAAAAAAACCGTTAATTATTAATATTTATTTCTAAATAAGAGAATAGAATTAATAAAATAGTGCATACCGATAATGAAATATATTATAGACTAATGATTACCTTAATGAATGTATGCCAATCATGTGTTTTAACCCCTGCAAAATCACCTTTTTTCATCAAGATATTCTTTATGTTTAACGAAAAACCCGTCGGAAACCTGATATTTTTTATGACCTCTCTCACAATATTGCTCTGTTTCTCCGTCAAGCACCAAGGAAGACTAATATTCTATTGATGGCCATCACCATTAGAATTAATGATCACACTTTGCAATGTGTGATTAGAATCTTGGATGTCACTACAAATCTTTCCAATTATTTCTTTGTCACTCCTTCCATCTAATATTCGCCATAACATTTCTGTTATGTTTTTTCTGATATGCATTGTGTCAAACAAATGAACTATTTGTAGGTGCTCGTAGTATGACAAGCTACTGAATTGGATCAGGTAAATTTTGATTCCTCGTGTGCCTTAACGACATTCATGAAATATCAGTACATAATCAAATTAAAACCAATTAATCAATAATGGTATAACATATCGCATTGAACATAATTCAATACAACAAAAAAAATGGCATACCTTGACGATTTCTATTATATTCCACCTTCCATAGGTGAGGTGTCATTCTTCATGGTTTTTTTCCATTCTCTTCTTTACCGTTAAATTTTTCTTTGTCTGTAGTTTGATAACTATGGTTCTTAGGCAGAAAGTGCCTATACTCATCGAACACTTCCTTTACTAAACTCCTTGAACGACGAGATTTTATCCTGGGACCGCAAAATGGACATGCATATTTACCCTTTGTTTGAAGACCTACAAGATATTATATGAATTGGTGTAGAAAATTAGCATTACAATTTAAAATAATGCATGATGTTATCAATAGGTATATAAAATATTAAAGAACAAAAGAAAGTAACAACAATATACCACAAAAATGTGTTAACCTAGGAGCATCATGAATTGTAAATGCAAGTATTCCATGGAATTGAAATCGTCTTTCCCCGATTGGTCTAGAAATATCATACATAGTGATGCCAACCCATAACTTCAGCAACTCATCGATAAGCGGCTCAAGATATACGTTCATATCTTTAACCTGGTACTTGCCTAATCAATGAAAGACATAATTTACATGCATGCAACAAATCAATGAAATATTTAATGATCAGACTTTCAATTAAAAAAATACCTATTAATTAAATACCTGGAACAATCATTTCCAACATTGTGTGCTCTCTCTTGATCGACATCCAAGGAGGAAGGTTATTGTTTATAACAAAAACAGGACACACTGAGTAGGTTGAACGTAGCTCTCCAAATGGATTGACACCATCAACTGCCAAAGAAAGTTTAACATTACAAGGATCTTCTTTAAAAATTGGCCACTTTTCTTCGATGTAACTGAATGCAGAACCATCTGCAGGCATTCGAAGAACATCATCATGACTTCTGTTCTTTGCATGGAAATCCATAAACTGTGCTATACTTTTACACCTGAAAAACCACTGGAAATGTGGGATTATCGGAATATAACGAATAACTTTTTGAGGCACCTTTTTTGTCACTTTATTCGTTCGATACCTACTTGTTTGACATTGTGGGCATTCATTTTCTAATGCATATTGTCCATAGTATATGATATGATCATTAGGACATGCATCAATAGCTTGTCACTCCATACCAAATGCTTTCATAATGACATATATCCCTCGATATGTGTGTGGTAAAATATTTGGAGTTGGTAATAGAAATTCACCTAACAATCTACAAAATTCAAAAGAATAAATCAATGAAAACAATATTAATCATCAATATCGCATCCAAAATTTACACATTAGATTACAATAGCAACAATATAGGAAAAAAGTCAACCATTTCTATATATAGATATTGTGAACATGTAGACAAAAAAAATAAAAAATTACATACCTTAGTATCTGTGTCATATAGGTGTTTGATAATCCATTCAAAACCTTCAAGTTCACTAACAACAATATAGTAGATAAAAGATTTTTTTTTGATCCTTCATAAAGAGGTTGACATGACTTCTCAAGTAGAGGATCAATATCATCACTATCATCCTGGTTGTCCTCATCCATTGGAGCAAATGTGTCTTGGATAATCTATGTATCTCATCTTCCTGATTTGTGTCGCTAATGTTATGATCTACATCCATTATATCATCAGAAATAACTACTTGATCATCTTCAATATTCTGATGTAAAAGTTCATCAGGCTGTACTGAATTAGTATTTCTGCTAGTACTTGGAAAATAACTCTTTGGAACGCGACATTTTGGGGGCATTGTCTATAAATTTACAAACAACATAGAAAAATTAGTTTGTATAGAACATATAGTAAAAAAATAAGACATTTTACTAAAATTCATGCAAAGATGATGACTATTATAGTGAATATATTAAAAATTGAACCCCAAAAATAGTCTTACCAGGGGACGATATTCATAACCCCCTTCGGCGTGCCCCTTCTCCCTACAATGTATTTCAGTTGTTTCTATTAAAAGTCTTCTTTTTTGCAATCCCTTTCAATCAAAGCAAGGACAATAACATTTTCCATCTCCTCTCGCCTCTAATGTAGCTCTAAACTCAGCAAGCTTCCTTGCATTTTCATTCATAGTGAAAAATCCTTGTAGTGGCTGTACAAGTAATTGTCTTACCTACAACATACAAAACAATAACTTGTCAATTACATTAGATCTTATAAGTACATTTCTGAATATAGTATATTATAATCCAATATTTTCTATATTTATAAAGAAAAACCTGAAGACTAAAGTTAATATGAATGGAAAGATGGTAAGTTGGTTGTGAGAAAGTCAATTCAGAATGGTTGGTTACTAAAAAAAATGGTAAATGTCAAATGTTAAGGAACCAAAAATATTGGGAAATTGATAACTACTTGTATAGTTTGAAGACCTCATATAGTTTGACCACCAAAGAGGGTAGCCTCTTAACCAATATTGTAGTTATAATCCCTAGCTTAGTAGGACACATCAATGTGGTACACATTAGAACTAGGAGAAGAGATCATTATGTCACTTATAGTGTTTCATAACTTAGGATGACAAAGAGAATGGGTTCAAGTGGCCTAACTTGGAGATGTAGTATTTGAATAAGAACCTTTATGCATGATAGATTTTTATATTGTAGATGAAATAGGGATGGGCTATTTGTGAACTCTCGTGAATATGTTTTCATAAGCTTCTTGAATATGTTGCATAGCTTAAGAAGCATCACAAATTTTTTTTAACAAAAAAAAGCATCACAAACACAATATTAATCACAAGCAAGAAAATTACCACTTAATTTAATTTAAAAAAATGACTTTACTACTAGAATGAATGTTATTTACCATGAAAATCAACTTGTTACCCTAAAATATTTAACTAGAATCTAGATTTGACAAGGTGATGCAATTCTTAAGCTAGAAGTATGTTGGACTTAAAATAGCATTTCCATCAATTTCCTTGCCACAACCATTTTATAATGAACTTTTGTGGGTAGAAAGACAAAAAAGCAAGTTAACATGACCAAAGACAAAAAAAACAAGTTCTTGAGAAAAATATTAGAAAGGAAACAAAAAAATTAACATGACCTAAGCCTCATTACTTATAAACAATATTAAACTCTAAACCTTATAAAAATATAGACAAAAAATTACACATTACTAACCTCGCAATTTCAATATCAGACCTATCCAGAATATCCAAGTTCATACAATCACCCTACAAGTCCAAAATCCGTGTTCAATGTGCCGCAAGAAAAGAAAATGTGAAAATTATGGTGAGAGTGTTTAGTTTATATAGCTCGACCTTTGTCCGTGTTTCCACGAAAAGTGAAACCTAAAAAAATCGTGGATATATCGACGAATTTTCGTGGAACTTTCAAAAACGTGGATATTGCCACGTCTTTTCGTGGATGAACCTACAACAATTAATTAATCAAAATACAAGATATAGTAGCAATAAAATAACTTAGAATCACTTTTATATTGATCACAGGCCACTTCGAGGGGGCAACCTCCTTTGAGCAAGGTCAATACAAATAACTTCACCGTACCTTCATTGGCTTCAACACACACTTATATACTAAGTCTATGCCCAATACTATGGGTCAAAACCATGAGACATATAATACTACGGGACGACTTACAAAGCATATGCATCCAATACTATGGGCCAATATTAACTATGGATCAACAAATACTACGGGACGACTTACAAAGCATATGCGTCCAACAACAATATACTAACAAAGTAAAGAGAAGGGTTGACATGGGTTCCTAACAATAAGAGCTAGGGAGATTCCCAATTGAGAATCAACCCCATAACTGAAGCCTTGATGCTGCCATTTTCATTTTTATTTTATCTGTTCTTTCCGCATACAGTAGCAATCTAGCTCTTGCATGCTTTGAATGTTATAAGATAGGATTGTAGTTTATTATTGATGTGTGCGAAGCGATATTAGCAGTATATCGACTCACATAGCTCTATTATATGTGTATTTTCCATAGTAGCATAATTTGAGTACAAATACGGATACGAATACGATTCAATACGGAAAAAATACGTAACAAAAAAATCCAATACAAATAAAATACGGAAGTAGACTTCATATATATAATACTTTTAATCAAATATATAAATCAATATAGCATAATGTACATTAAAAACCATTGGTTTATTTTTAGACATATTATTTACAAACAACCAAAGTTACTATTTAAAAACAAAAATATAAATGTGAACATGAGAGATAACAACTAGTTATTAATAGTTACTTTTTTATAAGAAAGTAATAAATTGAATGTTATTTATATTTTATAGTTATTAAATAATTAAAATTTGGTTTTTAAAATTTATTGTTTCATTAGTAAGAATCTATATTCGTATCATATATATACACTGAATATTCGACGAATTCGAATTGCTCTGAATTTCCATACGGGAAATGCCAATACGGCCGAATTATGCTACTATGGTATTATCCAATTCGCTGTTATAGAAAGTGCATTTTGTAATAATGGTAGAAAATACGATGTGCTTATATACTCTTTTTCTTCATATGTTCTTTGCGATGGGACAAACAAGTGTACTCTATTTTATAAACATGTATATATATGTATGAATTGCATTGTTGTTATCACCTTAGAACTATCCTAAGATCATAATCAACATGGGTAGGTCCGTTCAAACGACGATATGGTTTAAAAGCATCCATGGAATATGGGGTGTGTAGATTGTTTTCGAAAATCTATTTCAGTGTAAAGCTACATTTTTATTCCTTTCTTGAAATTCATAGGACTATATTGTTTGTGTACTTGATTGAGGAAGACATGCATTAAATTAAAATAAATAAATTAGAGATATTTGATTTTGGAGCGAAGCTAGATTATAAAATATCTAGAGTTTAACTCCCCATGAACCTATTAATCTAGGGATTGTGATTTTAGACTAGGGATACAACTAAGAGAGAATTGAGGAACTTATGTGCACTAGTATGTGAGAACTTGACACATGGTTGCATGAGAATGAATTATAAAATTAATAAATTAAATTAATTTTGCAGGAAACAACACATGTTGTATGATACTTTTCTATTTAAGAAACTAAGAATGAAGAGAAAAAGGATCTATTGATCCCTAATGCTCGATGGATTCCGTAATGTAAGTTTGAGATTAAGTGTGGTCTGTGTGAGTTTGGTTGAGAACTACTATGGGGTTTCGGAGATCTGTTTTGAGCATTTAGGCTTGTCTGTTCTTTGCAACCCTTATTTGATCGGGGGATTGGGAGGAAGAAGACTACTTCCAATATGTTAGGGAGGTCAACCGAGCTGTCTTTCGGTAAATTGTTGAAAGCTTGGATCAAATTAAGCCGAAAACCCTCCCATGACTTCTTCAACGGTTGGATCAATCGTCATGGACATGTTTTTCTTGTCCTTAATAATTTCTTTTGTATTAAAATTTATGAAAATTTATTGGGTTTAATATTAAGCGACTGATCTGCATTTGTCATTATACAATTCTATATTGCTAATTGGTAAAAGATTTAACTTTAATTAGAATTTAGTCAGATCATCGGAAGGAGTCCTACAAAATTTCCAACTCGTAACTATATCCTAATAAGATGTTTTAAATACCAAACATGCTTCTCAAAATTGTAGTCATCGTCGTAAGAAGAAATATTTTCCTTAGACCCAAGTTGCTATTCGTTTGCTCTTACTCATAAACACAATGCCAAAGAACATTTCCATACACCACTCATATAAATTCCATACCATTTCTTTAATCTATTTGAAAATGTTGACGACCTTATAGTATAAAATTTCATGTCATAATTGTTGTCATTTTTAACGGATGCATGGTTAAAAAAGAGAGCTCTTTAACATCTTAAAAATATCATCATAATTAATTAAAATATTTTCCTATCACAATTTTTTATAAATAGAATATATTTAAAATAAATATTAAAAAACTAAACAATATAACATAGTAATTTTATTTTATTTCCTCACTTTTGATTTTACTAAATTGTACCTGAGTTATTACATCTTAGAAGTAGTAAGACAAAGTTAGCCTGCTGCCACTTAATACCATGTTGCTAAGCGGTACTCTAGGGATATATGAATAATAAAAAAATAAAAAGTGAAACTACGGTTCAACGGTGTGGCTAGAATTTCCTCACGAACAACTAGGCGTGGTGAAGTGATAGATCCTTGAACGAGAGGGGGAAAGAAGGGACCATTTGGCAGGTTGTTGATTCTTCCGTTTCATGTCGTTCACACTTTCGTTCAGCAGTCCCATAAGTCTCCACCCTCGTTTCCTTTATGTCGAGTCATATCTCGCTTTTGCCAAAATGTTTGAATATTTAAAGTTCATTAAATCCAGAGTTAGGGTGTATCCTAGGTTCATTGTATTGCATTTTTTTTGGGAGTGAGATGTATATTAGTCCTCAATCTTTGAATAAAATATTTATTTTTACTTTAAATCTATTTTTCTTACATTGAGTATTTATTTTTGCTTTAAATCTATTTTTCTTACATGGAGTTCTAAAGGGTATTTGACTTGATGAAAGTCACATGGCAATATTATTATTAATTTTTTAAATCAAAATAATATAATTAAAATTTATAACCAAAATAGAAAAGTTTAAATTTATAATTATAATACACTCATGATACACTCACTTGGTTCCCTATAAATATTAACATTATATTATCAATAGGATTGGATTATAAATATCCATACATGATACACTCACTTGGTTCCCTATAAATATTAATATTATATTATCAATAGGATTATAACAAATAAGGACCATCCATACATGATACACTCATGATACACTCACTTGGTTCCCTATAAATATTAACATTATATTATCAATAGGATTGGATTATAAATATATATGAGTTAAATATTATATTAATTTTTATAAAAATGAATTTCAATCATATTTTGAATTTTTTATTTCATTATACAAATAATATGAATTTTTAAAAGTAAGTTACATATTGAGTGAGGACTTACTACGATTTTATGTCACTAATGAAAATAAAAGTGAATTAACAAGATATAATTGATTCAATGTTAATTTGAATTCATGTATTAGAGTTTCTAGACTCTTAGGTATCTATGTTTCAAAAAATCTTGTTATTTATAATATTTTGAAATTTTTATTTTTTTTAGTCATAAAGTATAAATAGTTTTTTAAATATAATTTTTTAATTATTTTTCTGAAAATGGTTTTTTTTAAATGGTTAAATATTTTTAAAAAAATTCTAAGATTTATCATGCTATTTTTTTATACATGCATTTTTCAAAAAAAATTATTTTTAAAATAATTATGTATTATTAATTAATTTATGATACTGTACATTTTAAATACAATATAAAATAGTGATTTTTCACATTTTTAATTTATTTCATACTTCGATGCATAGTTTGATAGTTGTATTTAAAAAAAATTATTTTATTAATATTTAACAAATAAATGTATATTTAAAAGCTAGTTATAATGAAAGATATTGATTTTGAAATTTTTTTCTTTAAGCTTTTATGTGAAATAAAATTTGAAGACCAAAATTGAAAATAAATAAAAGACACAAACATTTTTAATCTTTTTTAACATATTTTCAAAATTTCACATATAAAAATAATAATATTATTTTCCATAAAATAGTGATTCATAAAATGAAACATATAAAGTAAACCATATATTTAACTATATATTATGGTAAATAGCATAACAATAAGAGTCAAAACATTACAAATATATGTTGTCAAAAATTTGTTATTGTAACATGTTTCTCAAGGACATCTTAAAACTAATGAATAATAGTGTATATGACAAATTCATCGCCTAGAGCTTGAATTTCTTTTAAAATATTATTGTTCTCTTCCATTGGGTCTTCTATTTCAACAATTTGTTCAAAGTGATTATTCCTTCCAAACAACCCTTATAATGGTGGTTGAAGCTCTTTTGACATTTTTGCCACATGTGACTCATTAAATTCTCATTTCTTCAAACCAACTTGTTGCATTGCATTTGGAAGTGATTTAATAGCATTAATTCTCTGCTTAATTTAAATGTAGTGTAGTGGATCTTTTTCAATGGATATATACAATTTATTCCTTTTTGTAAGGAGAATGGTAGTATTGTACTTAATCACCAAATAAAGAATAATAATTAAGTAAAATAACTCAAAGAAACAAATTAAAATTATAAATATCGAATAATTAAAACTAATAGCAATTGAAGTATGCTTTCATATATAACATCATAAATATTACCTCGGGCCGAGAACAAATCTAAAACTCAATTTCCTTTGGTTGAAAATGTATTTATGAGATAATTATTAATCAATGATTGTGGCTTTTGATAAATGTTTACAATCTCTCTTTTCAAATCATTTTCCTCATATGTTAGCTTTGTGACCACAACATTATAAGTCAATAATTGACTATGTTTGTGTTCACTCTTTTCATTGACCAACATAGATCAATCTTAAACCCAGATCTATCAACCACCAAGAGGGATCCAATTTCCTGAGGTGTAACTTTTTTTGTTAAATTTTAAACTCAAGAAATTTGACCCCAGCTTTCTTGATAGATATGGGTTTAAGTTTGATTTTTTTTTTATAGGATGACATGGATTTTCTTAATTACTATTCATAATTTTTAATTTATGAGCCACCATGAATTTATTTACTACATTGTTGTTTTTGGTAATGTAGTTCATTACGCTATGTTATACTACATTTTTATTTTTGGTAATGTAACATTACGTTATATGTTATGTTAGGTTACATTACATGACAACATCTCCCCCATACTGGGTTGTAGAGAACCTCATGAATAAGAAGTGGATCATAAGTATTATATTTTTTGAGCATGCAAGATGTATGCTTTTACAATCACACATAAATGGATCACTATTTGAATTCTCAATATCAGGCCTATGCTTGTCACATAAATAAATAAGAATCCAATTAACTTATAAATAATAAAATTGATTTCTAAATTTAAACAATAAATAATATAGTCCAAATATCTTATCAATAAAGTTGCTTCCTTGAATTTTATGTACCCTCTGGATGATAGCACGATTCATCTTTTCTTTTTTGAATAAAAAACAAAAAAAATCTAAATGTGTGATGTTGTGACCTCTACAAATCTTGTGACCACTTTATTGAATGATTGGTCAATATAAGAATCACAATCATAATTAGTATTTTGGATATTGTAACCATGAGGGATATCTTCAATAACTAGGGAATACTCCCTTTTTAGGAACAAGATCTATAATGTTTGCACAGGAAACTAATATGACTTGATATTACAGAATGTTGAACCCATTTCGAATTTCATGATCAAGTGTATCACCAAGTTCATCATTTGCAAGGTGATATCTTCTTTGTCTTTCATTCTTATCTCTTCGAATAAAACTTTTAAACGAATGTAGTACTCCATCTATATTATTATGTGATTCTTTGTTGATATCTTTTATGACAAAAATAAATTTTAAATTTATAAGCAATAAAATAGAAATAATTAAGTTACAAATAAATAAAATAGATATCATAAATCAACATACTTTTTTTAATACAACAAAAAATATTTTAAGTTTTATATAGAGCTCCATCTCGATAGTTGCATTTAAAATCATCCCAACTCTTTTCATTCAACATTCTAATCATTTTCTCGTATATTCTCATGTAAATCTTGTCATTGGAAGAATAAAATAAATAATGCCATAATCATATCTAATCTAACCAAATGCTTAGAATATTAACATGTTAAACTCAAAAAATAAATTTAATAAATTTATCATCAATAAAAATAACTCAATAAAATTACTTTCAAACTTGCTAGACATTTCTTCCATTGATAATTCACCTCACCTTACATGTAATAATATAGCTATGATAAGTGTTTCATCCTTCACTCCTTGCATTGATCTCCAAGGTATTATAGTCATATCGTCTACCAAATTATTTACGTCTGGACTTTTCTTACCAATGCTACCTGCTTCCATTTAGACTTTTCAACTTTTTAATTTGTTATATTATTATTCTCTTAAGCTAAAGATTTCATCCATCAAATCCCTTATTTTCCCATTTTAAATCCCAACTAGAAAATAAATGTATATAGCTATGAATGCATCAATTTCTCTAGTACATTGTTGTTTCAAATTTTTTTCATTAATCACGAAACCTGTTTCCATATAGCATTGCTTCCAAAAATTTGCATCAACTTTCATTCGTCCCCGCAACATAATTGTTCAAATTCATTATGGATTTAAGTCTTTCTCTTTGTATGAATGTCATGGACATCTTATATTCATTATCTATGTTATGATTCCATGCCGATATATTCGCTTTGTCAAACCAACATAAATAATGCATTTGACTATTTCAAAAATAGGTTTATTGGGATATTCCTGCATTAGTTCTATTTTAGCCTCTAGAGAGTGATTTTCCACAATCACATCATATTTATAATCAAAACATTTTGATTGATCACATGCATGCTTAGTAGGAACCTCTTTTGGATCAACAAGAGTAAGGCAGTCAACCACATCTACATACCACATGTGCATATGGATTGTACCTCATCAATGTTTTCAAGTTGTGAATATTCAAATGGTGTGCCTTTCTAATTTGATACTTCTCTTAGCCTTTTGTGGCTATATAAAGTTGCTTCACATTTAATTGAAATTATCTTGTTGGGGCAATTGTAGTTGGCTCACTGTATTGATGAACTTAAAACCACTCCAACTACAATTTGATATTATCTTGTTGGCACATATAATGACCATAATTGATTCCTGTAACTTTTTCTATCACTCTTCCAAGAACCATGTATTCAAAATTGCTATAGTGCATCGCTGAACCTGGATTAAAATCCAGCGGTACACTTTCCATGTAGCGAATGGCATCATGGACCGTTGGAGGAGAAGGGCGGCCGAGTGATTGCGATGCATAGAGAGTTGCAGGGATCGTGAGTAACTTGATTTGGGATGATGTAGAGTTCCAGCCTCCCGTGTGTTGCAATAAGTTCTGTATGGTTATATTGAATAACCTTATGTTCACAATGGCACTGCTTGGAGGCTCCATGTTCTCTAGTAAACGAAATGGTTGATCTTCCAGGCAGAGCCTCCCTTCCTAATGGAAAGAGTTCTCAAAAGAAAGATAAGTCACAAGATGTAAGGGAAAAATAAATTGATAGGAATAGAGAAGTGCAATAAGTTTTTTTATGACCCGACCTGAACAAGCTTGAGAATGGCAGTTCTCGTGATGACTTTGGAGAAACTATTATATCTCATAATATTCTTTGTAGTTACTTCTTCACCACTTTCACGATTCGCAATTCCAAAAGCTCTGAAATATTTCAGCTGGCCTCCTTTATCCACAACAAGCTAAGCTCCGGGAGCATTAGTGTGTTGCATTAAATTTTTCGATCTCCAATGAGTGATGGCTACTATTAAATTCTGAAATGGATCTAAAGGAGGTGAGTCATAATGCCCAAGTTGGTTTGGACAATATCTCCTGGATAAACTCAGGGTTGCGAACATTCAACTTGGGCTTAGTACCAAACCAGTAAACAAATTCCTCACCTATATGTCACATACAATGTCTCACTAATTAAGGAATAAGGGAAGGAACATCGTTAGCGAATGCATTGAAATTATGAGAAGCATAAGAGATTACGATAGGTTTTAGTCCACACATAATCATGAGGAAGAACTTGAGCGACTATGTCAAGTGACATAGGAATTGGTATGGACTTTTCCTGAGCCATCATTTGTCTCATCTCAGGAGCATTTCCAAAGAGCAACCTGTATGAAGGTCCTCTAATTCCTTGGGATTCAAAGAACCTCTTTAGCTGCACAGGTTTCCACCATATGACCGCTGCAATTCTCAGGAAAATATAACTTGGTAAAAAAACACATAAAGCTAAAGCCACTACATATTGAGATCCAATGAAGCTGAGATGATATTACTACATGTGCATTTGTAGTTGACTCACTGTGATGATGAAATTAACATTATTTTTTGTTATGGGTTGAGTGCCTATGTCTTTGTAATCTAAGATTGTTACAAACTTTGCTCTTTTCCTACCAGTATCCTTCCCTACCTCTGCCTATGTGTTTGTTCCTTCTAACTTTCCTCTTTTCCTATGGGTGATTTTCTAGTCCCAGCCTTTGCCCATCTTTTCCTCGGAGTTTCTCCATTGGGCCTTTAGCCTCTTTTCCTCGTAGTTTCTCCGTTGGGCCATTGGCCATTTATTTCAGTGCTTATGTCCCACAAATTTTACCTCCTCCCCACACAGAGCCTTTTCACGCAGTTCCTTCGCTCACCACCACAACGCATCTCCACATCTATAGTGATCTTTCACCAGACCCCGTATCTCGTGATAGCCCTCCTCTCCCTACTATCCCTCACATCCCGCATCCACGCCTACGCTTAATTCTCCACCATCTTCCAGCGTTCAACCCTCCACACCTGCGTTCCCACAACCTCTCCACGGTTTCACTCTCCCCCATTGTCCAACGTCCCACACTCCCTCACTCTTTTCCAATCTCTTCCTCCCTACAAACCCTCTCACTAGTATTCTTGTTGCACCCTCCACCTCTCCATCAAACCCCCATCCACTCCTCTATGCGCTCTTATCTCACCCCCACATTATTAGAAATAGTAATTACTTCACTTAACTTAGCTTTTACATTCAGTTCCTATTTAGACATTCAGTTAATAAATGCAACAACATGCTTTGCATGCATACAAAAGCTAGGTTAGAGCTTTTAGGGTTTTCCATAAGTGTTTAAATACACATTAGATTATTGTTTGTATTACATCAGTTGATCTCCGTTTATGAATAAAGATTGAAGAGCTCTAGCTCATTCCGCATTATCTTTGTTTTATTTTTGCCTCCAACCTTCAGTTTGGTATCAAAGCTTACGAGAATATCAAATTGGTAGCATATTTTTCCAGAGAAGCCAAATCCGTAGCTTTGAAGAATTTGTAAGTTTTTTTGAAGAATCTTCACAATTTTTTGTTTTTGGAGAATTTATAAAAACAATTTTTTTTTGGAACTACCGCAGCCTCTCTATAGGCTAAAGTGCGGTAGATTCGAGAGATATGAGGTAAAAAAATTTGGGACTACCATGGCCTCCCTATAGGCCAAAGCGCAGTAGTTAGTGTAGACCCGCGGCAATTAGGGCAAGAAGATTTTTTTTTTTGAAAAAGATATTTTTCTTGACTTTTTTTATGAGAGTGAAAGTTTTTCATGAAGTTGTTTTTTTCTTTTAGGAGATTCTTTGAGTAAGAATTTTTCTTTTTACAAATGAAGAAGATATTTTTTTTCAAATCTTGTTTAAGAGGAAACATTACTTTGAAAAAAGAGGAAGGAAATTATTTTGAAAAATCCAGTAAAGGACACCGCAATGTCTATGGCTTCTAGCAGCAATCAATCTCAAATTTCTCCTCTTACAGGGAAAAAGAACTATGATGTCTGGGCCAAGAGGATGGCGGTTTATCTCAGGTCAGAAGATGCATGGGAATATGTCGTGTATGGCTATTCTGAACCTGCAGATGATACAGCTTTTCAAGCCCTTTCAAATGCAGAAAAAGATGTCCTGTGAGTGCACAGGAAGAAGGATGCAAAGGCACTGCATCTCATAATGAACGCTTTGGATAACAGCGTATTTCCAAAGATATTAGCATCATTCCATGCCAAAGAAGCATGGGATACCTTAGCGACCAGTTATCAGGGTGCTAGTAAGGTATAGACAACTACACTCCAAAATCTGAGAAGAGATTTTGAAGACCTGAAGATGAAAAAATCAAACTCAGTAGATTCGTTCATGACCAAAGTCATGGGTATTGTTAATCAGCTTAATATATATGGTGAAAAGATGGAATATCAAAGGGTGATTGAAAGGGTTTTGAGATCCCTACCCCACAAATTTGAGTTGAAAGTTTCAGCGATTGAAGAAGCAAAGGATCTAAGTACTCTCTCTATAGACGAGTTGACCGGATCTTTACTTTCATTCGAATCCAGACTCAACAAGAATGAAGAATCCTCTCTCGAGAATTCTTTCAAAGCACATGTCTCATTCTCAAGAGGCAGAGGAAGAGGCAGAGGCAGAGGAGGATCAAGAGGACAAGGTAGAAGTGGCCGAAGTAATGGCAATGGAGATCAAGATCACCATCATAACCATGAAAGCAGAAACTGTGACAAAAAAAGGTTAGATAAATCTAATATTCAGTGTTATTATTGCAATAAATTTGGGCATTATGCTCATGAATGTAAAAAGAAAATGCCTGATCAAGCAAATCATAATGCTAATGTGACTAATACCCCTGAGGATAAAGATGATATGTTATTCCTTACATGTCATGATACACACGAAAGCCCAAAGGGACTTTGGCTCTTAGATAGTGTCTGCAGTAACCATATGACAGCTGACAGAGGTCTAATTGCAGACCTAGATGAATTAGTGAGGACAGAGGTCAAAGTTGGCATGGATGAGGTAGTTCTAGTTCTTAGCAAAGGAGTGGTCAACATTATGACCAAACAATGCCAACAAAAGACAATCTCAGATGTCTATTATGCTCCAGGATTGAAGCATAATCTGCTTAGCACTGGGCAACTCACTGAAAAGAAGTACACTTGTCTTTGATGGATCAGATCGTGAAATTTATGACAAACCCCCAAATTGACAGTTGATCATGAAAATACAAGTGACTAGGAATAGGATGTATCCACTAGTCATGAATTGCAGTAGCAAGGTAACCTCTTTTGCTCAAAAATCCACTTGCATGGATGATTATTGGTTATGGCATTTTAGATATGGACATCTTCACTTTGGTGGTCTCAAGTTTTTGCAGCAAAAAGAGATGGTAAAAGGATTACCCCCTATGAAGGAGCTAGAAAGTAGTTGTGAGTGTTGCATCATTGCAAAGCAGCACAGGGATAGCTTTCCTAAAGGTATGTCTTGAAGGGCACATGCACCTTTAGAACTTATTCATACTGATCTGGTTGGACCAATGCAAACTCAATCGATTGGTGGAAGCTATTATTTTCTTACATTTATTAATGATTTCAGTAGAAAAACTTGGGTGTATTTCCTTCGTCCGAAGTCTCAAACTTTTGGCAAGTTCAAGGAATTTAGGGCTCTGGTTGAAAAACACAGTGGTTATCAACTCAAAGTATTGAGATCTGATGGAGGGGGAGAGTATGAATTAAAGGAATTTCATGATTACTGCAAGCATCATGGAATCAAGAGGCAATTCACTAAAATATATACTCCTCAGCAGAATGGTATTGCAGAATGCAAGAATAGAACCATCATGAATATGGCAAGGAGCATGCTGAAAGGAAGAAAATTGTCCCATGAATTTTGGGGAGACGCAGTGGCTTGTGCTATTCATGTGATGAAAAGATCTCCCACCAAAATTGTGAAGAACAGAGTACCAGAGAAAGCATGGTCAGGTATGACTTGTAATGTTTCTCATTTTAGAGTATTTGGTTGTGTTGCTTATGCTCATGTTCCTAAACAGCTAAGAAAAAAACTAGACGACAGGAGTGAGAAATGTATATTTCTTGGATACGGTGAACAAACTAAAGCCTACAAGCTGTATAACCCTATTACCAAAAAGGTTATTCTCAGCAGAGATGTTTTGTTCGAGGAGGAAGAATCATGGAATGGAACCATAGACAAGGGTATGGGAGCTGCAATACCCCAACCAAAAGATGGAGAAGATGAGGAGATGATTGGACAATAAGATCTAGTAGCATCTTCACCAGTAGCAAATACTCCAGAAAGAACACCTAGAAACTCAATTCGAGGTGAAGCATGAAGTCCGCAATCAGGTAATGAATCTAATCATAGTAATAAAAAGACTAGAAGATTGACAGATATTTATGATGTATTGGATGCAAATACCAATTATGTTTTTATTGCTAGTGAACATGTGTTTTATGAAGAGGTTGTAAAACAAGAGCAATGGGTAAATGCTATGGACGAAGAGATAGATTCCATTGAGAGAAATGATACATGGGATCTAGTTGACCTACCAAAGAATAAGAAACCCATTGGTGTGAAGTGGGTTTATAAAACCAAACTCAATGAAAAAGGTGAGATTGATAGGTACAAGGCAAGGTTAGTAGCAAAAGGTTTCTCGCAACAACTAGGAATTGATTTTGGAGAAACTTTTGCACCAGTGGCAAGATTGGACACAGTAAGAGCAGTCCTAGCAATTGCAGCCCAGAATAAATGGAAAGTGTATCAGATGGATGTCAAGTCGGCATTCTTGAATGGAATTCTTGAAGAAGAAATTTATGTGGAGTAGCCACATGGGTATGAAATAAAAGAACATGAAGATAAAGTTTACAAGTTGAAGAAAGCTCTATATGGGCTCAAGCAAGCTCCAAGAGCTTGGTACAGCAGAATTGATTCTTATCTGATAAAAAATGGTTTTAGCAAAAGCAGCAACGAACCAACACTTTACACAAATGTAAATCAACAAGGACAGATTTTAATAGTTTGCTTGTATGTTGATGATATGATTTTTACAGGTGACCTCTCAGTAGATGAGTTCAAGGAAGCTATGAAGAAAGAGTTTGAGATGACAGACCTTGGATTGATGAGGTTCTTTCTTGGCATAGCAGTAGAACAGTCATAAAAATGTATATTTTTCTCTCAAAATAAATATGCTAATGTAGTTCTTAAGCGATTCGGAAAGCTTAATTGCAAAACAACACCTACACCAGTGGCAAAAGGTACTAAGTTAAGCAAAGAAGATGGCAGTCCCAATGTAGATCCAACATTGTATAAGAGACTTGTAGGAAGTCTCATGTATCTCACAGCTACGAGACTTGATATTATGTTTGCTGTCAGCTTGATTTCGGGGTTCATGGAGTCTCCCAAAGACTCGCATTGGCAATTTGGAAAAAGGATCTTACAATATGTTGCAGGGACTTCAATCTATGGAATTCTATACTCAAGCATTGAGTATGATGTTTTGACAGGTTTCACTGACAGTGATTTTCCAGGAAGTTTGGATGACAAGAAGAGCACTTCCGGTCATGTTTTTCATCTTTGATCAGGGGTGATTTCATGGGCATCCAAGAAGCATCCCATTGTGACACTTTCATCGGCAGAAGCAGAGTATGTAGCAGCAACATTAGCAGCATGTCAAGCAGTTTGGTTATGTAGAGTTTTAGAAGGTCTTCAACAGAAACAAGAAGGACCAACCACAGTTTATTGTGACAACAATTCAGCAATCGCTCTATCCAAGAACCATGTTTTTCACGAGAAAAGCAAGCACATTGATACCAGATATCACTTCATAAGAGAACTTGTGAACAATCGTGAAGTTCGTGTTGAGCATTGTAAATCGATTGACCAATTGGCTGACATATTAACAAAGCCATTGGCAAAAGATATTTTTGAAATTCATAGAAATAATTTAGGCATTGTAAAAGCTGCAGTAGTCAATAGTAGTAATTAAGAGGGAGTGTTAGAAATAGTAATTACTTCACTTAACTTAGCTTTTACATTCATTTCCTATTTAGACGTTTAGTTAATAAATGCAATAGCATGCTTTGCATGCATACAAAAGCTAGGTTAGAGCTTTTAGGGTTTTCCATAAGTGTTTAAATACACATTAGATTATTGTTTGTATTACATCAGTTGATCTCCGTTTATGAATAAAGATTGAAGAGCCGTAGCTCATTCTGCATTATCTTTGTTTTATTTTTTCCTCCTTTGGCCATTTATTTCAGTGCTTATGTCCCCCACATTTTACCTCCTCCCCATGCAGAGCCTTTTCACACAGCTCCTTCGCTCACCACTACAATGCATCTCCACATATATAGTGATCTTTCACCAGACCCCGTATCTCGTGATAGCCCTCCTCTCCCTACTATCCCTCACATCCCACATCCATGCCTACGCTTAACTCTCCACTATCTTACAGCATTCAACCCTCCACACCTACGTTCCCACAACCTCTCCACTATTTCACTTTCCCCCACTATCCAATGTCCCACACTCCCTCACTCTTTTCCAATCTCTTCCTCCCTACAAACCCTCTCACTAGTATTCCTGTTGTGCCCTCCACCTCTCCATCAAACCCCCATCCACTCCTCCGTGCGCTCTTATCTCATCCCTATGCCCCACGAGATCTGTGCTCCCCCACTTCTTCCCCACCGTCCATCGTTGCTCTCTTCTATGAGCCTCGCCGCTCCGAATCTCCATCCCCATGCATTCCATCCATCCCACACTTCTCACGCAACCATGCTCATGCATACTCCTCCCTCAACCCCGCTTTACCTCACTCCTCTGCACACGCCCCTCCTCTGCATGCTCCACTTACGCCACACTCCTCCTCCTTCTCCACTCTCCTCTCTCCCTGCTATTTCTATGCCTCTATTGCGCCCCTTCTCCCCTCTTTCCTTACACTCCTTCATTCCACCCTTCCCATTGTTCCTCCTGCAGCCCGCGTGCAAAGTCAATCTCGCCTCCACCTTCACAGACTTATCCCGCAGCTCCATTTTGTACACCCTACGCTCCTCTCATCTTCAAATTCTTCATTCCCATCTACCAAAACCTTTCCGCCATCCTTCCACGTCACTCACCTCATTTCCATATGCCTACCCTCACTAAAACCCTAAATTTGACCCATTCAAAAATATTTTAATATTATTATAATAGCTTTTTTAAAACTAAAAATTTAATAATAGAATTATTATTGTTGCGCCGAGAGGCGCTCTACAATCCAGTATGGGGGAGATCTTGTGAGTCGAGTGTTTGTCGAGTAAAAAAATAATACAAAGTAAACAAAAAAAAGAATAATACAAAGTAAAAAGTAATAAATATTATGTCGGCCATAAACAAAAAAGAATAATACAAAGTAAAAAGTAAATATGAGATTTAAACTAGAGACTTTAGAGCTTAGGATTAGGTGGTAAATATTATGTCGGCCATAAACAAAAAAGAATAATACAAAGTAAAAAGTAAGTATAAGACTTAAACTAGAGACCTTACTTTTTACTTTTAATACAAAGTAAAAAGTAAATTTGAGACTTTAGAGTGTTTGTCCAATAACAAAATAATACAAAGTAAACAAAAAATAATAATACAAAGTAAAAAGTAATAAATGTTATGTGGGCCATAATAAAAAAAAAATAATATAAGGTAAAAAGTAAATATGAGACTTAAACTAGAAACTTTAGAGCTTATGATTAGGTGGCTCGTGTATTGCACTCAAGGAGTTATTCAAGGAGAGGTTTGCACCTCAGGAGATTTGATCCCTCTCAGCGCTTTATAGAGCCTAGGATTTGGATCTAGGCTGGTTAAATATTTTAATAATTATTATTATTATTAATTGGCCTTCAATACTATTAAAACACAATAATAATAATAATAATGTTAATTATTATTATTAACGGTATTCTTCTAAAAAAATTGAAAGAAGTCATTGAAGCGATTATTGAAGAAGTGAGTGGTGAATTATGGATTCAATATATAAATCCAAATTTTGGATTAAGTGTCCTTAGTGCAAGATGGAATTTCAGTATCTGACAATTTTTAAGACTCACAATCGCTCCTGTCCAATATGTGGTAAATATTTTATTATGAAAGACGATCAAGGTAACTCACAATTGCAATCGCAAATACAAAGATTGGAAGGCAAATTAGGATACTACAAGGAAAGCAATAAAAATCTACAATTTGAAAATGTCAAAGATAAGTATTTTAATGGTGTAATAAAGACAACAAATTCCAAATTGAAAGATCGTATACAGAAGTCCACCACACAAATTAAGAATTTTGAAACTGCGAGAAACAAATTTGATGATGACATACAAAGACGAGATGAAGAGATCTCTCATCTAAGAGATCATAATCAGAAATTGTTGCATTAAATCAAGAAGACAAAGGATAGAACACAGTGCAATAAAAAGTTAGAAGAAGAGATTCAAGATCTTCAACAAAAATTATCAAGAAGAGATTCAAGATCTTCAACAAAAATTATTCAAGATCTTGAATGGACCACTTCACAAATGACAACATTTTCACTCAATGTTTAAAAGAACATATCATCTCGTTTCGTCAAGTTTCGTAGCTACCAACACTGAATATTATGGGAAGGTGGTACGAGCAAGAACAAGGGATAAAAATTCTCTGTAATCATGCTTTGAGGACAAAGCATTTTTGAAGAGGAAGGAAATGTAATAAACTATAACATTCCTCTTCTACCCCTACTTTTTGTAATTAAAAATGTAGATGGTATACGGTTTATGGTGAGGAGCTCAACGACAAGGCCCCACTAGTAAACCATGCAAGCATTTTTATTTGATTAGTAAGTTGTAATTGTGAATTATAGCCCTAGGAGACTGAAGGTTATGATGCAACTTAACGATGGGGCAATGAATCCAACTAGGGGGAGAAGTCTAAATGGTGGGCAGGCCATGACTTTTATGACGGATGTCATCGTAGTGCCACAAGCACTTAAGTGAACATTGATGTTCACTAAAATCCACTTAAGTTCTTAAGTTATCAGTTAGTCCTAGAGAAGGATACAGAAGATACCATTACCCGTCGAAAGGAAGTAAATGACTCCTAATACCTAATGGGTAGTACTAGGTTAACGTTTGATAAGATATATTAAGTAAAAATAAGGAATTCCTATGAATATACTTGACATCCTAGTCCCCACAGAGGACACGAAGGGATTACCTCATTAAATCCTTCCATCTAATAACTAGTATAAGCTAACTATATTGTCCTAAAGTAAGACCAAGCAATCTTTTATATTATCTGGTTTCATGTAGAAATTACAAGATAATGCCTTCAAAAAGGATATATATATATATATATATACCATCTCTTTTATAAATATTATTAATACAATATAAAGACCAAAAATTGTGATGTGTCCAAATATCTATCTTGGATTCTAGTGGGGATATTTGGACGGACTCTCCAATGTGATAAAATCACGTATACAGAGGTGGACGGGGCGGAGAGAGAAAGGAAATATTTTGGTTTGGGAATGGAGATTTACAATTTTATTTTGAGTATGCATCGGATAAGGAGGGAGAGAGGCCTTTGTGATAATTTGTGGTGCATGAGGTGAAAATGATGCTAGCAGTAGTAAATTTGGTGGAAATGTTAGTTCACCATTTCTCTGCGATAGGAGGATAGTCCCTCTGCAAATGATTTAGTAACAATCCTTGTGATAGGAGGATAGAAAATCTCGACAATGGAGATAAGAGTTGGTAAGACACCTTGTCATTAATATCTCGAAAGCGATCTCTGCAAAAATCTCTCTTGATTTTTGTTTGATGCTTTATTCGCTAAAGAGAATCGTAGTAAACTATCTCTGCATTTTCTCTGTTTGAGAGAATCCTGATTATAATGAACTCTGTATGGATTACGATCCACATCTCTGTATGGAAGGTGATCCATGCATTGACACATTTTTCTAGATTACTCCTAACACATCCATGTCTAGAATATGATTCACACCCCAGTCTAAGATGCATTCCACACCTCTGTCTAAAATGCGATCCGTGCTTTGACAGATTTGTAGATTTCTCATAACTCAATCTCTGGATTGACCTATTTAGTATTTTAGCGCCCTCTGCATAAATCAAACTCTGCATTGTCAGAGCCGTCATTTTAATCGACCTCTATCTTAGTTCGATAATACTCCCAACACCTCTACATGGGTGATTTGATAGAGTTTTTTCCACGTCGTGTATGTGAATATATTATACTGTATGATCATATCTTGGACAAAGATTCAGTATGATGTGCTATAGTTGTGGTTTAGCTTAAAATATCCACATTTATATATCTCTCGACCAAGACAGTGATCACGTATGTTATATCTACTTTAGATGTCAAGATCTTTGCATGTAAATGTTGAACAGGGTTCTTATTCTAGGAATTATAATCTCTATATACAGGTTTACTTTCGAACCTGGCCCTAAATTATTATGATATTGTTAGTTTATATTTTTGAGAGGCTAGATTATATAGATATTGTTTCAAGAAGTCGTTACTAGGAAAGGATGTTGATATTCTCCAGTCTTCTTTTAGGTTAGAACAAAGGTTTATCATTTTTATATAAAGGATGCCAACCTTAGTTCAAATCTTAAAGACTCTTATCGAGTGTAAATAATGGAGGTAGGGCGTAGACCTTGATCCAAATCTAGAATTAAGTGTAAGGGTGTATAACCTAATAAAAATGAGATTACATTAAATGGGTAAACGGGGAAGAAAAGACATAGCCGAAACATAGGAGGTCGTACAAATTATATGTATGAAAGTCTCAGGAAGTGCATAGTCAACACTTGGAAACCTGTTATATGAATGAAACCATAATATTGAGTTATATACGTTTGACGTATGTTTTCCAGATCTAACCCTTTTATCTAGTGAAACCTCTATCCTAGTGGATTCATTGTCAGCTCAGGGGTGGCCTCTCGGTGGTAGGAATATACACCAGACAGAGAGACAGTAGGTTGGGTGGAACGTTGCAGTCAAACATTCAGTCACATAAATTTATGAAGGACTAAATAAGTACATTTTTTGTTATCATGTTATTATTAATGGCAAGGTTTATAAGCATGCATTCTTTTGTTGTTGACTTAAATGATTGGATGTGTAAAGTGTAGGCTTTGAATGATCTTTTATTGATGAATATATGTCATTATTTGTAGTTGCTCCTTTGGATCTTACTATTATGGTAATGATATTCCATCGAAGATGTATAAAGTTGTTATTTTATGTAAAGTTACAATATCAATCCACATTTGTATTATTATGATGATTCAATGAGTTTTGTGAATTATTGCTCTTAAGGGGAAATAACCACATTTTTAGTTACTATTGTTTACTAAATGATATAGATATAAATAAAGGTGTTTAAAATGTTAAAATTCATTAGTGGTATACTAAATGTATACATACTATTCCATGGTTGTAAGGGATTATTATAGTTGAACTTGATGACAATAAAATACTCATTGGAATGATTTAAAGGCTTATATTTAGTCTAAAAGCTTGAATACATTAGGGGAACTAGTTTAACATAAACATCATGCCAATTTTGAACTCTACCATGTTCTATATTATATAGTACTTAGGAGGTAGGAATCTTCAGGTAATATTATGTTTTCAACTTCACACGTTCTAATGGATTATGTCAAGAGATAGTGATACATTCATAAAGTTATTAGTATGTTGTGAAACTAATAGAAGAGTTTTAAGGAAGCTTGTGATAATTGAGTAAAGGTAGTTATTATAAAGTAATGTAACATCTTATGTAGGAACAACTTATTGGTGTTAAGTTATGGAAAAGGGATTTTAACAAGATATTAGACAATGGCTTTATGTTGTTAGTTGAATTTTTTTACATATTCATTGTACATAAGGATAAAATTGTTAGGAATGTACTTATCAATAAGTACACTGATTCAATAATCATTATGGCTAACGTATTGGTTGTTTGTACCAAGCTAAAGAAAAAAAAATTACACTCCATTTCCTTGAATAATGCATAAAGTATTTTTGGGTATGTTACATGTGGTATCATAGCGAGGTTACAACACTCAGGCCTATAGGAGCTCAGGATGAGGTAAGAGAAAACAAAGTTGTTTAACTAAAAAAGTGACTCTACCTGTAAGGAGGAATAGATGAAGGAACGAATTCATCTTCAAATTTCTACAAGATGTAACCAATGAGATAGATTGAATACTGTGACATAGTTGTTTGTGAGTTACAAGTAAGTCTTCTCATTATGTTTTATTTTGAACCGTTATGTTTATAAATTGACTAATGGAATTTGGGTTAAAGGCATATTCCGCAAGAAGTACTTATATTGCTATAGAGTTATGATAGACTAGGGTGTCTAGATGATAGGATCATAATTTTATGAGTTTATGAACAAATAAGATAAGATGTTTTGAATTACTGAATAGAATAACCACTACAAATTGACATCATAGAAAAGAATGTAGACTTATCCTAAGATAAAATACTATAATCCATGAGAAAAGCATAATGATATTGTGTATGGTTGATCCTATAAAACATGAGTATTTATATTTAGATGAGTAAACCTAGTATAGTAGTGAAAGGAGAATGCAATGACCATAAATGAGTATGTGTACCTATTCCTAGGGGACCCACCCCTTTATATATGTTAATTGGAAAACTACTAATGACTATGTTGTTTGGTAAATATTTAGATATGAATATTGGATGGCTATGATCTCATTAAAAAAATATATCATGATATTATGATGTGCGGGAACCTTGTACAAGAAGTTATATTTATAAGTTTTGTAAACAAGTGAAATAAATGGAAATAATACATATTACTGTTGAACGTACTGCTGAACGTACTCTACAAAAAAGATGACCCAAAACCCACATATTGTGGTCCAAATGACCTAAAACCGCATAATGCGATCCAAATGACCCAAAACCAACATATTGCTATCCAAATGACACAAAATACATAAAATACTATTGACTTGCGCATTGTTTTCCTCCTTGCGCAATATCTTTGGCCTTGCGCAACATCCATGATGCTGCATAGCTGACTCATCCAAACCGCCTTCCAACAAGTATGAATATTGAATTACGACGTAGTGAGAAAATAATAGGTAATGATTCCTTGTGTGCTTACTAGGAAGACCATGAAAAATGGAGCAGCTATGATGTCGAGGAGAAATTCCATGCTATGATTGAAAGGGAGAATTCTTTAACTCTTCTCTTGCTGATATGATTATAAATTTTAATTTTTTGTATGTATAAAAATTTAGCATAGGAATGCTGAACATGGAAGAGATCAGACGGATGAAGTGGATATGCACTAGTTGGCACATTAATACATATTGTGTAGTGCATATATTTTATATTGCATATTTGTAAGATAGTTTACATATGCAATGGGCCACTTAAGATAAATGTTGTGATTGACCGTAAATGCAGAAAAAATAATAATATGATCATGGGTAATGAAGGATGACACCAAGCAACAGAATTGATGATCAACTCTACTTTGCTAAAATAATTTTTCTTGGACTCAAGCAATAGAGCTTGAGTGGGAAAAAACAAATTCCTCGACTCAAGCAAGGGGATTGAGTGGAAAAGTGAAAGAGCCAATGATAATCAATGGAAAGACCTAGGCACACAATTTTAACATTTTCCGAAGGCAGGATGTTGTTTGATGTTTTTTCAGAAGGAAAAATTTTGACTAGCAATCAAAAGAGGAGTAATCTCAAAATTCTAAAGCCTCTAAGACCACGCATAGATTGGTGATAGATCTTGAGGGAGAGATATGTGTTCCATAGAGTATTGTTGAAGCACCAAAACCCATAAGAGAGTTTTGTGTTTAGCAAACTATTGTTGAAATCTTTCAATCCCAATGATATAACAATGAAACATATGTTAAGAACTCCCAAGTAACTAGGTTGTTAACTGCCCTATTGTGTGAATATTATGAATGTAAATAGTACTGAAATAATACAAGATTCACTCAAGGACGAGGATCAATGACGAATTGAAGTTATTTGCTTGAAAGTATGTGAGAAAAATTCTACTAATGTGTGAATGAAGGTAATGTCTATCGCAAGCTAAGGACTAGCTAAAGTGTCCAAGTATTAGAGGTAAAGGGCGTCCTCCAAAAGATAAGTAAATTTGTGTGTACCTATGAATTCATTTGAATTATATTGAAAAATAATCACGTATTATGTCTCCTCATGATGATAAGAGTACAAAGTTCAATAACAAACGATTGGAAGATGTTCCATGAATAGAAACAATGATGTGTTATAAAAGGAGTTATTGTTCACATTCTGATTTGAAATGAAAATAAAGATACGTTTTTACTGAACAATTATGAAAGACCTAGATTGGTTGCATAAAAGCGTGGGTTGTGAAATAAGTATGAGCAATAAATGACTTGCGAGAATTGTGAAATATCGAAGATGATTAAGAGTATCAAAAGGGAGATAATGAAGTAAAAAAAAGATAACTAAAGAATGACGTGCAAAGGAACTCAAGAATGGAAGACAAGTTTTGAAGAATATGAACATCAAAGACGGTGTTATCTTTAAGGGGGAAAGAATGGAACATCCCTCTTCTACCCATACTTTTTGTAATTAAAAATGTAAATGGTATACGGTTTTTGGTGAGGATATCAAGTCCAAGTCCCCACCAGTAAACCTTGCAAGCATTGTTATTTGATCCTAAGTTGTAATTGTGAATTATATCCCTAGGAGACTGAAGGTTATGACACAACTTAATGATGGGGCAACGAATTCAACTAGGGAGAGAAGTCTAGATGACGAGTAGGCCATGAGTTTTACGACGGATGTCATCGTAGTGCCTGAGGCACTTAGGTGAACATTGATGTTCACTAAAAACCACTTAAGTTCTTAATTTATCGGTTAGTCCTAGAGAAGGATACCAAATATACCATTACCCGTCGATAGGAAGTAAATGACTCCTAAGACCTAATGGGTAGTACTATGTTAACTTTTGCTAAGAGATATTAAGTAAAAATAAGGAATTCCTATGAATATACTTGACATCCTAGTCCCGATAGAGGATTCCAAGGGATTACCTCATTAAATCCTACCTTCTAATAACCAGCATAAGCTAACTATATTGTCCTAAAGTAAGACCAATCAATATTTTCTATTATCTTGTTTCATGTAGAAATTGCAAGATAATGCCTTCAAGAAGGTTAAAGAGATACATATATATATATGTATGTACCATATTTTTATAAATATTATTAATACAATATAAAGACTAAAAATTGTCATCGTTTATTAATTATATTATTATTTTGTATTTGTACATATAAATAACATTGTAAATAGATTAAGGAAAGGTACATTTTATAAATGTAAACAATATATATATATATAATATATTCAGTTGGATTTAAGGTGATATAGTTTAAATGACCGACTGCGCCTCATCATATGACTCCATAAAGAAAGGGTGACATTTTGTTTAAAGGGGAGTTAGAATCCCTATGTTTGAGTCGGCCACTTCGAGTAGTTAGTGTGTGGTTCACCATTACCAATATAACTACTTTGACTCTCCTTGGAAGCTAGCTGTCCAAAAATATTATTGGACAAGCGACTGCTAGAGGGCGTTTTAGCCATGTGTCCAAATATCTATCTTGGATTCTGGTGGGGATATTTGGACGGAATCTCTAATGTGATAAAATCGCGTATACATAGGTGGTCGGGGCAGAGAGAGAAAGGAGCCCTTTTGGGTTGGGAATTGAGATTTACAAATTTATTTTGAGTATGCATCGGATAAGGAGAGAGGGAGGCCTCTGTGATCATTTATGTGGTGCATGAGGTGAAAATGATGCTAGTAGTAGTAAATTCGGTGGAAATGTTAACACCATTTCTCTACGATATGAGGATAACGCCTTTGAAAATGAATTAATACCAATCCTTGAGATAGGAGGATAGAAAATCTCTACAATGGAGATAAGAGTTAGTAAGACACCTTGTCATTAATATCTGGTAAGTGATCTCTGTGAAAATCTCTGCTGATTTTTGTTTGATGCTTTATTTGCTAAAGAGAATCGTAGTAAACTATCTCTGCATTTTTTCTGTTTGATAAAATCTTGATTATAATGAAATTTGTCTCGATTATGATCCACATATCTCTATGGAAGGTGATCCATGCATTGACACATTTTTCTAGATTACTCCTAACACATCTGTGTCTAGAATATGATTCACACCCCGGTCTAAGATGCATTCCACACCTCTGTCTAAAATGCGATCCATGCTTTGACATATTTGTAGATTTCTCATAACTCAATCTTTTCATTGACCAATTTAGTATTTTAGAGACCTCTGCATAAATCAAACTCTGCATTGCCAGAGCCATCATTTTAATCGACCTCTATCTTAGTTCGATAATACTCCCAACACCTCTACATGGGTGATTTGATAATAAAAAAATCCACAACATGTATGTGAATATATTATATTGTATGATCATAGATTGGAAAAAGATTCAGTATGTTGTGCTATCGTTGTGGTTTAGCTTAAAATCTCCACATTTATATATCTCTCGAACAAGACAAGGAACATGTATGTTATTGCTACTTTAGATGTCAAGATATTTGCATATAAATGTTGAACAGGGTTCCTATTCTAGGAAGTATAATCGCTATATACAGGTTTACTTTCGACCCTGGCCCTAAATTATTATGATATTGTTAGTTTATATTTTTGAGAGATTAGATTATATAGATATGGTTTCAAGAAGTCATTACTAGGCAAGGATGTTGATATTCTCGAGTCTTTTTTTAGGTTAGAATGAATGTTCAGAATTTTTATATAAAGGATGCCAACCTTGGTTGAAATCTTAAAGAATCTTTTCGAGTGTAAATGATGGAGGTAGGGTATAGACCTTGATCCAAATCTAGAATTAAGTGTAAGTGTGTATAACCTAATAAAAATGAGATTGCATTAAGCGGGTAAATCGGGAAGAAAAGACATAGCCGAAACATAGGAGGTCGTACAAATTATATGTATGAAAGTCTTAGGAAGTGCATAATTAACACTTGGAAATAAGTTATATGAATGAAACCATAAAATTGAGTTATATATGTTTGATGTATGTTTTCCATATCTAACCCTTTTATCTAGTGAAACCTCTATCCTAGTGGATTCATTGCCAGCTCGGGGGTGGCCTCTTGGTGGCAGGAATATAAACCGGACAAAGAGCCAGTAGGTTGGGTGGAACGTTGCAGTCAAACCTTCAGTCACATAAGTTTATAAAGGACTAAATAAGTACCTTTTCTATTATCATGTTATTATTAATAACAAGGTTTATAAGGATGCATTCTTTTGTTGTTGACTTAAATGATTGGATGTGTAAATGTAGGTTTTTAATGATCTTTTATTGATGAATATATGTCATTATTTGTAATTGCTCCTTTCGATCTTAGTGTTATCATAATGATATTCCATCGAAGATGTATAAAGTTGTTATTTTATGTAAAGTTACAATCTCAATCCACATTTGTATTATTATGATGCTTCAATGAGTTTTGCAAATTATTGCTCTTAAGGGGTAATAACTACATTTTTAGTTACTATTGTTTACTAAATGATATAGAGATAAATAAAGGTGTTTAAAACATTAAAAGTGGTTAGTGGTATACCAAATGTATACATAGTATTCCATGGTTGTAAATGATTATTATAATTGAACTTGATGACAATAAAATACTCATTAGAATGATTCAAAGGCTTATATTTAGTCTAAAAGTTTTAATACTTTAGGGGAACTAGTTTAACATAAACATCATGCCAATTTTGAACTCTACCATGTTCTATATTAAATAGTACTTAGGAGGTAGGAATCTTTAGGTAAGATTATGTTTTCAACTTCACATGTTCTAATGGATTATGTTAAGACATATTGATACATTCAAAAAGTTATTAGTATGTTGTGAAACTACTAGAAGAGTTTTAAGGAAACTTGTGATAATTGAGTAAAGGTAGTTATTCTAAAGTAATGGAACGTCTTATGTAGGAGCACATTATTGGTGTTAAGTTATGGCAAAGGGATTTTAACACGATATTAGACAATGGCTTTATGTTGTTAGTTGAATTCTTTTACATATTCATTGTACATAAGGATAAACTTTTGTTAGGAATGTACTTAGCAATAAGTACGTTGATTCAATAATCATGATGGCTAACATATTGGTTGTTTGTACCAAGCTAAAGAAAAGAAAAGAAAATTAGACTCCATTTCCTCAAATAATCCATAAAGGATTTTTGGGTATATTACATAAACAAAATATATTTAATATATAAATATTAATAATAAACCAATAATTAAATAAACTAGTATGTAATGAAAAGACACCTTCATAATGAGAAGTCATGTTACAAGATTTCCTAAATCCAAAGGAAAAGATGTCATACTAGTTATTATTGATAGACTTACCAAATATAGTTCAATACAGTTGCAAATCTAGCCAAATTGAAAATGTTTTCCTTCATGAATTTCCTAAGGTGGCTGTATTTTAAAAGTATCATAAATTCACTAGTTATTCCTAGAAAGAGTAATTAATATCCATAATGCCTAATTAGTTTTGAGCTCTACCTATAATCTACAAGCAAATGGCCAAGGAGGGGTTTTGAATGAGTGCCTTGAAGGTTACTTTCATTGCTAAGATACCAACAACAATCATAATAGATTAAATGGCTAACCTGAGAAAATGGTGGTATAGCACTTCCTCCATGCAACATCCAAGATGGGCAGCAAAATCATTATACAAGAATAAATCATAATGCACGTAATACCTATTGTCTTTTTTCTACTTGCCAACGAACAACACGGTGAATAATATCCTTCCAAATTGGTACATCAAACACATCCCTAGTTAGCACTATCATACCTTTATCCTCATTATGCATGTTTGTCACCCTTAGTTCCATGTCCTCAAACTTTCCCACAAATGAAAAAATGTCGACAGGTGTTCAAAATTCACAGTAAGACAATGCTTGGCATGGCAATATCATACATGCTCAATATGGAAAATTTTACTATATCATTTAAAAAGGAAAACATGTTTAGATGCTTGAAGCTTATGATATGGAAATAATGTATATACTATATAGTATATACCCAATATGACAATATACCCATTGACCTACTTTTGTGGTCATTTGTTGGACATTAATAAAATTGATTTATCTTATATTATTATCTACTTTTTCAATACTTTTAAAGGGAAACTATTTTTGTGTTTCTAACAAAGCATCAGGCCTTGGATTCAGGCAAACTTCAACTTAGCAAGATTAATATATACATAAAAATATTCAAAATTTAGTCTCAAAAAATGTCCATGCACATGAATGTAAATATGAACACTTAGACACCAAATATGCAAATTTGTTGATTTATATTGCATGTAATGATGCATACAGGCAAAATCACATTGAGATACATAAAGTATAAGTTCTGAGACACATAAAATAGTTCTAAAAAATTAATTGATATACTGAGACATAATACGTGAAAATTGAGGCTATAAATACATTGGGTAGACATCAATCATAGAGAGCCCCCCCTATGAACTTTTCTAAGCCAGTGCCAAATCAAGTCTAGCAATAGGATTTTACGCATGGTTTTCTGTTGAACTTTAGTATATCCAGTTCAACAGAAAACTTGATATGGCAGAAAACTCGATATTCCTGTGCCAATTTGAATAAATATATGATATCCACTTTGAAGAAGTATATCCAGTTGTTCCAATCTAAAGAAGCATATTCATAAGTACTTCAAACATATCGAGTTTGAAGAAGTACATAAGGAATACAATGAGAAGATGTGCAAGTCTCATGTCCACCTAGCCATGTTACTTCAAGGAAATGTCAAGGAGATAGTTGGACAAGTTTTGGGTGTGCAAAAGAGGATTGGAGACAAGAAGCGGTAAAACTATTATGCAAGTCCCGGAAGTGCGCAAGATACACCAATCAGAAGAAATATGTAAGTTGTTGAAGCATGCAAAAGTACCAAGAAGAAAGTAGCAGTTCAAGAAGTCAAGTGCACAAGTACCACAAGCGATGGTACATCAAGGGCACAAGATCACACCACAAGGGCACAATTCCCACTAAGGAAAGAACTAAGTATGAACAATACCCACAAGAGATGACACCTTAGAAACACAAAACATGACAAGTGGCAGAAGCATGAAGTGTGAAGCAAGGAAGAAGGGAAGCCGCAACCAACTTGTGGACATCACCATCCATGCAGAACAAGTATAAATAAGAAGTCGAGTTGGAGAATTTGGTAACCTTATGAGATGAAGATTGGAAGATACATATTTAACAAGCTTCTTATTTTGGGGCATCAAGAGCTCATGGAACCTGAACAACATGATCTAGAGAAGAGAAGAGTGCGCACAAACAAAAGAATATATTTGTTGATGGTGCACAGGATGATGTAATTTATCTATAACAGTTGCATGAAGATAGAAAGGTATAACTATATAATATTTGAAAGTGCGTGAGAACATAATGGGATCGTAGAAAGCACATAGATAGTGCTGCAGGAGCATCAGGGCCTAGGCAGGTCAGTCGAAGTTGATCGACATGAGCAGTCGACCAGGGGGAGTGCCAACGACCACTGGTGAGAAAGGAGAATGGTTGTCGAAGTCAATAAGTCGAGCAGGTGTAGTCGATATGAGATCAACAGAAGGAGAGAAAGGTCAAGAGTCGACATGTCAAAGGTCGACAAATGATAGGGTTGCAGCAGAAGGTTTCATAAGTCGACAGGTGGTCGAACTGCGACACTGGCAGGTTTTGGGAAAGAGAAAAGCATGGTGGAAGGGGTGGACTGGAAAAGACTAAAGAGCGAAGTAAAGCCGACGGGTAAGTTGAAGGATGACAGGAGACAGTATGGTCACGGCATAGAGATGACTACTGTAGTAGTTCTAGAGGAGTTCAAAATTCGAGGCGAGTACTTGGTAGCAGTTCAGGGTTTCTAAGGAAGTTATGAGCAGTTATTGATGGTGGTTGGGATCACCACAGATGTCACCACATGAAGAGGTTGTACAACACGACAGAGGTCGTTTAAAACTGCAGGTCTGCAAGATCTGAAGGAGTCAGCCAGCAGAGGAAGAGTGTCTCAGGGGTTGGAGTGGACCTCAGGTTGAGCAGCAGAGCAGCAACAGGGTATAAGACTAGTGCATAGGCACAGAGGAGGAGTCACTCGGGATTTTATCAGTGGATTGGAGAGAACAGTCATGCATCAACCGAGCATATCAAATATTAGATCCATAGCTTAGCGAGCACTTGCATTCAGCAGAGGCAGTGAGAGGGTGATGGTCGCACACAGAGAGAACACACATTTTACTTCTGTATATTGTAATAGGCTGAGGCTGACATAGTTTAGTTGTTTACATTTCCTTACAGTTCGCATTGTAATTGATTTTTGGAAGTAATAGAAGCCATCTTCTGGCATCCTATTTACATCTAGTCCATGTGAACGTGTGTGTGTGTTGTGTGTTATTGATAAGCAAGAAGGCCCGATTGACCGAACTTGTGCTAGTTGGTATCAGAGCGGAAGTATCCCATGAGCAGAAGGATAGTCGATATCAGAGCTGGTTGTGAATCCAATGTTGAGAAATTGAGTCCGTTGAGTTGGAAGAGCCTGCAAATGCATTGAACAGCTCCAGCTATGGTTGGGTAGAGTTGTGCATGACTTGTGAAAGTCCGGTTACGATTGGACAAGTGGGAGTTTTAGCTGAGGTTGAAAATGGCTCATGGAGGTTTTAATGTCCAAGGATTTGGACGAAGAGCGCATGGCGCAGCAGTCACAGTTGATCATGAAATGTTTGACGAGCTCATGTGAACGATTCAAAGTTTGACTAGTGAAGTCGCATCGATCAAGGAAAGTTAGAGACGTGGATGCATTCCCGATGTAGTAGACCACAGAGACGAGGAATTCAAAGAGGTGGAAGCATGGGAAGAGGTAGTCGAGGAACCAGAAGATAAATTCATCAAGCTTCTGATGGAGTTGAGAGTTTAGGCAAAGATAGATGTGTGTACCTACTCAGGAAGTCTGGATCCAGAAGAATTTATCGACTGGTTCAGAGAGATGGAGAAATACTTCGACATAGAGTAGATCGAGGATCCCAAGAGGGTGAAGACTTCATGTCTAAGGTTGAAGGGTCACACCTCATTGTGTTTTGACAATGTACAGGCTGATAGAGTCAAGAAAGGAAAGGATAAAATCAAGTCTTGGGACAAGATGGTCGCTAAGCTGAAGGGGAAATTCTTGCCGAGGGACTATGTGATTTCCTTGTTTCGGAAGTTGCAAAAATTTCTACAGAAAGAGATGACTGTGAAGGAGTACACAGAAGAGTTCTATAGACTGTTGATTAGGTCAGGACAAATCAACGAAGGAGAAGAAGCTGTCACTAGATATGTGAATAGCTTGAAGTATGCGATACAGGACGGGTTGATCCTGTCAAGGTTCAGAGCGGTCGATGAAGCATATCAAATAGTTGTAAAGGCAGAAGAGAAACAATTGAGAAAATCCACATGGACCATAGGTAAGATGACTGGTCGTGGTGCGAAGACTGTTTCCGTGAAAGGCCAAAGTAGCCGAACCAGGAGAGAATCTGTCGAAGAAAACCGCCATGCGGAAGGGACATCAACTAAGGAGAAGGCACAAGAAAACCGACACGATGGTTAAGAGAATCGTGGTCGAGTTGCGCATGGTCGAAGTGGTCCATCTGACAGAAAAGGAGCTGATACACCAGCCATAGTCTGTTGCAAGTGTCGAGGAGTCGGATATAAGGCATATGAGTTCCCAGAGAACATACATGTTGCAGAGGAGTCAAAACTGAGACGTTGAAGAGATGAGAAATTCAACGAGAGGGAAAAGTCGGCATCCAACAGCAGTGAGGATGGAAAAAGGAAAATTTGGGCCATGATGACTAGGAAGACGTTGGTTCAGGACAATCGACACAATGAGAAAGAGCCACCATAACGAAAGGCTATCTTTCGAGCTAGAGGGCAGATTAGCGATTGGTATTGCAAGACCATAGTTGATGGTGGCAGTACATAGAATCTTGTGTCGATAGAGGTAATCAACAAGGCAGGTTTGAGATGTTGAGAACACCCAAATCCATACAAGATATCTTGGTTGCAGAAAGGACATCATGTCAAGGTAACCAGATAGTGCCTGATTAACTTCAAGGTCGGGAAGCTTGAAGATAGTGTACTGTGCGACGTAATCCCAATGGACGCATGTCATCTATTGTTAGGGAGACCATGGAAATATGATCGAAATATGATCTATGATGGTCAATCCAACACAATCATAGTGTGGAAAAATGGCACACAGAGAACTCTGAAGCCAAAGTAGGAGGATCAACCTAGCTGGAAGCAGGGCAAGAGAAACTATTGGGAGAAGTGAGTGCTGATGTGCTCAACGAAGGAATTCCTCACAGAGGAGGAAAAGCAGTTAGGATTTTTCTCCAGCATTCTGAAGGGACCATGTGTCGAGAGGTCGACAATGGAGAGGATTCCGATCGAAGTCGAAACGATGCTCGATGAGTTTAGGAGCATAGTAGTCGACGAAGCACCGAAGGGATTTCCATCGATGAGAGGCATATCCCATTAGATAGACTTGATTCCAGGATCGAGTTTTCCAAACAAGGAAACTCATAGAATGACTCTGGCAGAGGGTCAAGAACTCAATCGACAGGTCCCATATTTTTTGGACAGAGGATTGATTAGAGAAATTATGAGCCCTTATGCAATACCAATAGTATTAGCGCCGAAGAAGGGTGTAGAATGGAGGATGTGTACAGACTCCAGAGCTATCAACAAGATCACGATCAAGTATCGGTTTCCATTTTCGAGAATGGACAACTTGATGGATTGATTGAGTGGGGAGAGATACTTCACAAAGATCAACCTGAAGAGCCATTATAGAAATTTTGAGGTCAAAAAAGGGCCTCAAAACAAAGAAAATGTACTATAAAATACAACCAATCACATTCTAGTAGATGACATCATCCCCCTTGGTGAGGTGGCATTGCATGAGTTAAGAATGCTTATTTGTCAAATTTTCTATGGTGGATGAAAACACATAGTTAACCAAGGTAGTGGTGTAAGTACTTTTAAGTCATAAAATAAAGTACTCATAATGATAGTCTTTTCATAAAATAATATTATTGTCATTTTCAAGTAAAGTACTCATAATGATTGTCTTTTCACACTTTCACATAAAATAATATTATTGTCATTTTCAAGTGAAGTACTCTTAATTCAGAAAGAAAGTCCTTTCACATTTTTTTATAAAATAATATATTATCATTTTTATGTTTTTAATTTTCAATTATATATTCACTCCATTCTATTTAATAACATAATGTCAAACTAATAAAGAATAATAATATATTTAATAAATAATAATAATAATAATAATGCAATTTGGATTATAATAATATTATTGACATTTTACATGTAAATAAATTCTCAATTAAGTTACATTATTAAATTCATGAGAAAAGTACTAAATATAAAAAGTCAACATAAAATTTAAAAAAAAAGCTCTTAAAAATGTTTTTTATTATTTAATTTCATTTGCAAGTTCAAGACAAATAAATGTTAAAGGACAATACATTTTTGGGAATTTACAATGAATCTTAGTCACATCAATGTAGACTTATTTTATTAATTTTATTTCTAGTGAATTTTGAAAAGTAACTCAACCATGGTTATTTATATTGTGCATAGAAAATAGTGTGGGAGGTGACTTGTCATATATACCTACCCCATAAAACCCCCAATTCATAATATTTTAATATATCTCATATTTTTGTAGTACATCTCTTAGGAGGCCCTTTTTGGACCTCAAAATCTCTCTAATGTGTTATCACCAAATTCGGGTTAGAGAAGGGGATGAATGGAAAACAACTTTTAAGATGAAAGAAGGGTTGTATGAATGGTTAGTCATGCCATTCAGATTGAATAATGCACCCAATATGATCATGTGATTGATGAATGAGGTACTGAAACCATTATTGGGAAATTTTGTCGTAGTCTACCTAGGCGACATTCTGATTTTCAGTCGAACCAAGATAGAGCACTTGGAGCATAGTAGACAAGTGTTGTGAAAGGTGCAGGAAGAAAAGATGATGATGAACCTGCAAAAATGATTCTTCATGAAGGAAGAACTGGTGTACTTGGTATTTGTAATCTCGAGTAAAGGATTAGTGATGGACCCAGAAAAGTTGAAGGCAATATTGGATTGGCCAAAACCAACAAGTGCAACTGGAGTGCGAAGTTTCCATGGACTTGCCAGTTTCTATAGGAAGTTCATTTGGGGATTCAGTCCGATTTGTGAACCTTTGAGAGAGTGCATGAGAAAAGGGGATTTTAAGTGGACGGAAGCTACCCAAAGAGATTTCGACAAGTTTAAGGAAAAGGTCATTGAGAGCCCAGTGTTAGCACTCCCAGATTTTGACAAAGTTTTCCAATTCGATTGCAACGCGAGTGGGATGGAGATTGGAGCAGTGTTGAGCAAGGACGGCCAACCCATTGCATTCTTCAATGAGACTTTGGACAATGTGAAGAGGAAACATTTGGTCTATGACCACGAGTTTTATGCTATTGGCCCAGCATTGAAGAAGTGGAGACATTATTTGTTTCCCAAGGAATTTGTGTTGTACATAGATCTCCAAGCATTGAGGTACTTGAATACTCAGTCGAAATTGAATCAATGGTAAATGAAATGGGTCGATTTCTTGCAAGGATATACTTTCATGTTGAGACATAAGTCAAGAAAGTCGAATAAGGTTGCTGATGCGCTGAGTCGAAGAGTTGCATTGCTGAACACAAGGACAGTTCAGGAAACAGGAATAGAGTGGGTGAAGACAGAGTATGGGACCAACGAGGATTTTACGAAAGCATGGAAGGTGAGTAGTGAGCCATGGAGTGTCGACAGAACTCCATACTTGGATTATTTCATCTAATAAGGATACTTATTCAGGGGACAATAGTTGTGTATTCCCAGAGGATCGGTAAGAGAGAACCTAATCCGAGAACTGCAAAATGGACGATTAGCAGGTGATTTTGGCATCAATAAGACCAAGGCATTGGTTGAGGAAAAGCATTATTGGCCAGGAATGATGACATATGTCGGTAAGTGGGTATGACATTGTCACTTTTTCCAGTTGGAAAAAGGGAGAAGTCAGAATATGGGGTTGTATACACCATTACCAGTGCCAAATACCCCATGGGAGCACCTGAGCATGGATTTTGTGTTAGGATTGTCGAATATGAAGCAAGGAAGTGAATCAATCTTTGTTGTAGTCGACAAATTTTCGAAGATGGCACACTTTATTCTGTGTCAAAAGACAAGTGACGCCACAAGCATTGTTGTTCTATTCTTCAAGGAGATAATCAGATTGCATTGTTTTCCGAAGAGTATCACATCGGATAGAGATACCAAGTTTATGGGACATTTCTGGAGAACTCTATCGAAGAAACTGGACATGAAGTTGCAGTTCCTCTCGGCATATCATCTGCAGGAAGATGGACAGAATATCATCTGCAGGCAGATGGACAGATCGAGGTGGTGAATAGAAGTTTGGGAAACCTTCTGAGATGTTTGACGACTGACAAACCCAAGCAGTGGGAGAACATTTTGGCACAAGTAGAGTTCGCGTACAACAATTCTTTGAATCGGTCGACAGGTTTGGGCTCATTCCAGATTGTTCAAGGACTAAGCCCATATGGAGTGGTAGATTTGGTCGATTTACCGATAGAAATCGGGAAAAGAGCGGATGCAAAATCATTCGTAGAGCATATGAAATAAGTGCATGAAGATGTGCGTAAGCGCATTGAGAAGAGTAATGCGACATACAAGTTGAGAGCCGATAGGAAGAAGAGGCTACAGTCTTTCAACGAAGGATACTTAGTCTATGCACATTTGCAAAAGCAGAGATTTCAAACAGGAACATATGACAAGTTGAAGCTGAAGAAGATTGGCCATGTAAGATTCTGAGGAAGATTTCGAATAACGCTTATATATTGGATCTACCGAAGGACTTGAGCATTTCACCAACATTCAATGTATCAGATTTGTACAAGTTCGAAGAGGGATCAAGCAACAGAAGTGCAGAAGTGTCGAACGTCAACTGGACAGTGTAGATTCCAGACCGACACAAGGAGGAAATCGCCGAAGTGTTAGAAGAACGTGAAGTTGGAAAGACGCATAGTTTGCGAAGGAAAGATGATGAGTTGTAGGAGACCACATGGATTTCCGAAGAAGAATTCAAGATACTAACGGATTAGTCGAGTTATTTTTAACTTGGGGAGTATGATGTAGGAGCATCGAGGCCTAAGCAGGTCAGTCGAAGTTGATCGACATGAGCAGTCGACCAGGGGGAGTGCCAATGACCATTGGTGCGAAAGCAGATTGGTTGTCGAATTCAATAAGTCGAGCATGAACAGTCGATATGCGACTGACAGAAGGAGCGAAATGTCGAGAGTCGACATGTCAAAGGTCGACAAACGACAAGGTTGCAGCGAAAGGCATTGTAGGTTGACAAGGGATCGAACCGCGATACCGATAGGTTTTGGGAAAGATCCAACTGTGGGGGAAGGGGTGGACTGGAAAATCCTAAAGAGAAAAGTAAATCCGATGGGTAAGTCGAAGGCTAGCAGGATATAGTATTGTCGCGACGTAGGGATGACTATTGTAGTAGTGTCAGAGGAGTTCAGAAGTCAAGGCGAGTACTTGGTAGCCATTCTGGGTCGCTAAGGAAGTTATGAGTAGTTATTGATGGTGGTTGGGATCATGACATATGTCACCATAGGAAGAGGTTGTGCAGCACTAAAGAGGTCGCTGACAACTGCAGGTCTACATGATTTGGAGGATTCGATGAGCAGAGGAAGAGTGTCTCGAGGACTAGAGTGGAGCTCAGGATGAGCAGCAGAGCAACAACAGGTTAGAAGACCAGTGCATAGGAACAGAGGAGGAGTCATTCGAGAGTTGATCAGTAGATTGGAGAGAACGTTCATGCATCAATCGAGCACAGTAGATATCAGATCCATAGCTCAGTGAGCACTATCATTCAGCAGAGGCTGTGAGAGGGTGATGGTCGCACACAGAGAACACACACATTTTACTTCTGTATATTGTAATAGGATGAGGCCAAAATAGTTTAGTTGTTTACATTTCCTTGCATTTGCATTGTAATTGATTTGTGGAAGAAAAAGAAGCCAGCTTCTGGCATTCTGTTTACATCTAGTCCATGTGAGCGTGTGTGTGTCGTGTGTTATTGATAAGCAAGAAGGTACGACTGACCGACCTTGCCCTAGACAATCACAGATGATCTAAGAAAGAGATGCGAGGACTAACTTGAAGTATATCTTCTGATGCACAAATTAAAGTAGTTTATCTAATGCGCTAAGATAGAGTAGATGCATAGTAAAGGGTGTGCATTATGATAAGGATGATATGAGACAAGTGAAAAAAATAGAAAGGCCTATCAAATATGATGCATAGAAGGTCACAACTTATCTAAAGACTGTTGCACCATGACATAATAGACATATCTCAGAAGGTGCATAGAATCACCTAATACCGATGCGCAAATTTGGAACAACAGTTCATCAGAATATGCGCAGTGTTAGTTGAAGTTGTAGAAGCGTAGAAACATAACAACATACTAAACCTAAGCGCATCCTGCCAAAGATGATGCAACAATACACCGGTTGTGAAGTATGAAGTCAAGTATATTTGGTTTATATGTTCAAGTGAATTTTGTGACACAAAAAAATGATTGCAATATCTCAATCTTATGGAAGGTACGCACAACAGAATGAACATTAGTTAATCTGAAGAGTGCACAGATCGGAAGAACAACAAAGTAATTTCTTCTTCTTTTATATCATAACGATAGGAAGGGGAAAGGAGCAAGGGGTCAGTGCCTCCTTCCAGTTGAAGTTGGTAAATCAGGGAGTTGGTGCTTCCTTCAGGTCGTTTCCTGTAAAACCAGGGGGTCGGTGCCTCCTTCTAGTTAGTGCTTCCATGAATGTAATCTTTATATTATAAGATATCATTCCTTGGTTTTCTCCCATTTGAGTTTCCACGCAAAACTCTATGTGTTATTTGTATTATGCTCATGTCATGATGAATGTTATTGTTTATGTGGATGCATAATCTAAGTTCAGATTAATCCGTTAAGAAGTTAAAAATTGTTCATAACTGCTATAATATGGATTCACTCCCGCTCTCGGTATTAAGTAGATTCCAACAATTGGTATTAGAGTGGGTGTCTCTAGTAACAACTTAACATATGGAAGACAGATCCATGTGTAGATATGGACAAGCAGGAATGTATCTCCACTAACATAGCACAAAGGTTTGATGGCACCAACTACACCATCTAGAGGATGAGGATGGAAGTATATTTTCAATCTCTCGGGGATGATGTCTGGCAGTCCATTGGGGATGGTTATAATGTCCCAAAAATTGCACCAGTTGATCGAGTTGAGAAGAGACTGTATGAATGCAATGCAAGAGCCATAAAGAAACTATTATGTGGGTTAACAGACACGAAATTTATTAAGGTGATGTATTGTCCCTCAGCCAAGGATGTATGGGATAAACTCAGAAATGTCTATGAAGGTGACGAGAAAGTAAAGAAGGAAAAGATGCATAATTACCCTGGATTGTATGAATCCTTGAAAATGAAAGGTGAGGAGAATATAGCTTCTTACTTCTTGCGATTTGATGAGTTAGTGAATTCTATCAAGAGTCCTAGAGCTACTCTAGAAGAAGAATCAGTAGTATAGAATATACTGAGAACTCTGCCTCCAATAATTGACACAAAGGTATCTGTGTTAGAAGATAAAGGCAATCTTGCAGACTTAACAAAGGATGAGCTTCAAGGGATCTTGACTACATATGTAATGCCCCATATTTTGACTAGGCCCGTTTGCGAGTTAGACCCCTCTCACTTTATTGCTTGTTATCTGTTTGACTCAGCTAGACAAAGTGAACTATATTTTCGGCATAATAGACATGATGATGTGTTGCTACTGTGTTAATAATGCTACTATATTCATGCGGTTATTAAGTTATGATTATCATGAGATTCTTTTATTTCATAATGACAGAGTATGTTTGATAATCGTCCTAGAGGAAATGTGATATATATGATGTGGTAATATGTTGTGATCGATTTAATGATTTTATGTGATGAAATAAATGATGCTAACAATATGGATCAGACAATGATAGAATGGAAAATATATGTTTTAGCATTTTCATTGATGAAATGTAAAATATATGGTGTTGTACGCGGATGCCATCCTATGATGAGATTGATAGAACTGTTATATTCCATACACACCTGTGATGTGATAAAATTGTGACGTGAAATAAAATGATGTTGATGATATGGATCAATTGATGATCAAACGGAAATGCTTGTTATAAAATGTGTATTCTGCGGAATACTAACCTACATGACATGAGGGCTATGGGAAAGCCGAGTACTTGATCTGATATACGGAGAAGAACTTATCCATGCAGTAAACCTTAGCAACCGAAATTGATGAAACGATGACATGGACCGATAATCTCGAGAGCAGCAGAGTATGATTTGATAAGGGCGTAGGCCCAGTATGTTGAGAGGGATGGATGTGTTGCCCACCTTATGTTCCTATGATACCCGAGATCGTGGGAGGGCCGTGCTGAGACACGCTCCCCATGTATGTGTGATGACAATGGTCGGATGCCTGCTAGGAGAGGATAGGTCCGCTTTCTGTTCAGCCGACGCTATCACTCTCAAGTTCTATGTGGTCAGGTCGTTGAGTTCGACATCCACTTTTATACTAGCAGAGGAAGGACAGGGAGGTTGAGGCAGTAGGTTAACGATGGGAGGATATGATAGTTAGTACTGTTGAGGGTTGGGCATTCATTGACCTGGAGTTAGTGGTAGTAGGTAGCCTTCCTTGTACCTGATTGATTGAACAAACGTAATCATAAAAGCAATGAAATGGAATCTTAAAGGTTAACTGATAAAATAAACGATGATGTTTTAGTAATATTGTGATGAATGTGTACTTGTTCGGTTTGCATAAAGTATTATGAATATTAGTTAGCTGATATGCATAGAATATGTATATGACATATGTTTGTAGTACATGTCTGTCTTGTGCATACGCTGGCCACGCATGCACATTATGCACATGCGCAATAGTATTGGTTTACAACATACTTATCAAGATTTAACCATGTTATAAGTATCATAGGTAACTCAATTAAGTATTTACTGAATGACTTAATTAATAAAAGATTGTCAAGTTCTAATGTGTAAAAGAAGCTAATTAGTCTTTGCGTGTGAACATGGTAATGAACGATTAAAATAAGTGTCAATAATTGCAAGTACCCTTAAGTGAATGTGTCTCCAATATGAAGTATGAAAGTTAAACACTGATACTGGGAGAGTGTACTCTATCATTGTTGATTATGATTAATTAAACCATTAAGTGTATTTCATTATTTATACCCAAAAGTACTATGTTGACACTTATCAAATTAACAAATAAATATTTTAATTATTATTCATGATTACTTTAATCACTATTATTATTAATTTATTATTGTTATTAATGTTATTATTAAATTAATAATAATAGTGATAATAATAAACCTTTTATTATAAAAGCATAGTGGATTGAATAATTAATAAAACAAATTCTCCATTTGATTAATTATTCAGAATCATTCCAAATAAATTAAAAGGTTTTGTTTGAATAAATTATTCCACGACTCAAGAAAACTGGGTGATTTAAAAATAATATATATATTCCACCTTTTTACCCTAAAAAAAAAAAAAAGGAGATGCATTAATGATTGTACTTCCAAAAAAAGACCACGACAGCTAGTGCGGTGGAGTGATAAGGAAGGTTGACTTTATGGAGGAAAGGATTTTCTATAAAGAGGAGTTTTACAAAGTAGTAAGGGGGATTGTTGTGGGAGAACTGTGAGGATTATTTTGTGAAAAAGGAGGAAATGCTGAGGGGGTTAACTCGAAGCTTTGAGGAGGTGGGAAACTCAAATGAAAAGACTGAGGAGGGGGTTAACTCAGCAAATGATTACCATGGAAAGGTTCGATGGAAAGCTGCTGTCGGGATTATCGGTCTGTGGGCTCGGGGGCTAGGAAATCTGTTGATTTCCTAGGGTCAGCAAGATGATAGCTGATCGGCAGGGTGGACACATCATTTTGGGTTGCTAAGGTACCATACAGAATTCACCACGTAAGTCTTCTGATCTTACTGCAAATCTACAAGCCCAGGTATTTTACTCAGCTAGCTTGAATAAAAGGTATTTTCTTTTACTTTCGGATTATGCATGAAATAAGAACAGGGTTAGAATGAAAATCCTTAAGTTTATGTTTATTTAATTTGCACAGACTTATGAACTTTTAGAAACCTGAAATATAGACGGTTGATTCTCTTCTTTTAGAAAGCAAACGAAGAAGAATTTTGGTATTTACACCTAAATGTATAAATAGAGACCCAGTGCCTAGCTAGGGCACTACATTTGGTATCAGAGCCGAGGCTCAAACCCTGAGACCTTAGGGCCTAACTACACCTGGAATCATAGGGAAATTTACTAGAAAATATAAACAAATCTGACGGCTGCAAGAGAAAAAACAAAGGGAGATAACTTGAAGAGCCTTTTCATGCATTTATAGAGCCTAATAGAAACATAATTTGAACGATATATATATATAATTATTGATGAAACTTGTGAATATTTAACTGTTTAATATTTGGAAGAGAGCCACATTCATAGGCGAATGCCGAGACCTCCTTTCGACGGAGCTTCGTGACCTAAGGATTCATTATAAAAAAAAAAGGGAAAGAAAGAAACAATAATTATATTTAGGGCTCAGCCTTGACTTCATTAAACAAACCCTTGTTCAAGGAGAAATAACATCCTATGAGCTCTGTGGTAGCACACCACATTAGGGTTCTGGAAGTCGCACCAAACCTGTTATATTACTTGCTGAATAGAAAAAAAAAAACACATCTTAATACTTTTAAACATGAAACATGCAAAGGCCAGAAAATGAATACCATATATCTATTGTGACCAATTAGATTTTAATTGTATTGACCTGCATAAAACAATGTGAGGTTATACGGTTCACATTCATTTGCATATAATAGACATTTTTATATCAGTTTCAATTCAAAAAAAAAAATCGTAAATATTCAAACAATCATCAATATTTTATAATCTTATATTTATATTCATTATCTGACTTTTGAAAATTTTTATTTATATTTTCAATGTAATGGTACATACAAATAATTAATACTTTATTTTTCGAAATAGATTATTTATATTCAAATAAAAATTTAAACATTTTGAATATGCACATTTCAAATAGATATCTATCCCAAAACTAAAATCCAAACATATTCCTAATTAATCTTTAAAAGTTTTCTTATTTTCCATCTCGCTATATACAACTTATACATTCTCCATATAATGTATAATGGAAAATAATAAATTTAAATGAAAAAAAAAGAGAGAGATCTTTCTATCATAATGTGCATATTACTTATCAAAATCTGATTTCGACCTATATAAACTAATTTAAAAGAGAAGAAAAAATTCAAATATTTAATGCAGTTCACCCTAATCACAGACATTCCAACCTATTCATCACTCTCTGTGCACACACGCTTATTCAGGTTCAGCATAGAATGTCGGAAACCCTTAGGTTAAAATCACGACTTTGAAGATGAAATTCCTTGGTGATTCCTTAGCTCGCCGTGATTTTTAGGGTATCCAGCAGCGCACGTGATTTTGGGCATCCGGAAAAAGATACATGTGTAGTCTCTTTCGTGCATTGTACGAACTAAGACTATCTCCATAGCTTGGAAACGAAGCTTGGACTTAACAACAAATTCAGTTTCTAGAAATTTGATTTCCATTCACTGAGAACCACCGCGCTCGTTACTGGAAGCAAACCATGGTTTCAATATCAGACCACTTCACATTTTTTTTTTGGGATCAAGAGAACCCGTATTGAAGGGAGGGAAAGAGGCCAGCCCTCCCGCTAGGCTAAATCCCGCTTACACTCTATTCCTGTATGCACCAATTGGGATTTCACATCTTGAAGCATTCTGCTAAGGTAGAAATCCTATTCACTCTCTGTATGGCGCATTGGTTGTCTCGCTCGTCTTCCCAGTTGAGAGAACATATCCCCAGCATTCCATATTCCTCTTCCCATCTACCTCAAATTCCAAGTTCAAGGAACTCCACGCATATCACACCCACCCGAGCGTCGAGCCTGGCCAAGTGCCAGCTCTCTTTGTTTTCTGGGAGAGTCCACAGGTAGTCTGCATTGCACAAAAAAAATGTGTATTAGGCCAAGCCCTAACCCTCCCCATTGAGAGCATTTCCAACAGCCAAGGCCAAGTCGATGGGGGGGGGGGGCTCACCTTGCTACCCTACCCCAGCAGGAGCAGAGGGCCCAACCCGAACTCAACACCGAAAACTTAGCAAGCAACCAGCTGCCAGGTCCCTAAGAAGCCCACGCAAACCATTACATCCAAACGCTAAGCCCAAGGGTATTGCTTTAATCTTTCTACGCCCAGATCTCAGCACCGAGAGTCCTTCCGGCGACCAGTGACCAGGTCCAAGGGACCGGCGCCATAGACCAACTCGGTCAGGGAGCCGAGCTCGTAACCAAGGGCATCATTAAAAAGCCACCGAATGCCAAATAAAACCCCGTTTCCGGCCATATATAGGGGGTAGGTTGACGCCACGTAAGGCGGTTTCCGCGCTGCCCCTGGAGCGGTTTTCCATACCGCCTTTTCATATGCGGACTAATAGAAGGTGGACATGTGTTGTGGTGGTATCGTTACCGCAACCGCCTCCCCCGGTTAACGCCCGAGCAGGTTGATGGCGCGGGCTCACGTGAGCCGTTGATTCGCTTCCCTTTGCCACGTCACCGATCCTCGTTGAGCCACATCATCCGCTTAGAGGGCCCCATAATTCTCACGTCCGCTATCGTCCATGAGCTCCTCCTCGGGCCCCATTGCAATAAAGGTAAAGCGCCCAGCACCGGAGGATTGTCAAGTGACCAAGAGCCGAGCCAAGGGGCTCCACATAACCTCCACACTCCAAGCGCCCGAAAGAGAGACTACCTCTCCTTGTATTATCACCCAGCACCGAAGGTTCTACCATGAAACCTGGAACCAAGCTAAAGTGCTCCATATGGTATCCACAATCGAAGCGTCCTGGACGGGAACCAGGCCCAATGGCGCTACCACCTTGGTGATGCCCGGCCAATCCCGAGCGCTCAGCGACAAGAAGACTGCACTTGTTTTCACCTTGGCTATAACTTCAGCTACTGCATGGCGTGGGAAGCCTGGATTTCATCTCTTTACGGTCATAAATAGCGTCCTAATGAATTTTCGGTCAAAAACGTGCAGGGTTTGAAATTGTTATGTGCCCATTATTGCCGTAGTGTTGTCTGCAAGTCTCTGCAAGCCTAGATACTTTCTGCATTTTTTTTTTCCATGATTGAAGTCGACGCCAACACTTTTTCCCAAACCGCCACTAACATTATTTTTTTTTTCGTACATTGATATATTGACAAATATTCAAAGTCCGAAACAACTTTGGCTTTCATGTTATTCTATAACCATGTTTAAATATATATATATATATATATATATATATATGAATTGAAATATGTATATATGTTTTATCCAATGGATGCTGACGTAAATATGTGAGTAGATTTATACAAAAAAAAAGAAGGGAGAAAAAATAAATAAATAAATAAATAAAAAAAAATATGTATGTATGTGAAATGTAGGCGAGTATAGCCTAAAGACCCACGTATTATGTGAATCAAGTTTCATGAATTTTATAATATAGGTAGATGGATATGAATCCATTATTTTATGTTATGTTTAATATAATATTTCCAAATATTACAAATAAAATAAATTTAAAAAAAATAAAATAAAATAAATTTTAATCTACTGTTATAAAAGAATAATATTTAAATAAAAATTTATAACAAAATTTGATGTTGTAAGTCTTTACGTAAATATGGGGTAATAATAAGCAATGAGGTGATCGAATAGTAATGGAAAAAAAAAGGGGGTTTCGGCAAATATCATACATAATTATAAGGTGTTAGTGTTATTTTAATTAAATATTAATTAAGTTTCGTATATAATTATATAGTTTATTTAAAGAGAGTGAATTGAAATATGTGAGCAGGTGGTCCAAATCATTGTATAATTTAATATTGCTCTCCATCAAGGGATGAGATGAGTTGGATGAAATGTGCATATTCGGAAAGAAGTCAACAACCTAATTTGAAAACAACCTTTGTCGAGACTTCAACGTATAGTCGAAGAGGCGAAACAAACGCATAATCTGAAAGCAAGGAACCGCTAAAACGAGCATGACAAGCTGAATTCTAAGGCACTAATTTCACTACATGACAAAATCATTAATGAAAACGACCATAGATTCCAACACGTTGATCCTAACAAACTGTTCCTTGCCCATAAGTATAAATGTAGGTAGTTTAAGGAGCACTGCATTAGGTTTTCCTCGTGAGGTGAAATGACAGGGTAGAAACAAATCCCTTTATATTTTTTTTATATATTTCTTCTCTAAGTACTACAAGAATGGAAATTTTCATATATCAACTAAGAAGGGAAAAGTTGTGTTTTAATCTAATAATGAAATTCCTAGATTGCATTAGTTGCAATGCCATGTAACCTCATCTAGTTCTATTGAATAGGTTTTACATTTTGGGTAATTAACATGTTTCAGGGATATGTGAATGTGTGATTTGTTAGGACAACCACATCTACACCTCGCTTGAGTTTAATAAGAGAACCTGGCTAAATAAACATGAAGTGGTGTTTGACCTGCTACCTCCCCACAACAAATTACACGACATTAATATGTGTGCGTAGACAACTTAGTACAAGGTACAGACTAAAGTGAAAACTCGTGAACCTCTCATAATTATATTCACGAATGAAATTTCCATTAAGAAATAAAGATAAATGTTATATCAAATAAATAAATAAATAATACATTACATATTATTTAGATAAGATAATGGAAGGGAAATAAATTTGTTGGATACAAGAATAGGTATCCTTTAGAAGCACACTATGGAAACACCATGTACGTAAACCAGGAGATTGCATATAAAGCCTATTAAAAGACTACTTTAAAAAGGTAAACATGGCAAACTAGGAGAAATGCGGGTAATTACCCTTGCGATGGCAAGGGTGGGAACAAAACTAGCTACGAGATTCTTAAGGAATTGAAGAAGTAATGGGTTCCCGACAAATGATGTAGGGTTGAAAATGAGAATAATAAATGAACACGATTGCAATTGTATTTGACAAGAAATAGCCATGAAAACCTTTTAAACAACAATAGTTCTCCTAATTTAATAATGCTACGATACTTTTGTTATGATTTATTACCGATAAGTGGAATGACAAGGTGATGTACCTTAAAGATTGCATGGAATAAAGAGGCATTCTAGTTCTATTAATTAATTATGATGATGAAGTCCAATTATGTTTAATAATGCCTCGGGTTGTCGAATAAATAAACATTCGTGTTCCGATATTAAAGAAGGATGGTTACCACTATTAGCGACTAGGGAAATTGTGTTGCTTCCTATTATGTACAGGATCTACAGGTTATACATTTTTATGTATAGGGGAGGATCGTCGATAGAAACAAGAGGTGTATTGACCAAACCTAATAAGGTAGTAAATGGAGTAAGGATATGGTAGGAAGCTAACAAATGGGAGATAATTGAAAGGCAATAACATTTAACCAATACCCTAACAACCGACATAAATCGAGTACTTGGAAATTATAATAAAACTATGTTTTAGGAGATTTCCAATTTATGAGAAATGATGAAATTAATTATTGATGAGAATGGGCATCTTTACAAACTGTCAAGAAGGGGAGTAAGATTATATATGTATCTCATGTCTAGTGATAATGAGTAGTTGTATGAGGCACGCCAAATAGAGGTGGTAAGCCAATATTTAAGGTATGTGTGAGTGGATTCCCCTATTGGAAAACTTAATTAGTAATAAGATATGGGAGATATCTATGTATTAAAATCGACACCATAAATTTTCTATGTGTAAAGTGCAACTAATCATGTTTCAATATAGTAAGTGGAATGAGATTGAAGGAACTAGGTATGTGCGAGAAAAGAATAGGGGTTATATGCTGCTAGTCTTGCTTAGGTCAAATTGTCATGATGGAGGGGATATTATTGAGAAACAACTTGGATTTAATAACTACAAAATGAGCAAGCAGTAAAATATAAAGGCAGGTAAATTATTGAGGGGCTAATTAAGTTACCATGAATAGATGTGCGTCGAACCCTCAACCGGATTAAGTGAACCAGTAATACAAGTAACTGGGGTAATAATGGAGGCAAATTAGGAACCGATGTGCACCTCCATGAATAAAGTTATGCTGTTTAAACCCCTAACAAATACTATCAGTGAACTTAAGCATTTTGGTAAGGTATAGTTACTAAGAACATTCTAATAAATGATACTTCCCCTAATTTAATATTATTACCATACTTATGGTTATCAAGGGTGTAGATTGCTTATTAACAATAAGGTAATAAGAATGTTTGACCTTAGGATGATATAACAAGGATCTTCATCTCCTAGGAGAGGTATGTAGTCGCTTGTTGAATAATTGAGGATTATGAACTCTCGACTCACTTTTTTAAAAAAAAATCGTTGATCATTTCATGCTGAGATTGGATCAATATAAGCTTTTGTGATGAGTAAACCTCTCCAGATGTTATAATTTGAAGGATGTTACTAAACGGTATGAGATCGGATACTAAGGTAGATAGAACATGATTATAACATTTAGGAATGCTAGGCATAATTTTGAGATCCAACAAAAGGATTAATCTAAATGTTTCTTAATTTATTAGAACACACATCAGGGAGATAAAAGAAGCAGAGCCATAATATAATACCGACATATTCGGTCAAGACAAATTTAAGTAAGACCATTATGGCCAACACCCGCTACTTGCAAGAATGAAGAGGTTAGGCATCAAGAATTTCCCTGCACTATTATGACCATAACTTCGGGACGAAGTTTCCTGAAGGGTGGGTGTATGTAATGCCCCATATTTTGACTAGGCCTGTTTGCGAGTTAGACCCCTCTCACTTTATTGCTTGTTATCTGTTTGACTCAGCTAGACAAAGTGAACTATATTTTCGGCATGATAGACATGATGATGTGTTGCTACTATGTTAATAATGCTACTATATTCATGCGGTTATTAAGTTATGATTATCATGAGATTCTTTTATTTCATAATGACAGAGTATGTTTGATAATCGTCCTAGAGGAAACGTGATATATATGATGTGGTAATATGTTGTGATCGATTTAATGATTTTATGTGATGAAATAAATGATGCTAACAATATGGATCAGACAATGATAGAATGGAAAATATATGTTTTAGCGTTTTCATTGATGAAATGTAAAATATATGGTGTTGTATGCGGATGCCATCCTATGATGAGATTGATAGAACTGTTATATTCCATACACACCTGTGATGTGATAAAATTGTGACGTGAAATAAAATGATGTTGATGATATGGATCAATTGATGATCAAACGGAAATGCTTGTTATAAAATGTGTATTCTGCGGAATACTAACCTACAGGACATGAGGGCTATGGGAAAGCCGGGTACTTGATCTGATATACGGAGAAGAACTTATCCATGTAGTAAACCTTAGCAACCGAAATTGATGAAACGATGACATGGACCGATAATCTCGAGAGCAGCAGAGTATGATTTGATAAGGGCGTAGGCCCAGTATGTTGAGAGGGATGGATGTGTTGCCCACCCTATGTTCCTATGATACCCGAGATCGTGGGAGGGCAGTGCTGAGACACGCTCCCCATGTATGTGTGATGACGATGGTCGGATGCCTGCTAGGAGAGGATAGGTCCGCTTTCTGTTCAGCCGACGCTATCACTCTCAAGTTCTATGTGGTCAGGTCATTGAGTTTGACATCCAATTTTATACTAGCAGAGGAAGGACAGGGAGGTTGAGGCAGTAGGTTAATGATGGGAGGATATGATAGTTAGTACTGTTGAGGGTTGGGCATTCATTGACCTGGAGTTAGTGGTAGTAGGTAGCCTTCCTTGTACCTGATTGATTGAACAAACGTAATCATAAAAGCAATGAAATGGAATCTTAAAGGTTAACTGATAAAATAAACGATGATGTTTTAGTAATATTATGATGAATGTGTACTTGTTCGGTTTGCATAAAGTATTATGAATATTAGTTAGCTGATATGCATAAAATATGTATATGACATATGTTTGTAGTACATGTCTGTCTTGTGCATATGCTGGCCACGCATGCACATTATGCACATGCGCAATAGTATTGGTTTACAACATACTTATCAAGATTTAACCATGTTATAAGTATCATAGGTAACTCAATTAAGTATTTACTGAATGACTTAATTAATAAAAGATTGTCAAGTTCTAATGTGTAAAAGAAGCTAATTAGTCTTTGCGTGTGAACATGGTAATGAACGATTAAAATAAGTGTCAATAATTGCAAGTACCATTAAGTGAATGTGTCTCCAATATGAAGTATGAAAGTTAAACACTGATACTGGGAGAGTGTACTCTATCATTGTTGATTATGATTAATTAAACCATTAAGTGTATTTCATTATTTATACCCAGAAGTACTATGTTGACACTTATCAAATTAACAAATAAATATTTTAATTATTATTCATGATTACTTTAATCACTATTATTATTAATTTATTATTGTTATTAATGTTATTATTAAATTAATAATAATAGTGATAATAATAAACCTTTTATTATAAAAGCATAGTGGATTGAATAATTAATAAAACAAATTCTCCATTTGATTAATTATTCAGAATCATTCCAAATAAATTAAAAGGTTTTGTTTGAATAAATTATTCCACGACTCAAGAAAACTGGGTGATTTAAAAATAATATATATATTCCACCTTTTTACCCTAAAAAAAAAAAAGGAGATGCATTAATGATTGTACTTCCAAAAAAAGACCACGACAGCTAGTGCGGTGGAGTGATAAGGAAGGTTGACTTTATGGAGGAAAGGATTTTCTATAAAGAGGAGTTTTACAAAGTAGTAAGGGGGATTGTTGTGGGAGAACTGTGAGGATTATTTTGTGAAAAAGGAGGAAATGCCGAGGAGGGGGTTAACTCGAAGCTTTGAGGAGGTGGGAAACTCAAATGAAAAGACTGAGGAGGGGGTTAACTCAGCAAATGATTACCATGGAAAGGTTCGATGGAAAGCTGCTGTCGGGATTATCGGTCTGTGGGCTCGGGGGCTAGGAAATCCGTTGATTTCCTAGGGTCAACAAGATGATAGCTGATCGGCAGGGTGGACACATCATTTTGGGTTGCTAAGGTACCATACAGAATTCACCACGTAAGTCTTCTGATCTTACTGCAAATCTACAGGCCTAGGTATTTTACTCAGCTAGCTTGAATAAAAGGTATTTTCTTTTACTTTCAGATTATGCATGAAATAAGAACAGGGTTAGAATGAAAATCCTTAAGTTTATGTTTATTTAATTTGCACAGACTTATGAACTTTTAGAAACCTGAAATATAGACGGTTGATTCTCTTCTTTTAGAAAGAAAACGAAGAAGAATTTTGGTATTTACACATAAATGTATAAATAGAGACCCAGTGCCTAGCTAGGGCACTACAACATATGAGATGCGAACATAGAAAGAAAATCCTATCAAAAAAGAAATGACCTTTAAAGCCACTAGAAAGGCTAAAAATGAACATGATGAGGACTCTTGTAATGAATCAGATGAAGTAGAGTCAAACTTCGTAAGGAAGATGAAAAGAGGATGTGGTAAGTATAAGAATAAATTGCCTTTCAAATGTTTCATGTGTGGAGGGATAGGACACATTGCTCCAAAGTGTCCAAACAAGGAAGATGGAGATAGCGGCAACAAGGAAGAAGCTAGCTCCCATGAATGAAATATGGTGTGCACTTGGGATAGATTTGATAATAGGAATAAAGTTCCAAAACAAAGGAAGAGTTTGTATACTAAGAAAGACAACAATTTATCCGAAGAAAGTGATTTCATCGATAAGCCAAAAGAGGTACTATTCATGGCCTTTGTAGAATAAGAAAGCAGTGAAGAAAAGGAGAAGAGTTGTTCGTCATTCAAGAAGGACACACAAGTTGCGCAAAGAAAACCAGGATCACTGGATAATTATTTCTTTAATGGATCCTTCAATACACCTTCAAATCCTGTCATAGAAATTAAATCTGATAGTCAATCTGAAGAAGAAGAAACTGTAGAGGTTGATTGGGAAGGTGAAATAGTTAGTGCCCTGAATGAATTGAAGAAGTCAAGAAGGAATAGTAAACTCTTACAATACCAACTGTCGAAGTATGAAGAATAGTTCAAGCAAGCTAAAGAGTTTCAAGAATCTCTTGATAAATAGGTTCGTGAAAAGGTGATGAACTGTGAGAAACAACTAAATTGTGAAGTAGACAAGATCGAAGTGCTTGAAGAAGAGAAACTTGTATTGGTGACTTATTTGGAAGAATTGGCACAGAAAAATACAATGTTGACAAATCATATTGAATTAAAGAATAGAGAGATATCTCGTTTAGAAGACAAGTTGATCAAAATAAAGGGAAATAAACAAGTTCAATATCACATCATGTGTGATACTCTTAATTGTGCACAATCAGGAAGTGACAAGGCTGGTCTTGAAGATGAAACATTGAACAAATTCAAAAGTAGCACATCAATCCTGAATAATATTATGAATGATCAAAGATCACCAGCAAAACAGTCAGGAATTGGCTATGAAAAACCAACTGACATATTCCGTGACAGTAAGCAAGGTCCAAATTGAATGAAATCATTCAGGTATGATAATTCCTTAAGTAATTACAATTCTTTTTATTATACTACCAGAAGAAGGATTAATGCAATGAAGTGTGCAAGGTGCAATTGCATTGGTAGTATTGCGAAGTATTGTCAAACTATGAGATGTTATGCTTGTGATGGCTTCGGACATAAAGCTATGTATTATCGAAGAACAATAAATTTCCCGGATGAAAACATGTTTCCCAAAAGAAATCGCAATACAATGACCAAAAGAGAAGTTACTTAGGCACAATATCAAAATGGAAGTGCGCACATGAAAACATGAGTAAGGAAAAATTTTCAAGCTAGTGGAGAAGAATCTGACAAACCAAGTGTGTCTAAAGAAACAAGCAATTGCTACTTTTCTTGCTAATATGTAAGAGGTTAAGTAAGATCCTTGAATTCAACACAACAATCATTAGGAATTCAAGGAAAGTGTTAGTGAAGTATTGCAGTTAGAGAATACTTAAAGTTGGTTGCATTAATGCTATGTTGCAAAAGGATATGCACATATTTTCAAATAGTTGTTGTGATGTGTTGTAGTTAAATTGCCGCACAAAGTGCACAAAAATGATACAGAGTAAAGAAACATTCAAATAAGCATTTCCAATAAGAAGCATGAGTCTGCAAAGATACATAAACAAAACTTGTATTATATTCAAAAATTATGTTTACAAAATGCATGAGTCCTCTGTCTCTGAGAACGTAGTTCAAAAACAAAAGAGGAATCATGCCGAGGAAAACAAATTGAGGTCATATCATGCAAAATTGAGAATTACGGGGGTAATTCCAAGCCGCAATTCAAGTTCTATATCCGTATCATGGTTGACTAGTTGATGTGGAAGTCGAAGTTCCAAATCCATTTAAATCAGATCAATGAATTCAGAGCTTGGATGTAGAGGATATCGTTGCAGAGTTGCAGATGACAAATTAATTGTAGATTGCTCAGCCTGAATTGTGTTCAACATATCAAAAATATATTGTCGTTGTTGCTCTAGAAATTCTACTTGCTTTCCCAAACAAGACAATCCCTCGGCATTGCTATGATTTACTTGTGAATGAGGGTACCAATAGTTGAACTCAGACTCCTTCATTTGTGCTTTCTAAATCCCCATGTCCACTCTCAATCATGTGAACTCTGCCTGTTGCAACTGAACCACAAGGCACACACTATGAAGAGAATCGTTAAACCTCTAGAAGAAGGGATACATGATGAAAGTTTCAAGGAAAACAAGACATATAGAAAGCAAGGAGACATAAGAAAAAGGGTGATAAACTATACAATTCACAAATTTCTTATAGAATTGAAAGGAAGTTGTTCACATCCGTGAAAATTAAGTTGAAGGGACTTGGATTTAATGACATTCATATCCGTGCGACTTGAAGCTGGTTATGGAGACACCAAAAGTAATTGCATGAGTTAATGAATTTGGGAAAAAGGACAAAAAGAGGAAATATATTTCATTGTTCAGTGCAACTACAATGATGTTTCCCAAAAGGCTCAAGTACGATTTTGACATATCACAATTTCCACACAAATTGTTTGTCACATTGCTTATTACCAAACTAGCTGATAGGTGGAAATTTGTGTGAAATATTTGGTTGTCATGGTGAGATATGCGACGTTAGGAAAGGTAACAATGATCTGTCATAGCACAGTAAGTACGACAAAAGGAATATTTATACGTAGGAAGAAATCGACAGGAAAGATAGTGCAAAAACATAAGCAGATGGAATTCGACATTCCATAGTAAACACAACAATAAGATGGCATGGAAGATTGCACAAGGAATGATGAAAGATTGATGATTGATATGACAGGAACAGAAGATCAAGATAGAAGGATGATATCAATTGTACAGGGGGAGCTTATCCAGGACTATTACAGAGATAATATATAGGGTGCTAAGTAACTCAAATAAGTCTAGAGACCCCAGCAAAAGAATGGAGCATGAAACAGGGGGAGTAGTCCCAACAAGTAGATGCTCAAAGGATAACAAAAGAAAGGAGAAACTATAATTGTGTAGTGATGGCACCTCTTTTCCATTTATATCAAAGGGGGAGAATTTTCATGAAGCATGTGATCAACGCAGAGACGAAAAGCAGCTGAGAAAGTTCATGAAGCATGCAATCCACTCAAGAAGAAAGAACACAAGGAAGAGCATTGACAACATGATGCAAAGATGAGTAAAAGATCAAACTGACAAGAACAAAGGGTGAGTACACACAGGGGGAGTACTACAACCAACACAGATGAAGTGGACAATTTCATGAGATGATTATGCACAACTTCATGAGGTGTTTACATCAATGCCAAATGGGGAAATTACTGAACTTTGGTTGCCATTGATGTCAACTGATGTCAAAGAGGACTCAGTATTCCTGTGCTAGTTTGAAGAAATATATGAAATCCACTTTGAAGAAGTATATCTAATTGTTCATGTCTAAAGAAGCATATTCAAAATTACTTCAAGCATATCGAGTTTGAAGAAGTACAATGGAAATAGGACAAGAGCCAACCAGTTTGGGAGGTGTTGGCGGGGGATATGTCGATGGTTATTGTTGTTTCAGGAGTATGACTTTGATATTGTCATCAAACCAGGAAGACTGAATGTTGGACCAAACCATCTGTCGAGGTTGGAAACAGGAGAAGAACCGACCAGTTTGGAAGATAACCTCCCAGATGCATCTTTTTGTGGTAAGAATGGTTGATGAATATTTTCAAGATATTGTAACATTTTTTTCTATAGGTACAACACCAAAGGGATATACAACTACACAGAAGAAGTAGTTAGTTGTTAAATATGTGGATTACTCGTTGATTTTTGGTCAGTTGTACAAGTTGGGATTGAATGAGGTATTGCGTCATTATGTTTTGGAGCATGAGCAACCAATCATCTTAGCCGAGGCTCATGATGGATTTGTGGGAGGCCATTATACAGGTAAAGTTACTATGTAGAAGATCTTAAGAGCCAGACTATGGTGGCCTACCCTTCACAAATATGTGAAGGAGTATTGTTCGAACTGTGATGTATGTCAAAGAATTTGAAAGCCGCCAAGGGGAGATGAAATGCCCTTAGTTCCTCAAGTTACATTGCAAGCCTTTGAAAAGTGGGCTATTGACTTTGTGGGTCCCATCAACCCACCGGGAAGAAGGACTAGTGCAAGGTATATTATTACTACAACTGGCTATTTTAGCAGATGGGATGAAGCCACACAAGTAAGACACTGTAGTGATGTGACTGCCACGAAGTTCATGTTTGAGAATGTTGTTACCAGGTTTGGTTGTCCTTGATTTTTTTTAAGTGATCAGGGTGCACATTTTGTAAATAAAACTATAGAGGCACTTATAGAGGAATTTCAGATTTATCATAGGAAAAGTACTCGATATCACCCACAAACGATTGGGACTGTCGAAGCATTCAATAAAATCCTGGAACATGCACTAACAAAAGTTTGTAACGTTAACCACGATGACTAGAATTTGAGAGTTACTGCATTATTATGGGCATATATAACAACATGTAAGAAGTTGACAGGCCAAACACCTTTTAAGTTGGTATATGGAGAAGAAGTTGTGATGACTATGGATTACATTATCCCAAGTTTAATAATTGTTGCCTTCACCGGCATGTCTGATATTGGTGCTGTCAAAGAAAGATTGTCGCAGTTACTTCAGCTAGAAGAAGACAAGTTCATTGCAAGATTTTATCAACAAGTGCAGAAAGACCGAGGAAAAGCATGGCATGATCGCCACATCACTAAGAAGCATTTTCAGCAAGGAGACTTAGTTCTTCTCTTCGATTGTAAGTTTTGCAAACACCTTGGCAAGTTAAGGATGCATTGGCTAGGTCCATATGTTATCAACTATGTGATAGAAGGAGGCACAGTGCAGTTACAGAAATTGGACGGTGAAATCCTTAAAGGATTGGATAATGGGAGCTAGCTAAAGCCCTACTATGATAGTTGTGGCTCGTCGCAGTAAAGAGATTTGATACAATGGTTGTACAGAATAAATAAATAAATAAATAAATTATCTATAGGTATCTTATATAAGCCCAAGTTTTATTTTTGTCAAGGTTTTCATGTCGATGTATAGGTGTCTCAAACATTATGGGAAACCTCAAGTTAAATTTGTGTCGCAATATTTTTTGTCGAGGTTCTCCCAGCTGATGTCTTTTTCCTTCAAGCTAGTTAAAATAGAGAGATACTTTTGGTCTTCTAGATTAGGGTTAACAACAACCTTGTAGTATCTTAGCTTCCTTTTAACCTCTAAATCCTTTTTGCCCCACGTTTTCTCTTTAAACTTAGATGCAATAGCACTTTTAATGTTATTGATATTTTGCAAAGTTGCATTTTTGTCTATCTCGCAAGGATTTAACCAGACCATGTTATATTTATGAGAACCTTTCTTGATTTGCAAGCAATCCCAACTAGATTTTAAAGCAATTTTAGGGAGTCTATGATCTCGCATGCCATTTATCTTGCACTTGTACATTAAATACCTTGTCATAATGATGCTCTCTATAGGGGGGAGTGTCTTCTTTTATAAGAATAATAGGATAAGGCGTATTGCTTTTAATTCAAAGGTTATATGTGATAAAATGCTTATGTATTTGCTCGATATTTATCCATGATTATCTAGAGATGTTACACCCCCAAACTTCACACCCATACAAGATAATGGGAGTGACTAGAGTTTCAAAGAAGAACTTCATTTTATCACACATCATAAGGTGTGTTGATTTATTGTTGTTATCAAGAACAAAATAAGATTTCCACTTTCCATTAATAATTTTGAGCTTATGATGAATATGAATTCTGAGATACTTATAGGAAGAAATTTCCTCCAATTTGTTATTGTCATATAGAAAGTTATCATAAGTGACCTTCTTGGACTTGATAATCATTACTTTTGTTTTGTTAGTGTTAAGAGTCATGCTCATGTTAAAGCATAAATCATTCAAAGTTCTCAATTGTTTATCAAGGTCAGACATATTGCCAAAGAAGAAAGACGATATAGAAAAGGATGATATATATAACTCGATATACTTTACTAAATCTCAAAAGAATTGCTTACAGTCACGAACGTATATAGCCAACACACACTTGGGAACGTATTCACACACACTCACGGTAACGTATACTTAACAATCACTCACATTAAGGTATTAGGACACAGTCACACAAAAGAAGTATGTATTAGGAAGGTATCAGCACACAATCACATAAATATAGACTACAATCACACCCAAATACCCAAATATTTATTGCCTATCCTCGTGGAGGACAAGGGAGAGTTAGGGGCAAAGCACAGGAGTGAATGGAAGCAGGAAACACACTGATAATGCCATTAAAATCACCAGAAATGAGGCTCTTTGTTGAACCCAGTTATTGTCCAAATCGTCCTCTCGTTCTTCACTGTTGGCAATAGGCATGGACAAGAAAGAGAGCCCTTCTCTGAGTTGTCGACGGAGTTGTCCTCTGCGGCTGACAAGGTTGAACTGCAAAACGAATATACGACAGAGGCCGACAATAATGGATGCGGAGGAAAGCCCAGAAACAATGATTGGATTCCACCAAATCTGACAGCCCCTCCCCTGCCCAGCAAAGACGGCAGAGAATATCGGTACCTGAATCATGGCGTAAATAGTTAAAGAGGTGTATATAACAGCTGTATAGTTGGCATATGCTGCATTTAAGTGCAAAATCTGCACATTGGAAGACACAGCTAGAGCCATAGCTTCATTTAAGTGTGGAATCTGTGCATTTGCAGACGCAGCTACAGAAAATCCCAGTAGCATAGCAATAACGTCTCCGGGAAGCTGATTGGTAAGTAACATCGAACCAATAGCAATGATGAAAGGAACGATTTCTGGCCTCGAGAATACAACGCTTTGGTTGCCGTAACCGTCTCTTCCCAAATTGATGGTTTGTTTTGCCATGAAGAACCTGATTTGCCATATAATTAGTAAAACATGCCATAAAGGAGGGACAGAAGAAAAATATTTTACATATGATGAAAATCAGCTTAATATACCTATTAATTAGGATGAGGCCACCCGAGATCTGAATACACAGTCTGCAACTTTTATATTCTTCAAAGCGAGGAATTATGTCCGATGGAAGAATTCTGTGAAACCCAAATGGCCTCTCAATCCCCTTTTATAGCAACCGTCCCGATACATTGATGATGTGTACTCCTCGGGTCCCTCGCTTGACGATTACATATTATAATATTATAAAGCTCCCTCACGGCCGACATCAGAGATGTCGACGGCTCTGGGGAGCCGGGATCCTTGACGATTACATATTATAAAGCTCGCTTGAGGGGGAGCCGACATCAGAGATGTCGACGGCTCTGGGGAGCCGGGATCCTTGACTTCACGGCTCCGGGGATCAAGAGCCGTGAGGGAGCTTTATAATATTATAATATGTAATCGTCAAGCGAGGGATCCTTAACTAGTGAGGGAATTTTATTTTATCTCTGCTTTTCATAATAAATATTTGTTTGGCCTGCAACAATTATGGAACATTATATGTCTTTCACATCATTTTTCAACAATGAAGTTTCATTAAAACAAAATTCTTCAATGATAATGTTGTTATTTAAAAAAATAATTTTCTACCATGTTTTTAATCAAATGTTTTGAGGATAGTGTTTAATTTCATTTAATTTCATTTGTTTGCTTTCACATCATTTTTCAACAATGAAGTTTTATTAAAAAAAATATTCTTTAATGATAATGTTTTTATTAAAAAAATTAATTTTCAATACTGTTTTTAATAAAATGTTTTGACTATAGTGTTTAATTTCCAATTAAAAGATAATATGATGTTTATCCAAATAAAATGTCAAAACAATTAGGGTTTTAAGTTTCAATAGCATATACAAAAGGAGTTAGGGCATGGCTATGAAGAATTTGTATCATTGAAAGGGGGGATGTCCTTCCTTTTTTTGTGTATGCTTCCACTTTTGCTTCCATCACTAATTCATGTTGGGGGATGCATATTATGTGTTGAGCCTTCTACCGGTGGTGATAGCCACTCTGAAATCCACGCTCCTACCAGAGGAATGAGAGGTACTCGCCTATCTTATTGCTCACTCACTCCCGTGTTGTTTCTCTAGGAGACTGAGATAAAAAGAGCAAGTTTGACCCAAGAATGAGAATCTCCTTCCCAATTCCATGGGTATTGATATTGAGAAATACGATCAAGAAACACTAACATGAGGAGGAGGAGGAGGAACGAGAATGAATTCTTCTTCGTCGCTGAATCCGTTTCGGTCCTCATTGTCTCCATGGACACGTTTTACAGAAGCTGATGTACTGCTCCATCACTCCTCGTTCGAATAGGGAAGGGGATCAATGGAGAAGGAGGGATTGAAATATTTAGAGTACAATGTTAATGAAAAACATGGGTACATCATCTTAAAATGCAATTTTGTTTAAAAAAAAGAACAATTTAAAAAAAACTAGAACAATTTTAAATTTATCAAAAAATGAAGAGGCATTTGACTAGAATTTGTAATAAGCAAATCTCACAAGAGATGGATGTACCCCTTCTCCATCAAAGGAGATCACCTTGAAGCTACAAACTACAAGTCATAGTTGGGACTCAGGGAATTCTACAGAAATGTGTGTTTGAAATTGATTATGGGTCTCTGCAATACTTCCCTCGTCAAAGGAGTGATTTAGATTAGGATCCTACTAAATTCTTTGATTCCAAGATTACAGTGAGTTGCAGACAATTATTCACAATGTACATTACACTTGGTCTCATCATGATCAATAGGTAATGTATATAACCTTTTTAATCATCTCATATATTATCATCATCTTGACATTTACTTCTGACAGACTATATATTTGGGTGGAGATTGCATACATTAATGTTAGAAAAACCTATATAACAATATATGATTTTTCCCCTATTAATTCTAACTTTCATATAGGAAGTGTAATTTAGATAAAAGGTGTCCCTATAATGGATTAAATCATGATATCTAGTCTAATGAATGTAGGCCCAACATCCTCTTAATGGGAGACTTTAATGCTCGAACTTCAAGTAACCAAGCTATTCTTTTAAGCATTTATTCCAATGATAATCCTATTTGGTTAGATGAAGACCTTCTTTTAGCTAGCAGGTATAAAAGAAGTTTTGAAAATCTAGGTGAAATTTGTTCGGTTATGTCCTAATCAAACTCTCTAGTGCTCAAGATCTTATAATTTGCAATAGTCTAATGAAGTGGCCAAATTCTGGCAGGATGACTTGTATTCATGGTCTTCTCAGTAGTACTATGGTATATTGTATTATATCATATATCCATTTATACAACAAAATAATAAATTTTGACATCTTAAACAACCATGAACCTGACCCAGATCATATACCTTTAATTTAACTCTTAGTTTTGTCATGCAAAGTGATTTAAAAATGTATTTGTTTCCTCTATCATGTAAGGATAATATAAAATACAGATATCATAATTTTACTAAGTTTCCCTCTCATCTACCATTAACAAGTTCTCTATCAAAGTTTCGAGTAACAAGGGAAATAGAAGAACAAACCCTTAGTATGATAAAGAGTGTAAAAAGGAACAAAGAGAAATTAAGGAATCTAATGATGAGTTTTGAAAGTTAACAAAATAAATATGTATAAAGACCTAATTAAAACAAAAAATGTACCAAATAAATCAGAGCTAGGAAAAGATTTTACACTTCTCTAAGATAGCTCCTAAGAATCTCTAGAGCTAAATTCTAACTTGCGAAACAAAATAAAATAATAGGATTTCTTTGAAGGATTAAAATCCTATCTTAAACATATTTACGAATCCTCGGATGTCATGGATAATATTCAAGCCCTCCTTAGAACATAGCAATTTTTTTGTTAGAAGAAATTTTTTGGGATTAAGTGAAAGTAAATGGAAAAGATAAAGTCATTAAAGGATATCAAGTAGAAATCTTAAAAATTGGAGGGCCCATCCTTATCCCTTACACCCACAATAAGGAGATTTTTTTTGTTAGAATACAAATTTTGGGGTTAAGTGCATAGTAAATGGAAAAGATAAAGTCATTAAAGGTTATCAAGTAGAAATCTTAAAAATTGGAGGGACCATCCTTATCCCTTACACCCCTTGTGCTAAATTGGCATGTGCCAATAACAAAAGGATTTATAATTTCTCACCATCCTACTATCCTTTCTATCCATGGTTGGTGTATCCCTTCCCAAACACACCTACACATTGAGCTAACACAACTATGTTCTACTTCCCAGTTTGAATTGTATGCCCCCAGCTCTGATTCACCATGTGTCCCTGGAAGGATTTAGGCTACGAGTTAAAACTGGACATAGAATGATGATGGTGGCTTGTATTGGAAAACTGTTGACTTCGCTGGAATTCAGACATCGGATTAGTGAGCTAGTGGTTCCTCTCCCCTATGGGTCCATGGCCTATAACTTGTCTTGTTCGATGATTTCATAAACTAGGGTTTTGGTTAGTAAGTCGCAATGCAGTTTCTACACTAAGGGGTCAACTTGGGAAATACCTCAACCGAGAGCTTGTGGGTAGTGTTCCCATGTGGTCCTTTCCTAAACAAACTTGCAGGAGCTGACATAACTTATTTTTGCTGCACGGTTCAAATTCTATGCCCTTGGCTTGGATTCACCATGTGTCCTTGAAAAGCCTTAGGTTTTGAGTTAAAAATGGCCATATAACTATGATAATGGCTTGGATCGGTGAACCATCGAAACTGTTGAATTTTGAAAATTAGAATAGTGCTAGGGGTGCCTCTTCCCCATGGGTTCATGGCCCAAAAATTGTCTTGTTGGACGATTTCATAAAGTAGATTTTTGGTGACAATGGTGATGGTGACAATGAGACAATGAGGATGTTGATTGTGACAGTGAGCATGAGGATGATGGTGGATGTATAGGAGGAATGTGGATAGTTATGGTGATAAGGTGAGCATGAGGATGATGAAAAACTATGAAATTTTCAAGTGGAGGACAATAGGCATGGTGATGGTGGCCATGATGGCGACGATGGTGAAAATGGGCACCAAGATGAGGATGGTGATGGATGATGGATGAGAATATTATGGTGTACTTAGACGAGATCAAAAATCAAATACAACAAATCCATGATAAGGCTTGTGCAATTTATCAAGTTGTTTATGAATATGAAAAATAGAAGCATGAATGTTGATGGTGATAATGTGCATGGTGATGGTGAAGCATGCTGGTGATGGTGACAATGAACATGGGGATGGTGATGTTAACAATGAGCATGATGGCGATGATGGTGATGGTGACAATGCTGATGGTGATGGTGATGGTGATGGTGATGGTGAGCATGGTGATGATGACAGTGACAGTGAGTATGGGGATGGTTATGGTGACAATGAGCATTCCAATCGATCCCTACACTGTGAAAACAAAAGAAATAATGTTAAAAAATTTCTTAATAAAATAGATAATCACTTAATGAAACTATAAGACATGAATTTTAAAACACTCGCCTAGCTATAATAGTATATTCCTTGCATCGCTCACTCATGAAGTCCATCTAGATCATCTTTGTTTCCAATGGCATCCATCAATTTCTCATACTAGAAATGTGGTAGCATGTATTGTATATGTGATCGGTTTTTTTTGGAAAGTGTAGGTAACTTGATGTTACACCAACTATTAAGTTGGTGTAGTGGTATAGAACATTTCCTGGTCTATAATACTGATACACATAGCCATTCTTCTAGTTTTGTTGTGATGCTAGAGTCAAGTATTCACCTTTAACAACCATTGATCGAGTCGGAAATTCATTATCTTCATCATCTATAACAAGTTCGAGAAGGGTTTGCTTTCACTCTAAGAAATGTGCCAACCAATAGTCAGAACGCCATTCATTTCTTTTTGGGGCGACCATTGCATATACATGACCTAAAAAATGGAACAAAATGTACACATGAACTATGTTAAAAAAAAGAGGAGTATGTACTTAATAAAACTCAAACTTCACCATCATATAGATTAAAATTATAATGAATGCCTCAATGTCACATATTATTAAACATGCTTGTAGAATATTTGATATTTGATCATAATCTGTAGAAATTAACATTTCAACTTATTCAAAAGGAGTTGTTTAATTCAAGACATGCATATCGCCACCAAGCATGACTCGGTCCCATGTATCAACCAACTCTGTAGATTCACACTCGTCCCATTCATCAATGCTACAAGAACCACAACATAAATCCTTATTTAGTTTCCATATTTCGAGGGATTAGTTGTCTAAGCTTCTAATAGAATGAAATATTCAAGTTCCATGCACCGTGTTTACCTTATATGTGTGTGATCGGTCAACATCACTCACCTCCCAATAAATTCTCAACACTTGCCTTTTCCTTGTTGATTGCTTTCCCATAATACATGTACACCAATAAACTATGGATGTATCACATCAAGGTGAAAAGCTATGAACTTCATTTATTCCATTTGAAGAGTACTTTTTATGCATGCACCACCACCATCATGCTCTCCTTTGCCATATCCAATGTCAAAATAGTTTCATATATGTGGTACCTTGCATTTCATGTGCAACAAAGACAACCATTTAAATACACATGCATTTTTTAACTTCCCTTTGCAACCATATGACCATATGCAATGTTGACAAAATGGTATATCACTAGCAATCAACTAATCATAGAACAATTCGAAACATTGTTGCACATAATGGACGTAGGGGGTCGGTCATCACTTATATAGAAGTGAATTTCTTTCAATATCACTCGCTTCTCTTCACTACTATCTAGCTTGTGACTGTAAGTGATATGTACCATTATGCTCACCTAATATTAATGATAATATTGACTTTGTATCTCATTTTGTGGTTGTAAGGTGTAGTTTTCAGCAAAATCAACCACTGACAATATTGTTCCGAGGGGTAAAATATCTCTACATATTCTAAATTGTTCATCTTTCCATTGATCCAAATCGACATGATGAATTTAATGTTGAATCTTTCCACAGAACTATGGAATAAAATCACATACTTGCACTAGTTGGGAAAATAAAAAAACATAAATTAGATAACTAGATAGAACAATTAGATATACAATAAGATAATTTTAACCAAAATTTCACAAAGACATTATTACCTCTAAATTCACCAATTTAATCTTCTAACATTCTTCACTATCATGAAACTAATAGGTCTCATATTGGAAGATCTGTTTCTTAACAATTGTATTCCGAAATCGATGACTTTCGCTCCCATGGATGCACTCACTCCATAGTGCTAATCTGCCACAATTGATGCAAGTATCATCTACACAAGGTTTTTCTTAATATGTCTATCCATCTTGCCTTGGACACATGATGGTATGGATGAAATATATACCTAACATTGGCTATATTGTACTTGAGCATTGCTATGCATAGATATAATGCAAAAAATGACATATATGTACAAAAGTATTATAATAATAATCAAACTCTATGTGGTATCTATGAAAACATGTGTTACGAATGGTGTTGATCCTAACATACAAAGGTTTGCATTTTTCAAAATATCGTTGACCAAGCCTCAACTCTACATGGGTGGCTCTAAACATCTCATAAACTTGTGCTTTTGTCATGTCAATATAGTTTTTAATGTGGGGTTTGTGATCCCTAGAGAACTTATAGTGTTTTAACACATCCTTTGTGTTAGAAGGCCTAGTGTTATCATGCCAAAAAGCATGCACTATTCCATTCACTACTTCAACTAACTTCATGTATTTACGTGGTACCCTACCACTTAATTCCCATAATTTATTCGTTTCTCCCTCTGTGTCAAGACTCTCTTTTGATTGAATAGATTTTTAGGGTTTTTGGATGCATTTTAACAATTTCTAATGCGAATTTAAGTAAACGACGTTGTCTTAAGCTGGTAGTTTCAATTGATTCAACTAATACGTGGAAACCACATTCTTATCCCATGAATGAGTTTTTTTTATCAGTGGATGTGAATGCATCAACAATCAATTTTACAATGTGATTACTTGATAATATATTTTTCAATGCTTTTATTCTTAATTTTCTTCTAACTATTTCCAAACTCCTAGATTTTAGCAAAGATAAAAATAATTGGCATTTACCAACATCATATTTAGGTTCAAAATATTGTTGAGTAATTTGTGAACAATGGTGATTGATAGTCTATATAGGTATCTTACCTTCCATGGAGGACAAGGTGCTCTCTTACACTTGTATGTGTTTAGGAGTTTTGTTTCATCGACATGAAAGGTTCACTAGTATTTCAACAAGTGGAGTCAAATTGACATCTATTGTAGGTTGGATACTTTGCTTTAGAAATTGAACCAACTAGGATGGTTGTTGGAAAGAAACATCAAGAATAGATTCATTAAACTCTTCACCAAGATGTTCAACAAATGATGTCATAGTATTGGTATCCTCCCCATACCTCACTTCTAATAACAAACTATTGTCTTCCTGAACAACTCTATGATCATCATGTGATGAACTTAGGAATGAATTGTGGATAGGTGGGTCATGTATAGATGTCATTGTAGCTAGTGTTTTCACACAAGTTAGTGCAAAAGAGCACTTACTAATGATTATGGAACCCTTACTAACAATTCGTGAATGGGTAGTGTGTGAGTGTAAAAAAAAGAGTAAAAATGATGGAAATTATGACATAAAATAAAAATCTAAACTAAAATGAAAAATACCTAAAGATATGCCATGAGAATCAAATAATAATCTTTCTAGTATAAAAAATGGTTTTACAATAGGTGAAAATGGGTGATCTACCGGCTTGAGGACAATGAGGTAGAGAGAATGCAAGAGGATATCTCTTGCGGCTCTGTGTGTGAGGGAAGTGTAGTAAACATAAGTAAAGATCAGTAAAGCTAGAACTAAACTATAAAAATAGGAATATAACCCAAACAAAGTATGACAGCTTATGAGATGTAAATGAAAAAGAAAAAGAAAATATTATGTGGTAAATGGAAAACTAAAAAGAAAATATTATTCCATAAATGTGAATAGTAACAATGAATGTGAAACTGTAACAGTAAAGCAAGTAACATTAAATTTTCCCTTTCAACACACTCAACAACTGAGAGTCCGAATCACAAAGGTACATGGACTGCATCTAAACTGGATACTCTAGGAAGCATATAACTAGAGCGATTCAAAACATTATTGCCAACACATCCCAGATATCAACAAGAACATACAACTGGGGGGTTCCAAATAGACTCACCAATGTGCTAGAGTCAAGGGACATCTGGTGTCTTCGACCAATAACTGAAGGGACCAATACCATGTACGAATCTCAATGGTGCGATAATGGAGTTGGAGTTGAGTACGTGAGAAACAATCACCCTAAGAGGCATTAAGGACTACTCTCGGATGATCCATAGGAACTCACTGCTAATGGGGGTGAGGCCAATATATAGGGACCTCTAGTTCTATCCTCTGGATTAGATGTGCTGGCGTTGACAGAGGGACACTTGCAACTACCAAGGCAATGAGGCTTCCTTGATAGGAGTGTGAGGTATACAACCAAGATGTAATACTACTGGACCTGAGACTGGAACATTATGGAGGGAATATGAGGGTTGCAGAGTGATGGGACTCAAACTTCCTTTGTTCAGAGTATGGCGATAGGGATGACTTAGAAGCATATGAAACCAATCTTAGGGGGAGAGGAAAATAACTTAGGGGATCAAGAGTTGTGACTGCAATGAGGGAGACTTAGGTGGGAGGGGGAAATGATTTAGTGATATTAGGAGACTCGAAGGGTGACTCATCGCAAAATACTCTGAACAAAGGTGGCTATATTTAGAAATGCTTCCATAACATGGGGCTATATGTGATCTGTAGCAGCCCTGAAAGGCATCATTTGGGCCTTCTTCATGGTTTAAGGAGCTCAAAGAAGGGGTAAAAGTGTGCTCGATATGGTACCGTCATGTGGATGTTTTACAATCCCAAGATGGTGACTACTCATGGTATATTTCAATTTTAGAGAGTCTGAAAGAAATAAGAAGACCCTAAAGGTGGTATCTTTCGTGTGTTAGTCCCCAAAGCTCAAAAAAGCATACAAGTATGCAATGGAGAACTCTTCTAGCTAGAGAGACTAGAGTATTCCTTTCCCATAATTAGTCCATCCGGTCCAAAAAAGGGTTAAACTTATACCAAATCGATGCCCTTTTAGATACTTTAATGAGCTTGAAAGGAAGCAAGATTGCTTGTCGATCTTTTCATTCTTCAAGGAGTCAGAAAAGGGCTACAGAAACTCCATGATGGGAGCCCAGGTAAAGGATAGTGAGAGACAATATGAGGAACTGCATGTGGCTTCAACTCAATATGTCAAAATGTTGGGGCTCCCAATCCTAAGAGGGAATTGAACATAATGGGTTTCAAATGCAGGGGGTTATAAGAATGGTCACCCATGTGGAGGGAGGTTCTACTGTTGAGAAGGGGCAAATGAAAGGGTGGCTAGGTGGGGCCACCTACTTGAGCAGGGAAGGGGGTCCTACAGGTGCAAGGGATAAGACCAAGGAAATGCATCAAATTTTCAGAGGGAAAGGATGTCCTATATTCCATATAAGGGGTTATACCTGTGTAGATTAGTTGTCAACTGAAACAAGTGGTGCTCAACGCGACTTGGACTTGTACACATTGAAATGATACTAAAGCATAAAATGTGCATCTGAAAATAAAACCAAATATACAAGCGAAGTGTGACCTCAGAAATGTTTGAGATCATGCATGTGCAAAAATGAGTAGGGTTAAAGGCCTGCCCCATGCTATGGGCATGGGGTTTGTGATTTTGGATCACATATGTGTTGGGTTGAGCGATGCGCTCACTAAGATACCGATATAGATGTGACAGGTAAGGGTCAAAAGGATTGAGAATTCCCTATATCCCACGGTCGAGGTAATTGATTATGCCCCCTACCCAATAGGTGTCAATGTGGTGTGGATGTTGTATTAGAGAGGGATCAATAAAGCATCAACCAACTACTGCCAGATGGGTGTAATGTGAGGCTATTGTCCATGGTGGAAAACTAAATTGATGAGATGATGATGGGGGATTCCCCTTGCGGGGTAGATTCCCCCATTATCTTCGAAAAGAATGATGATGATGATGAGTAGGCAAGTTTTTGGGCATGCCCCCATGCTGTGGACATGTGATTTCCTCGTCGATTCGAATAGATCAATCAGAAGGATCAGTTGAATTTGATGATGCAACTATGGTGTCGACGGTTGAAATAGTATAAATGATGTTTACCTCAGCTGATGAGGATTCCAGGGGGGTGGATCACCTCAATAACCGTAATCGAGGACTATAAGGATGGTTGTTGAAACTCAAGGGACACCAATCAGTACTCTGGTAAGTCAGGGAAGTGGTGGGAATAACGGCCATAGATTCCACAAACTATGCAAGATTGATTGGTTCGCAGTCATTTGTTTCATTCCTATGGGGGGTTGATAGTTAAACAACCTGAATGTTCTCGTTATCATCCAATGACTCCATATGGGCATGAAGGTCAAGTAGGTGCAGACAGTTATGGGTAGCATGACCCAAGGTAATGCATAAATCGCATTTCATAAGTGTGCATGCTTCAGGAGGGGGGTTCACGGCTTTGTTCGCAATTGTCGATGTGTTAGTTTTTGTGTCTTTGCCCCCATCTCTTTTGGAAGATTGGGGAGCAGGGTTGTGTGAAGTTTTTTTCGACACACCAGGAGGTGGGTGATTAGCAGTGTTGATTGGTTGGAACGATTGGAGAATGACCTAGGCGGTTGGTGTGGGATTAGGTGTAGGTCGGTACCAGACAGGGAGCCCTAATGTCAATCCTAGAAGGCTCGGTGTTTCCATGATCGACACACTTACGAATCTTGATGGGGGAAACAAGAAAGGGATTGTGTGGGTTGGGGTGGCTCCCACGTGACTAGGTACCGACAGCGGTTGAGGTTGAGGTGGTTGTTGGGGTTGTGGCAGAGGTACCAATTGAGCTACAGGACGTGCTGTAGGAGCTGGTTGGCCTGATGAAATAGTTCATAAATACGACATCTCGATGGTTGGTGGGGGTGGGGGCAAGGAGACAAAGGTGAAAGTCATTGGGGCCTCAGAGTAAATACTTGTCCCTACAGTTGAAATCAATGGAGTAGGCGTTCCAAGTATAGGTTTTCCGACCATGGGGGGGACATTTTATGGCATAACTGGGGCAGTCAAGTCATAGTAAGTGAGTTGGTCAAGTTTGATGACCCATCCCTCATGGGGGAACATCGTAAGTTAGAACACGGATGAGGTGATGACATTCATCACGTACATGTAGTTTCATCCTAAAAGAAGGTTGTAATCGAGCTGAGCATTTACGAATTTGATGTCAATCAAGATGGTTTTTTGGGCTAGTTGGATGGGTACGTTGGAAAGAAATTATTGCGATTGGGCTGCATGACCATCATAATCTCGAAGGGTCGTTGTTGATTCTTGCAGAGGAGGGGATCCTAGTTTTTTTCCATATGAATGTGGACATGACGCATGTAGAGGCACCCTCATTGACTATGAATCAATGTATAACGAGGTTTTGGATTGAAACTGAGATATGAAATGCAATAGATGAAGGCATGCGGGATTCTGAATTATCTAAGTCGAATGCCATCAGTCATGAGTTCGAAGGGTCGAAAAAACCTAATGTGGATAAAAATGCTTTTCGTTGTCCTGGGCTATTTTTTAGAAATTCCAAGGCTGACATTGATCTAGATTTATGTGGGAACGAAATAAAAGAGCATATACAGAATCAAATATAGATATATATTGCAAAGAACACAATGATACAGTAAACACATTTCTATTAAATAGCGGAAATAGAACAGACTGTAAAATACAATAGCTAGAATGGTAGTAGCTATCTCTGAGAAGAGATGTGATCGTTGTGCTCATTCGTGACAAGATGAATACAGAAGGAGGCCGAAAGGGCCTATTTATCATAAGCAAAGGGAGAGAATCCCAAACATCCAAAAACCTAACCCTAGAAGATGAACCGTCATAAAGTTTGCGGCCCCAAGCTGGTTAGTTGAACAGTCAACTTCCTGGGGTCATAATTTTTGCATAGGATCTTCTTTTGGGGCGCTCGGTAGCCCATTGGAAAGGTCTATATGAGATTTACAACTATTGGGACAAGTGGGAGATGCCCCAAAAAATGTTGTTTAGGGCCTCAAAACGGCTCCCGAAGTTCAGGACCCAAAAAACTGCTAAAAATAGTAAATTACAAAATTTTCCAGAAAATTGTTTTGAGCCAGTTGGAGAAGGTGGGTCACCACCGATATCCACCTGGATCAGACATGGCAGTAGGGGACTGGGCCAATTCATCCACAATGTTATAATTAGGGGCGACACGAGTGTTGGGGTTATTAGTAATGCGACGCAAAAGGAATTTGGGGGCTCCTTAATTCAGCAATTGTGAAAGGCGTAATGACTAGTCAATAGGTTTTGATGTAGTCACCTTATCTGTAGGTATGCTTTCCGTAGCCGAACCATATTGGTTACGAGGAGTCTGGAGATTAACATCGACCAATGACATCATTAGGAGGTGGTGAACTTCAAACTCAGAGACTTAACTTGTGGATGTGTCATAGGTGGCAGGTGGTTGTGTGGTGAGGACCTCTTGTGCGGGTAGGGGGTTTTGCAATGTCATAGGTTGCACCGTGACAACCCCTTGCATGGGTAAGGGGTTTGGAAACAACATAGAAGGTTGTGTGGTTTGGGGTGGTAGAGGTTGTGCCTAAGGGGAGGCAGTGGTGTTGTAGTGGTTAGCCTCATCCCAAAGCTAGCAGGCTCTAGCTAAGTGGGGACAATGGTGAGTATAGTGGCCATAAACATTACAAAAGGAACATGGATGGTTGGTTCGCAACTGTGGTTTCTTACCCTATCGGGGAGGTTGATTGGGGTCTTGACTCATGGGATTAGGGCCATTATTAACTAGGAGGTTAGGAGGAGCTCCTACCCTCCCTTGGCGTTGATTTTTTATGTGATTTTGTCCTTGTCTTCTATCTTGTTGTCCTCGCTGGTTGTTGGTTTTGATGAACGTAAACCTATCATTGAGGTGTAGGGGGATCCTAAGGTTGGGAAGGTGAAGGGGTTTCCTATGGTGGATAATAGTTAGGGGAAGCTTGAGTTTGTGGGGGAGTGGGAGTGGGTGGCGGATGGTAGTAATTCGGTGGGGCTGCAGGAGGGTGTTACACTTGTTGGTTATGACCATAGTTATGTTTCACGTATGTGGGCCCATATGTTTGAGCATTGTGGGTCGGTGGCACATACAAAGGTGTTTCTCCAAAATGAGTTGTTGTATGTGAAAATTCAGGACCGCAGCTTGGAGGAAAATCGCATGAGTGTTGGAGTCATGTGCATAGGTTGGTAAGTTAGTTGATACAAAGTGGCTAATGGTGCCATCTGCAGCATGGGATTCCCCCGGGGCGTCCTTCTAAGAAGTATCACCACACATGGCATTTGGTAATATGGTGTATAGGTAGCCCGATTGGGCATAGATAAGGTTGAACTGTTTGGATTTAAGGATAGCCTCTTCTTCGGTCTAGGGTCGCTTGAATGCCACATCCTTGGCGATGGCTGGTATGAGGGACTTCAAGAACCAATCTTAAAAGATGCATTCGTTTGATTTAATCTTACACAAACTGCGACATTTACGCCATTCATGGATATGGTCTATGATATGGGTAGCCATATTTTGTCTGGAAGATAAGAGGATCTCAACACCAGCATCATAACGAACTGGTAACTAGAAGAACTGCAGGAAATTCAAAGCGAGGGGAATGAATCAACAATCAATTTTACAATGTGATTACTAGATTATGTATTTTTCAATGCTTTTATTCTTAATTTTGTTCTAACTATTTCCAAACTCCTAGATTTTAGAAAAGATAAAAATAATTAACATTTACCAACATCATATTTAGGTTCAAAATACTGTTGAATAATTTGTGAACAATGGTGATTGATAGTCTGTATAGGTATCTTACCTTCCATGGAGGACAAGGCACTCTCGTCTACTTGTATGTGTTTAGGAGTTTTATTTCACCGACATGAAAGGTTTAGTAATATTTCAACAAGTGGAGTGAAATTGACATCTATTGTAGTTTGGATACTTCGCTTTGGATATTGAACCACCTAGGATGGTTATTGGCAAGCAACATTAGGAATAGGTTCATTAAACTCTTCACCAAGATGTTCAACAAATGATTTCATAGTATTGGTATCCTCCCCATACCTTGCTTCTAATAACAAACTATTGTCTTCATGGACAACTCTATGATCATCATGTGATGAAATTAGGAATGAATTTTGGATCGGTGGGTCATGGATAGATGTCATTGTAGCTAGTGTTTTCACACAAGCTAGTGCAAAAGAGAACTTAATTAGGAATATGGAACCCTTAGTAACAGTTCGTGAATGGGTAGTGTGTGAGTGCCAACAAAAAGTAAAAATGCTGGAAATTATGGTTGTAAAATAAAAATCTAAACTAAAATGCTAAATACCCAGAGATATTCCATGAGAATCAAATAATAGTTTTTCTATTAAAAAATGGGTGGTCTACCGGCTTAAGGAACTTGAGGTAGAGAGCATGCAAGTGGATATCTCTTGAGGCTCTGTGTGTGAGGGAAGTGCAGTAAACATAAGTAACGATCAGTAAAGCTAGAACTAAACTATGCAAATAGGAAAATAACCCAAAGTATGATGGCTTATGAGCCATCAATGAAAAACTAAAATGAAAATATTATGCGGTAAATTGAGAACTAAAAAGAAAATATTATGTCGTAAATGTGAATAGTAATAGTGAATGTGAAACTGTAACAGTGAAAACAAGCAAGCAACTTTAAATTTTCCCTTACAACACACACACATAAATCGCATGAAAGTATCTAATATCGTTTATTAAAATAATTCGGCTTATACATGAATAGAGAATACCTCATACAATGGTGGCCCTTGCAGCTAGGCCAAGTGTGTCTCTCTTGGTTCCAGGCAGATGAATGTCTCCAACACTTTGTCACGGAGGTGCCAAAGTTCAACCAGGGTGAAATGAGAGCAACAACAGAGGATTAATGGCTCATAGGGAATTCCGACAGAGTAACGATGCTTAATGTGGATATCATAAACGGGAACCTCCATATCACATAATTAGGAGAATACTTAGGATTTAGGGTTTCCAAACCATTGTGGTTTTTCCATTTTAGCGCTACTCATTTTTTAATTTGAGCGGGATTTTATTTTAATCTGGACTTTCCCAAGTTTTGGTGGCTTTTCCCCTATTTTGGTGGAGATCCCCTAAATTTTTGGGATAAGTCCACTTTCCATGGTGTATCGATTTTTCTTTGGAATTTTTGGTGTATGAAGGTTCACCATATTGATTTTTTGAAAATTAATGGTGTGGAAATGGTAAGTAGGCTACGATGTATGAACGAGTTTTTTGTGTTAACAGTCATAATCATTGAACGAATGGGAATTGATGATGAACTCGTATTTTTCACTCTGAAATTTAGTCACTTCGATTGATTTAGTGAGCTATTATCCATTGTCTGTCATGTTGAATTCATATGCTTCAATTGTGGAGGGGTGGGAATTTCTCTCTCATTAGTTGAATGTCTACGATTCCATTATTTCCTTTGTTCTTACATTTCTTCCAGTGTAACCTATTTCCTTGAATATTTTTGGTTTCTACTATGTAAATTCCCCATAAAAAAACTATGAAAGATTATAGATTGCCTCTAAATTTGATTAAAAACAAGAGAATTATCGATCTTGAAACTATTATCTACGTGGTTGTGGATGCTTTCTCCTATAATGCAAAGAGAGATATTAGCCTATGAATCAACATTTTTTTATTAAAAGAACACATATGCATTACAATGCACATGCATTACCAAAAAACTAAATTTAAACAATAAATACATTAAATGTATAGAATTCCATAACGCATATGCGCTATAATGTGTGATGCATTATAACACTATTATAACAATATGTGTTATGGAGGCCTATGCATCCATAGCAAAAATGAATGCACTTAGATGCAAAGGTTTCCATTTCTACTATGAATTCCATAATGCATGTGTTATAACGCATATGCATTATAACTCACATGCGTTATGGATTTCATAGTAGTAATGGCAATCTTTGTATATATTTGAATACTCATGTGATCTATGGATGCATAGAACTCCATAATCGATGTTCGTTATAATGCATATGCATTATGGATATCTATGCATCCATAACACAAATGAATAATCAAATATACAAATATTTCCATTTTTAATGTAAATACCATGACACATATGCATTATAATGCACATGTGTTATGGAATTAATAATATAAATGGAAATATTAGTATATAAATATATAGGTAGTGAAATATGGGGAGGGGGAGCAAGGATTTGTGGGAGAAAGGGACCAGGTGAAGAGGAGAGAGAGAGGGAGGGAGGAAGTGTGGAAGGGATTGTAAGAGAGAGAGAGAGAGAGGTGGAGAGAGAGTGAGAGAGGGGGACTAAGTGTAGGAGGGAGATGGAGAGGGAATGTGGAAGGGATGGGTAGATAGAGATATATAGTGAATGAAGGGGAGGGGGTGCAAGGGAGGGGTTGTGGGAGAGAGTGGTTGAGTGAAGTATGGAGAGATAGGGAGTGTGGAATGCATAGAGAGAGAGAGAGAGTTAAGGAGGGAGAGAGAGAGGAAGTGTGGAAGGGATGGGAACAAAGAGAGAGAGAGGGAGTGTGGAAGGGATGGGAACAGAGAGAGAGGGGGGGAGTGTGGAAGGGATGGGCACAAAGAGAGACAGGGACTGCGTGAAGGAGGTAGAGAGAGAGGGAGTGTGGAAGGGAGAGAATGGGAGTGAAAAAAAAGGAGTGGGGAGCAAGGGAGGGGTTGTGGAAGAGAATGAATTAGTTAAGGTCGGAGATAAATAGGGAGTGTTGAAGGGATGGGAAAAGAGTGAGATATATAGAGAGAGAGGGATATATATAAAGAGATAGAGAGGGACTCAGTGAAGGAGGGAGAGAGAGGAGTGTGGAAGAGATGGGAAAAGAGTGAGGGAGAGAGAGATAGGGGGGGGCTAAGTGAAGGAGGGAGGGAGACAGAGGGAGTGTGCAAGGGATGGGAAAATATAGAGAGAGTGAGAGGGAGATAGATAGTTAGTGAAGAGAGAGAGGGACTAAGTGAAGGAGGAAGAGAGAGATGGAGTGTGGAAAGGAGAGAGTGGAACTGAACAAAGAGGAGTGTGGAAAGGAGAGAGTGGGAGTGAACAAAGAAGAGTGGGAATAAAGGGATGGGTTTTGGAAGAGAGAGAATTAGTTAATGTGGGAGAGAGAGGGAGTCTAGAAGGGATGGGAAAGGGGGAAGAGAGAGGGAGAGAGAGAGAGAGAGAGAGAGAAGGAGTGTGGAAAGGATAGAAAAGGGAGAGAGAGAGAGAGAGAGAGAGAGAGAGGAAGGGATGGGAAAAGAGTGAGGGGGAGAGAGAGGGGGGGGGATAGTCTGGAGAGAGAGTGAGTGAGAAATCGAGTGGGAGAGAGTGAGAGAGAGAGAGAGAGAGGAAGAGGGGGGGGGGGTAGAGTGAGATTTATAGAGATAGGTATAAAGAGAGGGAAAGGGGGAGAGAGATAGAAGAGAGAGAGATAGAGGGAGATGGGTAGAGAGAGTGAGAGAGGGGGGCAGAAAATGAATGGGAATAACGAACAAGGGAGGGGTTTTGGAATGGATTGACTAAGTTAAGTTGGGAGAGAGGGGGAGTGTGGAATGGATGGGAAAAGAGAGAGAGAGAGAGATAGAATTAAAATCTGATAATATCTCTCTCACTCAATATAAAACCGTAAACCCCAATATCACTCTCCCTCAACCCCTAACCCACAATCTCTCTCTCTCTCTCTCTCTATTCAGGGAATCCAAAAATTCATAGTAGATATTGGTCATCTTATGCATCTTTTCCTTCAATATTTCACACTCTTTCACATATAATAGTCTCTCTCTCTCTCCCACTCTAAACCTGTAAACGCCAATATCGCTCTCCCTCAACCCATAACCCACAATCTCTTTCTCTCTCTCTCCCAATCTAAACTTGTAAACCCCAATATCGCTCTCCCTCAACCCCTAACCCACAATCTCTTTCTCTCTCTCTCTATGTAATTGGGGCAGCCAAAACTTCATAGTAGATATTGGTCGGCTTCTGCATATTTTCCTTCAATAATTCAGACTCTTTCAAATATGATACTCTCTCTCTCGCTCTAAACCTGTAACCCTAATATCTACATCCCTCAACCCATAACCCACAATCTCTCTCTCTCTCTCTCTCTCTCTCTCTCTCTCTCTTTGTATATTTGGGGCATCCAAAACTTCATAGTAGATATTGGTGAGCTTATGCATCTTGTCCTTCAAGACTTCACACTCTTTGACAATCGATACTCTCTCTCTCACACACTCACTCTCTCTCACTCTCACTATAAACCCATAAACCCCAATATTGTTCTCCCTCAACCCACAATCTCTCTCTCTCTTTGTATTCCGGGCATCCAAAGCTTCATAGTAGATATTGTTCATCTTCTGCATATTTTCCTTCAATACTTCACACTCTTTCACATCGATACTCTCTCTCTCTCTCTCTCACTCTAAACCTGTAAACCCAAATATCACTCACTCTCTCTCTCTCTCTATATATATATATATATTCAGGGATAAAAAAACTTCATAGTAGGTATTGGTTAGATTCTGCATCTTTTCCTTCAAGACTTCACACTCTTTCACATCCAATACTCTCTCTCTCTCACTCTAAAGCCATAAACCCTAATATTACTCTCCCTCAACCCCTAATGAACAATATCTCTCTCTCTCTCTCTCCCTCTCTCCCTCTCTCACTCTCAATTCAGGGTATCCAAAAATTCATACTAGATATTAGTCATCTTATTCATCTTTTCCTTCAATATTTCACACTCTTTCACATTTGGTACTCTCTCTCTCTCACTCTAAACTCATAAACCACAATATCGCTCTCCCTCAACTCCTAATCCACAATCTCTCTCTTTCTCTCTCTCTCTCTAAACTCGTAAAACCCAATATCACTCTCCCTCAACCCCTAACCTAGAATCTCTCTCTCTATGTGTGTGTGTGTGTGTATTTGCGGCATCCAAAAATTCGTAGTAGACATTGGTTAGCTTCTGCATCTTTTACTTCAATAGTTCACAATATTTCACATATGATACTCTCTCTTCCTCTCACTCTAAAGTTGTAAACCCCAATATCGCTCTGCCTCAACTCCTAACCCACACTCTCTCTCTCTCTCTCTCTCTCTCTCTCTCTCTATATATATATATATATATATATATATATATATTCGGGGCATCCAAAAATTCATAGTCGATATGGTCAGCTTCTGAATATTTTCCTTCAATATTTCACACGCTTTCACATCTGATACTCTCCCTCTCTCTCACTCTAAATCGGTAAACCCCAATATTTCCCTCCCTCAACCCCTAACCCAAAATCTCTCTCTCTCTCTCTCTCTCTCTCTCTCTCTCTCTCTTTGTATTTCGGGCATCCAAAACTTCATAGTAGATATTGGTGAGCTTTTGCATCTTTTCCTTCAAGAATTCACACTCTTTCACATCCGATACTCTCTCTCTCTCTCTCTCTCTCTCTAAACCTATAAACCACATTATCACTCTCCCTCAAACCATAACCCACAATCTATGTGTGTGTGTGTGTGTGTGTGTGTGTATTCAAGGCATCCAAAACTTCATAGTAGATATTGGTCAGCTCCTACATCTTTTCCTTTAACATGTCACACTCATTCACATATGATACTCCCTCTCTCTCACTCTAAACCCGTAAATTCCAATATCACTCTCCCTCAACCACTAACCCACAATGTGTGTGTGTGTGTGTGTATTCGAGGCATCCAAAACTTCATATTAGATATTGGTCATCTTATGCATATTTTCTTTCAAGACTTCATGCTCTTTCACATCTAATAATCTCTCTCTCTCTCACTCTCACTCTAAACCCATAAACCCCAATATCGCTCTCCCTCGACCCCTAACCCTCTCTCTCTCTCTCTCTCTCTCTCTCTCTCTCTCTCTTCAGGGAATCCAAAAATTCATAGTAGTTATTGGTCAGATTATAGATCTTTTCCTTCAATACCTCACACTCTTTCACATCTGATACTCTCTCTCTCACACACTAAACTCGTAAACACCAATATTTCTCTCCCTCAACCCTTAACCCACAATCTCTCTCTCTCTCTCTCTCTATATATATATATATATATATATATCTATATATATTTATATGTGGGGCATCCAAAACTTCAGAGTAGATATTGGTTAGCTTATGCATCTTTTTCTTCAAGACTTCACACTCTTTCACATCTGGTACTCTCTCTCTCTCTCTGTCACTCTAAACATGTAAAACCCAATATCTCTCTCTCTCAAACCCTAAATCACAATATCCCTCTCTCTCTCTCTCTCTCTCTCCGTACTCGGGGCATCCAAAACTTCATAGTATTTATTTGTCGTATTATGGATCTTTTCCTTCAAGACTTCACACTCTTTCACATATGATATTCTCTCTCTGTCTCTCTCACTCTAAAACCGTAAACCTCAATATTTCTCTCCCTCAACCCTTAACCCACAATCTCTCTCTCTCTCTCTCTCTCTCTCTCTCTCTCTATATATATATATATATATATATATATATATATATATATTCGAGGCATCCAAAAATTCATAGTAGATATTGGCCAGCTTCTACACATTTTCCTTGAAGACTTCACACTCATTCACATCCTATACTATCTCTCTCTCACCCACTCTAAACTCGTAAACCCCAATATCTCTCTCCCTCAAACCCTAACCCACTCTCTCTCTCTCTCTCTCCCTCTCTCTCTCTCCCTCTCTCTCTGTACTCGAGGCATCCAAAACTTCTAGTAAGCTTATGCATATTTTCCTTCAGGACTTCACACTCTTTCACATCCAATATACTCTCTCTCTCTCTCTCTCTCTCACTCTCTCACTCACTCACTCTAAACTCATAAACCCCAATATCGCTCTCCCTCAATTCCTAACTGTGTGTGTGTGTGTGTGTGTGTGTGTGTATTCAAGGCATCCAAAAATTCATGGTAGATATTAGTCAGCTTCTTCATCTTTTCCTTCAAGACTTCACACTCTTTCACATCTGATACTCTCTCTCTCACTTTTTCACATCCGATACTCTCTCTCTTTGAACCCCTAATCCCCAATATCTCTCTCTCTCTCTCTCTCTCTCTCTAAGCCCATAACCCCCAATATCTCTCTCTCTAAACCCCTCACCCAAAATATCTCTCTTTATGTCTCTTTGTGTATTTGGAGAATCCAAAAATTCATAGTAGATATTTGTTAGATTCTACTTCTTTTCCTTCAAGACTTCACACTCTTTCACATCAGATACTCTCTCTCTTACTCTTTCACATCCGATACTCTCTCTCTCTCTCTCAACCCCTAACCCCCAATATCTCTCTTTCTATTTCTCTTTCTCCCCCTCTCTCTCTCTAAAGTTCTAAACCCAAATATCTCTCTCTCTAAACCCCTAACCTTAATCTCTCTCTCTATCTAAACCATTAACGCAATATCTCTCTTCATCTCTCTCTCTCTCTCCCCCTCTCTCTCTCTAAACCACTTCAAGACTTCACACCCTTTCACATATGATACCCCCAATATCTCTCCCCCCTAACCGCCAACTCTCTCCCTCAACCCCTAACCCCTAACCCCCAATCTCCCTCTCTCTCTCAACCCCTAACCCCAATCTCCATCTCTCTCTCAACCCGTAACCAGGCTCTACGTAAGCTTTTCATGCCCTTAATACTAGAATTAAAGCATGGTTAATGTTGAATATTATCGCTTACTTGGGGGTCACTTAGAGAAGAAAGGTTGTATTTTATTAAATTACAGGGATATCAAATTCTTACATCAAGATCAATATTAAATTGTGAACTTAATGTCCATGCGACACAACTTCAAATGTATAATCATTCTAATTACCTCTCGCCTCTCTTTATCACAATCTATCTCTCTTTGTCACTCATTATCTCTCTGTCTCTCTCCCTAGACCCCTACCCCCATTGATCTCTCTCCCTAAATCCCTACCCCTCTTGTTCCATCTCTCTCCATCCCTAACCACTAGCCTCTATCTATCAACCCCTAACCCCAATCTCCCTCTCTCTCTCTCTCAACCCCTAACCAGGTTCTATGTTATCTTTTCATGCCCCTCATATTAGAATTAAAGCATGGTTAATGTCGAATTTTATCGCTTATTTGGGGGTAAATTAGAGAAGAAAGGTTGTATTTGATTAAATTACGCGGATACCAAATTCCTGGATCGAGATCAACAATAAATTGTGGACCTTATGTTCATGCAAAACAACTTCAAGTGTACAACCGTTTTAATTACCTCTCATCTCTCTCTCTCTGTCACTCATTATCTCTCGGTCTCTCTCCTTAGACCCTACCCCCCTTTATCTCTATCCCCAAACCCTTAACCCCCTTGTTCCATCTCTCTCCGCCCCTAGCCCCCAATCTTTCTCTCTGTCTCTCTCTCTCTCTCTCAACCCCTAACCCCCAATCTCCCTCTCTCTCTCTCAACCCCTAACCAGGTTCTACGTCATCTTTTCATGCCCCTAATATTAGAATTAAAGCATGGTTAATGTCCAATTGCATCACTTATTTGGGGGTCACTTCAAGAAGAAAGGTTTTATTTGATTAAATTACACGGATATCAAATGTCTACATCGAGATCAGTAATAAATTGTGAAATTCGTGTGAGACAACTTCAAATGTACAACCATTTTAATTACCTCTCACCTCTCTTTCTCACAATCTCTCTCTCTCTCTCTCTATCACTCACTATCTATCGGTCTCTCTCCCTAGACCCCTGCCCCCCCTGATCTCTCTCCCTAGACCCCTACCCCCTTGTTCCATCTCTCTCCACCCCTAACCCCAATCTCTCTCTCTCTCAACCTAAAACCCCCAATCTCCCTGTTGTTAGGAAAACTACTCTTATAAGAGGAAAAACTACCAACGTACTGGGGTTATTAGATAGACATATAAATATTTGCAAACGTTGTTATTAAGCAAATAGGATTGGGTTTAGGAGTGTATGTACCTTATTTCGAAGGTCGATCCAAGCTTTTCTCCCTTTGTTCTCCTATACAAAAACCTGCAAAACAAAAATAAAACCTTCCTCAAACCAGTTTTACCACAAATAAGGGATTGATATTAATAAGACAACATAACATCAACTTTTAATCAAATTGCAATAGACATAAGCAGATCTATTGGGAAAGGAAATATGTCCAAATATTTATTTACAAATGCAGAAAGTACATAAAGCTATACTTGTCCTGCATCGGTACCGTCGTAACCAGACCCTAGGCTCCTGCTCCTCTCTCTTATCTATGAATTTCTCCAGCATAAATTTCTCCAATGATCATAAGGTCCCTTTCTCAAGCCCCTCCCCTTGTATTTATAGAAAGGGAAGGAGGGCAGGTTCGAAAGGTGGTTGAGTTGGGAAGTTGGGGTAGTTTGGGTACCTACCTCAACTAGTCCCAATTCATGTTTTTAATTATTTTTTTAAATTTTTCTTAAGACACCCATGACTATGATATAGGACAACTAGCAAGTGACTCGCGAGTGTCCTAACTTTCATCTAGCAGGTGCACCTTTTTAATTGACACCCATGGGTTGTCAGTAGAGATACCCGCAGCTGACTCGCTGGCTGGAAAGTATGAGGGTCATGTTTATGTATTAAAATAGGAAGAGAAATATGCTTCTGAGGAATGGATTGTAAGGTTCAACTCTAGGTCATCTAGGGTCAAGGTAGGTTGTTCCATCCATAGTGTCCTTTCATGTGACTGACAAGGAAAGGTGGTCACGGACGGATTAGAAGTGCTAATTTGACTGATAACAGATGCTCCCTAATGTGTAAGGTCAGAGGGAAGGGATGGAAGAAATACATTACAATCCAAGAAGAGGAGGAGCAAAGAGGCCACAGGATGAGGTCACAAACAGTACCTGAAACATAAATAAAGTCAGCAAGCAGTTTACAATCTTGACATTAGGAGATGTTCAGAATGGTAGAAAATACATAACTAAAAGATGTATATAGCATGGCCACTGAAATACAAGAGTGGATCCATGTCAAACAGGAGATCATAGCCATAACAACAAACTGGATCTATGTCTCATCAAGAGCCAAAATATGGGTGTGACTCAGTCTTGCGCAACTTGGGCAATAACAAAATGTGATGATGCTATTATAGGCCCAAGGTCTTCATCCAAACATCAAGGTATGAATCCTAACCATGCGAATAAATGAGTTGAGGTCGAACATGGATGATGCCATTTTATTATCGGCCAATGATGTAGACCGTTAACAAACACGAGGGCACCCACCATTAATGAAAATGGGGCCCATGGTACCTAGTACATTGTAACAAGTGTGAATAAGAGGTCCTGAAGTCGAACAATTGAAGAATCCATCGAGTAGGGGACATTGATGTATTCCCACTATTCAATGGAGAGGGAAATCGCCACTAATGACTGCAATCCCAAAGGTACTACCCGAAACTCTAAAATTCATTCCCAGATCAAGATGAGTTGAAGTCGATAGGAAGAAGTTCGTTGGAAGGGAGGCCTTAAGCTATCCTCCATCATCCAACACGAGATACAATCAAGCTTGATCTGATCTGGAGTAGGACTGAATATATGATGGAACATACTGACACCATGGAATGGCTGACACACGAGGTCAAGGTAACTGCAGAATGGCCGACACAAAGGGTGTCCTTCAACAATGAGCATGACACAAGAGTGACTTAGGCATCTTTTGACGACAAAGGGACTGTGATATAAATCTGTAATGTATGAGACATTAATAGATTCTCCATATGACTAGAAGAGTAACCAATCAGAGGAGTACAAACTCTGAGATCAGGTTCATCCTAAGGCCAAAACTAAAACCCAACTTGTTTGAAAAAGACTCAAAAAGGGTGTCGTGTTCAAGGACATAATTGACTTGTTGCCTTAATACTGAAAGATACTTGACATTCTTCCCTTCCCTTTTCTCTTTTTATTAAAGAATGTCCTTCTTGTTAGTTTTAATGAGTTCAAGAAAGAAAACTCAATATTCCTTCTTCCTTTTTGAAAACAAGCTCGAAGAAAGAGGGATAAGATTGCTTGATATAAGTCCAACCATGTGTAATTTAATGAGTCCATGGGAGGGAAACTCAAGGCCTTCTTCATGTTTTAACAAGTTTGAAGAAGAGATAGACTAATACTCGATAACTCTGATCCATGTATTTTAATATCAAGCCTGGATCTGTTCATACTCGTCGGTGTTTTCAATTTTAAGGACACTGAAAAACTTAAACAATAACTCCATACACCCACTCGTGGATTTTTATATTGAGCCCGAGTTGGTATGTGCTCGCTGGTGTTTTCATATTTACGGAGTCTGAAAAACTTAAACAATATATCCATATACCTACTCATGGATTTTAATATCGAGCCCGAGTTGGTATGTGCTCACCGGTGTTTTCATATTTAAGGAGTCTAAAAAACTTAAACAATAACTCCATATACCTACTCGTGGGTTTCACATTGAGCCCGATTTGGTGAATGCTCGATGGCGTTTTCATATTTCAAGAGTCTGATAATCCTAAAGAAGACTCCTAAAGGTCTGTTTTCATAAATTTAGTCTCCTCACCCAAAAAATTGTAAAATAATGAGAGAAGATACATTTTTCGTAATTAATCCACAAAGGTCCCGAAAAGGGGTAAACTTATACCTAAGTGGATGTCCCTTCAATTCCTTTAGCGATTCTGAAGTGAACAAGTATACACGACGATCTTGTTTTTTTTAGAGAGTCTAACAAGGGCTTAAAAAAGACTCTATAGATACCAGGGAACTTAATATTAGGTAAAAATGAGATATAATGTATAATTCCCTTGATATGTCAAATGATGAAAGGGTTGTAGACATCATGAAGACCACTGGATTAGTAGAAAATGACACATAAACATGATCAAAAGAGATTTCAAAAATTAAAGGATGTACTGAACTAAACTGACATGCCATAAAGGAAATCAAACCTTTATACGATCACTGTTGTGAAAATAGTGAGAAATGCCTTTTAGAACTTCACCTAATCAAAAAACTTGAAAAAGTCATTAGTATCAAAAGTTGGTAAAAGTGGGTAAAAATTTCAAGTAATTTTTATAAATAGTGTCAAAATGTCCACATAACTCACAAAGTCATTTTTTTGGAGCAAAAGAGAAAAAGAACCCCCTTACTTCAACCGCTTGTAGCGTTCAAACCAGGTCACCAAATCAACTTCCATCATTTGCAAGTAAGTAATCTCTCCCTTGTCCATCAACTCAATCCATTATTTTTATTTTTTAGTGATGTTTTTTTCATTTTTATAAGGATTTAAAATTTAGGGCTTCGTACCCACAGGTTCATCTATGCTAAACTCGTGGCTATGTGAAATGTGCATGGGTTTAGCATAGGCATACCCACGGATACCTGCCTCTGTTGCAGAGGTGAAGCTGGGAGTACGGCAAACTAAATGAAAAGAAAGGTGAATGGGGTGAATGATGCAGGAATGCTGCAAACATGGAGGGAGAGAGAGAATGAAACCATGGATAGGGATGCTATGGGGGATCCACTCACCCTAAATGCACTACAAGGATGTGGTCTTCTTACATTTTTCCGAACAACAAGTATGCATGCACAAATGCATTTGATCCAAATGCTCGTCAACTATTGGGATGTCGATTAAGGGATGTTTGATATCCAAGGGGAGATGATTGATATTAAAATATATGATATATATTTCAATCACCGGTTTATCCCGAAGAGGTGAGGGAGTTAACATCAAAGGAACATTCTGAGGGGTAGGTGCACTTTCAATCGAATATTACATCAACGCCTACTGCTTGCCTGGTACCGAGAAGAGCGGTAGCCAAGTTTCGATTGGGTCTGTTGCAAGCTTCCCACTGAAGGTGATATTGAGCACACTTAACAGGATTGGAGGGAGTGCTGCACAACATTTGGCCTCTTGAAACTATATGCAGATAATGGTTAAGTGTTTGCGTGGTGTGATATTTGATTGGTGTTCAGTCCTACTAGTGAATATGAAACACCAGTGTGAAAAACCATGAAGAAAAATAAATTTGGATATGGAAGTATCTTATGTACCTTCTTCGAGAGAGAGTCCCCGCTCTGAGCCTAGGGATGGCTCTACCAGTACTAAACCCTCGCGAGTTGTTGATGACTTGGTGGGGAGATATCTTATTGCGCCAGGGTGGTGGTGAGTCTAGCCTTTCTTATGCTGACATAGATTATCTGGCATGGTGGAGCCTCCAAGTGTTGGCGGTTAAGCAGTTCCCATATGTAGGGATGGATTTTCGAGGAGATCTAGAGCTCATGCTTCCTCCAGGATCAACCTGGGGAGAGATAGGTAAAATGTGCTTATGCTTTTGAAATTTATTTCATTTTTATGCTTTATGTATATATAATTTTTATGATGAGTATGAGTGCTAATAGTGTGATTTATGCAGATGTGGGACCTGTGAGACTTGTCAGACACCCTCGAATATTGATTAGACAGGATGATCTAGTTGCAGCAGATTCCATGCTAGTGAACCTTGAGGGGAAGATGAGTAATTTGACTCATGATATCCTGACGTACAAGATCGAGCGGATGTCGCTCAAAATGCAGGAGTTTGTAGTAGGCGTGACCCCAACATGGATCCGGCTACTTAGAAAAGTAGCTAGGCTGGTCATATGCTATAGAGAGACTGTGGAAGAGTTAGCAGAGGCACCTCCCTCTCCAAAGGAAGAGAGACATATTATATTTTTGAGGCCTTTGAGCCCATTTTTGTATATTATGACATTGTGACATCCTATGACTCATACTCATAATTTTTTATCCTGATATATGCAGTATGGTTTATATATATACATGTGTTTTTCTTTATGTGTGTGATTGTTTAATGTGATTGTGTGTGGTACATATTCGAATCTAATATATAGTTTCCATATGAATCAACTAATGAATTTAAATTCCTTGAAATGTGTTGATACGTGATAAAATCAAATTGTCTTTCAAGTAATCTAACACACAAAAACTGACGAAGCAAAGAAGGATCCCTAACCCTGTACTCACCCATCAACTAAAGTACTACTAACTGCTAGTCGAGTCTTACCTGCAACATGAAATGTTGTGATGGATAGCATCTTGGAGTAACTTGATGACTGCACTATACTCGGCTACATTGTTCGTCGTAGGACCTAAACAAGCACCTCCCGAAGACACAAGCTGGCCAGATGGTGAGTAAATAACCCAAGCTGTTGAGGCCAACTAACGGGTGTGGTGACTAGCGCCATCAGCGAATCCTATAAAGCACTCGGTTTTCATCTGAAACCACAATCAAGAAGACACATAAGACACAAAGAGGAAATCAAAAGAAAATACTAACTCTACAAACATGTACAGTTATGATACAAGAAAAAGCATATAAGCCTAAGCGTAATGCTTTTTCAGGTAGAGCCCATTTCTATGCTCAAGTGACTGAAGGGTCAAATCTTGGCTTCTTCTTGTAAGACCAGGTGTAAGTGTCGCATAATTCCTTAGATAGATTGGTATACAAAGTGATCTCCCGTAGAGAACAGTTTGCTCAAATAAATATGTTTTCCACAACATTCAGCTTGGTGGAAGTATCAACAGGCATAGTATTTGAAATGTTTGCTATATTTCCTTCTGGAAAAATTGTCTTTTTAGTAGAAGTAGCGATGGACAAATCGATATTCCCACCGGGTCTCGTCGAAAACTCACCATTCTCATTCCTGTCTATATCTGGAAGAAAGTAAGATCTGTGATCCATGTGTTCCCATAGATGATCCATACCAATCATGGCTTCCAGGATAGCCTCGTCGGAAGGAAAAACAGTATCCAAACAGTCAAAAGAATGGGTGGAATTTACTGACCATGCAGGTGCATAATCAAAATCTAACTCGGCTGAGACTAGTGGAGTCAAGATGTGATGCATTGTAGCATTTTGTGATACTTGGTATGCCACTTCTGCAATGGATGGGGGAACGTTCAATTCTTGTTGAATCGGAAGGATCCATGGATCAGTCGTTCGACTAATCATAAAAGCTTCCCGAGATGATGTATCGCTAGAACTCATAGAACCAATATGATGTACAAGAGCGGGTAGGTCAAATGTTCCCATCAATGATGAATACATACCTACTTCTAAGCTCTCACTGGGAAGTCAAGCTTGATCAATCAACGGGATATTAGAATTCTTTGAAGTTGTGTTTGTGAAAATCCTAATAGCAGAGATCTAAGAGCTAATGTATACCTCACAAGAAATATTAAGATTAAGCAGGAAAATAGAAGAGTGGACATTGCAGTGTAAAAGAGAAGCAGAATTATGATACAGTAGAACTCAGATAGAAGCAGAATAACATCACACACTAATTCATTAATCACAATATGGACAAATAAATAATACAATGGCGAGAGGATTCGAATGCCAAGGTGGAAATTCAAATTAGCCTTCATGGAGTGATCATCAGATCAATGGAGTGTCATCGAAGCACAACTAGAAGTCCTGATCATCATTAGTGGAGTCATCAATACACAAGTAACCGTCAACCAGATGTCAAATTGAGTCTAACTGAGTGTGGTAGGTGTAACTGGCACATGGAGGCACTAACTAAATGAAGGAGGCTAAGTGGAGTGCGCATGAGGAGCAAACTGAAGTTAGAATAGGAAGTCTAGTATCACTGGGGGTCCATCGAAGTGATACAGTCAGTTGAGGAGTCAATCTAGCCTTAAATCAAGGAAATATCTAAAGATAACTCAACTAACTAAAGTGCAACTGAGTGGTAGGTGAGAGAGGGTGCCTTTCCCAAGTGGTATCCTTAAATCAAGGAAGGAGGGCGCACTAAGCACTAGGAAGGCTAAAACTTATCTGAAAGAAGCTCTCGGGGCTAGTTAACTGAGGGATAGGTGTTGGGACTGATGACTGGGATGCATGCAATTGCATGCATGCATGACTGAAAATGCAAAAATGGATAATGCTGGTAGGACTAGGATGGAGTATAGGAATATCCCAACACCCCCCCTTCGTCCATCCTAGGCCCTGGTAACTGAGACCAAAGCTCACCCAATACAATGAATAATAATAATAGTCAATAAACCGAGGAAATGGGGAAAACCTCATGGGAAAAATACCCCCCCTCAAAATGGAATGTAGGGCACACACAAAAAAAAAATGATCCAAACTCAAGCAGGTGTGATGCTTGGTCATATGTATGGAGGTATCTTCTTCTTGGGAAGAAGTGGATCATGCTCAAAGAGCATGTGCTTGTACTTTCTCTTCATATCGAATGTGATGAGAACAAATCCAAAAATATGAGGAGGATCCTAAAACCTGTGATTTGAGAGTCAACTGAGGTAGGATCAAATCCATGAATGTGTATATAGTCTTTTGTTTTCTCCTTTGAACCATCATAGGTGAGATCATGCCCAAAAGAACCATTACATGATATTGAATGCTTTCAATCCAAATCAGATCCAAGACTTGAAGAATGGTTTCTTGAGATCTCCTTTGAACCATTAGAAGTGAGATAAAAACCATGATATGCATGGGAAATTATCCCAAGTAGTGATTGCTTGGATTTTAAATCAGCTCCAAGACTTAATGAATGGTTTCTTGAGATCTCCTTTGAACCAGCAGAGGTGAGATCAAAACCATAAAATGCATGAGAAATTATCCCAAGCGAATGGAAATGCCCTACATCTTCAATAAACTTCTGCGAGCATGTACAAATGATCATATAGTAATACATAAGAGGTGAGTGATCAAGGAGAGTGAATGAATTACCTCCAATTTCTGATTTGACCTCCGAAACATTCAATAGATCATGATGCAAACCAACATACTCTTGTGCAAGAGAGGATTTAAGAACCTCTGCAGTTTCTAGAGTGTGAGCTGGCATAGAATTCGAAATAGAAGAAATTTGGAGCATGAGTGTAGAATCTGCAAGTTCTTCTTCTTTGTGGACAACTTCAATATGAGATATGTTTGATACTGATTCATGACCAGAGAGACCATCAAGGAGGGTGAATGAAACAGTCGGCTTGCTCTCGAAATGGTTTGGACAAATCCCTTCATTATGTTTGCCAAATCTTTCATCCAGATGGGCCCATAGCTCTTTTGGAGATTCAGTAAAAAGGAAGTAGTGTACCATGCAATGAGACATAGAAAACATCATGGCTGCAGAGGCTCTATCACCTTCATTTAACGAGTCATTCTCTTCTTCAGAGGATTCAAACTCTCTTTCAAAACAATAATCAAAGAGACCATGTCTCTTCAAATGTGATATCATCTGTGGTTTCCATTCATCATAGTTGAATGGAGAAAGAGGAGTAATTCCTTCCGAAATCATGGAAGCTGTTTTAGAAGACCTACAAAAAACAATAGAAAATGTATGCAACTGCTACTGTTGAAAAAGTACAAAACTACTGCACTCAAAATCTTGATAATGAAACTGCAAAAAAAACTCTTGGTAATGGAGATAGACTATACTCTCAATATGCTCTGATACCATTTTGAAATCCTCACAGCAGATCTAAGAGCTGATGTATACCTCACAAGAAAGATTAAGATTAAGCAGGAAAATAGAAGAAGAGTGGACAATGCAGTGTAAAAGAGTAGCAGAATTATGATACAGTAGAACTCAGATAGAAGCAGAATAACATCACACACTAATTCATTAATCACAATATGGACAAATAAATAATACAATGGTGAGAGGATTCGAATGCCAAGGTGGCAATTCAAATTAGCCTTCATGGAGTGATCATCAAATCAATGGAGTTTCATCAAAGCACAACTAGAAGTCCTGATCATCATCAGTGGAGTCATCAATGCACAAGTAACTGTCAACCAGATGTCAAACTGAGTCTAACTGAGTGTGGTAGGTGTAACTGGCACATGGAGGCACTAACTGAATGAAGGAGGCTTAGTGGAGGGCGCATGAGGAGCTAACTGGAGTCAGAATAGGTAGTCTAGTCTCACTGGAGTTCCATCGAAGTGATACAGTAAATTGAGGAGTAAATCTAGCCTTAAATCAAGGAAAGATCTAAAGATAACTCAATTAACTGAAGTGAAACTAAGTGGTAGGTGAGAGAGGGCGCCTTTCACAAGTGTTTCACAAGTGGGATCCTTAAATCAAGGAAGGAGGGCGCACTGATATGAAAGAAGCTCCCAGGGCTAGTTAACTGAGGTCTAGGTGTTGGGACTAATGACTGGGATGCATGCATGCATGTAAAATCATGATTGCATGCATGAATGAAAATGCAAAAATGGATAATGCTGGTAGGACTAGGATGGAGTATAGGAATATCCCAACAGTGTTGATCTTCTGAGTGAAGGACAATTGATCAACTGTGATGATATTACCTTCGTGGGGGAACATGAGTACTCAGAAAATGGACGACGGGATAGCTTGCATCACATACGTCCAACTTATTCCCAACAACAAGTTGTAGTCAAGAGAAGCATCGAAAACATCTACCTCCACAGCCACTACCTTACCAGCAAGTTGAATCTTGAATGCTGGTAGGACTCCATGCGTACGACAAGACTTTCCGTCAAACATGGTAACTAGTGTAATTGAAGGGGATACCTCCAGAGAACCCAAGGCTTTCAAATAGGATATAGACATTACGCATGTCGACGTGCCTTCATCTATGACTATTCGTCTAATATTCATCTAACCATGGACTACTTCAATCTAGAAAGCAACGTGATATGGAAATCGGGGTTTGATATTGGACATATCAAATCTAGCTAGCATACTTGATGAGTCCATACTACCTATTGCCGCTAGAAGTGCATTCCACTGCGAAGGGAATTTTTGCAAGACTTCCAATGCAAACATGGCACATGGTGTTTAGGTTAAGTCTTCCATGACAGAGTATTTGGGAGAAGCCTGTGCGATAGGATTGTGCACAGCCCATTGGTATCTTCGGCAAAGGCTCTATAGGACTCTTGATGTGGAGAGGAACAGATGTTTGAGGAATCTCCTTATCTTTCTATTGAATTTCTGAGTTATAATTCCTCGATCTCATTTGCAACAAGGTGTTGGAGTTAACCATGTTTATATATGATTGATTAGCTGATGTGGCACGATGAGTGCCCCCAGTATTAGAGTTTCCAGAAGCTGAGCCTTGTCCTTTGGGAAATGGATCCTTAAGGACGGCCAGTTTCTTTTCTTTCAACAACTTCTGGGCTTCTTCGACAAGAGAGAATTGGTGAGTAAGGTAATCGTCCTTACAAAGATTGCAAGGCAACTTGACCTTCTTTTTGTCTCTCTTTCCCTCCTTGGCATGCTCAGTGTTTTTGGGATTTTGATTTCCCTCCCCTTTCTTCCCCTTTTCCTTGGGTTGCCGAGGACCCTTTTGGTTTGTCTGCACACTCTATACAGATTCAGATTGTGAAGGGGAGTCTGCAACAGTAGTTACTTCCGTTGCTGATTGCTTCATAGAAAGTGCATGCACTTGTTTCGTTAAGGCCTGCAGTGCAGATGAGTCAGCCGAACCAACAATGCCATTGACATGAGGTCAGGGTTTGGGCTTGCCAAGATCTATATTAGATCATGGTGCGTCAAGTATGATCTCATAAAGGATCCCAGATTGTGCATAGAATAGGTCAAGCTGCTGAGTCCTTAGGATTGCTTCCTCTTCATATGTTACCCCAGAATTTGAGACATCTTTAGAGACGTAAGGGAGAAGTGATTTCAAATACCAATCCAAACTAAACTCTGGGGGAATCTTAGCCTTGATGCATCTCTTCCACCTTCACAAATCCTGAATGTGATCAGAAAGGTGAGTGGCTTTGTTCTGTCTAAATGTAGACAGAAGTTCCATGTCGACATCATATCAGATGGGAAGCTGGAAGTGGTTCAAAAATACTGTCGCTAAATCCCAAAAGTTATTGTATGTAGTAGCCAACATTTCAATGTACCATTTAGTTGCTACACTTGTTAAGGTTCTCTGAAAGATCCTCAATCGAATTGATTCGTTGTTCAACGAGTTCGAGGAGAACCATAAATGAAAAGTTGTAACATGATCTCCAGGATCTTCACCAGTCTTACCTTCGAACTTTGGAATGTCTGAAGGAAGCTTGGTTGTGACCGGAGGCCAGGTAGGGTTATGATGTATTGGATTGTTCATGAATTTCATAAGGTCTGGCAAGTTCAAAGTTTCCAGAAACGGAAAGCGAGGTCGCACCGATGGCATATGATGTGGAGGAGTTTGGTAAGGGGAACCACCCGAGACCTGGCTCCTAAAAGGTTGATTGGGTTTTCCCCCAGTCACTGGTTGTGAAGAAGAAACGTTCCTAAAGTTTCTCCATCAAAAGTCTAATGGATTACTTCCTTGTGGTGTCGTCCACTGTGGTTGAGTATAAATGCCTCCAAATGGAGGGTTAGTATAACTACTACTGTCCATTCCACCAAACAATGAAAAGGGAGTACTCCCTACAGGTATATTAGAAGTCTGTACATTAGGAAAATGTGCATTGAAACATGTGAAGGGGTTATAACCTAGTGTAGATGCAGTAGACGAAGAAGGAATTAAGCCTACAAAAAGTTATGAAGAAGAAATATGTCCTCTAAACCAAGGAAATCCTTGATTAAATGGAGCAGAAGTAGGGTTAACTTGGAATTGATGAACAAAGGGGGAAGATGTGAATGGCACCGAGGGTATCCCTGAGAAAGGAATATTGGATGGGCCAATAGAGGATCCAAAAGGCATAGATGTCATTGTACATTGAGTATTGGACAAACCTGAAGGATCAACATTGAAGATAAATGAAGTGCTCGGAGCAGAAGTGAACTGTGGAGAGCTCGGTGTGGAAGTGTTCATATGAGGAGGAGACACACCTCCTGGTATAATAGATGAAGTGGGAGTGCGGGGCACTCTTGATTCATCCCCTGAGTTATCCATGACAAAATCAGGTGTAAGCCTATATACAATCACTTCAGGTATCCATAAAGAGACAAATATTTCTAGTAAAGGGTCGTTGGGTCTAGTTAATGGAGGGTTGAAGGGTGTTGCAAACTCTTCAGTAGTCAAGTCTTCAACCTCAATAATTTCCTGAACCGATTGAGAAATGAGATTTGGATCTCTAGGGAGTTCATTTGTCCCCGTGAGTTCCTATGAACCACGTGAGTCAATTTGGCACCGTTGAGGTGGCGGTGGAGGCTCCACTGTGAGGAGAGGAAGGTTTTGCATCCTTTGTGACCTATGAAGAGGGTAGTCCTCCACACTTGTAAAATTATAAACTAAGTGTTACACTAGTGGCCACTACAACAGTGAGGAACAGACAATACTCCACTATCAAAATTTCCTAAAGTAGCCAAGACCAGGAAAACATAGATGATACTCTCAAAGGAGATTATGGGATGATTAGGGCCCATAACTAACCAGTAGAGTAGTGAATAATAGTTACCTGGGGTCCACAATACAGTATCTATGGGTGGAAGCATTTGAATCACCAACCGCCCTCCCAAAGATCTGTAAGGGATTTACTCCCACGTATTTCCTACGTACAGTGGAAATAGCCTTCCATCGTCACCTGTGTAGATCCCTAAAGGTCAAAATATATTGAAGGCTACCAAAATTGCAGAAAGATCCCGGGGGACAGTCGCAGATCCATCCAAGATGCATGGGTAGGGTAACTAAGCCTGAAATCCAAGAGTACACAAGGCACTAATCGATACCCGTATGCGAAAAGGCTTTGGTGTATGCTCGAAAGAAAAGTGGGGGGGTATCCCCAATAGTCCAATCTCACACGACCTCGTGCTTAACTCTGGTTTTAGTATAGCTTCCCAGACACCTCCACAATAGTGGATTTACCTAAACGATAGTCTCACTATGATTTGAAATTTGAATGGTTTTGGAAAGTTAAAAGTGATGTATTCCAAAACCCTAGCCTGGACTAGTTGATTTTTTGTAACCTAAAAAAGAAAAGTTACTAATAAATTTTATTAATGGTTCTTTTTAAAGGTTGTATTACTCAAAAGGTAGTTCTATGTGTGTGTGATGGTTGCAACTGGAATTAAAGTGTACATATGGAAATGTAAAAACTTCACAATTTTTCTAACTTGTCTTTCGAAACAGAAGAGACAAAGCAAACCTAAAAGCCAACTATACTTTTATTTTTATTTTTCAAAGATGAAAAGCATAAACAACTTCTAACCACTTTGAAAAAGAAAGAGACAATCCTTGCTATAAAGTAAAAGCATTCTTTTGATTTGGTTTTTTCTTTATAAAAAGAAAATGCAAATAACTTATGAACAAACAAGACTTATCAAACCATGCAAGTAAAGATAAGATGACCCAAAACTAAAGAAATCATATCTTTTGCAAGATTGAAAAATACCAACCCAACAAGTTGCTTTTGAAAGTAACTTGGTTTTGGAACAAAATGCAAACAAAGACAACTGATATGTAAGGCAGAAAGCAAAGACTCTTATGAGGAGATCAATCTTCTCTTGAATACCAGTGACTCAAAAGGATTAAATCCAAGCACTTTCCAAACACAATATGGGCTAGAGAGTAAAGGGTAACTTCACAAGCATAAATGACCCAAAGGAGAAACTCTTAAAGAGGCTGCAAATAATGTACAGAGGGTATCAGATCAACAAAAGACTTCCAAAACCACAAACCAAAATGCCTAAGACCAAACCCAAATATAAAAAAAAAAAGTCTCAGGAAATGTTCACATCTGTAACATGCAGAATAACACGGGTGCAACTAGATAACATCGGGTACTGATATAAGCAACTCACTAGTGCAACTAAATAACCGCGCCTGTAAGTACAAGAAACGCGTGGGTGGTATCTAAAAAAATTCAAAAAAGAAATAAATTTGCAGATCATAACAGATTTGAGTCAGGCACAAAGGTTAAGGATACCCTAGAGACTTCTACATAGATCAAACAAGTTATAAAAAACTAAAAGAAACTCAACAAGAGTCCCCAAAGCAGAAAACATATGGTGCTCCCCATCGGAGTCACCAGTTCTGTTGTTAGGAAAATTAATCTTATAGCAGGGGAAAGACTACCAACGTACTTTGGTTATCAGATAGACATATAAAGCTTTTCAAACGTTGTTATTAATCAAATAGGATTGGGTTTAGGAAAGTATGTACCTTATTTCGAAGGTCGATCCAAGCTTTTCTCCCTTTGTTCTCCTATACAACAACCTACAAAACAAACATAAAACCTTCCTCAAACCATTTTGACCAAAAATAATGGATTGATATTAATAAGATAACATAACATCAACTTGTAATCAAATTGAAATAGACATAATCAAATCGATTGGGAAAGGAAGAATGTCCAAATCTTTATTGACAAATGTAGAAAGTACATCAAGCTATACCAGTCCTACACCGACACCGTCGTAACCAGACCCTGGGCTCCTGCTTCTCTCTCTTAGCTATGAATTTCTCTAGCATAAATTTCTCCAATGATCATAAGGTCCCTTTCTCAAGCCCTTCCCCTTATATTTACAGCAATGAAAGGAGGGCAGGTTCGAAAGGTGGTTGAGTTGGGAAGTTGGGGTAGTTTGGGTACCTTCCTTAACTAATCCCAATTAGTGTTTTTAATTATTTTTGCAAATTTTTCTTAAGACACCTGCGACTATGATATAGGACAACTAGCGAGTGACTCGTGAGTGTCCTAACTTGCATATTTTGAGTGCATCTTTTTAATTGAAAACTGCAGGTTGTCAGTAGAGATACCCGCGGCTGATTTGCTGGTTGGAAAGTATGAGGGTCACGGTTATGTATAAAAATAGGAAGAGAAAGATGCTTCTGAGCAAAGGATTGCAAATTTCAACTCCAGGGCATCTAGGGTCAAGGTAATATATTCCATCCATAGTGTCCTTTTGTGTGACCGACAAGGCAATATGGTCATAGATGGAGAAGTGCTAATTTGACCGATAACACTCCCTCTCTCTCTCAACCCCTAACCAGGTTCTATGTAAGATTTTCGTGCCCCTAATCTTAGAATTAAATCATGGTTAATGTCGAATTGTATCACTTATTTGGGGGTCACTTCAAGAAGAAAGGTTGTATTTGATTAAATTACACGAATATCAAATGTCTACATCGAGATCAGAAATAAATTGTGAACTTAATGTTCATGCGACATAGCTTCAAATGTCCAACTATTTTAATTACCTCTCACTCTCTCTTTCTCACAATTTATCACTCTCTCTATCACTCACTATCTCTCAGTCTCTCTCCATATACCCCTACCCCCCTTTATATTTCTCCCTAAACCCCTACCCCCCTTGTTCCATCTCTCTCTACCCCTAACCCTCAATATCTCTCTCATTCTAAACTCCTAACCCACAGTATCCCTCCCTCTATCCCTCTAAATCCCTAACCCCAATCTCTCTATCACCCTTTCTCTCTCTAAATCCCTGAGCCCAATTTGTCTCTCTCCCTAAACCCTTAACGCACAATATCCTCCCTCTCTCTCCTCCTAAACCCATAACCCACAATCTCCCCTCTCTCTCTCCCTCTAAACCTATAACCCACACTACCCCCCCCCTCTCTCTTCCCCTAAACCCATACCCAATACCCCCCTTTCTCTCTCTAAACCCATAACCCACAATATCCTCCCTATATCTCTCCAAAATTTAATTGAATACTAACATGTCATTAGAAATTAGTTTAAAAAAACAGAGTTTACAGAAAATACAATACATAGTGAACATTCACCCACCATATTAATGTGATAGGAGCGCGTGCACTATTAGTCCGTGCACTTTAATAGCATGCGTGCACTCCTAACACAATTAATATAGAAAAGGTTCACCACAACTGTACGCCAAACGTTTTTGGTGAAAATTTATTAGTTAATGCAGATAGGAGCACATGCACACTAATAACACGCACGCACTAATAGTGTGCTTGTGTTATTAACACAAACACACTCCTCTGTCTGAAAAATGCATAAAAACATTTCCTGTTCATCATCCCATTCAATTTTCATTTTTAGATGGTAAACTCAACTGGTTCACACAATTTCAGTTCTCTTCTTGTTCCACTCACATTCAACTTTCATTCTTTGGTAGATTGGAACCCTCTCAACTATCTTGCACACAACATCTACACTTGACAATTCTCAAAGCTTTGTTTGGAACATTGGACCATTCTCATATAACTGTTGGACACATTGGAGTTCACTTGTTTTGCAATGCAAGTAAGGAGCTATTAAAGAAAGGTATGGTGACAAATTTTCTACATGAATTGTATGAGTTGTCTCCCCTCATAATATCCAATGGATGGACATGGTGTATTCAATTACATTTTAAGATTATAAATTGTAAAAAATTTATATATGTGCTTGATTTTGTTCAAATTCATCTATATGTACAAGAATGTTGCAATTCCAAATATCAAATCCATATAAGACACATATTTTTAAGAAAAATAATAGAGTAACAAGTGTGTCAATAAATACATGATTTTGATTAGAATGAAAAATTTGTTATACAAGTTCTTCCACAAATATGTTAACATGAGGAAAAACATAAAATATGTCCTAATTTAGGAAATAAATTGGATATGTCACAATCGTTCTCAAGTTAAGGGGATATATTACTCAATAGCACCTCTCCCCCTTGAACATAGAATGTGGCCCAAAATGGATCATTACATACATTTCACATACAACTATGAAGCTCAAAACCAATAGGCTTGACTTCCTATGAAAATCCAACATCATGCATGTGGCATAACCTTATGCTAAACTCCCCAAATAAACTGTTTGTATCTTGGGATTGTCATCTATCCACATTCCAATAAAGATGAAAAATATTCATTCAATAAATAGAGGGTTGAGCATAGTATTGAATCTACTACTTAATCCTACATTGCAAAAGGAAGAGACACCCTTGAATAGGGAATATGCCACAACTTCCTGGAATTTTTTTTCCCAAGGAGCAAGATGCACAAATCTAGTAGGCTTACTGAATGGAATGAGAGTTGAGGGCGCCTTCATCTATTTGGACATAACCTGAAAATTTTGATCAGCATACCTTGAGCCTAATCATTAATACACATAGTATAATCCATCATAGTTCTCTATCCTTGTTAGCTTTTGATAGGTCCAAACTCAAAATCCATCACTATTTGTGATCCAATAATGCGCTTTCTACTGACAAACCCCGTCCACTATAATAACTATATAATGACAAGGGGAAGCTTAAAATGAACTACACCAACCATTTTGTATCAACAACTTGCTATTTACCTATTGGATAACAAGTCTGTAAAAGGTCATAATCAACCAAAAGAGAAGACAAATCCAACCAAAAAGGATATCGAACTTGTCCTCAACTCTCTATATTAAAAAAAATTCGTCCATGACTAAACATATGCTAGGGAATCGGTGATTTTCCATATACCATACTAAAATACCTACACAATTGTTTCCTTTATACAGATACGCATGGTAAAATTCACCATACTGCTCTATTCTTGTTAGACTTTGATAGGTCCAAAGTCAAAATCCATCACTATTTGTGATCCAATAATCCACTAATTATTAGAAGTCTGAAAAGACACCCCGCTACTAGAACCTAACCAATATATGTGATGGGAACAATAAGATATCACCAACCTAGGCTTGTGTTTTGACTTCCTCAGTCGCTTGGCTAGTACCAACTAATGACCCACTTATGTTCTAGATGAGGCAATTGTTGCTACAAAAGCTATACCCTGAGAAGTTGTAGTAATTGTACCATGAGAAGCTACAATACTTGTACTTTGAGAATCTATGGGAGGTGTTTGTTGATGTGGGAAGTCACAAATGAAGTGGTCATAAGCGTGATATAAAAAACTATTATTGTATAAATTTAGATACTACACTTTCAACTGACAAACCGTACCCACTATAATAACTATAAACTCAAGGTGAAGCTTGAAATGAACTACACCAATCATTTTGGATCAACAAATTTCTATTTATCTATTGGAGAAAAAGTATATAAAAGGTCATATAAATCAATCAAAAGAGGAGACAACTCCAACCAAAAAGGATATCAAACTTGTCCTCAACTCTCTAGATTAAAATTTTCCATCCATGACTAAACATACGCTAGGGAATTGATGATTTTCCATCTACCATACTACAACACCTACCCAATCGTTTCCTTATACACATATGCATGGTAAAATCCATCATAAAACTCTATCCTTGTTAGAATTCAATAGGTCCAAACTCAAAATCCATCACTCTTTATGATCCAATAATCCACTAATTCTTAGAAGTCTAAAAGGTCACCCCACTACTAGAACCTAATACCAATATTTGTGATGGGAACGATAAGATATCACAAACCTAGGCTTGTGTTTTGACTTCCTTGGCCACTTGGATGGTACCAACACCTTCATTTCCTTATAATAACCTTCTATTGACAAACCCCATCCACTATAATCGTTTCCTTATAATTGAATAAGAAGAGAACTTATTTAAGTTCACAATGTCTTGATTGAGTCTCCTTTTTTTGTTGGAAAACAAAAAATTCTACCACTGATTTTGTTCTAGTGAACCATTATGAATCATTATTACACACAAATTTATCTAGTGATCTAATGCTCCTCCAATGGTTTTAAGACCTTGTCAACATATCATACATGCTCTTCCCAATATTTTCTATAGGAAAATATATTATAAAAAACTACCAACACAAATGGCATGATCACCAAAACTTTATAGTGACCTTCTTGTGTTTTGAATATTGATTTTCGAATGTCTTCTTGCATTCAATGTAGATATTACAAGATCACTCACGTAAGCATTTAGTGGATAATATGGAATGATATTCACCATCTTGTTGCAAATGTTATTTATTTTGGAAGTGACAATAAACTTGTTTCCTAAAAAACGTTTTTGGAGATGGGCAACAAAAGGAATAGAACAAAAAATTCTACAAGGAAGGATCTATCTCCTGAAATGCTCCATGGTATTTAAGAGAAAAATCAAGGTCGGGCATTGAAAAACATAGACATGCAACTACCAGTGCCTCAGATACTAGCACAATGAACGACACAATGACTTCTAGTTCAGCTCCATAAGTGAAGCGGATGCGTCCAACGAAGACCATTCAAATTCCGACAACAAGTCATCCTCCAACCAAAAATCCACCACCAACCAATGATGAAGTGATTCAGGACATTCAAATATTGGAAGAAGCCGAGTATGCAGAACTGGATGTGCATCGAGTTGTGGATTTGCAATATTCCCAAGAAGACCACACACATGTTGAACACACTCCCAATCTAAAACAACATGTGAACAAAGTGCCACAACAAAGTGGTGGTGGGTCTCATACTTCTACTATACCTACTTTACCTCAATTGTCCATTGCACGATGAAGAAGAATTGCTACATGTATTCATGTGGATGAAAGTGCCCTAACAGGTCTTGAATTTCAGTTACTTAAATGACCTATTGATTGGCAATGCAACAAAATTGTCAAAGAATTTTTTGAATCTAAGAGTGATACATCGAAATGTCAATTATTTTTAGCTTTGTTAAAATCAAATTGGTTAGGCAATGTTAGGAAATTTTAAGGCATAATTTTAGTTATAAGTTCGGAGACTAATAGCCATGTTTTTAGAAATATCCAAGTTGCATTTAATTTAATTGGAAATATGTCTCATACAAAATATCTTAATGCGGTCCATTGTGTACTATCTGCATTAGTTATAAGCAAAAGAATGAGGTGTATTCTCCTTATATCAAACACATCTCACCTCTTTAAAGTAGATAGAAATACTCTCCGTTATGGAAGGTCAAATCTCAGTTGAAGGTGTAAGGGATGGTGACATTGGGATATAACAATGCTCAACTAAAGAAGGTGTTGTAATAAAAGTATTATTTGGGGATGCCAAACGATGATAGGCGTATTTTTTCTCCTAAGGTGGGGGTAATGCTAATAAAATTATCACTACCTCATCTAATTGGTTAACGCTTGAATGTTTTACGTTAGTCGGAGAATTTTCACTCCACTTAACATGTGATAACTATTGAAGTTGATGTAATTCATGCCAAAATTAGAACGTTAACTATCCTACACTCAATGGGTACAATATTTTGTCTCATCCATCAAAATCCTACACACAATGGGTAGGAATTTATCTCTCATCCATTACATAACTATGATTCCATGTTTCTTTCCACCATTTTTGTTTTCTTTTATATCAACAAATTAACAAAAAGCTTTCCCTACTTGATATAACAAAATATTATATTCAATAAAATTCCTCATTGTTTCTTTTAATGTCTCTTACTAAGAGAAACCCTCAATTCAAAAATCGCCAAAATTGAGGGTCTCTGGGCCATGGACCTAAGGGAGAAAGGAAACCCTAGCATTATTCCAATGTATTTATTCTAATAGAGTTGATGGTTTGACGATCCAAGCCATGTTCATCGTTCTATGGCTAGTTGCATCTCGCCTCTTGGAGGATTTCAGGGAAATGTGTTGAATTGGTCCCAGAGGCATAGAATTTGATCTGGGAAATAGAATTGAGTTCCGTGAAATGATGCATGTTTTTTAGTAGGTTCGACATGTGAAAATTGGCCACAATTTCATAGTCAACTCATTTCCAAATTTGACCCACTTGTGCAAGAATTATACTATCTCTCACTCAGAGAAACCCTAGATTACAAAATCACTGAAATGGAGGGGCTCTGGGCCATGCACCCAAGGGAGAGATGCACCCCTAGAATTATTATGATGTCCTGATTCCAACGAAGTCGACAATTCATCGATCTAAGCCATGGTCATCGTTCTATGGCCAGTTGCAACTCGCCTCCTAGAGGCTTTCAGGGACACATGTTGAATTGGTCCTGGGGGCATAGAATTTGATATAGGAAATAGAATTGAGTTCCATGATATGCTGCAAGTGTGTTTGGGTGGGTTCAACAAACAAACATTGGCCACATTTTTACGGTCGACTCATTTCCAAATTTGACCCCCTTGTGCATAAATTGCACTATCTCTCACTGAGAGAAACCCTAGATTACAAAGTCACCAAAATGGAGTGTCTCTAAGCCATGGACCTCGGGGAGAGAGGAACCCCTAGCATTATTATGATGTCCTAATTCCAACTAAGTTGACAGATCATCGATCTGAGCCACGATCATCGTTTTATGTCCAGTTGCAGCTCGCCTCCTAGAGGGTTTTAGGGACACATGTTGAATTGGTCCCGAGAGAATAGAATTTGATCCAAGCAATAGAATTGAGTTCCATGATGAGATGCTACAAGCGTTTTTTGGAAGGTTCAACATGTAAACATTGGCCACGATTTCATGGTCGACCCATTTCCAAAGTTGACCCCCTTTTGTAGGAATTGCACTATCTCACATTGGGAGAAACCCTTCAAAATCGTTGAAATGGAGGGGCTCTAGGCCATGGAACTAGGGGAGAGAGGCATGCCTATCATTATTTCAATGTCATTATTCCAACAAAGTAAATGGTTCATCAATTCGAGCCACAATGATCGTTCTATGGCTAGTTGCAAATCATCTCCTATAGGATTTCACGAACACATGTTGAATTGGTCCTGGGGCATATGATTTTATCCGAGCAGACGAATTGAATTCCATGAGATGTTTCTAGTTTGTTCGGGTAGGTTCTGGGTGTTAAAATCTGCCACAACTTCATGGTCAATTCATTTCCAAATTTGACCCCACTGTGCAGGAATTGCATTATCTTTCACTGAGAGAAACTCTATATTACAAAATGGTCAAAATGGAGGGGCTCTTGGCCATGGACCTAGGGGAGAAAGGCGCCATGATTCCAACATAGTTGGTGGTTCATTGATTTGAGCTATGGTCATCATTTTATGTCCAGTTGCAACTCGCCTCTTAGAGGCTTTTAAGAACACATGTTGAATCAGTCCCGAGGACATAGGATTTGATCTGGGAAGAAGAATTGAGTTTCATGAGATGATGCAAGTGTGTTTGGATAGGTTCGATGAGTGAATGTTTTCCATGGGTTCACGGTTTAGCCATTTCCAAATTTGACCCCCTTGTGCGAGATTTATAGTGTCTCTCACTAAGAGAAACCTTACATTACAAAATCACCAAAATGGAGGGCCTCTGGGCCATGGACCCAAGGGAGATAGGAAGCCATAGAATTATTCTGACATCCTAATTCCAACAGTGTCGACGGTTTTTCGATCGGAGCCACAGTCATCATTCTATGGCCAGTTGCAATTCGCCTCCTTAAGGCCTTCATGGACACATGTTGAATCGGTCTCGGGGGCATAGGATTTGATCCAGGAAGCAAAATTGAGTTCTGTGAGATGTTGCAAGTTTTTTTGGGTAGTTTTGATGTGTGAACATTGTCCAAAAGTTCATGGTCGACTAATTTCGAATGTTGACCCATTTTTGCATAAATTACAATCTATCTTAATGAGAGAAACCATAGATTACAAAATCTATGAAATGGAAGGGCTCTTTGCCATGGACCTAGGGGATATAGGCACCCCTAGCAATATTCTGACATCTTGATTCAAACGGTGTCAATGGTTCATCGATCTGAGCCACATTCATTGTTTTATGGCCAATTGCAACTCGCCTCCTGGAGGCTTTCAAGGACACATGTTGAATTAGTCCTAAGGGCATAGAATTTGATCCGAGTAGCATAATTGAGTTCTGTGAGATGTTGCAAGTGTGTTTGGTAAGGTTCGACATGTGACCATTGGCCATGAGTTCACGGTCGAATCATTTCCAATGTTGACCCCTTTTTGAATAAATTGCAATCTCTCTTTAACTAAGAGAAAACATAGATTACAAAATCACCAAAATGGAGGGGCTTTGGGTGATGGACCTAGGGGAGAGAGGCACCCCTAGAATTATTCCAACATCCTGATTCAAACAAATTTGAAAATTCGTCGATCCTATCCAAGGTCATCACTCTATGGCTAGTTGCAATTTGCCTCCTCGAGAATTTCAGGGACACATGTTAAATTGGTCCTCGAGGTATAGGATTTTATCCAGGCAGTAGAATTGAGTTTCGTGAGATGTTGCAAGCATTTTTGGGTAGATTTGATGTGTGAATGTTGGCCATCAGTTCATGGTCAACTGATTTCAAATGTTGACCCCGTTTTTGCATAAATTGCAATGATCTCTCTTACTAAGAGAAACCCTAGATTACAAACACGTTGACATGGAGGGGCTCTAGGCCATGGACTCAAGGGAGAGAGGAACCCCTAGCATTATTCCAATGTGTTGATTCCAATAGACATGACGGTTCATCGATTTGATTCATGGTCATATTTCTATGGCTAGTTGCAACTCACCTCCTCGAGGCTTTCAAGGATACATGTTGAATTGGTCCCGAGGGAATATGATTTGATCTGGGCATCATAATTGAGTTATGTGAGATGATGCAAGAGTGTTTAGGCGGGTTCAACGTGTGAACAGTGGCCATGATTTCAATGCTGACCCCTTTTTTCATAAATTGCAATCTCTCTTACTAAGAGAAACCCTAGAATCGGTTTCCAAGATTCTATGTTTCTATATTAGGTTTCTTGGTTTCTAGGGTTAGATTGTTGTTTCTAGGGATAGAATAGGTTTCTAGGGAATCTAGGGATAGATTAGATTTCTAATGTTTCTAGGGATATATTAGGTTTCTAGGGATAGATTAGGAGCAGGGAATTAAGAGAGACTGATGATTACACCTGGTTGTTGTTGTTGAGGAGAATGAGAATGAGGGAAAAGTGGTTGTTGATATGTACGAATAATTTCTATACACCCCACACGGGTCGAAAAAAATATGGTATGTTGTTTGCATCCCCAAGTAACAAGTTCCAAACAAAGATTGTGTAATTAATTGTTAGTTCCCTATTCACCATTAGAGTTACAAAGGCAATTATATTTTTTTTAACCAAGGAAGTAACCCCTTTGTTCCTTTCTATTTACTTATGAAAAAATTTCAAAGTGAGAGACTAGAGAAACAACAAATGAAAGATGTAGCTAAGTATGATTAACGTACAATAAATTTCCAACTAATGGTTAGTAGAAACTAGCATTCACTTGAGGCATGAGACGCAACTTAACCTTCCACTAAAAAGGGATTAGTGCTCTCGCTTCATCTTCATGTCAAGGGAAATAAATAAAACTAACCAACATGCAAAGGGAAATTCATCTAATCATTGACACACTGTTGGATTATGTAACTGTCTTGAGGTTTTCGAGAAAGACCCAGGTTCTTCGCGGTTCAAGGAACCAACAAAACCCCTTTTCACTGGCCCTTTCGGTAAAAGCCTACAAATAGACTGAGGTCTCACCCGAGGTGGAGCTATGGGGGAGCTACAGAATCAAGTTTCCACAGCTAAGTGATGAGTTGTTCAGAAAGACTACTGAGCAACGCACTACGGGGCTCACGCTATGAACTGAAGACTGCGTGACAATAGCCTTTGTCACGATCAACACTTCTACAAGCTAAGATGCTTGCACAACCAACGCATCCAAGGACTGCACGGTCCAAGTAGGATTCAATCGACAGGACAATGCAACTGACTTATACGCTTCCTCTTCAGATTTAACCACTATTGATGACCTTACTTAGTGATTTATTCATTCGTCTACTGCCTTAGATTATTTAGTCTTATGAATTATGCAATGGGAGGAAGTAGACTACTTTGCACACATCCGGTGCTGCGCTTCAAGGGAGTCGCACGGCACGAACTCTTCAACGTAAGTGCTTATCTAAATGACTTATGCATTCGTTAACTCATAAATACTGCGCATTCAACATTCATCCATACATGTGATACTTAACATATTATTCCCATCTCAGTCCCATGGTGAATACATATAAAAGCATGAACATATCAATTGATAAATGAGAATTCAAGCATTCATTGTAAGCAAACAGACAAGTGCAAACACATAACCAATCACACTGCATAAGATTTAACGTGGTTCACCCCGAGAATGGGAGCTATGTCCACATAAAATGTTGTTGTATTATTCTTTGGGAAGGGTACAACAGTTCCAGTCTACGCACTCAGCTGCAGACTCTCCTCTCTCTCAATAGGCCTCTACGCACACAACTTGCAGAGCCTTTAAAATGGCAATTAAAGTAGGTCTTGTTCATGATTATACAATGAGATACAAACCCAACTCTAAAGAGTAACCAAAATCATAACAACCCTTTCCCTTACAAAATATGCCTTATTTATAGATCATGCCCATAGGTCATGTCTTTACAATAGCTAGGTGAAACCCTAAGGGTTTCAAAAACTCTCACGGTTTTCAACTAACCGGACTTGCTGGCTTCTGGTAGCAATTCTTCTGTTGTGACCGCCCACTGCGCATGCTCATAACGCTATCAGCCTCCCTGTCCTGCGCATGTCAATAGGTCACTTTCACGGAGCCATTCTTCCTCTAATGGACTTATGTGACTGGTTCAGGTAATGGTTCTTTGCATGTGTGACTGGTCGCTTTCCTCCGCTTTGCTTCTTACCTGTCACCTGGAAGTCGTGGAGCATCTTTGCCAGAAATAGACCACCAATGGTCTAACCAGAATATATGACATCTTCCATCCAACCTTCTGCCTTGTTGGATCTCCGTAGATCGGGCTCATCGCAATGCTGTCTCCTCGCAGCACTGTACTTCGCAGCTCTTCCGACGCTGCACTGTGCTCCACTTCACAGCATCCCAAAACTGACTTGTCCAAAAAGCCTTCAGCTAAACTGCGCTTAGCTCCGCAATTCCAAAATCTGGCTTGCTAAAAAATGCACTACTTGGGCCAAGCCCAACAGGCCCCTAACACTTACATGCGGCTCGTCCCCGAGCCACCTTCTACTTGCGGTTCTTCCTCTTGCAGTGCCAACTTCGCAGCGAACTCTTGGTATGTTGCAGTCAACCTTTCAACTGCTTCCTTAGTATCTTGCTCAACTTGTTTGATGGTTTCCAACCTATTAGTTGTTATATCATCCTCAGCTTGTTGTTCCACCTGTTCTTGACCTTCGCGCAGCTCCTTTAACTTTTCTTCAATTTATTGTGTGAGTTCGTGGGCTTCCTCTTGTAGGGGCTGCGAATTGTCTCTGATTTCATTCTCTGTTTCTCGTAACACTTGAACTTCATTTTTTAGCTTCCTGGCTTCTGAGTACCTCTGGAGTCTTTCTCTTGGTAGCAGGGCCTTGACCTATGCGTCCAGCAGTTCTAATGTGGCATGCTTATCCTTCACAACATTCTTGACTTCTAGCAACTCTGGGTCTTCTTCAAGTGCAGTGAACGTTTTCATCACCTCTTCTAACAGATTTTGTCATTTAGCCACATCAATGGCTATACTTTCCGCTGCGGCCTTCTCTTCTTTTTCTCTTAACTGTTGTTGATCTGATGGAGTCTTCGGTTGATTCTGTGCTTCTAAGGAAGCAATCTTAGCTTTGTGGCTAATCTCCATATCTGTTATTTTGGCTTTAAGGTCGTTGACCACCTCACTGATCTTGATGATAGTGTCCACAGGATTTGGATGCATGTTGCATGTCGATATCTCCTTGGCTACCACGAGGACCGTAGACTCTAGTATCTTCTGTCGGTAGTGCTCATCTTGTAGTTCCATAGCCTTTAGCGAGCTAGATTCATCCAACTGTTTATAGCTTTACTGCAGCTCAGCGTGCTGGTTCAGAGCATCGACACTTCACTCATGAATATCCTCAACAACCTACAAATGCAGATTGTGTAGACCGGGAAGTGGTAACTTCGCAATGTCAATGTCTACATGCTCTAAGTCCCGCGTACCCAGGATTAATTGTTCTGGCAGTGGTAGTCTTACTTTGAGGAATCAATATGGACAATGCGGGACTTTGCAGGCACCATCTGGGATAGTTACGGTGTCTTCGGCTGCGAAGTGCCTCCTGAATTTCCTTCAGACTCTGAGTCCCATGGCAACGGTAAGCGGTGATGCACTTTTTCAATCTTCTCTGTAATTCCTTGCAGCGTGGTAAGGTTCTTCTACAAAGCTTCTTGAATCATAATGTCCTTTTTCTCCTTCTCGGTCATCAGATCTTCCATATGTTCCATGACCTTTGACGCGATCATGTAAAAATCATCATCATGAAGTATTGCTTCTGATTGGCCTTTATTGGCTTTCTGCTTCTTCCTCTGTACCTTTGGCTGTATAGGGCTCTCAGCTTCCTTTCTTTTTCCTATCACATGACTCTTCAACAATGGCCATAGGAATGGGATTGGTTTCGCCGGAGTCACTTTGGATATCCACAATTTCAACTCGAAATTCAGCAGGCCATTCCTTCATAATTTTGTCAATTTTTTCTTCAGTCATGTGGTATCTCCTGCGAACCATTCAGGGTTCTTCGTTTGTTCCTTAGCTGAAATGTGAATAGAACGCATGTCAACATAAAAAAATTACAGTGGAATGTACTTAGCCATTACCTCTTTTGTTATCCGTGGTGTGACAATGATGACCTCACACAACTGCTCATAATAAGTTTAGAATACTTCAGCTATCGCATGTTGTCTTTGTGAATTCAAGTTCGCCCAAAGGTTTGCATAGAGGGCTCCTCTGCAATCACCGCTCAGTTATTATGCCAACGTACTCCTTCGGGTCCTTCCACCCTATGAAGGAAATCAACACTATTAACCATGTAAAATGAAACACAAATAGTTCACTATTAACTATCTGTGTTTCATTTAGTTCCTCTAGGAACTCATTCAATAGGTATTGACAACAGTTGAATCGTCCACCCTCCGCGACTGTGGCACCAAGTAGTACTGCACCCGCATGTACCTCCAATGGTCTTGCTTTTATGAGAATCTTGTTGGCTAACAGTTGCGTGACAAACCATGTGGCCTTATCATCTATGTCCTCCATTTGAAAGCCTTGCTTTTCTTTGACAATGGTTTGCGTTTTCTTCATCTTCGTGGCAACTTCTTTGTCTCTGCTTTTCCCTTGAAAGAACTGCTTCATATCTTCACCTCTTTTGCTCAATGCAGTGATCCAGTCGATTAAGTCAATGTTCAGGTCGATATTATGATCAAGCCACAAACATCCCTGGTGGATGTGCGACATCAGAGTTCGCACCACCACATTCAGCTCTGGTGTTCTGTCAAAGTGCAGGAGTCTCAACAGGTTGAGCAGTCCCGATCTGACTACACCGGATAACCAACTCTCTGTGACCAGGTTGAGGTTTCCTTTCATGTCTTTCTTCCAGCACATGTACTGGTCGGGATGGAACTGCGGAAAATTAGGTTTATTGGGGTCCTTCTGCATCTGAAGCAGATCGTGGTCTTCCCACATACATTCTGGGATCTTACCCAACATATTTCCTCCCACTTCGACATGCTTCGACATAGGCGAGAGTGGAATTTCATAATTAGCATTCTTCATTAGCTTGATGACCAGTGCGTCCAGTGCACGCAGCAAGATATAGTCATGGGTGAGCTTCAATGGTATTTCCTTGTCGGCTAGTGGTGCTTGTGGCACTATGGAACTCATCTTCTGTTGCTTCACTTTCGACACCACTGGTTCTTTGCCTTTATCCTACATTGCTGGAGCATGTCTTGGTGATCTTTGGGAAGCTTGACCTAGTTCTATTACAACTTTCTTGATTAGGGTTCTCATCAACCCTTCGATTCCTCCGTAATTAAATACCTTCATAGTCTCCGGGCCGTGAACTCTTTCTCAATAGCGGAGCTTTCAGACATTCACTAGACAAATCAGGGTAGAACAACTGGATTTCTGAGAACTTGCTATGAACAATCGCACAGTATCGCTCGCAAGAAAATTTAAGGGTTTTGGTAATGCCTGCGAGTCCAAATACAACGGTATTTATAGGCACGACTAGCCTCCTCCGCACACTTCAATGGCTAGATAAGAATTAAATGCAGTATCCATTGGCCAAATCCACTGAATATTTCGGTCCTTTCCTTCATTAACTCATTCAGAACGGTTATTTTTGCATTAAATGCTCAAGCGGTCACTGGAAAAAGTACTGTATAATGGCTATTTTTGCATTAAATGCTCAAGCGGTCACTAGCAAAAGTACTGTATAATGGCTATTTTTGCAACCGACATTCTAATGGTTACTTTTCTAGAATGTTGTGTTGAACTACACGGCGGGTTTTCACTACTCTGGTGCAGTTACTTCACAGTGCTTGATTTCTTGCTCCTGAACTAGCCTCTTTTCTCATTCAACTTGATCTTTGCAGTTGCGGTTTGGTCTTTGCAACTACGCAGTTCCTTTTTTTTCTTTTTCTCTTTTTCTCTTTTCATTTTTTTTTTTGGCGCAGCTTCAGTTCTGAACAAGTGCTGCGTAGTATATACATTTTCCTCATCATACTTCGCGTACAGATTGTTTCCCATTTCTAGTCCGCAATTTCAACTGTACTTGGCACTTAGAAATTTCCTTTCCTTCTTGATCATTAAGGGTTCTGCGAAGCAGGACCATCCCGATAGGGTTTTAGTCTGCTTCCATTGACTAGGTCGGGAAAGCTATCCCTTGTTAACGTGGCTAACTGAGCTGCACCACCATTAGTAACATGTACAACAGTATATGGGCCAAGCCAATGCATCTTACACTTTCCAAGAAACTTCATAAATTTTCTATCATACAGGAGGACTAGATCACCTACCTGAAAGGTCTTGTTTTTTATATGGCGATCATGCCATGCTTTTTCTCTTTCTTTCTGTACTTGTTGGTCAAATCCTGCAATGAAGCGATGCTCCTCCAGACCAACCAAGTGTAGAAGCCTTTCTTCTAGTGCATCGCGATATTCCATGTTTGTGAATGCAACTATTCTTAAGCTGGGAACAATGTATTCCATAGGCATTATTGCATCCTGTCCATAGGCTAGCCTAAAAGGTGTGTGGCTAGTCAATTTTTTGCAAGTAGTTCTATATGCCCATAAAATGGCTGGAATGAGTAGGTCCCAATCATCCCTATTAACATTGCATACCTTAGTTAGTGCATTCTCCAGTACCTTATTGAATGATTCAACAGTTCCATTTGCTTGTGGATGATATGGCATACTTCGTTGATGATGAATGTGGAATTCTTCTGTCAATGCCTCAATGGTTTTGTTCAGAAAGTGATTTCCTTGATCACTCATCAAAACATTTGGGCATCCAAACCTTGTAAGGATGTTCTCAAAAATGAATTGCACGGCAATAACTGCGCTACAGTCCTTCACTGGCTTCGCTTCTTCCCATTTGGTGAGGTAATTAGTTGCAGTAATAATGTACCTCGCACCTGTTCTCTTTTCCGGTGGGTTTATAGGTCCCACCAAGTCGATGGCCCATTTCTCAAATGACTGTAATGTTAGTTGTGGATTTAATGGCATTTCATCTTTTCGTGATGACCTTCCTATCCTCTGACAGACATCGCAGCTTTGTCAATGTTCCTTTCCAGCTTTGTGACTAGTAGGCCACCATAGTCCTACTTGCAATATCTTCTGCGCAGTGGGTTTTCCTACGTAGTGACCTCCTATTGCTCCTGAATGTGCATCTACCAAGATAAATGGTTTGTCGTGCACTAACACACACCTACGCAACACTTCATCCATCCCCAATTTGTATAACTGTCTGAAAATTATGGTGAAGTATGCTACTCTTACTACCAACTGATTCTTCTGCTGCGTAGTAAACTCTAAGGGTGCCAACCTAGTAGTCAAGAATTCTATGATATCTTGATAATAGTCATCGGCAATCTGAATAAAAAACAACTGCGCATCAGGCAGATTGTCTTCAAGGTTCATAGGTTCTTTCCCTAACTCGATCCTTGATAGATGATCAGGTCCTAAGTTCAATCTACCAGGATTAACCACTATGTCAAAGTCATACTCCTGAAAGAGTAACAACCATCTACAGATTCACCCCCCTAATACTGGCTTATTGACCAAGTATTTCAAAACAGAATGGTCGGTGAACATAGAGAAGTGCGCACCCAACAAATAGTGCCTGAATTTTTGAAGTGCATAGACCATAGCTAGGCCTTCCCTCTCGGTGGTGGTATAATTCTTCTCAGTAGATGAGAGCTTCCTGCTCGAAAATTCAATGGGATGGTCAATACCTCCCTCTCTGGGTTGTGCTAATACAACTCCCAACGCTATACATGAAGCATCGACATGGACATGGAATGGCTTCTCCTAGTCTAGAAAAACTAGGATTGGCGAAGTTACCATTTTCTCTTTTAATGTATCAAAGCCTTGCTCACATTCTACGTTCTACATGAATGGTGCATCTTTCTTTAACAGCCTCTCCATGGGTTCGGTTATCTATGCATAACCCTTTATAAACTTTGTGTAGTAACCGGTATGCCCCAATGTGGTGCGCAGCTGCTTTACTGAGTTCGGTGTCGGCAAGTTTACAATAACTGCGATCTTTGCAGGGTCAACCATCAAGCCTTGCTTGCATACAATGTGTCCCAATAGAATTCCATAGAGTACACAAAACATAAACTTCTTCAAGTTTAATAACATTTTATGTTGTATGCACTTTTCCAGCATCAATCTGAGGTTTGCGTAATGGTCCTTCAACAACCTGAATGCTATCCAATCATCAAAATAAGCTTCTAAAAACTTATGCATGAAATCTTTAAATTTTGCGACCACAACTATGGAAAATATGGCAGGCGCATTCTTCAGACCAAACGGAATCACTGTGTACTGGAACGACCCCCATTTAGTGGAAAAAGTGGTCTTATGCCTATCCACGGGATCAATTCTTATGATGATATCCTGAAAATCCATCAGTAAAGGAATATACCTCATTCCCTCCAATGTTATTGAGCACCTCATCAGTGAAGGGAGTGGGAAATGGGTCATGCATCGAAGCATCGTTCAATTTTCTGAGGTCCACGCAGATCCTGTTCTCACCATTCATCTTCTTGTCTTGGACAACCATAGGGCTTATCCACTCAGATTCTTCAACTGGCTCGATGATCCCCGTGTCGAGCATCTTATCAAGTTCTTCCTTGACTCGTTCTTTGTATCGTGGATTCAGTCTATAAGGTCTCTGCTTAACAGGCTTCGTACCAGGCTTAAGAGGTATCTTCATAACCCCTAAGTCGTCTATAATACCTTTCATTTCTATAAACTTTGTTTGGAATAAATCTTGATACTCATGTAACAGGTCAGTGATCTCTACGACCGTCTAATCATCCAAATAGTCTCCAATAGACGTGAACTTCATCTCTTCATTGGTTCCAATGTTCACTTTCCTTGTTTTCATAGGTCCACAAATGTCTGGAATTTCCAACGAAGGTCTCTCTACGTCGCGCACTCCCTCTGACTCTGGTATATTTATGTTGCACGGGTCCTCCTCATCACTTTCTTCTTTATCTTCAACTTCTTTAGCTAGATTATAACAATCCATGGCATGCTCTACCTGTTCCTTCCATTTTGGATGTAGGCTTACAAGTATGCTGTCAACTCCAAATAATTCCTCTAATGTCATGTTTCTATGTGGACATTCTGGTATGAATATTCTTTCCTTAATAATCTGCAAAGCATCATTTATGGTAGGACTCTCATCTTCAAAACTGAAGCTCTTCTGGAAGTTGGCAGTCAAGGTAGGCCAATCTATAATTTCTCTCCGCAGCTCCATGTCTAGATACCACTTCTTTGGAATTTCTTCCTCCAATGTGTACACAAACATATGCACCCATATTGTTTGTGGTCTCTCCTCCCATGCTTGTGAACAGATTTCAATATGCTTTCTTGGATCTTTCTGTCTATTCTATTTTTCAAAGGGTAGTGTAGCCTTGTCAACAAACCTGATCTGCATCTTGATTTTGCACTGATCCCATGTGGTCAGTGTCTGCTTATGCGTAGCCCACCATCTGGAAGGTGTCTCACGTAGTGCCATGTCTAGTGCTGGTAAGCGATGTTCATCTGCAATTGCTATAGTATATTATTTGATAAAGGAATAAACATTAGATAAACCATCATAGGTGGGAATTGGGCATAACTCCTTTCCAATCCAGTGCAGTGACTTTGTAACCAACATGCATCTCTGTCATGTCCCAAATTTGGTATTGGGTCAAAATGGCCTAATCACATTGGCCCTATTCATTAGAGTTTGTCAAATTGATGCTAAAGGTCAAATAATTGCCAAGGAGAAAAATTACTAGTTTCCTAGGTTTGGGGTGGAAGCTTTGGGATTTGGAATAATGGGGATAATAAATGATGTTTGAACATTAGAATGGCATAAATATTTAATAAAGGAGATAAATAAATATATACAAGTGAAAATCAAAGTGGCATTTCATCATGAAGACACATGGAGGAAGTGGGACCCACATATGGCTAGATTTCCCCACTACACTTGGCATCATTCTCTCACCAATTCGAATTCAAGGTGAATGGTAACATACTTGGGGGAGTCCAAAAGGTATTATTCATTGCATGACTCATCCAAGGTCGAAATATAGAGGAAGAGTAACTCCCATGGAAGAGGAAGAGGCAATTTGGAGCTAGTGAGACACTTGGGCTAGATTCCCTAGCTCTATGACAACAATGATGAAGATGCTATGACACCTATGACACAAATCAGACCTGAAGGCTGACATATGACATATATGACATGTCAGGGCTAAAAATAGACTCGAAGAGGGTGCTCAAGGGTGTTAGGACAGCTAAGATGCTTCCACATGTGATTTGGTGGAAGTGGGAGACTAGGAATTGTTGTACAAGTGGTGTTCTTTGGAATATCTTCCCAACTTGAGTTTGAATGAGTCTCTTGGAAGGAATTCAACCCATGGAGGACATTAGAAGTTTATAAATGTCAATAACAAAGAATGAAACCATCTTTTGATCATTTGTAGAATTTGCTATTGCATTTGTGAAGAGGGAGAGCTAGTGGATGACTAGTTTCTTGCCTTAGCCAATTTCAAGGGTGAAAGATTCCCATCCAAGTTGGTAATTGGAAAGGCCATTCAGACCTTTCATTTGGATCTTTAATGGAGTCTTTATTTGCAGGTGTAAGCTACAGGGCAGCACATGGTTTCTTCTATTGCAGCTCACTCCTTCAACCATTTCCAGTTTTGATGGCATATTCTTGATCCTTGAGGGAGGGCATTTTTGGTGAGTTATTGTACTCTTTGGGGAAGCTTTTAATGCCCCATTTCTTTTGTAATATGAATTAAATACTCTTTTCTTCATCTCCAAAAAGTTTCAGGTCAAAATTCCAAGTAGAAATGTATAAATCTCATTTTACTGGAAGAACAATGCCATTTCCCCACTACCTTGTTGTGAGCCAATGTATTGATGATGATTTCGAATGAATGGATGATTCTTTGATATATTTGTGATAAATATACTGCCATGGATGTCTTATACAAGTTTCATGTACTGTACTTGAGCATTTGAAGCATTTTTACTCAGTTTAGTTGTATTCGGAGGTGAAATAGTGCCATTTCCCCAAGGGTCGAATTGGGGATTTTTGCAGTTGAATGGGAGAGGGTGAGAACAATTGTAATAAACCATTAATTGTGAATATGAGACCTTAATAACATACTTAACACATTACTTACCTCTGTTCATAAATTTGAGTGGGTTTGGAGGCATTTGGGAAGCCATTTTCAGTACTTACCTTAGGGGGATTTGAACCCCAAATTACTTGTAAAATTGCATACTTGGTCCAGAATATTAAGAGAGTTTGCAGAGGTCTTTTGGTGTCCATATGTTATCCCTGAACATCATATTCATTTCCTAATATCATTCATAAACCTTCCTTGAATATTTGAAGGCATTTGGAGTCAATTTGAGACCTAGAGACCAATACTAGTCAAAGGGAAATCACTAGTAAAGTTACCTACATTGAACAGAATTGAAAGAGTATTTGCAGAAGTGTTTTAAAGGTACAAAGGCATCCCTGAAACACATATTTATGTTCTAATATCATTCATATACCTTCTCAGAATATTTGGGATCATTTGGGGCAAATTTGGGACCTAGAGATCGAAACTAGTCAAAGGTCGAACCAAGGAAAAAAGTGGAAAATTGCAAGTTTAATAAAATTCCTAACAAGGGACATTACAGTGGTATCAAAGCATGGTCCTTGCACCTGTGTATTAGGTACATACATTCAAGAATAATTGGAAGCCATGTCTTATGATTATGATGAATCCTATGAGTACAATTCTTATGATGAATATGCAGATGCTTATGAGCAATATGAAGCAGAATGTGAATGGTATGAGGAAAAGGTGCCATCATGCAACACTTCTTACAATTTCAAGAGAAATGAAGATTATTCTTATGACTTTAAATCTGATGAATATGAATGTGTCACACCAACCAAGGATAATTCTATGAGTGAGTTCCAAAGATGGAGAGCAAATTATAAAACCTTGCCCCAGCAATATCAAAAATATCAAGAATATCTTGCTTCGAGCAAAAATACACAAAATGCCATGTCTTTTGAGTACTATGCTGAACATATTTTTGAAAATAGGCCCAAAAATGAAGATGTGGAGTTAGTGAAGCAAGGTTTATGCCCTTCTTGTAAGAACCCTTGGAGCGAGTATCATATATGTGTGCATGAAATGATGTCCTCTTTGATGAGAGCTTTTGAGATTTATTCAAGAAGGGATTCCAAATATACCGATCCTAAGGAAAACAAGGGGAAAAATGAATCAGCTTGCTTGAAGGAGAAAAATGAAGAGACATCACAAGAGCATGAAGAAGATTCTATTGAAAATATGGAAGATCATTTCGAGACACCTTCTAGCTTAGACATGAACCAAAGAGCATCTACTGATGGATGCTTAAACTATGAAGGAGTACCTACTGATGGGTGCTCACACCTCTATGTTGGTGACATAGAGATCACTTTTGAAAGTGTTGCTGCAAGCCCAAGTTCCATTAAGCATGATAATGAAGACCTTGTAGTAGTTGAAGAAGAACCAAGATCAACTTCCCCATCACCACTTGAGCTTCATGAAGTTGGTCCAAGCAAAAATAAAGAAGATGAGGAGGTTCATTTGCAAGAGCCTCATTTTCTTGAAGGGTCCTTAAAGATGAATGAAAAGAAGATCCAAGAGTCCCTCAGCATTCTCCATGAGACTCAAGCATTGGTGTCAAATTCTTGTTGGAGAGCTACTTCATTGGAGGAAACATCCTTCCTTGAAGATATGGAGAAGATTCAAAGAGCAATGTGCCACATCAAAGGTAATTTCATGTCTTTGCTTTTTGATAGAAACCATTTGTTTGAGCTTAATGAGTTGTTACATGATGCATACTTGAAGAATAATGAGGATATTCATAAGCTCACAATTCAAAATGAGCAACTTCTTGAAAAGTTCAAGATACTTGTTTTTCCTCCTATGTTTCAGATTGTCAAATGGTAGATTGTTCGGAGGATTCTCATGACATGGTGGATCATGAGAAATGTGAAAATTTGAATGTTTTTGATGTGTTTGGAGATGAACTTGAAGAGATACAAACACTTGATGTGGTGGAAGAAGAATTTGAATTGCCTCTTGATGAAGGTTGTGCAATTTTTAAAGAAGAGCATGATTCATCTACATTGGAACCAAACTATGACAAAGAGTTCACACTTTTGAAGGAGCTGCATGATACTACCCATATGGATCCTCCCCATGATGAAACTTCTGTACTTTTTGATCATTTGGGTGATTTGGTTCATTCTCCTACATCCTACAATTCCATGTTTTGCAACATTAGTCTTAATGAAGTATGGGTGAAAGGGTTCTTTTTGATGGTGCCACATGAGGAGTATGATATGGTTGGAGCACATTCTTATTCACATTTGCAGCAGGATACTTTATTACTTTATGATGATGCACATCTACATGGATGCACCTATGATATGCATTTGAGTCACTTGAAGACTCATGGTTTTTGTTGCTCAACACTTGATTCATTTGATGTTGGAGGAACTTCATCCAACACTTGGGTGAATAGATTTATGATTGGAGAACATTTTTGTTGGAAGCCACATGCTTTGTTATATCTTTATGATGATCACATTCAAGGATGTATGGGTGAGACTTCTTTGAGTCATTTGAAGTCTCCTTGTTTTTTCTGCTCATTATTTGGTTCAGATTTTAGTGGAGATTCTTCATTCACTTCTTGGATGAAAGAATACATGGCTGAATATTTTGATGCATATCACATCCTTTTGGAGCAGCTTTATAGGACATGGGATCCTCACCTATGTCATTGGAGCAGATTTGATTGGTCACTTGAAGCTTGTATGCACTTGGAAAACGGTGGTCTACTTGCTTGGAGGTATAAGCACTTTCGTGATTCTTTGATGAAGCACCTCCTTGATATTAATTTTCATTATGTAGTTATGTACTTTGATGATATATATTTTGTACTCATGATGTTTGGAAGAATGCATACAAGAAAATGGGATCCAGGAATCCTCTTATATGATGGTATGGGTTGAAGAGCACTCTTAATTGTTCGGGAGCAATACAAGCAATGGGACCCTAGAATAATTTTTATCTCATTGGTTTCAAATTTTTTGGGGAAACAAGCAGTACGGGAGATGGATTTCCCCACTTAATAAAGTGATTTTTATCAGAGTAGTGCAGCAGCAAGCATGTTGGTTCCTCTTTAAAATCTTCATGGAAACTCAAAGACTCAAGGTTGGGCAATTCAATGGCAACTTCAAAGAATTATACAGAAAGCAGGTTCTTCAACACCCATGTTTAAAATTGCTTGAGGACAAGCAATATTGGGAAGGGAGGATTTGTCATGTCCCAAATTTGGTATTGGGTCAAAATGGCCTAATCACATTGGCCCTATTCATTAGAGTTTGTCAAATTGATGCTAAAGGTCAAATAATTGCCAAGGAGGAAAATTACTAGTTTCCTAGGTTTGGGGTGGAAGCTTTGGGATTTGGAATAATGGGGATAATAAATGATGTTTGAACATTAGAATGGAATAAATATTTAATAAAGGAGATAAATAAATATATACAAGTGAAAATCAAAGTTGCATTTCATCATGAAGACACATGGAGGAAGTGGGACCCACATATGGCTAGATTTCCCCACTACACTTGGCATCATTCTCTCACCAATTTGAATTCAAGGTGAATGGTAACATAATTGGGGGATTCCAAAAGGTATTATTCATTGCATGACTCATCCAAGGTCGAAATATAGAGGAAGAGTAACTCCCATGGAAGAGGAAGAGGCAATTTGGAGCTAGTGAGACACTTGGGCTAGATTCCCTAGCTCTATGACAACAATGATGAAGATGCTATGACACCTATGACACAAATCAGACCTGAAGGCTGACATATGACATATATGATATGTCAGGGCTAAAAATAGACTCCAAGAGGGCGCTCAAGGGTGTTAGGACAGCTAAGATGCTTCCACATGTGATTTGGTGGAAGTGGGAGACTAGGAATTGTTGTACAAGTGGCGTTCTTTGGAATCTCTTCCCAACTTGAGTTGGAATGAGTCTCTTGGAAGGAATTCGACCCATGGAGGACATTAGAAGTTTATAAATGTTAATAATAAAGAATGAAACCAGATTTTGATCATTTGTAGAATTTGCTATTGCATTTGTGAAGAGGGAGAGCTAATGGATGACTAGTTTCTTGCCTTAGCCAATTTCGAGGGTGAAAGATTCCCATCCAAGTTGGTAATTGGAAAGGCCATTCAGACCTTTCATTTGGAGCTTTAATGGAGTCTTTATTTTCAGGTGTAAGCTACAGGGCAGCTCATGGTTTCTTCTATTGCAGCTCACTCCTTCAACCATTTCCAGTTTTGATGGCATATTCTTGATCCTTGAGGGAGGGCGTTTTTGGTGAGCTATTGTACTCTTTGGGGAATCTTTTAATGCCCCATTTATTTTGTAATATGAAGTAAATACTCTGTTCTTCATCTCCAAAAATTTTCAGGTCGAAATTCCAAGTAGAAATGTATAAATCTCATTTTTAATGGAAGAACAATGCCATTTCCCCACTACCTTGTTGTGAGCCAATGTATTGATGATGATTTCGAATGAATGGATGATTCTTTGATATATTTGTGATAAATATACTGCCATGGATGTATTCTACAAGTTTCATGTACTGTACTTGAGCATTTGAAGCATTTTTACTCAGTTTAGTTGTATTGGGAGGTGAAATAGTGCCATTTCCCCAAGGGTCGAATTGGGGATTTTTGCAGTTGAATGGGAGAGGGTGAGAACAGTTGTAATAAACCATTAATGGTGCATATGAGACCTTAGTAACATAATTAACACATTACTTACCTCTGTTCATAAATTTGAGTGGGTTTGGAGGCATTTGGGAAGCCATTTTCAGTACTTACCTTAGGGGGATTTGAACCCCAAATTACTTGTAAAATTGCATACTTGGTCCAGAATATTAAGAGAGTTTGCAGAGGTCTTTTGGTGGCCATATGTTATCCCTGAAAATCATATTCATTTCCTAATATCATTCATAAACCTTCCTTGAATATTTGAAGGCATTTGGAGTCAATTTGAGACCTAGAGACCAATACTAGTCAAAGGGAAATCACTAGTAAAGTTACCTACATTGACTAGAATTGAAAGAGTATTTTCAGAAGTGTTTTAAAGGTACAAAGGCATCCCTGAAAAACATATTTATGTTCTAATATAATTCATATACCTTCTCAGAATATTTGGGATCATTTGGGGCAAATTTGGGACCTAGAGGTCGAAACTAGTCAAAGGTCGAACCAAGGAAAAAAGTGGAAAATTGCAATTTTAACAAAATTCCTAACAAGGGACATTACAATCTCCTTGTAGATACTTCATGCATACGAATTTGCCAGTTTTCCAGTCCTGCATTAGAGTCTGAGATGCAAGAGTTGTCACATCTGCAGTTGAGTGTTCCATCCGCAGTAGGATTAATATAGTCTTCCTGGTTCACAGTAATCTTGTAAAGGCGGTCCAAGTCTTGAGCTCTGGATTCTTCCTGAATCGACTCACTATATCTATCTCCGTCTGAAGAGTCCAATGGTGCGATGACCTTGAGATGCTTTCCTTCAAAGATCATCTTCTTTTTTTTCAATTTTATGATGGTGAGGTTATCCATAGCCCAGCCAATTCTCAACAGTGTTGGATAAGGCTAACTATCATCCGCAATCTCGATAACCTCGAAGTATGCATGACTTTGCACTCCATCAATTTCAACAATAACATTGGCTAACCTTCCAAAAGGTATACCTTTCTCCTGGTTGGCCATCCTCAACTGGATAGGTGACCATAACATATTTGGTCTCCCCATCTGCTGCCATATCTGTTTGGTTAAGAAATTTACTTCAGATCCCAGATCAAGGATGATCTCATCCATTTCATAGTCTCCTATCTGTGCACTTAGTCTCATTTCTCGGCCTGATATTTTGTGTTTCTTGATCTGGTGAACTGCACTATCAGTAGTCTCCATCTCGCTCTATGGCTCATACTGGTTTAATAGTTTTTGAAACTCTACCATAGTGTCTGTGCTTTTCAGCAACTTCATGCAGTTCCTTAGGAACTGCGCAACAGATGTTACTATCTCTACTGTGGTGCTCGTTTTGTCATAAGTAGTCGGGATATCTTCTATGAGTGGTGTTTCACTGCGCAATGAGATTCTTGGCGAACTGAGTACTGAATCTTTGAAGATGTCTCGCGCTTCTTCAAAGACTTCTCTGTTTTTCTCCAAGTTGAAAGTAGGTGCTTTCCCAGTAGCTTTTCTTATCCATATTGTCTCAAGAGGAGTCTGCTTAGTGTTAAAGTCTCCAAAACTCGAAGCTTATGCTCCTCTATCTCTCCCTGTCGTAGCGCCGCTTCACATCACTGCATTGATACTTGGATCTCCAGGTCTATTCTCTACTGCGATCAATTGAATGTTTGGGTTTGGTGCATCTTGCCGCTTCTGTTTCTGCATTTCTACCTCTAACACTGGGCAGTCTTCAATAACATGATCGAACGATTTACAATAACTACACGTAGTGCATGGGTTGGTACAATCTCTAGACACGTGACCTAGCTGGCCATAGTTATAATAGATTACTTGACCTCGGCCTCGTCCTTGCGCCAGGCCGGCATTCCTTCCTCTCCTGCAGTATCCTTCACGACCTTTGTATGCTCCCTGATCGTGTTGCATGTTATCTTGTTTTTGCGGAGTCTCTTCTTGGACTCTGTATACTCCTCCATACATATGCTCGATATCTTTCTTTCTTTCCAACATGAGCTCATATGCACGGCAGTTGGACTCATCATGGCCAACTAACTTACATAAATTTCAATATAGGTTCTTAGGTGTTCTTACATATTTCTCAATTAAGTAGCAATCCTCTGGCCAATGTCCTCTAGTTCTGCATATTTCACACCATGGCCCTTGGTTCTGATTTAATGGGTTTGGTGCACCCATGTTAAGGAATTCTTGGAATAAAGGATAATGATCCTTCGTGTGTCCTTCTCCCTTACAACCTATACACCATACTTCTTGTCTCTCTTGGTTTCCTTTCTTTATATCCTGTAGTTGTAGTGTCAGGGTGGCCAACTGGGTCTGAATTTGAGACATCCTAGTGCCAATTTCTCCAATATGTGAAGCTTCTAACTTCATCACGATCTCCAAGGCTTCTTCCTACGAAGCCACTTTCTGCAGCATCAAAGACAGTCTGATATGGGGAAACAACGCGGCTATAAACCATTCCTGGTGCTATTGTGGTGCTATGACGAAACTTACTTGGTCCAACAGCGTCTTAAATTTCTGGTCAAATTCCCAGACTGTCTCATTAGGTTTCTGCTTGATTTCCTTTAAGTCTGTGATACATTGGTATTCTCACTTCAGCTTCTTAAATTCTGCTAAAAGTTCAGCCTTAATTTCTAGTAAGGTTCTCTGATGCCCAACATAATACTTCATGAACCAATTCAAGGCTCTGTCTCTAAAGGTAGTGGTGAGCTGCACTCGCTTGACAGCATCATCCTAGACTTGCTTAACACTCCATACAGCTCACATAGAAACCAATGTTGCTCAAGGTCCTCTAGACCCATTCCTTTGAATATCGGCAGCTTAATATCATCAGTCATCCTTCTTCTAGGTGGTGTGAGGTTTTGTATAGGATTCTGCACGAAAAAAATAAATGGGGTATTGTACGAAATGTTTTGATTCGGAATATTCTGAGTGGCAGGGATATTCACAACTAGGGGGTTTTGAACTGGTGTATTTTATGCAATGGGAGGCGTAGTGTTCACAACCGGTGGGTTCTACGGAGTAATAGGCTGATAGGTGGAAGATTGAGGTGCAGTTTGGCTATCAGGTTCGGCTTGTGAATCAATATCTACGCGGAGTCCATGTCCACTAGAAGTCTTCTTAGGGGTATATTTATATCTCTTTCCACTTCTAAAATTATGTGTCTCTTCGTCAGACTCACTATAAATGCTATTGACCATGAAAGATTCAAAAAATTTCACTGCATTCTAAAAATGCCTTTCTCGGCTAAAAGCATTTTAATGTATAAACTGAGGTTGTTCAGATACTTACCTCTGAAACCCTTGAAAAACAATGCTTCAGCTATGCTGTAGGACTTTAGAATGTCCACGGTGAACTCCGTCACGAAGATTTGTAGTGTACTGTCAACCCAGAAGTCGACTGCTCGCTTGAATGGACTATCTACTGCTTTGAGCCTTTTAATGAGCTCTGGTGTCCACTCAGTTGGTACATCTCATGGGGTACAGTTTCTACGCTCTGTGATCCTTGACACCCACTCATGTAGCTCATTTCCAAAAGAGGCCCAAAATATTTCATGAATATCTTTCCACAGGTATTTGTTCAACCACTGAACGTCAAAGAGATGTGGATGCCTATTTTCTTCCCTTGTGAAATCTCTTTATGTCTTGTCACACCACGCCCAGATTTATTTCCTTTCTGGATTTCAAACGTTAATACCCAAGGAAGCTTCTTTTTCATCGCACATCACGACTTCAACTCATCATGGATTCTTAGCGCGAAAATGGAACCATTTGTTGGCTTATGTAACTATCTTGAGGTTTTCGATTAAGACCCAGGTTCTTCACGGTTCAAGGAACCAACAAAACCCCTTTTCACCGGCCCTTTCGGAAACAGCTTGTGAACAAACTGAGGTATGGCCCGAGGTGGAGCTATGGGGGAGCTACAGAATTAGGCTTCCACAGCTACGTGAAGAGTTGTTCAGACAAACTACTGAGCAGTGCGCTGCGGACTGAATACTTCCCGACAATAGCCTTCGTCGCGGTCAACACTTCTACAAGCTAAAATGCTTGCACAAGCAGCGCATCTAAGGACTGTGCGGTTTGGGTAGGATACAATCGACAGGATAGTGCAACTGAATTATACGCTTCCTCTTCGGACTTAACCACTATTGATTACCTTACTAAGTGCTTTAGTCATTCATCTACTGCCTTAGGTTATTTAGTTTTATGACTTATGCAACGGGATGAAGTAGACTACTCTGTGCACATCCGGTGTTGCACTTCAAGGGAGTCGCGCGGTACGAACTGTCCAACGTAAGTGCTTATCTAAATGACTTATGCATTCGTTAACTCATAAATACTACGCATTCAAAATTCATCCATACATGTGATACTTATCATATTATTCCCATCTCCTTCCCATGGAAAATAGATATAAAAGCATGAACATATCAACTGATAAATGAGAATTCAAGCATTCATTGTAAGCAAACAGACAAGTGCAAACACATAACCAATCACACTGCACAAGATTTAATGTGGTTCACCCCCAGGATGGGAGCTACGTCCCCAATAACTGTTGTTGTAATTTGGGAAGGGTACAATAGTTCCAGTTTGTGCACTCAGCTGCAGACTCTCCTCTCTCGCAATAGGCCTCTATGCACACAGCTTGCAGAGCCTTTACAATGGCAATCAAAGCAGGTCTTGCTCAAGATTATACAATGAGATACAAACCCAACTCTAGAGAGTAACCAAAATCATAACAACCCTTTCCCTTACAAAATATGTCGTATTTATAGATCATTCCCGTAGTTCATGTCTTTACAATAGCTGGGAAAAACCCTAAGGGTTTCCAAAACTATCATGGTTTTCAGCTATCTAGAATTGCTGGCTTCTGGTAGCGAATCTTCCATCGTGTCTGCCCTCTGCGCATGCTCACGTTGCTATCAGCCTCCTTGTCATGCGTATGCCAACATGTCGCTTTCACGGAGCCGTTCTTCCTCTAACGGCCTTATGCGACCGGTTCAAGTAGTGGTTCTTTGCATGTGTGACCGGTCACTTTCCTCTGCTTTGATTCTTACCCATCGCCTGGCAGTCATGGAGCATCTTTTCCAAAAATAGACCACCGATGGTCTAACCAGAATATATGTCGTCTTCTATCCAACCTTCTGCCTTACCGGATCTTCATAGATTGGGCTCACCGCAGCGCTGTCTCCTCGTAGCACTGTACTTCACAGCGCTTCCAATGTTGCGCTGCGCTCCACTTCACAGCATCCCGAAACTGACTTGTCCAAAAAGCCTTCAGCTGAACTGCGCTTAGCTCCGCAGTTCAAAAATATGACTTGCTCAAAAATTCCCCACTTGGGCTAGGCCCAACACACGCATTAGATGCAATCCACCCTATTCCAATCTAACTCATATCATTTTTGTTTTCATAATCAACATTACCATGGAATTAAATGCTCTAGTATATTTCTATAAGATTTGTCACATCCACATATTTTTAGATAAAATGTTTTCCGATATATTTCATGTTGACTCATTCCACTCTTATATTATTCTAACTTAGACAATCAATATCTCTAACATTTAAATTCTATCCTACAAACTTCAAAAAGTCTTATCCATTCTCTCATTTTAGTGATGAAATTTTTTGTTTCATGTGACCTTGTCCTCTTCAAACTCTCTTAAGTAACTATGGGATATTTATTCATGTTTGTTTAGGTATTGTATATAGTGCCTTTAGCTTCTATGTGTAACCCTCGGTTATCCCTACTCCTTATTTTTCCATCAAATTTAGGCATTGAATCTATATTAGTGGTTTTGTAGCAGATGTTTGCATTAGTACAACTGATATTTACACCTCAATTGTAACTTGATGTATGACCTTATATTCTACCAAAGAACCTTGGTGTTCTTTATGATGGATAAAATTATGGTAGAAATGAAAACCATGGTTTAACACTCATTTAGACAAGGTTAGGATACAAGGATTACAAAGCTATTGACACCAACCTTAAGCATAGTTGTCTTTTTTTGCTATTGATGAAGCATAAGAAAAATTGATGCACACCATGTACAACCAATTTGCACAAATTACATGTTGATCAATGTCTCCTTATCTCCCATTAAGGTCCAACAAATACCTTTTTCAATAAAAATTAGGAAACACTTGTCACCATAAAGGAATTGGTGGGTTGATGAGTCATGACCACATAGATCACCATGCACATGTTGCAAAGGTGGTGTTGCATAGAAATAGGCACCTTTTAAAATATCATGATGGTGATTTTTGAGAATACCCTTTGGATAAACACCATGTTAGAAAGGAATGAGAGGAAGGTTGAGCATCACCACGTGATTTCATAATTGTTGAAGTGAGCAGCAATTTAAATGTATAAATTGCTTGTGTTATGGTATACTAAAATAAACCATGTGAAGACTAAAATATAAGAGTGGAAATTACCAAAAGTAGTCAATCGTGTGCACCTTGAAAATAATCATTGACATTCCTTGGATTTATTACACATTGAAGGTCCTGAGATTTGTTTACAACAATGTGAGGGGAAAATTGGGTTTACTTTCCCCATAGTGTTTTTTTGATAAATCTAGGGAAGATTGTAGCAAATCCCAAGAACAAAGTACATGGTTAAAAATTGCACCATCTAATGGAACTATTGTAGACTTTAAATATCCTAAGGGATTATTATGAATGGATTTATAGGGTTGGATTAGTGTTTCTAGGGCTATATTAGGTTTCTAGGGTTTCTAGGGCTAGATTATGTTTCTATATTTGTAAATTTGGTTTCAAAGTTTCTATATTAGGGTTGTAGGCCTCGAGTAGGTTTCTAAATTAGTTGTCCAGGTCTAGGTTAGCTTTCTAAGTTAGGATTCTAGGGCTAGGTTAGGTTTCTAAGTTAGATTTCTAGGGCTAGAATAAGTTATAAAGGATTGAAAGTTTGCTACTAGATTTTGATCAATGGTGACATTGCATTTGAAGTCTTTAAGGTGACTCTAGGGATTATGGAGGTATTTAAGGTACTATATGGTACTGTATGGGATATATTATGGTTAAGGTAGAATAGACTAGGTTATGGTAGTTTAAGTTTAGTGTAAGCATGTATTAGATTAGAATGGTTGAGGTGAAGGCATGGTTGGTTAAAGCAGGTTAGGTGGTTAGTGTAGGCATGGTAGGGTACGTTAGATAGTGGAGGGTGGAGGGTAGTGTAGGTTCAGTTATGCTAGGCTAAGCTAAATATGATATAGGGTTTGGTAGTTTTGGTGGGGTAAGTTAAATAGTGGAGTGGTTTAGGCTAAAGGATAAGGTTGAATTAAGTAGTTTCGTGGGCTTGGGAAAGGTAATGATGGGTCAATGGTTTAGGTAAGAGTAGGACCTCAACCATCGACAATCCTATAAAGTGAGTTTTTAGCATACAAGAGGAATACTTTGGGGCTATGAACACAAGGAAAGAATTTCAAGGTCATGATATGGTCCAAAGATGAAAAAAAATGTCTTAGGCCCTAATATATCATAATTTTCAATCCTAACTCTTTTTGATAAGATGTTATGATTTGGATTGGAAGAGGGATACTAAATGCATGCATGCCATATATGGTGATCAAGTTATTTTATTGATTTTTTTTTCGATAAGATTGTATTCATCATAACACACTCCCATTTAGAATGGAATATGTATGTGATCTGAAATAAATTGCATGTAATAGTCATAATACATATAACATCACATTCACCCTAAACCATGTAAAAGTCATTATATATAGCATCAAATGCACATAAATAATGTAAGAATCTATGTCTCCTAAGACCATAAATAATGTAAGAATCTATGTCTCCTAAGCCCAAGTCTCTCAGCAATGCCTCCCTACAAAAATTAGAAAAATAATTAATACATAATACCAAAATGCATTATTTTATGAAATCCATTCATGCTTTATAATATTTTAAAGAACTTATAAATCTCATCGTGAAAATCAGAGGCGATGCAGGAGTATCCCCTTCCTTGCTAGGAAGTTGAGCACTGGGATAGACACCTTGCTATGAGGCAATGGTGGTGGAGGGGGGTGATGTAGGTAGGGGGAAGGGGGCGATGTAGGTAAATGGGCGGCAATAGATGTATGGGAAATGGATGGAGCTAAGTTGGATGGAGCCGATGTGGATGGAGCAAATGGATCCAAATGTTGAATAGGTGGGTGAAACACATGAGTGGATGGGTGAGTGTGGTGATATAGCCCCAATGGTTGTACAATGGGTGGGAGCATCCTACAGGGGGATATGAGAATTTTGATCACAGGGGTAGAGTGCCCAGTCACCTGACTCGACATGGAATGTGGAAAAAAATAACTATGTGGAATATATGCAGGAATGTGTGCGTATGATGATCACGTGGTGGGAGATGGAATCTACATAAAGATATAAAATACATTTCATTAGAATATAAACATGTAAATTAATCATACAGACATAATGAATTTCACATCAAATATATAATTAATTTCACACAAGTTACCTGCATGATAGGTGATCTGCTCAACACATGTGGAGACCTATGCTCAATCTCCTCCACTTGCACCCGTGGAAACACAAAAACAATAATATTGATTTCTCATATAAAATATGACAATTGAAACTAACTCAATTTTTAAATCTTACAACCATACACTCTTTTAGATACCTATATGTAAGGTGTTGCAATACTTTTCATTGCCACCATGGCAAAATCATGGTTGGGAGCTGTAATTTCCTCCCACCTTGATTCTATTGTTTCATCTCGAAAAAACTACACATGCCAAAAACATCAATTACACTAATCAATGTTCATATAATGGTTGTAAAATGTAAATTTAAAAATGTAATAAACCATTTATAAATCATGTACTAACCTCAGACATAAAGGTATCTTGTGTAGGATCCTTCATAGGGCCATGGCAAGTATGGTTGTAGTGAGTGCAATGATGGGGTAATCCTCACGTGTCAAAAGGATCATTTGGCCCATTAGCTTTCATGGATGGTCCATGACCAATGGAGCTTAAACGACCTACACCTGATGGTTCTCCATATTTCTCTGATGTGTCATGCCTAGGTGATGGCACAGATGTATTGTGTTGTAATACAATATGAGTAAGCTATGCTATGGAAGTGGCAGTCTCGACTGATCCAGTAAATGAGGTGTCTGTGGAGGGTGGTTAGGCACATTCCTAGGTTTAGGTGGCCCTAGCATTGGGTTACGCCTGGTGGTGGGTCGATCCTGGGAAGATCCAACAACAACCCCATGAAACTCACTAATATCAAAGTAGTTGACATGTAGACCCAACATGAACTCTGCATATTGTTCCCGAAGAAAATACAGTGGAACCTCCCTATTGTTGAAAGGAGGTTTTTCGAAAACCATAAACCATCGACCCATCCAGTTTTGTTTCCATGGATCATATGTGCACCAATCCATGCAAAGGAACCTTTTGCATGGATTAGTGGGTAGGTTGGTCCTGAGGTTAATGGAATAAATAGCTAGAGTTTTTTTTGAGATATTCAAGTCTTTGATTTGGTATCTACCGAGACCAGTGGAATACTATGCTCTCATCCTAACCCTATACTCAGCCATGCTCACTAATTGACCGTGAGCATTGTCAACTGAGGCAATGATGCTGTCAATGGATGTGGCTAAGTAAAATATCGATGGTTCCCTAGTGATTCTAAGCTCTTCAACCAGGGTTCTTAACTAGTGTAAATGTTGGTTTATATGGAATTCATGGTTGGGTTCTCCTCAGGGTGAATGTTTACTTCGAGGTTTTTTGTGGATGGGTTATCCTATGGGTTGTTTGTTTGGGGGTCTGGATCTTGGTTTTCTACCATTGTGATGGAGAAGAGATGAACTACAACTAAAAAAAATGAATTTGTTTCAATATTGGTCGATTTTTTTGGAATTTTTATTATGTATTTTTTTTTTAAATCATTGAAAAACAAATAAAAATTGCAAATTGTGGATCAAAATCCTACCTGGATGATGATTTGGAGGTGTTGGTGGTGGATTTGATGCACGTGCACAGTCGTGGAGTGTTTTTGGATAGTTGGGCACCAACGGACTCGGGTAAGATGGGATAGAAATGGGCCTCGGCCCAATTTTAATATGCAGAGTAGCATGCACACTATTAACATGCATGTACTAAAATTTCATGCATGTTAAAAGCACGCTTGCACTACTAATGCACACATGCTTTTAAGAGCTACGTGGATGCCTAACTAGTCGTTCGGAATTTTACCAAACCATGGCGTGCATGCGGTCTTAAGGGCATGTGCGCTATGTTTTTTTAGCGCTCACGCACTCCCACTGCAATGGATTTGGGTATGATCTTCCTGCGAGCACCCTCATGGAATTGGTTGATATTTGAAGACTTCTTAAAGATGTATTTATTCATTTGTACAAAAATACATGCTCTTATTTCTTGTTACTGAGCTTGAATTGAGATATTTGTTTGTTGTTATTTTCCCTCAACCGTGTTTAGGGGGGTGAGGAATTGATGCTATGTCAACCCAACTTGATTTTTTAGTCAATTATTGAGGTTGAATGAGTTGTTTAGTGGGTTCCTTTGAGGTTGATTTGCTCACTATTTTTAGACAAAGAATACTTACTATTGCTTTTTATTGTATACTTGACTAATTGACTAGAATGTCATTGATTGACAGGATGGGACTGTTTTGGAAAATAGTTTGGAATCTTATTTAATGGATTAGATGATTCAAGTGAAAAATGTTTTCACACTTCTTCTATGAGTATTATTGTATCTAATTTTGATCAGCTTGATGGTGATAGTTGTTTATATTTTTTTGTAAAATGTCATTGTACCATGGTTCATGAGCATTTTGAGTTCACAACAAATAAAGGGGGAATTTTATATAATTTTTTTCCATCCAAGATGAGTTTATGGAGGGGTATTGGAACAACAAGTTCTTGGTAAAAACCTCACCTTTTTAATATTGAGGAAGTCAATCGATAGTCGATTGTTAGAGGGAGTAGTGAAGAGATTATGTTATTCTCTGCTATAAAATTACATGAAAGGCTCGCCATTTATAGAAATGGAAGAATCCCACTGTCATCTAAGAAAAAATCGGTAGATGAGGATGCCTACGTAAGCCTACAACTCACATAGGTTGTCTGCAGTGGAAAAACACCAATGCCAACATCCCCCCATAAGAAAAATGTAGGGAGCAAACAAAAGAAAACAATGATGGGTTCTGGCAATGAGGCCTGATGAGGCACCCATGTACAAACTCTCATTACCGAAGAAAAGGAGAAAATCTCATGGGAAAATCTCCTCCCCAAAAGAGAGAAAAACACGCATGTCGAAAAATGCATTGGAGTTGAAACTAATGAAGATCTCACAATGATACAATGAAATGTTAAGTTTAAACTAATTTGACTAGCAAGATCACTGAAAGAAACATAATCACAAGATAGACAAAGATTTTACCCTGGGAAACCCTCATGGGGTAGAAAACCCAGCAAAGCTTTCCTCAATAAGATGATCAACCAAAATACAAGATGTGCTCCAAGACTTGACCTCCTTCTCTACCTTCTATGCAGACCTCTCAAATGCAAGTGTGCCACTTTCTGAGCTGAGCAAGTGTGTCAAATGAGGAGCTCTCCTCCTCTACTTATACTAGTTCCTGACTGACAAAAATCCCTAATGGGGCCGACCTCTCCTAGTGAAGTCTAATAACCCCTAAATTATAAAATTAGGGCCGACCCCCACATGGTGGGTCTAATAACCCTGGTTACCACACTTCATCGGAGGAATAAACATCTCTGGATACATAATAGAATTGCCTCGGAGGAATGAATCATCTCCAGAATAATAAAGTACAAATTATAATATTCTTAGAAGTTACAATATTCAACACTCCCCCTTAAAGAAAGGATATTATAACAACATCTGTAGGAGCAAGGCTTCATCGACTACATCATACATGATACATCTATAAATCATCAGAAGCTTTCTTCAATACATCATCATCAGTAACGCAACCAGTTATTGGAACATCAACATCATTGTCATTGTCATCACACGATCATCATCATCGTCATCACACAATCATTAGCTTCGTCATCACATGATCATCGTTGTCGTCGTTACACGATCATCAGCATCATCATCATACGATAATCAACATCGTCATCACACGATCATCAGCATCGTCATCACATGATCATCAACATAGTCATCACACTATCATCAACATCATCATCACATGATCATTAGCATCATCATCACACAATCATCAACATCGTCATCACACGATCATCAGCATCGTCATCACATGATCATCAGCATTGTCATCATAGTATACTCTACAGCACACACGATCATATTACAAGATTATCAATCCCACTCTCTTTAGGACATAGGTCCATGGATGATACAATCCATATCAAGTTCCAGGATGATCAATCCTTATCACTTTAAGACAAGTCTCATGTCTAGGGACGATGCAATCCCATCTCGTACATTTTGAACCAAGAGTCCAGGGACGATATAGTCCTATCATCAATTCTCGGAGACAAATGTCTACGAATCAATTCTAGGACCAAAGTCCAGGGAAGATACAATCCCCTACCTGTTCATTTAGGACTACATTTTCGGAGACCCAGTCTATGGCTCAATTCTGGGACCGAAGTCCGGGGATGATACAATCCCCCACCTATTCATTCAGGACTTGTTCTTGAAGACCCAGTCTATGGCTCAATTTTGGGACCGAAGTCCGGGGATGATACAATCCCCCACCTGTTCATTCAGGACTTGTTCTCGAAGACCCATTCTACGGCTCAATTCTGGGACCGAAGTCTAGGGACGATACAATCCCCCACCTGTTCATTCAGGACTTGTTCTCGAAGACCCAGTCTATGGCTCAATTCTGGGACCGAAGTCCAGGGACGATACAATCCCCCACCTATTCATTCAGGACTTTTTCTCGAGGACCCAGTCTATGGCTCCTTTTAGAACATGTGTTCAAGGATGATGCAATCCCTCTTGTTTCTCGGAGACATCTGTCTATGGCTCCTTTTAGAACATGTGTTCAAGGATGATGCAATCCCTCTTCTTTCTCAGAGACATCTGTCTACGGCTCCTTTCATAACATGTGTTCAAGGATGATGCAATCCCTCTTCTTTCTCTGTGACATCTGTCTATGGCTCACTTTAGGACTAAAGTCCAAGGATGATCCAATCTTCTCATGTCCATGAAGGACTTCATTCTCGAAGACATCTGTCTATGGCTCCTATTAGAACATGTGTTCAAGGATGATGCAATCCCTCTTCTTTCTCGGAGAAATCTGTCTACGGCTCACTTTAGGACTAAAGTCCAAGGATGATCCAATCCTCACATGTATCCTCATCAATACATGTACAAGTATCCTCATCCATACAAGTACATAAATCAATACATGTACATACAAGTATTCTCATCAATACATGTAATAATACAAGTACTCTCATCAATACATCAACATGTAACAATACAAGTATTCTCATCAATCAATACATGTAATAATACAAGTACTCTCATCAATACATCAACATGTAACAGTACAAGTATTCTCATCAATCAATACATGTAATAATACAAGTACTCTCATCAATACATCAACATGTAACAATACAAGCATTCTCATCAATCAAGTAATATAAGTATAAGTATCATAAACCTAAGTAATCTAAGCACATGTAAATATCTAGGTGTAATAAGCAGGTATCCTCATCATCGACCTTGTTGTCGATGAGGGAAATCTCATCATCGGTGACTATATCACTCCCCCTTTTGAGGAGGGTCTTTTTGGACCATACCAAGCTTATCTCGGAAATATTCAAATTTCACTCGAGACAGGGGTTTGGTCAATATATCAGCAATTTGTTCCTCAGTACTCACATACTCGAGTTTAATAGCTCCTCTTTGCACCATATCTCATATGTAGAAATATTGTATCTCTATGTGTTTTGACTTATCATGGAACACTAGATTTTCTGTCATCTTAATACAGCTTTGATTGTCACACATGATCACAGTGGGATCCATTTCTAATTCAAACACTCCAGATAATAGCTTTCGAAGCCACACTGCTTCACAACTGGCAGAGCAGGCAGCTATATATTCTGCTTCAGTAGTACTGAGAGCCACACTAGATTGTTTCTTGCTGAACCATGAGATCGTGGCAGATCTAAGACCATAACATCCACCTGATGTACGCTTTCTGTTTGAGACACTTCGTGCCCAATCAGAATCTGAGTAACCATGTAATCTGAGTTCATGATTTCCAAGATAATATAGACCAAAATCTAATGTACCCTTTAGGTACCTCATTACATGCTTTGCAGCTATTAAGTGAACCTTTCTAGGTTCTACTAGCTACTGACTCAGGGTATTTACAGCAAAGCATATATCTGGCCTAGTATTTGTTAAATACATCAATGACCCAATGATTTGTCTATATAGATTTATGTCCACTAATTCTGATGAGTCATTAACTAATAACTTCAAGTTGGAGTCCATGGGAGTGGCCATGGCTTTACTCTCCAACATATCAAATCTTTTTAGGATCTCCACAGCATACTTACCTTGATTTACAAATATTTCTTTTGGTTCTTGCCATACTTCTAGACCTAAGAAGTAGTGCATTAATCCAAGATGTTTCATCTCAAATTCTGAAGAAAGCTTCTTCTTGTATTCAGTAATTTGTTTCTCATTTCCAGTTAGAAATAGATCATGTACATATAACAACAGTATAACTGGTTCATCATCCATCACCTTGAGATAAATATTAGGGACAGCTTTACTCTTGGTAAAGCCCATGCTTGTTAAGAAATTGTCAATCCTTCTGTACCAAGCTCTGGGAGCTTACTTCAATCCATATAATTCCTTTTTCAATTTGCATACATGAGTTCTCCCATCTTTAACCTCAAACCCTTGTGGTTGCTCTATGTACACTTCTTCTTCAGTTACACCATTCATAAAAGCTGTCTTAACATCCATTTGGTGTAATTTCCACTTCATCGTAGATGGAAGTGCCATGATAGTTCTAATTGAAGTATACCTAGAAATTGGTGCAAATGTTTCTTCGTAGTCAATTCCCTCTTTCTGAGAGAATCCTTTGGCTACAAATCTTGCCTTGTATTTTTCAATGCTACCATCTGTAGCATGTTTTATCTTGAAAATCCATTTAAAAGAAACCACACTTTTATCTTTTGGTTTGGGAACTATATCTCAAACATCATTTTTCATTATTGACTGATATTCTTCTGTCATTGCTTCTACCCATTCTTTCTTCTGAGCTACCTCTTCATAGCTAGTAGGTTGTTGATCCACAAGACCGCACATCAAGGCCACATAGTTGGAGACTAGCTTTGGTTTCTTTCTTTCTCTAGTGGAGCCTTCAGGAGCTCCATATCTTTTAGCTCCCTGAATAATGTCTCTATCCCAAGCTGGCCTTCTTTTCCTAGATAAGTTTGTAATAGGGGGTTCTTGTGGTTCCAACATGTCATGGTCCTCTGGTGTATCATCTTCAGGGAAGGGCACAGCTTCTGTGATTCTAGGAGGTGTATCTTCTTCATAGATTTCTTCAAGTTGGCATTTCTTGGATTTCTTGAGAGCTACTTCTTCATCAAATGTTACATCTCTACTTATTTCCATATGATGAAAACCTGGTATGTAAATTCTGAAGGCTTTGGATGATTCACAGTATCCAACAAATATTCCCTTCTTACCAGAAGGGTCCAAGTTGGTTCTCTTTTCTTTTGGAATGTGAATGTACACAGGACATCCAAATATTTTGAGATGACTTACCTCAGGCTTCTTTCCTGTGAACACTTCTTCTGGAGTTTTGAATTCAAGAGCACTATGGGATAGTCTATTTTGCACATAGACTACTATCCTAGTTGCTTCAGCCCATAGACACATGGGTAGATCTTGGTCATGTATCATAGTTTTTACAGCTTCCATGATGGTTCTATTCTTTCTTTTAGCAACCCCATTTTGTTGGGGATTGTAGGGAGTGGTTAGTTCCCTCTTGATTCTAGCTTCCTTACAGAAGTCTTCAAAGTCCTTTGAAGTATATTCTCCACCATTATCTGTTATGAGAATCTTGATTTTCTTTTCTGAGAGATTTTCTATTAAGGCCTTGAACTCTTTGAATTTTCCAAAGACTTCATTCTTACCTTTTAGAAAGTATATCCAAGTCTTCCTTGAATAGTCATCAATGAATGAGAGATAGTATTCAAACCCACTTAGGGAAGTGGTGGGCATTGGTCCATATACATCTGAGTGTATTAGCTCCAAAATGTTCTTGGTCTTTGTTTCACTCTTTGGAAAAGGGTTCTTGACATTCTTCCCTTTTTCACATCCTTTACATGAGCCATTATGATCAACCTTCAAATCTAGTAATCCTATGACCACCTTGCTTACATAGGGTAGGGCTTTGTAGTTAATGTGAGCTAATCTTCTATGCCATAGCTCACTGGGGCTAGAGGTTTCATGAGCGAGGGCAACTTCTAGATGTCCCTTAAGCTTATAGAGACCTCCTTCCTCTTCACCAATGACAACTACATCTTCAATTGATTTTCCTTTGGGCCACATAAGTATTTGTCCATCTATGAAAGCAACTCTAAAACCTTTCTTATCTAGTGCTGAGATAGAGAGTAGGTTCTTCTTCAAACCTGGTACATATAAAATTTCTTTCATTTTCAAGGGTGTTCCAAAATCAAACTTGTAGCTTGCTTCACCAATTCCCTTGATGGGATATTGATAATCATCTCCTAGAGATACCTTTTGTGGTGAAGACTTTTCTTCAAGTCTTGAGAGAGTTTTCTTTTGACCTGTCATTTGCTTTGAAGCACCACTATCAATGAGCCATGTATCTTCTCTAGGAGACACAGATCCAAAGAGTGTAGAAAATATGACATATTCTTCTGTATCTTCTTTCTTTACTTTAGATCTTTTCCTTCGAGGCCTTTCTTCTTCTTCTTCTTCTTCTACTTCTTCTTCACTATCATCTTCTGCCATATGTGCATGATGTCTTTTGTGAACACACTTCTTCTTCTTCTTTTCTGGTAAAGTACAGTCTCTAGCATAGTGTCCTAGTTTAAGACAATTGTAACATTGGACTGTGGAGAGGTCTCTTTCTGAGTTTGTTCCTCCTTTCCTTTTCAATCTATGAGAGGGTTGAGACTTCTTGTGGTTCACTTTCTTGAAGTGACCCTTTCTTCCTCTTTTGGTGTGTGTGGCCAAGGCTTGGTCATCCTCCTTGAGAAGGGATTCTCTATTGGCTACCCTAGCCTCTTCTTAAACACAATCCTCCCATACTACATCAAACTTCATACTTTCTTTTATTGCACACATGGTTTGTATAAATGACTCCCAAGGTCTAGTGAGACCATTTAGAGCAGTCATCACAAGTTCATCATCATCAAGAGTATCACCAATGGCATCTACTTGCTCCTTGATTTGGGAGACCCTTGAGAAGTAGTCTTGAATGGATTCTCCTTTGTGCATCTTGGTACTCTTCAACTGAGTTCTTAGTTTCATCTTCCTATTTATGTTCTTTCCTTCATACATTCTTCCTAGGGCATCATACATTTCCTTTGGAGTCTTCTTGGAAGCCACTTGGGGAATCAAGTGGTCTTTAATAGAATCAGCTATGATTCTCTTTTCCCTAATCAAATCCTTCCTATGCTTCTCTTTGGCTTCATCTCCTTCGGGTTCTGCAACTTCATCCTTGATATAATTAGCAAGATCATTCTCTTCAAGAATGAGACGAATTCTGTATTTCCATGCCCGGAAATTTTCTATACCTTCTAGCTTGTCTTCAAGCTTCGTGCTTGGAGCCATCTTCTCGTGGGGGAGTCCAAGAGATAAGAGATAGAGTAGTACTTACCTGGAAACTTTAACTTTTCACTTTTCCAGATCTGCAACAGAATTTCTAGTTTATCGCACTTTTGGTAAAACTAGGGTTTGACTTTCTCGAAGTTCTACCCAACCAAAAACCTCGATCCAAGGCTCAAAAGATAGATCTTTAGAAGGGCTATCCAGCCATGCAACCAGAATCCAAAAATACTAACTTTTGCAGAAACCCTAAATTTGGGAGAGAGAGATAAATATAATTTCACCTTGTGAAAGATGTTCTATTCAGGCTATCTCTAATACCATGTTAAGTTTAAACTAATTTGACTAGCAAGATCACTGAAAGAAACATAATCACAAGATAGACAAAGATTTTACCCTGGGAAACCCTCATGGTGTAGAAAACCCAGCAAAGCTTTCCTCAATAACATGATCAACCAAAATACAAGATGTGCTCAAAGACTTGACCTCCTTCTCTACCTCCTATGCAGACCTCTCAAACACAAGTGCGCCACTTTCTGAGTTGAGCAAGTGTGTCAAATGAGGAGCTCTCCTCCTCTACTTATAATAGTTCCCGATTGACCAAAATCCCTAATGGGGCCGACCTCTCCTAGTGAAGTCTAATAACCCCTAAATTATAAACTCAGGGCCGACCCCCACATGGTGGGTCTAATGACCCTGGTTACCACACTTCATCGGAGGAATAAACATCTCCAGATACATAATAGAATATCCTCGGAGGAATGAATCATCTCCGGAATAATAAAGTACAAATTATACTATTCTTAAAAGTTACAATATTCAACATGAAATGGCCAGAGTAGGAGACCCACGGAAGCTATGAATAATTATCAAGCGAAATAACCTCAAAGGACACGGTTTAACTTTGAAGAAGTGGAAAGGTTGTAGAGGCACGAAAATGGAAAACACTAACACCTCCATATGAATGCTCCAAATAAACAGGTGTTGGTCATGAACCAGACAAGGCTTCGAATAGAAGCAGACACCGTCAACCATCAAACAAGCAATGAGACCCGTGGACACTAAAAGATCCAAATAGGAAGGATGGTTGAAACTCCAAAGTGGTCCACGAAAATCCAAACCAACAATGTCGTCAAAGATACATGCAGAGATCCATGTGGCAAATTTCGAACTTCTGAATACATGACTCAAACTGTTGAGGAAATGAAAGTTGAATGCACACCCATCAAAATAAACTAATCCTCTATAATTAACCCCGACACAAAAGGCCTGATGAGGTAATCAACCAAGAAAACATCATATGCTGAGTGTCCATATGGATGCCAATCCATCTCATCGGACTGCATGGGTAACTAGCCACTACAACTGCCGAGTCAAAATAAGAACCGGTGCTATGTATAAAGCTCACTTTGTAGATGCTTGATCTCAATTAATCACTACGGAAAAAAATAACCCAAGGAAGCATTACATACCACCCCCACAATATTGAACTAAGTGGAAAAGATGACCGCAATGCATGCCACAATTGATAGCGAAAGTATGGAGATAAGCTAAAGGAAAGACTAAGACATAGTGATCACACAAGCCAAAAGAGAAAGACTGAGACATAGTGATCACCAAGCCAAAAGAGAAAGACTGAGACATAGCGATCACGCATGTTGTAGAGCTGCCTTAAAAAAGTGTAGTCTCAGAGCTCCCCGTAGAAGACACAACTGCTTCCAGGATGGAATGGAATATCAAGTCCTCTGGTCACTTTAAGAGCCACCGTCCCAGCCAACTGATAAAAGTCAACATTATGGAGAACTCTTCGTCAATTGGTTGCAGGAACCAGACCTCTTTGGGTGAGGAAGATGAACCGGATACAAGAACTCCCGTGCTCTCACAAACCAACACCTCTGGTATTGGAGGATCTAAGGCGTGGGGATCAAAATACGACTGAGCAACCAATAAAAACGTTTTGATCTTGATCTAAGGAGGTGTATTGAATAGGCCACAATCTAATAGAAACAATAAAAAATTGTTGGCTACCCAAACCATGATCTGTTAAAAAATTGGCCAGGTCACGATATTTGTAGAGAGAAGCCAGTCCACGAGGCCAAAGTCCACAAATAGGGAAAGAATTTCCGGTGTACATCATCAACCCACCCGCACGCGCATATGTATATTCATCGCATCATGCATGCCACTCCATCTCAGTCGAAGGATGGGATCGAGAGGTAAAACATTCCCATAGATCAACACATCCCATGCATGATGCAGCGAACTATCGATAATCCCATTACATGCATCCGATGGATCAATCCATACCATATGCACTGAAATTTGAAATTTGACTTCAGTTAATGGGCGGGTTATATTTGAAATTTGAATTGAGCCCGCACGTTGATAACTTAATAAAGTCTGGTTATGTTTAAATGTTTGCAGTGGATTGTAAATGTACAACGTGGTATAATGTAAAGCAGAGTTTGAAGCATTATGAGCAGCACGATGTCCATTGATTCTTGAAGCATTCATGGACTTTCATTTGAACAATCGTCTATTCTTCATCGCTGTCCTCCGTTCGAGAGAGTTCGTTCCTCACGCTGTATTATTGGGGTTGTGTTTTTATAACGCAAGAGCTCTGAGTATGGCCATATAACAGCTCTAGTTTGGTTCATTCTACAGAGAATAGAGATGGGCAACGTACTGCTGAAGTCTCTGTAGATTTTCCTGTCAAAGATTAGAAGAGGAGGAGGGAAACTGCATGTGGTAAGCGCTGAAGAAGACGCAGCTCTATGGATGTTCTCTTGTAAACAACCAAAACGCAGTCTTTCAGTTTCTTTATTCATATATTATTAGACTGGTAATAGGTATCACGAATTATGTATTTTGGACTGCCCGCTTATTTCAGCAATGATTTTGGCAAACAGACATGCACTTCGATGTTTGTCACAGCCTCGCTTGTGGGTGTGAATCATTTTGTATATATTAATACAAAGTTTGACGGTAATGTCATTTCCAATTTCCAAATTATAAATGATCTGATTTGAATACTTAGTATAGTATGGTGAAGAGTGATAGAGTTGAATTAAATTAAAAATAGTCTGAAGAGTGATAGAGTTGAATTAAATTAAAAATAGTCTAATTTGAATGCTTAGTATTGTCAACTGCGAATATAGTTGAATTAAACTTAAGCTCAAACACATCATTATTGAAAGTGTTTATCCTAAGACCCAATCATTTTCGAACCATTCGAAACCATTAACTATGAAGGATGCTGCTAATTTCATGTTTGTTTTTATTCTTAATAAAATAATAAAAAATGTATATAAGCTGCTTTCTAAAACTTATGTGTAAGTAAACTTTTAAAAAATTATGTGTTTATACATGTATTTAAGCACTTGATGCAACATGTTCAGTGTGTCCGGAAATGTCAAAGCGTCTTCAATACAAAACACATTGATGTAATGTTATGAAATTTTAACAGTTATTAAAAAAGTTTTTAATAATTTTTTTATCATATATAAAATAAATCTATTTTTATAACAATTATTAAAAAATAAAATAAAAAATTACGATAGATATAAATTAAATTTATTTTTATGATTGCATATTACTATCTATTCATTTTACAATTTCATGAAACATATTTATTTTACTTTTGTATTGAATTGAATTAATTCAAACTATAATTTGTATGATTTGTAATTAGTGTGAATCAATGTTATTAGAAGTTATTATATACAATAGGTTCTTTGGATAAATAAATTAAGTTGGAGTGTTAATTAATATTTATTAGAAACTACTATATATAAAAAGTTCTTTAGGTGAATGTTAATTAATTGAATTTGTTATTATTTAATAAGTGAAGTTATTTATTTAATAGCTTATTTATTTATATTTAATAAGTTGTTATTTATTCAAGTGGTTTTCATTAATGAGTGGTGTTAAATTTTTATTTGAGTTTAAGTTGATTTGATTATAAATCTGGGAAATTTAAATAAATAAGTGTTAAATAAAAGATATCATTTCATTCACAATGCATTGTGAACCTTATGTCATTTATTGATGTCAATGCAATGCGAACCTTATATTATTCATTAATTAGAGTTCTATCCTTGGCATTTCAAACTTTAAGTAATTTTTAAGTAAACTAGATTTAGTGTGACTCACTTTAATATGTTTAGAACTACAAATTATTTAAGTTAATATGCTAAATAAAACATTATTTTCAATAAGTTATTTTAATCATTCTATATGTGTATCATTATGTAAAAACTTATTAGGGAAAGTATATATGTTCAAGATTTCCTACTTACAAAAAAAGCTTAGCCAAGGGATTGGAGCCTTATAAATCGCTATAAAATTGGGGTTTAGTGCTTATCATTTTTTATGGTTCCTAAAAGAAATTGTTCATTCTTCACCTTTTTATCTTTAGTTCATTTTTCTCCATTTCCAATACAGCTTTGTGAACAGCCTAGTTGTTAGATATTCACTTGTAAATGAGTTATAAGGAAGAAAAAGTTTTCAATAACATAGTATTTGCATAGTTTCGGTTAGTATTAGTATTTCAAATGTTGTTGTGTGGAGCTTCAATCTAAATCTCATGTATTCTAAATAAGGTTGCACATAAGTTGAATAGAGACCATAACCAATTTTAAAGGAAAATATGTGCCAATGACGACTAAAAGTAGAGGGTAGATAGTCAATTGATATTGTATTCATAATCTTGAATTGATTGGGCTATAAGAACTTCTTTTAAAGATCACTCTATACAATTTTAATAATTTTTTTTGGTTGATATACACATTTGATAAAGTGAACTTGTTAATGGTGAATGTTTCGTAGAGTTTTGGGCTTGTCATTGAAACCATTACAAATTTACAACCCACATCAACATTGCACCCATTAAAATCCTTATAGAAATTCACCCTCAAAGATTTTTGAAAATAGTCTCAACAAAAACACATTTCTCTCAAATAAAAAATGGAAAGAATAAAAAATAATAAAATTCATAATTAAACCAATCTATAAAACCCTCGCTCACAATCTCCATAAATCAAAGTCAATTTAAATGATGCTTCACATATCAATGCAAGGTTACAAACATTGCAAATAATTATTTCCAATTTGTCCTAACAAAATATATGATTCTAATTATTATTCTTACTATTTTAATTAAATTCATAATTATTTGTATATTTGAAATTTTTACAATTATTATACTATAGTCATTTTATATATTTTTAAAATTATTTTTTTAATATTGAATTTCAATTTTCCTTTTAGTACATTAAAGTTCTCTATTATGTTATATTTATTGAAATTACATGTAATTCTATATTGATTTAAACTATATTTTATAATTCAATAATACCATAAAGAAAAAATTCCAAAACTTCTATTTGATTTATTATTTTAATTTTTTTTTTAAATATTAAATTACTAATTCCATAATTTTCAAATACCATGAAAAGTACACATAATTATCTTGGTGATATTAAATGGAATTTGTTTAAAGTAAACATTATAATTTAGCTCTTTCAAACATTATAATTTAGTTGTTTTATTATTATTGTAATAAAATTTATTATAATTTAGTTGTTAAATTCGAGAATAATGCATAATTGTAAAATTTGTTATAGAGTTTAGATTTTATATTTAGTTTAGCATTTAAAATCTTATATAACTTTCATATTTTAAAGATAAAATAAAACAACAATAATTTATTAATTATATATTTTTATGTTTCATTTTAGTTTGAATATCATTATAGGTGTGTTGAAAATTTTCTATATCATTTTTATTTTTATTGTTATATGTTAAATATAAACAATGTAAATTTTTTTTAGCCTTGAATTTATTAAATATTTAAAAAAAATAAAAAAAGAAATTTAAACTTAAGTTTATAAATGTTTAAAAATTAGAGTTAATATCACTAATATAGATCCATCTTAACTTTGAATTTATCATGTACATATAGGAATCAAATCCATAGAGGTTTAAACTATTTTTAGAGTGCAAAAACTTAAAGAAAAGTTTGCACTTCAAGGGATTTCATCCCTATCGATCTAGATCGGGAGTTAAAATGGATCTATGCTCATGATAAAAATCTATTAGATGAAATCATAAAGATGAATGCCACATGAGCATTATAAAAAAACATATAAATTTTAACGAGGTAAACATAGATAAATTGTGATGTCCCATTCAATTTGATGTTTCCTACAATAATGGTTGAGTAGCCTATTAGGCTCCCATAGGCTATAGCCACCATATATGGGATTTGTTTGTTGCTACTTAACTCGGAAAATTATTTTTCTTATGAAAGTGGTATTGGATGACCCATGCTATTGTCTTTGGTATTGGGCTAAAAAATAAGATAAAAGAGGAGGCACTCATCCACTATCGACATGTTGATTTGATATTGAGTTCTTATGACTATTTAGGGGTTTCTTTGGCGTTTTCATTAGGGTTTCAAAAAACCCTTCTACCCATTGTGGTTTAGTTTCGGTGGTGATATATCCACCAATCTAGACAAGGAGGAGGATCCATCCAGGATTTTTGCTTGAGCTTCATCTTTTGGTTTGGCATCATTCTGGGAGAGCGACCAATTAGAAGTAGAAGAGCCATGGCATATTACTGGTGTTTGATCTAGTTATTGTGTGTTTTCAGCGGCCATAGCAGCCATTAGAGCTTGTAATCCGGGTTTCATTCATAATAAAAATGCCAAGGATGTTTCTCTTATTTCATGTGCAAAGCATTTGATTAAATATTTAATTGAATGCAAAATTGTTATAGATCAATGTAGTTTACAAGTGTTTGTCAAAATGCAACCAAATTACCATATTTCCTCTATTTGCATTGATGATACTACATAAATTCTATTATATCCATATCAAGTAATTAATTGGACATAGCCAAACCTGCATTGTTAAAAATTATATCAATTAGTGAATTAGCTAATATATGACATGTGGTTAAAAATATTAGAAATTCATACCATCCAAAATTAAAAACTTCATAAAGTAAGTAAATATATATATATAATAGCTCATATGAGATTTTATATTTTACACACTACATAGAAGATTAACAACTTTATAAAGTAATGAATATATATTAGCTCATATGAGATTTCATATTTCACATGGTAACATAGAAAATTAAAACTTCATTAAGTAGATATACATCGTAGCTCATATGAGATTTCACAATTCACATATTAACATAGAAAATGATTTCGACTTATCATTCCTTATAATTTGTAATCCTTCTCAACAATGGATGCGCTAATACCAATTGACTACGATATATATGCATGCGGTATTATTTATAATCTTCAACGGTAAATTAAAAAGGATGACAGCGTATTCAAGTAAATGTTTTAAACATAAACATAAGTAGTTACCGCACCCTCCATTATCATAATGTAAATACAGCGCATTCAATTACAACGAAATAAGATTATAATAATAACCTGTATTCACTTTTAAACATACACAGTCACAACACAATACATTAAATAAACAGGTGTATCCGAATTGCTTTCAAATAATACGTAATAGAGTTATAACACTAATGTCTATATTTATTCAATTCCGAGATAACTTTAAAGCATTGCTCTTGGTGACGAGTCAATGATAAGCTGTCGGTCGTAAGTGCACTCAAGAAGGACGAACACCAGGACGACGCTCTACTCCAGCCACGTTGTTTTAATTGTTGAACGTAATTAGTGGGCGTTCGGCGTTGCAGTAACCATTTCCATAACAGGCCAATCGGCCAAATAACAAAACAGGTGACAACTCAAGTTTAAGCATAATTAATTTGGTTAATTTATACTGATTTCCAGCTACATCAGTCATCTAAAGGCAGATCTCGACTAACACAAGGATTCGATCTCTATGACTATTGCGCAGTCACACGATCTGGAGATTGCCTTGATCTTGGCGTCCTTTTGAAAATATAAGGACAATCGAACACTGTAACTATGTAGCAGTCAAGTGATCGAGGATGTACTAATCGTTTTCAGGGGGTTAAATCGATTCTGGCGACTACGGGCATTTGCAGGATCTGATGATCGAAGTCTATCTCAGGACATTTCACAATAGAACATCTGAAACTAAGAAAAATATTGATTATTGAATCCAAGGAAGAATGCGATCGGATCTTAGTTTCGAACGCTGCCATTAAAAGCGCAGAGTCGATACGATTGTGAGGTTGATACGAAGCTCAATCATGAAATGTAAATCCAGAACGGAAGTCTCAGGCAATAGAAATCATAAATTATTGACCATAAACTGGAGATGGAATACTGCCATTAGAAATGCAGAGTCGATCTAAGCGTCGGTCAATACGAAACTCCACATGAATTATAGATCTCGAACGGAAGTTGCACGCAAATAAAAAAAAACTATAAATTAATGCCCAGAGGCTAGAGATCGAATGCTGCCAATAAAATTCAGAGTCGATCTAAGCGTAGGTCAATACAAAACTCTATATGAATTATAGATCTGGAACAGCAGTCGTAAGCAAATAAAAGCCATAATTTATTGCCCAGAGACTAGAGATCGAATGCTGCCAATAAAATGCAGAGTCGATCTATTGACAAGATGTAGTGGCAGGAGGAGAAATAGGGCAGGTCGGCCTCTGATCGTCAAACTGAAACGGATAAATTGCCCTAATTGATACAGCCAGATTCCGCACTTCTTTCCCAGATTGAACTGGTTCGTTCCAATTTAAATACTGAGACAGAGGAACATACATTTCTAAATGCTATAACACAGTTTATGACGTCTAATAAAATCAATTATTTGCAAATACAGTATTCGGATCTATCACTGATTTTCTTATTTCTACAGTGCAGAAAATAAATCTCTATGTGATTCCATAGACAACAGTATATCTTAATTAGACTCAAGATCAAACTCCACAGTTTTACATTCACGCTATGCGAAGGACATAAAACATTTAATTCACAAACATTTTTCTGAATCAAATAAAATATACAAAACAAAGGGGTTACCTCTCCTGTAGTCGCTGGAAGACGTTCTCTCCGGTAGCCTCCCTCCTTTCGAAGGTTGTGTTGAAATTGGCCCTCAATGTCCTACTGCTGAAGATCTCGATCATTCACCGGCGGACACCTCGGTAAACCACCCTACCAGTCCGGAAGTACTCTTCTTCTTTCTAGTCCCCCGAGCTAATCGGGCTGTAGAGTTCACACAGTAATCGAGAAATCCAGCTTGGGATTCCCCCAACCAAGATTTCCAACCAAACCCTCAATAGCAGCAAGTCTTGAGGCAATTCAAAATTACGATAGTGAGGGTCTGGGTGCCTTACCCATTCTCCATGCCTTCCTTATAAAGAAAAATCTCATGATACACATGTCACTTCATGCATAAATAATTATTTAATTAATTCTTTAATTAAAAACAACTCACCCATCCAAGTGTCAGTTTCTCTAGTAGATGCACCAACATCCCTAAGTTTGCTCATGTCTGTCCCCCACATATTTTACTTAACTCCTAGCTTTTAGTTGACTAGATGTTCATGTTTAGGATTCTACTTTGCTCCTAAATAGTGGGTTATATTATTTTAAATGCTCAATCCATTTTATACTAGTATATACACTAGTGTATATACTTTATATATATATATATATACAATTCAAATACATTGAGAATCAAAGAGGTGCCGAAACCCTCTAAATATTGTATATATTATTTGAAAACTAGTGTGTATCTTGTATATAAACTAGTGTGTATATACATTGGTGTATATACAAATATATATACTGGTGTATATATTAGTATATACTTATATATAGACTAATATATACACTAGTGTATATATTGATATATACACTAGTGTATATATTGATATATACACCTGTGTATATATACTTAAATATACATACACTAGTGTATACCAGTATATATACTTAAATATATACTAGTGTATATATCAGTATATATACACCAATGTATATAATCATTTTAATCTCCTCCTTAATACTAGTTATTATGCATTGGTGTATATACATTAGGATATGTACTGATATATACATCGATGTATATACTAGTGTAGGTACTAGTATATAATGGTGTATATACGAGTATATACATTGGTATATACACTGGTGTATATACCAGTGTATACACTGGTGTATATACCAGTCTATACACCACTGTATGTATTGGTATATATACACCAGTGTATACATTCGTGTTTACAATGGTGTATATACTGATGTTTACACTGGTGTATATACTCGTATATACAATAGTGTATATACCAGTATATACGCTAGTAATTCTGGGCACGGCTGCGTGTTTGACAAAGGAAGAGGAAGGGGGATCCGCTGCAGAAAGGGGATGGGTCTAGAGGAAACAAGGGCCTGGAAGGCAAGGCCCAGGCGGCATCAAAGCTCCTTCGAGGGAGGATCCGGAGAAGGAGAGGCCATGCGGATCCCCCTTCCTCTTCCTTTTCCAAATGCGTAGATTCCAAAACCAACAACAATTTCCCAAGAGGCCATGTAGATCCCCCTTCCTCCCCCTCCTCCAGATCTCCTTGGAGGAGCTTCGACGCTGCCTAGACCTTCCCTTCCGGGCCCTTGTTGCCTCTAACCATCCCCTTCCTGCAGCTGATCCCCCTTCCTCTTCCTTTGTTAAACACACAGCCGTGCCCAGAATTACTAGTGTATATACGAGTGTATACACTAGTGTATACATTGGTGTATATATATTGGTGTATATATCGGTATATACACCAGTGCATATACTCGTATTTAAATCAGTGTATATATTTGTCTATACACTAGTATATACTTGTACCTACACTAGTGTATATACCAGCATATACCCTAATATATATACACCAGTGTATAGTAACTAGTATTAAGAGGGAGGTTAGAATGATTATATATACATTGGTGCATATATATTGGTATATACACTAGTGTATTTTAAGTATATATGCTAGTATATACACTAGTGTATATTTAGGTATATATTACACAAGTGCATATATCAGTATATAGACTAGTGTATATAGAAGTATATATTAGTATATACACCAGTGTATATATTTGTATATACACACTAGTTTATAGGCATGAGTTTTCAAATAATATATACAATATTTAGAGGGTTTGGACACCTCTTTGATTATCAATGTAGTTGATTTGTATATATATATATATATATATATATAAGGTATATACAGTGATGTATATATCAGTATATACACCCATGTATATATTGAAATATACACTAGTGTAGGTACCAGTATATACACCAGTCCACTATATACATTGGTGTATATACTAGTATATCCACTGGTGTATATATTGGTATATACACTATTCACTCTTGTAAGCATCCCTTTCAATTAGAGAACCAACAAAAGCAGATCGGGTGCCATATACATATCCAGAGCGGGGACAGAGTGCTATTGAGATGACTTGAGAATAATGATGTCGAGAAAGTGTTTACAAACTTACATGATGGTCCAATAGGTAGACATTTATTTGAAGATATCACTGTGCAGATATTCGAGCTTAGATGGTTAGCTTCAAAGGAATAGGGAGTGTGTAGAAATAAGGTTGAGTGACTTGACTCGCAACCCAATTATGAACCGGGAGGCACAAAATAGACGGATTTCAATTGATGAGATGCAAAAGACTCTTGCTTACCGAAACTTCAACCGAGTGCCTAAAGGGTTAAACGATGACGCTTTTTTCCAAATGAAATACGGGGATGATAAGTGCGATAAGTTGAACAGAATGGTATAAAATTCAAGACATGATGATGCTTTTAACGAGAAATGGCTAATCTTTGAGACATGACACTAATTGGACTATTGAAATAACCCATTGAATCCTTGAGGGGTACTACAACTCACTGAATTTTAACATTGTAGATGGATTCAGAGACCCCAAATTTAGTAAATTTTCAATTTCATTGTCAAAATTGCAATATTCCATTGTCGGAATGACAACTAATAATGGCCAAATAAATGACCAATTCATATTCTTAATGTTATTGTTATGTGGTCATTTTTAGTTTAGTTACTTGTTATTTGGTCGTATATTTTATCATGTAACCCTATTGGTCATTCCTCTGGTCATTTTTATTTGGCTCACTCAAGTTTGATCATTTATACCTTGAAAAAACTGCGATGACCAAATTTTTTAGTCGCTTGGTCATTTACCTCTCATTTTCTACTATTGATAAGTTCGAATAAGTTTTGATAAAAGTTTGAGTTATTGTGCGAGATGCGCTTTCTATAGTCTAGTATGAGTGTGAACTTGTAATTCTGTGCTCAATGTGGAGGTTGCATGTGACACTTTAATAATATTATAAAATATAAAGTAAAAAAATTACAATGTCTTCCCTCACCTAAAGTTCAAAATAAAAAAGATACTTCTTCCTTGTGATCTAGATATGGGTGTGATCTAGGGAACATTTTCACTATAGAAGTATGAATTTCTAATATTTTCAACCACATGTCATATATTAGCTAATTTACTAATTGATATAACTTTTAACAATGCAAGTTTGACTATGTCCAATTAATTACTTGGTATGGATATAATAGAATTCATGTTGTATCCTCAATGCAAATAGAGGAAATATGGTAATTTGGTTGCATTTTGACAAACACTTGTAAACTACATTGATCTATAACAACTCTGCATTCAATAAAATATTTCATCAAATGCTTTGCACATGAAATAAGAGAAACATCCTTGGCATTTTTATTATGAATGAAACCCAGATTACAAGCTCTAATGGCTGCTATGGCAGCTGAAAACACACAATAAGTAGATCAAACACCAATAATATGCCATGGCTCTTCTACTGCTAATTGGTTGCTCTCCCAGAATGATGCCAAACCAAAAGATGAAGCTCAAGTAAAGATTTGGGATGGATCCTCCTCCTTGTCTAGATTGGTGCATATATCACCACCGAAACTAAACCACAATGGGTGGAAGGGTTTTTCGAAACTCTAATGCAAACTCCAAACAAACCCACAAGCAGTCATAAGAACTCAATATCAAATCAACATGTCGATAGTGGATGAGTCCCTCCTCTTTTATCCTTTTTTTTAGCCCAATAGCAAGGACAATAGCGTGGGTCATCCAATACCACTTTCATATGAAAAACAACTTTCCCACTTAAGTGGCAACAAATAAATCCCATATATGGTGGCTATATCCTATGGGAGCCTAATAGGCTACTCAATCATTATTGTAGGCAACATCAAATTGAATGGGACATCACAATTTATCTATGTTTACCTCGTTAAAATTTCTATGTTTTTTTTATAATGCTCATGGGGCATTCATCTTTGTGATTTCATCTAATAGGATTTTATCACTAGCCTAGATCCATTTTAACTTTGGATCTATCATGAATCGATGGGGATCAAATCCCTCGAAATGCAAACTTTTCTTTAAGTTTTTGCACTCTAAAAATAGTTTGAACCTCTATGGATTTGATTCCTATATGTACGTGATAAATTCAAAATTAAAATGGATCTATATTGGTGATGTTAACTCTAATTTTTAGACATTTATAAACTTAGGTTTAAATTTATTTTTTATTTTTTAAAAATATTTAATAAATTCAAAGCTAAAATAAATTCACATTGTTTATATTTAACATATAACAATAAAAATGATGATATAGAAAATTATCAACACACCTCAAATGAAACATAAAAATATATAATTAATAAATTATTGTTGTTTTATTTTATCTTTAAAATATTAAAGGTATATAAAACTTTATATGCTAAATTAAATATAAAATCTAAACTCTATAACAAATTTTACAATTATGTATTATTCTCAAATTTAACAACTAAATTATAATAAATTTTATTATAATAATAATAATAATAAATTTTAAAAAATAATAAATAATATATACTTTTATGTCAACATCAAAAAGTTATAAAACAACTAAATTATAATGTTTGAATGTTTGAAAAGTCATAAAACAACTAAATTATAATGTTTGAAAGAGCTTAATTATAAATATAATGTTTACTTTAAAAAAATCTATTTAAAGGTTCCATCTATTATATACTTTTATTTACATAACACCACATATCACCAAGATAATTATGCGTATTTTTATGGTAAATTTAATATTTAAAAATAATAATAATAATAATAAATAAAATATAATTTTGGGAATTTTTTCTTCATAGTATTAATGAATTATAAAATATAATTTAAATAAATATAAAATTACATGTAATTTCAATAAATATAACATAATAGAGAACTTTAATGTACTAAAACGAAAATTGAAATTCAATATTAAAATAATAATTTTAAAAATATATAAAATGACTATAGTATAATAATTGTAAAAAATTCAATTATAAAAATAATTATGAATTCAATTATAAAAATAATTATGAATTCAATTAAAATGGTAAGATTAATGATTAGAATCATATATTTTGTTAGGACAAATTGGAAATAATTATTTGAAATGTTTGCAACCTTGCATTGATATGTGAAGCATTGTTTAAATTGAGTTTGATTTATGGAGATTGTGAGCGAGAGTTTCATAGATTGGTTTAATTATGAATTTTATTATATTTTATTTTTTCCATTTTTTATTTAAGAGAAATGCATTTTTGTTGAGACTATTTTCAAAAATCTTTGAGTGTGAATTTCTATAAGGATTTTAATGGGTGCAATGTTGATGTTGGTTGTAAATTTGTAATGGTTTCAATGGCAAGCCTAAGACTCTATGAAACATTCGCCATTAACAAGTTCACTTTATCACTTATTGAATGTGTATATCAACAAAAAAAAAGTATTGGGAGGTTGAACTTAGCTTTCCAGATTGATTAACAACACATGATCCACCCTTGTTTTATAATACTGGGGAGCGATTCCAAGCTAGGGCTAGGGTTTTTTTTGGTGCGATCCGAGCGGATCTATGCAGGGCGTCAGTTGGGGCTGCAGGCATGCCTGCCCCCCAGCCGATGGTTGGCGGCAAGCCTCCAGATGGGACCCTTGAGGGTTTGCATCATACAGAGGGCGAGAAGGAAGCAAGTTCATTATGCATAGAAGGCAGAGAGAATGGAGTAAAGTGACGGCTGGGGCCAGGAGACTGTCTTCCCAAATCCTCAGCGATCCTGGCCATCAAAGTTCACGCAGAAAAGGTAAGAGAAAAAGTAGAACAATGGAAGGAAAAGGATCAGATTGGCAAATTCATTGGGATCTGGCCCAAGGAAAGAGATCTGGTTAGATGGATCAAACAGAATTGGAACCCAAAAGGTCAATATGATCTACATTTAAGTGCCAAGGGTTTCTTCACCATAATATTATTCAATGTGGAAGATCGAGATAGAGTGTTAGAAGGAGGTCCCTACTTCTTCTTCTCGGCAGGCTTGTATCTCAGACCTTGGAAAGAACGTTTTAACCCTGATGTTGAGGATGTAAAGATTGCGCCAGTCTGGATCAGTCTCTACTCCCTGCCATGTGAGTTCTGGGATCTAGAAATATTGCAGGACATAGGAAATACCCTGGGTGAATTTGTTAAAGCTGCAGAACAAACCAGGAAGCAAACATACATGGCTTGTGCCCGGATCTGTGTTTATATGGATCTTTCCAGAGAATTACCTGAGGCCATCAAGCTGAACTATGAAGATGAAGAGTGGTTCCAGCCGATCGACTACGAACAGTTACACTTTAGATGTAGATCCTGCCATGAATATGGCCATTTTGTCAGGAATTGTCCTCGGATCTCTCAACCAACTCCCGCTCCGATTCATGAATCTGCGGGCAATAAGGATAAGGATGGACTTACCTAGGATAAGAACAGAATAAAGAGAAAATCTGGGGATGTTCATAGGAAAGGGAAAGGGAAGAGTGAAACTAGAACAACTAGCTTGAACTCATTCCAGATCCTGGAGGAGGTGGATGACAAACAAGAGAAAATGCATAAAGATAAGGTAGCTCAGATCGAGGAACAACCCGCTGAACCAATTCCCCAACCACAGGATTCTCCCCTGGAGGATCCTTTGGATGCCATGGAGGATGATGTGGAGGAGGAGGTTGAACTGGGGGATTTGGATCAGGATGAGATTGAGAAGGAATGCGAAAAAAAGGGTAAGGGATATGTATCCTGCAGACAGCTTGAACTCCTTCAAGAAGCTATTATCAAGTCCAAAGGATCTCAAAAATTGGAAATCAGGGTTGATGCCCAATCAGGGTTCAAGCGGAAGTCCTCAACTGATGATTTGAAGAAGGGAATAAAATAAAATAAACAGCACTTAGCAGAAGTAGGTGTGAAGCTAGTTGAATCAAGGCTGTACCCAATGATTCGGGAAGCCTTCTCTGAATCCACCAGAGTTTCTCAATGAAGGTAATGACCTGGAATGTTAGGGGGTGTAATCATCCCAGGAAAATCAAAGCTATGACAAGGAAAGTTAAGTAGGAGCGACCAGATGTTCTATTCCTATAGGAAACCAAATGCTCCTTTGAAACTCTGGAGAAGAATGGACAAAGAATCTGGATGGGAGTTGGGGTTATGGAAACAGATGCCATTGGCATGGCTAGAGGTATGGCTATTTTGTGGAACCCTCGGTCTATTGTGTTATCCAACTGGAGATCCAATAGGTTTTCCCTAATGTGCAATTCCAGTATAGTTGACTCTGCGGTGAAAGGAACACTAGCCAACATCTATGGACCTAGTGTTGCTTAGCCAAAAGAAGCCTTTATTCACTTCTTTTCTTGGTTATCTGCTCACACTTTGGATGGATCATGGATTTTTGGTGGCGAAATTAACCTGATTACCTCTCTGGATGAGAAAAAAGGTGGACGCAAACTATTGGAAAGATTCCAAGAAAGGTTTAGGGATATTCTAAGCCATAGTCAGCTGATTGACATTGAGACTGGGAATGGGTGGTTCTCATGGAACAATAAGAGAGGTGGGCCCCATTTCGTTGCCTCTAGACTGGATAGATTCCTTACTACAGAGGACATAGCTTGTGAAATTGGGGAAGTCAACTCCAGCGTCCTCCCCACTGCTGGTTTTGATCATTGGCCTATGTGTCTCACGTGGGACCTTTCGTCTAATAACCTACTTAGACCTTTTCGTTTTGAGCAATTTTGGTTGGATCACAAGGATTTTAAGGATCTGGTGGGCCAGTGATTGAAGGAACTAGTCCCCTAGGAGGGATCAAGGAGGGATCAATTCCAACAAAAATTGAAGGCCCTGAAGTCCAAGATCCGCACCTGGAATAAGGAGGATTTTGGTAATATTTTCGAAGACAAAAAACAGTTGATCACAGATCTTGAGCTAACTCAAAAGCTTGGGATATTGGAGGAGGGGTGGAGTGAGGAGTTGAAAGAGCAGGAGCATAACCTTCTTGAGTGCCTTGAATCACGTGAGAGGCAGGAGGAAACATTCTGGAAGAAAAAATCTTGAATTCAGTGGCTTTAGGAAGGTGAAAGAAATACTAATTTCTTTCATAATTCTCTTATCCAAAATAGGCACAAATATGATGCACCAGCTTTCTTCAAATATGGCCATTTTTCCTGACTCCAAATTCATTTGCATGCTCAGCTGCCAGGAAAATATTTGCAGAAATCGTGATTTGAGAACTTCTAAGAGTCCAGAAGGGTGTTTTATTTGGGCTCAACCATCTGAACCTTTAGCTGCTATCCTCATGGCGCCGAAACGCGGGCTCCCCTCTCCATCGGGCGGTGAATCGTCTAGCCATGGAAGGGCCAATGTCGGTAGGGTAACCCGTGCCTCTTCTAGGTCTCGTCTGCGGGAAGTGGCTCAATTTTTCTGTGATCGTATCCCTCCTCCCATACATGAAGAAATTGAAGGGACTGAGAAGGGCCTCTGGGAAAATGTCTAGGCCTTCTCTGTGGGAGAAATTTACCAGGACTTGGAGGATTGGGTGGTCGACCCAGAAACCACGGCAGGTCGTGCCTCTCTTTAGGAGCACACTCTCATGACCCATTGGGTAACTAAGAATTTGTTGGCTAACGTTCTAATGGACTCGGCCAACAAACATATGGGTGATGAGGAACTAGTTAGATCTTGGAAATCGCACAATTGGGATAGTAGGGTGATGCACTCCAAATTTGATGCCATTGCTAAGAAATTGGGCATCTCTTTCATCATTCAAGGTGTGTGCGATGGAGATGGAAGTGGTTGCAGCCATGGTGGAGCTCTCTCTCGGCATAGAACTGCAAGGGAAGTGGACTCGATCCAGATCCTAGCGTCTTCCAAAACTCCTACCCCGAATTCTGCTGGTCATCTCCTGCAACCTATTACCATTGACTGAGGTGCTCTGTTTTGATTTCTATGTTTTGGTCCTTCTCTATGTCTCTGATGGAAGTATGGTCACTGTTGAAGTTTAAAATGTTTCTGTATCATCGGAATCATGGAGTCTGTATTAAACTTATGGTCAGCCTGTCTAGTTTTGGTTATGTCCTTTTCCTGTTTGGCATACAAAGCCATAAATGCTATGGGTCTATTATGTTACAGTTGGATGGAATCTGGATTCCTGTTTGACCTCTGTTGGTAAGGAATGCCTCTGTCAATGATGTCTAGCTATGTACTCTTTCTCAGCACGTAATAAATAGTTCTGTTTTTATTTAGACAAAAAAAAACAAAAAAAAAAGTATTAAAATTGTATAGAGTGATCTTTAAAAGAAGGAATTATACCCCAATCAATTCAAGATTCTATCGATTAACTATCTACTCTCTATTTTTAGTCGTCATTGGCATATCTTTTCCTTTAAAATTGGATATGGTCTCTATTCAACTTATGTGCAACCTTATTTAGGATACATGAGATTTCCATTGAAGCTGCACACAACAACCATTTGAAATACTAATACTAACCGAAACTATGCAAACACTATGTCATTGAAAACTTTTTCTTCCTTATAACTCATTTACAAGTGAATATCTAACAACTAGGCCATTCACAAAGCTATATTGGAAATGGAGAAAAATGAACTAAAGATAAAATGGTGAAGAATGAACAATTTCTTTTAGGGCCCATAAAAAATGATAAGCACTAAACCCCAATTTTATAGCAATTTATAATGCTCCAATCCCTTGGGTAAGCTATTTTGGTAAGTAGGAAATCTTGAACATATATACTTTCCCCTAATAAGTCCTTAAATAATTATATGCATATAGAATGATTAAAATAGATTATTGAAAATAATGTTTTGTTTAGCATATTAACATAAATAATTTGCATCTCTAAACATATTAAAGTGAGTCACACTAAATCTAGTTTACTTAAAAATTGCTTAAAGTTCAAAATGCCAAGGATAGAACTCTAATTAATGAATGGCATAAGGTTCGCATTGCATTGACATTGATAAATGGCATACTGTTCACAATGCATTGTGAATGAAATGATGTCTCTCATTTAACACCTATTTATTTAAATTTCTGAGGTTTATAATCAAATCAACTTAAACTCAAATAACAATTTAACATGGTCACTCACTAATGAAAACCAATTGGATAGATAGCAACTTATTAAATATAAATAAATAAACTAATTAAATAAATAACTTCACTTATTAAATAAATAACAAATTCAATTAATTAACATTCACCTAAAAACTTCTTGTATATAATAGTTTCTAATAAATATTAATTAACACTCCAACTTAGTTTATTTATCCAAAAAACTTCTTGTATATAATAACTTCTAATAACATTGATTCAGACTAATTACAAATTATACAAATTATAGCTTCAATTAATTCAATTCAATACAAAACTAAAATAAATATGTCTCATAAAATTGTCAAAATGAATAAATAGTAATATGCAATCATAAAAATAAATTTAATTTATATATATCATAATTTTTTATTTTATTTTTTAATAATTATTATAAAAACAGATTTATTTTATATATAATAAAATAATATTAAAAACTTTTTAATAATTGTTAAAATTTCATAACATTACACTTTGAGATTTTTATTATATATATTTAAAATAATAATAATAATAATTCTATTATATGTTTGACATTTTCCAATGTGTTTTGTATTGAAGACGCTTTGACATTTCGAGACACACTCAACATGTTGCATCAACTGCTTAAATACATGTATAAACACATAAGTTTTTAAAAGTTTACTTACACATAATTTTTAGAAAGCTTATATACGTTTTTTATTATTTTATTAAGAATAAAAACAAACATGAAATTAGCAGCATCCTTCATAGTTAATGGTTTAGAATGGTTCGAAAGTGTTTGGGTCTCGGGATAAACACTTTCAATAATGATGTGTTTGAGCTTAAGTCTTAAATCAACTATATTCGCAGTTGACAATATTAAGCATTCAAATTAGACTATTTTTAATTTAATTAAACTCTATCACTCTTCAGACTATTTGTAATTTAATTCAACTCTATGACTCTTCACCATATTATACTAAGTATTCAAATCAGATTATTTATAATTTGGAAATGCCATTAATATTAATAACAATAAAAATTTTTACACCGTCAAACATTGTATTAATATATACAAAATGATTCACACCCACAGGCGAGGATGTGACAAACATCAAAGTGCATGTCTGTTTGCCAAAATCATTGCTGAAGTAAGCTGGCAGTCCAAAATACATAATTCGTGATACCTATTACCAGTCTAATAATATATGAATAAAGAAAAAAAGGAGCCTAGAGGAAGGCCGAATTAAACTGAAAGACTGCGTTTTGGTTGTTTACAGGAGAACATCCATAGAGCTGCGTCTTCTTCAGCGCTTACCACATGCAGTTTCCCTCCTCCTCTTGTAATCTTTGACAAGCAAATCTGCAGAGATTTCAGCAGTACGTTGACCATCTCTATTCTCTGTAGAATGAACCAAACCAGAGCTGCTATACTACCATACTCAGAGCTCTTGCGTTATAAAAACACAAGCCCAATAATACAGCGTGAGGAACGAACTATCTCGAACACAGGACAGGGATGAAGAATAGACGATTATTCAAATCAAAGTCCATGAATGCACTGAAGCTATGAAGAATCAATGGACATCGTGCTGCTTCAAACTCCGCTTCACATTATACCACGTTGTACATTTAAAATCAGCTGCAAACATTTAAACATAACCCGACTTTATTAAGTTATCAATTCAAATTTAAAATTTAACCCGCCCATTCACTGAAGTCAAATATCAAATTTCAGCGCATATGGTATGGATTGATCCATAGGATGCACGTAATGGGCTTATCGATAGTTCGCTGCATCATGCATGGGATGTGTTGATCTATGGGAATGTTTTACATCTCGTCCCATCCTCCCACTGAGAAGGAGTGGCATGCATGATGGGATGCATATGTGCATGCGTGGGCGGGCGAGTTGATGATGTACACCGGAAATTCTTGCCGAGAAAAGGCATTTGAAAGCCCCGCAGCTGCATTAATGAATGACTCTGCTACTGGGTACTTAGTGCTTGTCCGCAACCAGGCTATAGGTACAATCCCAGGATATTTTGGCACCTCCACAGCAAAATCGACCAACAGTTTGAGACTTGGGATTTTATCTCTCAAATCGAGCTACAGGAAGCCAAGCAAATTTGAGTAATGTTCCAGTTCTGAGAAGAGTTTTAAGGCCAAATCCATGATCCACGTAGATCCAAAACAACTATATTATGTGGATGTGTGTAGAGAGGCATCCAACAGAAAATGCATCCACAGAGTTTTCTCAGAAATCTGAGCTACAGATCGAAGGGTCTGTGATCAGATTTGGAATCGCAATGAGCCTACAAAAATAAGTCTGGCCAAGATCGAACGTATAGATCAAGGCAAAGCAACAAGAGGAGGATGATTGATATGCTCAGATCTGATAAATCCAGCAAACACTATGAGCTCAAATCCAAGAACCCAACAGTTCGCTCAGATAACGTACAGGAAGGGAAGGGTCATAGCCCCGAGTTAGGATGTACCCAAGATACCATGAAAGGGTTCTATTATTTTTTCATATAAAATTACATGAAAGGCTCTCCATTTATAGCAATGGAAGAAGTCCATTGTGGCTCTGATACCATGAAGAGGTTTTATTAATTTTTCATATAAAATTATATGAAAGGCTTTCCATTTATAGCAAGTGAAGAAGTTCATTGTCAGCTAAGAACAGTTGTCCGGCCTAAATAAGTTTACAACTCACATAAATTGTCATTGGAAAAACACCAACACCAACAAATAGACCTTTATGGACACGTATAATTAGTTGGAACTATGTAGTCCCATTATTGTTGATTTGGAGGTCAACCCAAACTTCTTTATGGATGGTCCTCTTAGAACAATCTGTCCTCACATCACCACATTGTTGTGGATAGTTATCTCATTGATATTTTTTGGTTGTGCTTAAGTGAAAATGGTATATGTTGAACTATCATTCGCTTGGAATCTCATTTATTCCAACATAGCCTCGTTACAAAAGGCTAATGCCCTGCCACTTTTCTACTTATGGACTTTCGATAGAATATCTTGTTTTGCAAATATGAGTTAGACATATTATTCATGATCTCATTCACATTTCCTAATTGTTATTGTATCTTGTTCTTAGCATAGACACTATATTGTGTTCAAATTCAAATTGATTTTAATAATGACAATTTCATGGATAAATGGTTTTATAATAGTGTGGTGTGACAAAAGATTATACATTTTTTTTAGGAGTGTAGAATTTTACAAAAATAACATAATGCATAATATATATATATATATATTATATTTGTAGGTGGAAGTTGTGTATATGGATTTATCACTTGTCATCAAGTTGATTGGAAATTCTTTATATATTGAGTTCTATTTCTAAAAATTGTAAGAAGAAATTTTCAAAAATATAGTCTATATCACAATATCATAAGGAAGAATATGGGTTTACCACTTCCCTGGAAGTGATTGAAAACTCCTATCAATTTTGGAAAATTCTAAGCAGAAACCTTCAAGAGTAAACTCCATAACACAATATCATAGAGATGAGCTACTTAATTTCTTGGAAATAATATCATAGAGATGAGCTACTTAATTTCTTGGAAATAAATATACATATTCTTGATGATGCATCAAATGAATGTGTTTTGGACTTGAACATTTCTTAATGGTAGAAAGTTGATTGTCGATTGACTATTGGATATTTGGGTATATGTATGTGGAATGGAATGGAAACATGCTTTTGTGGTCTTGTTATAAACTAAAAGTGGAGGTCTCATAAATATTAGAAACTATATAGGGTGAAGAATTTGTTTATATTTGTTAACTTTTATAAATCTATTGATTTTTTTTTCTCTCTTCTTAATTGTGTATTGACATAATTTAGTGTGTTTGTGGCATCCATTGGCAGAGTATAAATTTTACAAAAAATAGAGACTAACATGATTTCTAATAGAATTATAAATGAGGAAGGTGAGTTAAAATAAGCTCGTACATATTAAGTACAAATTAAGGACTCTTGGGTGGCACTCCTTTGAGTTAATACAAGGTTTTGAAGTGTCATGAGTCTAGACATATCATTTGTCTATATTTGTGATCTTTATAGTTCTCAACAATATGTAATGCAAGATTTAGCATTGTGTTTGTAAAGCCAAGATATGCAAGGCCAATAATATTCCTACAAACATGCTAGCACTCAAAGGTCAAATATCCAAGGCTCAACTTCTTTCAGTTCATACATGTAACTCCTATAACATATTTTCTTTCTATTCTTAAATTTTCAATAATTATTAGACTATTACTTCAATTAACTATTTTTCCAAATTTATTGAAGTGTTTGGTAATCATCTTTGATTGGTGTAAAGTAGATTTTCCAATGTGGAATCTGTAGCTTTATTTTTTTGCAGGTCCATAAACATTTTTACATACATGGCCAAAGATTAATGTTATTTCCTGGACTCAAATGAGAAGGTTTGAGGGGAAAAGAATATTCCAAGACTCAAGCAAGAGGCTTGAGGTGGAAAAAATGAACCCAACTCTGCTTTGCTAAAGCAACTTTTCCTGGACACAAGTAGGAGGTTGGGTGGAAAAGAAATTCCTGGGCTCAAGCAAGAAGGCTTGTGGGGAATTGCGAAAGAGTTTTGTGGTATCAATGGCGAAGACCTATGCAAAAAGATTGACATCTGTAGATAGGACGTTGTTTTATGTCTTGAGGAGGAAATTTTTTTGACTAGCAATAAAAAAGGAGACTAACCTCAAAAGTGTAGCCCATAAGTCCACAAGAATTGGTGACAAAATTCGAGGAAGAATTATGTGTTCATCAGAGGGTTGCTGAAATTCCAAACTCATGGAAGATTTTGATGATCAACAAAGTGTTGTTGAAAGATTTGTTTTACGATATAACAAATATTAATGATTTGTCTTGTAAACTAGACTATCGGATATCTTTATGTGTGAATGTTATGAATGTTTGAGTAAGCAAGAATTTCCTCAAGGATGAGGATGAATGATAAATGTTAACACATTTACTGTCGAAATTTGTGAAGTATATGACGCTAACCTGTGAATGATAAGGTGTTCCAAAAGACTTGTGCTTACCTTATGATTGAAATTGCAAATGGTATAATTATGTTATGCTGAAGAATCTTGTACGAGTTGCACAATGTACAGGTTGTGAAAAAAAAAGGTATGAACCATAAGGAATTGTGAAGATCATGAAGAACAAGAAAACCAGAGAAGAGATGACAAGTGAACTAACAAAATGAAGTACGAAAGAACGCAAGAGCCGAAGGCCAGTCTTGAAGAATGAGAACACCGAGGACGATTTTATTCTTAAGAGGGAAAGGAAAGTAAGGCCAAGGGAAGACTTGAAAAGTTAAAATGACGATGGCTAAGAGTCCCTATGACATGATTATCATGGCTCGGACTATGCTTATCAACCTAAGTAGATTTTAAAGTAAACTAAATGATGAGATGATTCCTTTCATCAGCGGAAGTTCAACAAGTTACCTTGTTATAACCAAACTCAAAATTATGTCCCACACATAATTATCATAATCATTTTAAGCTCTCAATGGGAGAAGTTGTCCTAACCTAAAAGGACAATGCTAAAAACACATACCATGGGTGAGGTATCTTATATCTACATATATAGGTATAGTCAAATAAGGCCATCACCAAAAGAAAGAAGAATGAAGTAGAAGTTATGTATCTACGTTATATATATAGGTGTTACATATATATGTGAAAGTGTTACAATAGTTGTAATAATTACAAATACTTCAAAGTAAGTTTGTAATTATTTATATATTTACATGTGTTATATATATATATAGATGTGTTATATATATATATAGATATAGGTTACTTTTACAAAATAGTTATGAAAGGAATACATTGGAGAATATAATTATATTACGAAAGGACCTTGAACTTAAAATAAATATTATTCATTATAACTCAAACAAGAGTTGGCTCCACGATTTCAAAATAGTGGAAGGTAATACGAATAACTATTAAGTTATGGATGAAAATGTGTGTGAGATCAATTGTGATCTATTTGTGGACACATTGTTGTTGTCTTCTGGCACATATAAAACTGGCGTAGTCAAGCTACCCGTTAGGTGGAATAGGACATTAACGGATTTCCTTTTTTTATATAAATAACTATATGTATATATATATATAAGAAAGTTAACTAACTCCATTCTTATATAAAATAAAGTATAGACGAATACTAAGTAAGACCGTGTGGGGTCTAGTGGTCGACATGTTGTATTTAATTGTTATTCCATTACTTATAAACAACTCTCCCACTACGCTTACTTTAGGGAGTTGATTCCACTTTAGCTCGGTGCAGTAGTAATGGAACACCACCTTAAAATCGGCCCCATCCATTGTTGGTTACTCTATATGTCAATTAATTAAAACTAACACATAAGATGCTCAATATAAATTGTCAAACCCATGGAGGTCTTTTTATTTCAATGGCAATAAGCACAATCTATGCATAAACATGTCAAGCAGTTGCTTAACTAAATGAAGATAATGATCCTACCAGTCTATCCAGCCAAACTCATTCCATAAATAAAACTAATCTAATTCATACATCTAGGAATTCATTTGCAGCTACCTTCCTACAGAGATCAACCTAGTAGTTATAAAATTAAGAATATAAATAAACTAGATTACTTTTGCAAACAGTTAAATCCTATAATTATCAAACTACAATATTCAATCTTTACCAGAATGATCCATCAAGTAGCTACTGTTACTCAATCACAATCTGCCTATTCTAATAAACCAATTGAAGATACAACAACAACCAAAATCTAAACATAAGCTTGAACTCTAACTGTTAATTACTAGAAATCCTAGAAAGCATAAACAATTGAAAGATATTGGAATTGAGCTTGGTTGTCATAGCTGATTCGAACACACATGCATTAAACTGAACTAACCTACACAGTCGACTGTCACACCACTCTACTACAGCTATTCAAGATGCAATTGTGAACTACCAAAAGGAAAGCTAACCTTTGTTGCAGCTAATAGTAACATCTATGTAATGATTCCACACCACACAACAGAAAGAAAGCTAAATTAACCTACCTGCTTAAGTTGGCTATCTCTGTGAGAATGCAGGCCTTGGCCTTCTAACAGAGACACCAAGAATCACAACAAATTAAGAAACAGAAATGAAGAACTCTGCTCTTATATTAATGATGGAAATTGACAGTCTCAGTGCTTTATTACAGATTATGCAAAATGGTAATTGTCCAACCCCAGGCTACAAGAGCCTTCTCATATTTATACATTGAAAATACATATCACAATTCACTAAAATCATGCAGCAATGAAGATCTCTGATCTTCATGTTGCGGAGTTACAACTGACTATTTCAGCTGGGTTATGTTTCATTGGAGGCCCATTACAGATTCTCATGGAGGAATGTGTTGTCCCTTGGAGTATTAGGAATCGGGCTTTGAAGAGTAACAGCTGGCACCATTTGGCTGATACACCTGCGCTTTAGATCTTGACTAAATGAAATCACACATATTAGCATAAATCAAGGACTAGCATCCAGAACCTTAACAATCTTAGGCATAAAATAAATAAAACAATAATCGAATTATACCTGTCAATATTATTGGTTGATCTAGATAAAAGGCATATGTATAGCTTATGAAAATAGGATGTAGTCAGGGAAAAATGATGTAATGAGGATGGCCAAAAAGGGGCATTTCCTGGACCCAACATCCACTTGGAGGAGAGAACTACCATTTGGATTTCGGGTTGGAGTTCCAAGTGGAAGTTCACCCTTCGTCGGACGGACTCCCCAAAGAAAAACTAATAACATTTAGGTAAATATATATGGGGAAAAGGGAGATCTCGCGGGATAGATTCGTATAAGGTGGGGAAAGGACGGCTCCTATGAGGGAGCTCCATCCCTGTTGATACCCTGTCTGCATTTTTTGTATTTGCGTAATGTAACTCTGTATTGAAAATATTAGTAGCTTACATCTTGTTAGATTTTTATGGATATCCGTTCCACCCTTTGAACTTAGGATCAATTCTTCATCAGCTTATTTTTCATTTGCTACTGTAATAGCATGCCTTGGGATGACATTTAGTTTTCCTATCTCATCTTATACTATTATTTTTCCATTTCAAATGCAACTCCGATCTAGAACGAGATCTCAGCAAACTGCATTCAACCCAGGCGTTCGGGACACCCTGTATGCGTTGATCCCTGTAGATTTGAATTGTCTTACTATTTTTATACTGTATGCTGTAGATATGTTGTAGGATCGGTGGGTTAAATGTTAGTGTATTCCCGGGATGATAAATCTTTGGTCTAAATACTTACTTGGCCTCCACAGAATCTTGAGTTTTGTATATGCATTATGCTCCTATAAACTATTTGTTATATATTACTTTACTGCAGTGATAATGCAATTAGTTCTTGTAGGATTTGTCCACAAACATTGGGATTTACATTAACCTTTTTGTTGTGTGTTTGTCTTCCAGAGTGTTAACATGAATCCTTGGCTATTGTTGACATGCTACACCTTGTCGGGTTGTACAAGAAACCGCTGGCGAGAAAGCTATGAGTATTTTATATATTTTCTTGTGGCTATGACTCGCGCAGCCATAGTTCATAAGCTGAAAACCCAAAATTATGGAAGTGTTATGTTACTTATATTTATCTCTATAATGAAAGTGTAGTATAATGTTGCTGTTGGTCAATGCTGCTTGCTCAGGATCTTTATGTAATCATAGGCCTTAGTAGGGATGTTGATTTAAGATGGATTGAAATCATAGAATTATGTTTCTAGATTCTCTGTGTTTTATTTCCATGATTGATTGGGTGAAAACGTTTAACCTAGAGTTTACCTTTGTGAGAAGATCGCAAGCATTAACCACTTTTGATCTCAGCCCTTAATAGATATATGGGTCAGTTGTGTTTGTGTTGCTCATTTTTCTGCTTATGATGTATTTTGGTAGAGTGTTATGTTCTAATACTCGAGGGGATCAGCTCATGGAGAAGCTATCCTCTGTCCCATTATCTCTGTGTATTGATTTATATCAATTGTAGAGACCCCCCCTCCTCCTCGGAGGAACTAGGTTACTAAGGTTTACACTCATGTATTTCTGTAAATAGTTGTGCAGAGAATGCATTGGAAGGGAATGGCTCAGAGAAGCATGATCCCTGTCCAGTTCTTGTCTATTATTTTTAGATCATAGAAGATACATTAATCTCTGGATTGAGCTGGGTTAGATTTCAACGGCAATGCAATGTTTGTATGAGTATTAATAAGACTAGTCTCTGCTAAGATAAAACATAATTAATGTATGTATTACTAGATGTGAACTATAGGAAATACTGGTAAGGCTTCTCACTTATGAAAGCTAGAAGATGCTCTCCATGAGAGAGATGACTTCGAGGAAATGGAAGGTGAATATTGCAACCACTAAGTTGTAGAATGTGAGCATTATTTTGATGAAATAATATATTGTGACTGGCCTTGTGGACGTAGCCCATGGTTTGGGTGAACCATGTGTATATATGGTGCATGATGGCTTGTGTATGTGTGTGTCATATGATTCTTTGTTATTTATAATGAATGGTTAGCATGTTGTCCATGTGGAAAATCTTATAAGCGCATGTATGATTCTTCATTTTAATATGATGAATATTTATAATGTTGTTCGTCTTAAAAAGTATATTTAAGGTTTTGCCGAGTATTCATAGTTACAACAAATAGCTAAGAATTGTATGAAGATGTTCAAAGGTATTGATGGCAATATTCAATTATTAAGTTAATGTTTTAATATGATGAAGCGTGGATAGGGGTAAATGTAATGTTTCCATTTATACACAAGTATTACTAAGTCAAGGGAAAAAGGGCATGCGCAGTCAATTAAAAATTTACTGCGCAATACATGAATATTTCTTTTCTTTTGCTAAGGACATGCGCTAGACATAGCAAATAATTTGCTTTATATTTGACTTCCCTTTTTATCAAAACACATTATTTCATAAATTAAATACGTAGAGATTAATTGCGCAATTCACCTTTTTACTGCGCGCAAATTAACCGCGTGATTCTATTGTGCAAAGATTAACTGCGCGATTCCACTTTCTGGTGCACAGTTGAACTTTTCCCAAATGTACACTTCTCTAACTTTGTGGAACTAGACTTTGCGCATTTCATACAAATTACCTTTTGCACACACTTTTAACTTTACGAAGATTAATTGCGAGGTTAACTTCGCATACCTATTTAAGTGCGCACAACCCAAACTTAAATAAACTTTGTCTTAAAACATGAAACTTACTGCGCAGTTACTCTTAGTTAAAATAGAACTTTCACCACAGTGAAATACGTAGAAACATTGATTTCTTTTACTGCGTGTAAATGTAAACAATCATTCACATTGGTCAATATGAAATAGATGCACAACATTCATAAACAAACATTCTTGAGAATGAATTCACAAAACTAAATACTTATATATTACCACTGTAAAACAGAGTAACTTTTCCGCAATACAGAGAGATGACTACTTCAATCTTTTACATTCACAAAGAGCTTGGGATCTTTAAATACTTCACGGGATTTACTTCTCCTCTTCTTCACTTATCTCTATCTCTTCATCTCTCTCTTTTTCTATCTCTGTGAATGATTTATATTTATAGAGTTTCATTTCACCGACTCAAAATGGCTTCACTTGGAAGCTACAGGGTTTCATTAAAGTGTAAGTTTTAAACCTTAACAGTGTAGTAAAAACTCATGGATTCTTAAGCATTAACAGAAAATACACAATGGCACACACATAACACAGAGATTTTCACCTGGAAACCCCTAACCGGGAAAAACCAGCAAAACATAGAGCCGCACAACTCTTTTCATTATATGTTTACTCAACCATTTACAATACAATATATGGTATTTCGTAGCATCTAAAACCCTAATTTATTTACCCAAAATTAGGTTACAACCCTAATCCCTTTACCCGGATTAGATAGAGTACAATGGGATGAAATTGCAAAAAAGAAAAAAGCAACCCAAAAAAATTTTGCGCTCTGCACGGACTCTGGGTGCCTAACGGCCCCCTCTGTGTCATTTCGGAACTTAACGGTTTGAAATGAAGGGGTGGGGCCCTGGCGGGATACCCCCTCTCTGGCCGTGGTGTACGCGCAACCACCATGTGAAGAGATATAACACACCCAACATAAAGACTGTAATAAATTCTACCTAAGAAAATCTGATCTTTCCAAATACAAGAGCGGCTACTTAAATACTAACCTGACGTGCGTCAGATTGGCTGAGAAATTACTGACATACTCACATCTCAGACTCTGTGCACTGACACAAATTGAATGACAGAGCGGACGTAGTTAAATATGCTATCAGCTCATTAATTAGGATATTTCCAACAATCCCCCTTAATTATGAGCGGATGGGGATCATTAAACAAAAGTAAAATATTACAAAATATTTCAGAGCTGAAACATGCTCTGTTCATGACATAGTTCACTGCACAGAACTTATCACTCCCAAACAACTTCGCAGAAATTGAAATGGGTCCCTTTCCAATGGTTTTGTAAATATGTCTGCTACCTAATCTTCAGACCTGCAAAATTCTAAACAGTTTTCCTTGTTTTTTATCAAGTCTCTGATGAAGTGATACCTTGTGTCGATGTGATTGGTTATCTTATGGAACACATGATTCTTTGATAGTTTGATAGATGAATTGTTGTCACAGTAAATGACTATGGTTTCTTGCAGGACCTGTGACAGTTCACTTAACATTCTGCACATCCAAATTGCTTGACATGCAGCGCTTGTAGCTGCAACATACTCTGCTTCTACTGAAGAAAGAGTTACTATGAGATGTTTCTTTGAAGCCCATGATACCACACCTATTCCTACATGAAATGTATTCCCATATGTGCTTTTTCTATCATCCATGCTGCCTCCATTATCATTGTCAATGTATCCAATGAGTTTTTTCTAAGGTTGAATACAAAATACCAAAGTCTTTTGTTCCACTTACATACCTCATAATTCTTTTACCTGCTTGCCAATGTGATTCTTTCGGTGACTCCATGAATCTTGATATTAGTCTGACTCCATACATTATGTCTGGCCTTGTCTCTGTAAGATACATAAGGCTACCAACGAGTTTTTTAAACAGGGTAGGATCTACAGTGGATCCATCATCATCCTTGCGCAATTTCAAACCTGTTATCACTGGTGTTGGAGTTGTCTTGCAATTTAACATCTTAAACTTATTCAAGACATCACTTGCATACTTCAACTATGATATAAATATACCATTTTCATTCTGCTGGACTTCAATGCCCAGAAAATACTTCATAAGCCCCAAATTAGTCATTTCAAATTCACTTTCCATGACTGTTCTAAATTCTTCTATGCCAAAATCACTAGTAAATATTAAATCATCTACATATAGGCAGACAATTAGCTTATTACCTTCCTTATTGATCTTTGTGTATAGTGTTGGCTCACATTCACTTTTGTGAAATCCATTTTGAATGAGGTACGAGTCAATGCGACTGTACCAAGCTCTAGGAGCTTACTTCAAGCCATAGAGTACATTTTTCAGTCTGTACACTCTGTGTCCTTGTCCTGGAACTTCATAGCCTTGTGGTTTCTCAACATATACTTCTTCCTCAAAATAACCATTTAGGAACATCAACTAGATCCCATGTTTGATTCTTCTCAGTGCATTCTATTTCTTCATCTATGGCTTGCGCCCAAACTTTCTCTTCAACAACTTCTTCAAATTGTTGATGTATATGTAACTTCAGAATGTATTTCACCCATGTATTTCATATATGTATTTTGTACTCCTATAGAGATGGTATTATTACTCTACACGGAAGTGTTTGTATTCCTATAGAGATGTTATTATTCCTCTATACAGAAGTGTCATCATTTATATTGTAAGTGTCATAACTTATACTTGATGGGTTATTAGACCACCTTGTTGGGGTCGGCCCTGTATAAGTCATGTGGGTCAAAGGGTTATTAGACCACCCTATTGGGGGTCGGCCATGTGGGTCAAAGGGTTATTAGACCATCCTATTGGGGGTTGTCCATGTGGGTCAAAGGGTTATTAGACCACCCTAGTGGGGGTCGGCCCAGTCAGCGTTACGTTAAGGGGTTAAGTTGAGACCGACCTAGTTGAGTAAAGGTCAAGTCAAGTTAGTGTGTAAATAGAGAGTGTGTCTCTCTCATTTTACACATTCTATTCTCTCACTCACACTTGGGAGAGTGGCGCACTTGTGGAGGAGGAGGCTCTACTGCTAGGAGAAGACTATCTCTTGTATTCTGGTTGTATCATTGCTCTATCTATCTCTGAGGAAGTTATTGGGGTTTTTCACCTTTATGGTTTTCCCCAAGTAAACTCTGTGTCTCTTGTGTGCTTGCATTATTGTGTCCATGATTGATATGCTGTAGATTTGTTGTACATGTTGTTCTCTTAGTTAATATCCTAGATCATATTGAAGTAAATTCTGAAAATTTAACATGGTATCAAAGCTAGCCTGAAAGAAGGAATGATATGGCATGTATGACACTTGTTGCACTTACGATGCTAGGGCTTGATATAGCAAAAACTAGTTATCGTATAACTTTCATTATAAAGCCGTTTTGGAAAAGTTTTTGGATCTGAAACTTTTACAGGTCGAATATCAGATCCCCGTGTACCTTGTGTCCAAAGGAAAACCTCTAATTCATTGTACTTTGTGATTTATGATCTGTACAATATAGGGTTTCTGCCTCTTCCATATCTGAGTCAAAATCAGGTCACCTTGGGAAAAAGGTCATAACTTGGGCTAGGAAGCTCCAAATGAAGTTTCGTAAAAAGTGACAGGTATTACACCAACTGTACTATCGGAGGAAAATTGTTTAGAGGCCGAAGTTGAACCAGTGACACGTGGCACACCGTACAATTTTGCTCTCCGGTATTATCCCATAAATAGGTCACGTTGTGACACTTGGCATAACTCTCTCTCACAGAATCCAATTGGGGTCATACCTATCTAAATGGAAAGATAACAGGTCAAGATATCTCAAGAAAATTTTTCAGACCCTGTGGATTGAAAAAGTTCAGAGCTACACCAGAAATAATCAAGTACATATTTCTATCAAATTAGAATTATTTTTGAGCACCTTCATTCATGGCTTCCGAAATTTAGGGCTTCGGAGAAAGTTGTAATTTTTGTAATCAGAGACCACGGCTGAATGCTTTTCATCAAAATCGAAATTTAGAGACCAAGATCAAAATTTTTGGTTGGGCAGAAGGCTGGGCTTGATCAAACCCTAGTTCGGGACTTTGATCAGAAAAGTGGAAAATTAGGGCTTCTGCAAAAATGGGAATTTTTTAAATCTATGACCACGGCTGGAAGCTCCTCATAAAAATAGAAGCATAGAGCTTTGGATCAAATCTTTTGATTGGGCAGAAGAGTGGGCTTCATCAAACCCTAGTTTGAGGTCACATCGAGTGAATCCGAAAGTTTCAAAGGCAAAATTGAGGAGTGAAACTTTGCAGTTTTCAAATTCTGAATATACCAGCTTGATCAGCTCATCAAGGCGCATATTTCTATCCTCTCAGAAGTTTGAAATTCAAATTTTTAATTTTTGGGGTTTCTCTGACAAACCCTATTACAGCTCCAGATCCAGTTCCTGCAAATCAAGTGGATTGGGTTAATCCTAGAAGAGGATGGATTGGTCACCTGCATAAGTGAAGAAGTTCCTGTCTCAGAGGGAGATGAGGCTAAGGCCTTCCATAAGAAGATTACAAGCAATATTGACAGGTATGGCTTACAGGTATGTTTCATGGTTAAGCTTATCATATGTTTATCATTACAGTACAATATTGATTAATTACTAGACTTGTCGTATCACCTTAATAGAAGATGTTCATTGATTAAGGTTTTGACAGTTATGAATGTACTAATTCATTGTGATGTTGTATGAGGTTTATGTTGTTCGCTAACATAAAAGGTACACCAAGAATGACAAATCATGTTCTACTTTAAGAACATATCATCATGGTGAAATGAAGACAAAGAGTCATCCATTGTCATGGATCACATAGAAGATCTACTTACGAGGTATGTATAACTTGGTTCTACAATGGTTAACTTATGAGACATGCAGGTTACTAGCACAAGTCACTGAAGAGAACCAGTAGACATTATGCGGGTATGTTAGACATAACTAGCTAGCATGCTAATCCAAGTAAGTTTTTCCTATATCAAGCTAGAATCCTACCTTGTGTTAGGATCTTATATCGTTTCGTTGTTGATAATTATTATTCATAAAGTCATAGGTTTGAATAGTCATGGTTGTATGCATATTATGTTTCTTACCATAATTGATGATATGAATAACCAGAAGAATCATGAAGGTATAGGTTTGAGTAATCACGGGTTTTATGCATATTATATCTCTTATCTTGATTGATGATTTAACTAACCAGAAGAGTTCTATGATCAAATAAGAATATGCATGAGTAAAAGAAGACTTCCCTAAAACCTTGAATACTAATGCTTATTATTTATGTTTGAAATGATCATGACTATACATGCTTAAGATTATTGTGTTTTGATAGTATTAAGATTATACTAATAAATGTGTGATTATGTATGAGTCCTCAAGGATAACACAATGATGATACTAACAAGCATGCATAGGGATTGAGAATGAATATAAGTTCAAGAATAGGTAATCCAGGAAGCAAAGATCAAGAGAGAGCACACTTCAGTAGTTTCTGCAAGGATGCATATATTCAGAGGGAGTTGACCACTTCTCACAATCCACATTAGAATGGAGTTGCAGAAAAAGAAGCAAAGACTGAGAGGGAGTCAACCCAACAATCAAACAAAGATAAGTATTTTTCTTATCATTTCTTGCATATTTGTTTGTTTAAATAAAATTGTTCAATGATGTATATGCTCATGTTCCTAGACTTAGGATATGTATTGTGCATATTAGAATGATTGCATTAATGAACAGTATACTACTAATATGCATGTGATGGGTAAGTGGCGTATGGCACTGTACAACATTCCATTGCTACTTATCTAGAATGAAACCTCTTTGCTGACATGTTGGGAGTAGTGCAAACTCTTAACAATGTTCTGGTAGAGACTGGAAGGCATCTAGAAAGTTGTGGAACATGGATGAATGTTGTATTGAAGCATTGGCTAAGATAATTGCATGACTGTATGACATATTTCTTTATGTGTAAGAATTTATCTGAAAATTATGAGATGTTTCGAATCATGCAATTTAACTTGTTTTGTAGGAAAGACCGTATACCTTCACCTACAAAAGAAGGACTACAACATTTGTTCAAGCAACAAAATTATCTATTGAAGATATTGAAGTTCCCAGGATATGGAAAGAATGCCATGATTCGTCGATCATGAAGAACAATGTTTGGGATGCGGTCCCAAGAGCTGAAGGGAAGTTTGTTGTGACTTCCAAATGGAACTACAAGATCAAGCATGCTACAGATGGCAACATAGAGAAATATAAAAGTGATGAAATAGAAGATACACCAGATGGATTTCAAGACAGCTTTCTTGAATGGTGTAGTCATATATGTGTGCAGATCTTGGGGATGATGCGCTATTTGTTTTTGGCATGAAGGTGTGGCAGAGTGCAGATGGAATCTTCCTTGGACAAGGGAAGTATGCAGTAGAGATCGTGAAGAGGTTCGGGATGATGGAATACAAGGCTATGGCCACACCTATGGAATCGAACCTGAAGCTTCTGTGTGATGCTCCATCTGATCCGGTTGATTATGGGCTCAAGTACGATGCGAATCAAAAGTTTAACCTGCATGGTTATGTTGATTCAGATAGGGAATGCAGTGCTACAGATAGGAAGAGCACTTTTGGGTGCTGCTTCAGTATGGGATCAGGTGTGATCTCTTGGTTTAGTAGGAAGCAGTCCTGCGTAGCACTGAGTACAACCAAAGCAGAGTATGTTGCGATGGATGAGTAGGTTGCAGATGTATTGACCAAGCCGTTGGCCAGAGTGCAGTTTGAGTACTTCAAAGATAGGCTTGGTGCGCTTCAGATCGAGGTTCATTCCAAAGGGAAGTGATGAGTCCGGAAGATGCAGATGCACATGAGCTTTTCTAACATGGTTGATGTGATCTCCCTTGGTCGTGATGTAATTTCTGAGCCATTCTCACATGGTGGTAGATGTGTTCTCCCATGGTGAAAAAGTAAGGGCTGGAGCCTTCCCTGAATGGTGGTAGATTTGTTCTCCCATGTCGGTGGTGTAAGTACTGGATGATGTGCATCTGGGCTGTGCTTCGTGGACGATGAGATGATCTGAAGAAGACGATGCTATGATGATAAGGAGGATCATGGATGATGAGCATGAGGACGATGCTCCAGTTACTACTCTATATGTATATGTACGCATCATGTTGGATGTTGGATATGATCAGTTGGATCATTTATATGTATATGTATATGTACGCATCATGTTTGATGCTGGATATGATCGGTTAGATCATTTGTATGTATTTTGTATATGCATCATGTTGGATGCTTCGACCATGTATCTGTATATGTATCAGGTGGATACATTGTATGATTAGGTAGATCATGTATGTTGATATGTATCATGGATGATCAAGTGGATCATGCATTTGTATTTGTATCAGGTGGATGCATTGTATGATCAGGTGGATCATGTATGATGATATGTATTAGGTAGATACTTTGTATGCATCAGGTAGATGCATTGTATGATCAGGATGATCATGGATGATGAGCTTCAGGATGTTGCTCTAGATGACATGTAGCAGGATGTTGCAGCGATGATGATCAGGATGATGTATGTTGAGTATCAAGTTGATAATCTAGGGCCGTGGAACAGGTTGTGCAGATAAGCATGTAATTTGTGCCCTGGGATATTTGCAGATAGTCTTTCAAGGTTTTTCCTATGGCATGTAATTTGTACCCTGGGATATCTGGCAAATGCTCTTTCGAGGTTTTGCTTGGGAGGACATATAATTTGTGCCCTGGGAGATCTATAGATAATCTTTCGAGGTTTTTTCAATGGCATGTAATTTGTGCCCTGGGATATCTGGCAGATGCTCTTTCGAGGTTTTGTCCTATGGCATGTAATTTATGCCCTGGGAGATCCGATAGGTTGATCCGTGTGCTTGTAATTAGTCCTGGGATGCTCTTTCGAGGTTTTGCCATGACCACATGTAATTTGTGCCCTGGGAGATCTGATAGGTTGAGCCTTGTGCTCGTAATCAGTCCTGGGATGCTCTTTCAAGGTTTTGTGGTGACCACATATAATTTGTGCCCTGGGAGATCCAATAGGTTGAGCCTTGTGCTCATAATTAGTCCTGGGATTCTCTTTCAAGGTTCTGTGGTGGGGTCACATGTAATAAGTCCTGGAGATCTGGATAGGATGAAAAAGGCCTCAGATGCTCTTTAGGGTTCTTGCTAGTCAAGAGACTCTTTTAAGGTTTTGTGACGCACGTAATAAGTCCTGAGATTTCCACAGTATGGCCAGTGATGATGAAAACCTGCAGGTGGTGGGCCTACATCCAGTATGAAAAAGGACTGGCTCTGTAGAACTTCCTATGATGAGTAGATTCAGAGATTGATTGAGATAGTAGAAGCAGTGACGATGATGATGACTGGATGACGATTATCCAGTGACGATGATCCAGAGAAGATGACTTGTGCTAGAAGACCTATGTTGAGAAATACCTTCCTAGTTAAGAGGGAGTGTTGATGTATATGTAACTTCGGAATGTATTTCACCCATGTATTTCATATATGCATTTTGTACTCCTATAGAGATGGTATTATTCCTCTATCCGGAAGTGTTTGTATTCCTATAGAGATGTTTTTATTCCTCTATATGGAAGTGTCGTCATTTATATTGTAAGTGTCATAACTTATACTTGATGGGTTATTAGACCATCTTGTTGGGGTCGGCCCTGTATAAGTCATGTGGGTCAAAGGGTTATTATACCACCATATTGGGGGTCGGCCATGTGGGTCAAAGGGTTATTAGACCACCCTAGTGGGGGTCGGCCCAGTCAGCGTTATGTTAAGTGGTTAAGTTGAGACTGACCTAGTTGAGTAAAGGTCAAGTCAAGTTAGTGTATAAATAGAGAGTGTATCTCTCTCATTTTACACATTCTATTCTCTCACTCACACTTGGGAGAGTGGCGCACTTGTGGAGGAGGAGGCTCTACTTCTAGGAGAAGACTATCTCTTGTATTCTGGTTGTATCATTGCTCTATCTATCTCTGAGGAAGTTATTGGGGTTTTTCACCTTTATGGTTTTCCCCAAGTAAAATCTGTGTATCTTGTGTGCTTGCATTATTATGTCCATGATTGATATGCTGTAGATTTGCTGTACATGTTGTTCTCTCAGTTAAGATCCTAGATCAGATTGAAGTAAATTCCAAAAATTTAACACAAATTTTAGCAGCTCATTAACTTGAGAAAATAATGCAAAACATGGGAATGAATTAGGTGTACCAGTCTGATATATTTCGCACAGACTTCTTGTCCTTGGCGTAGTTGCTAGTGTCGAACTGTGTGACCTGCGTGAACTGATTGATGGAGTTTGTTGCGCACTTAGTGTGCTTGATGGAGTAGCTTGAGCTGCGCCTTGTGTTGGAGTTGCTTGTGCTGGAGAATGTTGCGCAATCCTTGGAGTAGATGGAGCTGCGCAGTTCTAATTTACATGTGGAGTCTCATCCACATCTTCTGCGTTGTCATCATGTTCAACATGTAACACGATTTTGACATTCTTCTCTACAGTTCCATCCCATGCTTCATTTTCCACAAACTGAACATCTCGACTGATAATAACTTTCCTTGCAACAGGATCATACAACTTGTATGCTTTTGTGTCTTCAGAATATCCAATAAAGATGCATTTCTATCCTTTATTGTCTAATTTCCTTCTTAGCTCATCTGGAACATGTGTGTATGCTACACAACCAAAAACTTTCAAATGCGAAACACTATGTTTCATACCTATCCATTCTTCCTGCGGGACTTTGTTTTTCACGCTCTTCGTCGGACATCGATTCATGATGTATACAGCAGTTGCCATTGCTTCAGCCCAATATTCATTTGACAGATGTGTGGCTGCCAACATACTGTGCACCATCTCCATAATGGTTCTGTTCTTCCTCTCTGTGATACCATTTTGTTGTGGTGTATACCACATAGTGAATTGCTTCTGTATGCGATGAGTTTTGCAAAAAATCAAGAAATCATTCGAAACATACTCACCACCTCTATCTATCCTCAATATTTTGATGCTGTAACCACTCTGCTTCTCCACAAGTGCCTTGAACTACCGAAAACAACTAAACACATCAGATTTATGCTTTAAGAAATAGAACCATGTTTTTCTTGTGAAATCATCAATAAATGTTAGAAGATAAGTGCATCCTCCCATGGATGATGTTTGCATCGGTCCACAAATATGAGAGTGCACAATTTCAAGTGGTGCGCGAGCTCTGGATGACTTTCCAACTGGAAAAACCTCTCTGTGTTGTTTGCCAAAAATACAGCCTTCACAAATTCTCTCTAGCTTTTCAATTAATGGTAATCCTTTCACCATGTCCTTCGTGTGCAGCAGCTTCAGCCCACCAAAATTCAGATGTCCAAATCTGAAATGCCATAACTAGGATTCATCCTTCATTTCTTTTTGAAATGCAGCTTGCATTGCACTATTATTTTCTTCCTTTGTGCAATGAATTTCTACTTCTTTGCTTTCTGCTTTGATCGCAGATCTAGAATTTTCATTATGTCCTTCATGAGCAACTTGATTTGCTTTTCATTTTATGATGGGTCTTATCCTCAAAGGAAACAAGCGGTTGCTTGTCATCTGCACCTCTGCTATTAATTGATTGCTTGGATATCTATCTTTGATCAAACAACACTTTCCTATCATAAGGATTTTGCAACCTTTTTCCATCAGTTGTCTAGTGCTCATCAAGTTACGCTTCAAACCTTGAACATAATAAACATCAGACATATATTTATGCTCCCCCTGTTTGGTTAGAATATCAATAGTATCCTTACCCAACACAGTGACTTGAAAATTGTTTCCAAGTGTTACATCAGTTTGAACTGATTTATCTAGACTGGAAAATAAACTTAAACTACTAGTCATGTGATTGCTACAACCTGAGTCTAAATACCATATGTCATTTGGACTTTCTTGGACAGCAATGCATTCCAGTGGAGATGCGCATGCTAACAACAAAGAGCTGTTCGGAGTGTTGTTGTTGCTTGACTGAGCTTCACCTTGCTTTCCTTGGTCATACTACTTCTTCCTGCATTCATATGTGAAGTGTCCATACTTCTTATAGTAATAACATTGAATTTTTTATTTATCGTACCTTTGTGCACTTGGTTGAGTGGGGGACTGATTCTGGCCTCTACCAGTGCCATGTGCAGGGCTGCTGCTGCGACCTCCTTTGAAAGAACTTCGTCCTCTGCCTCTTCCACAGCTTATGGATGACTATGCTGTGAATGCACCTTCCAGTGATGTTTTTGAACCACTGATTCGATGTTCACGATTGAGAAATAAAGCTTGCAACTCATCAATAGTAAATGTGGACAGATCTATGTTTTCCTCCAGGGTCACAACCAAATATTCAAATTTCTTTGGAAGAACTCTAAGAACTTTTTCAACAACCCTTTGGTCACCTAAAGTTTCTCCATGAGACTTTATTTGATTAACTAGACCAATGAAACAAGTATAGAATGCGTCTACTCACTTTGTATTTTTCATTGACAGAGATTCAAAATCTCTTCTAAGAATCTGAAGTTTGGCAGTCTTTACCTTTTTCAAACCTTGATATGCAGTTTCCAGTGTGTCCCACACTTCCTTTGTTGACTGCACTGCTGCTACTCTTGGGAGTATTGATTAATGTGTTGCTTGATGTATGTGGAACAACGCCTTTCCATCTTTCTTTCTCTGTTCCTTCAGAACATCCTTCTGACCTTGTGTGAGATTGTTGTATGCTGTCAGATTTGCTGGTTCTACATAACCATGCTAGGCTATTTCCCATACATCTTGACCTCTAAACAAAGACTTCATAATTAGAGACCAATATTCATAATTTTTACCAGAAAATATTGGGGTTTGCAAATTACCCGAAGTGGAAATCATTCTTAATCACTTTTCCCTTCTATAAATACAAATTCTACTTTCTGTAAACCAGGCTCTGATACCAGATCAAGGAAAAAAAGGGCATGCGTAGTCAATTAAAAATTTACTGCGCAATACATGAATATTTCTTTTGTTTTGCTAAAAACATGCGCTAGACCTAGCAAATACTTTGCTTTATATTTGACTTCCCTTTTTATCAAAACACATTACTTCATAAATTAAATACATGGAGATTAATTACACAATTCACCTTTTTACTGCGTGATTCTACTGCACAAAGATTAACTACGCGATTCCACTTTCTGCTGCGCAGTTGAACTTTGCGCAAATGTACACTTATCTAACTTTGTGGAACTAGACTTTGTGCACTTCATACAAATTACCTTTTTACCTTTTGCACACACTTTTAACTTTACCAAGATTAAGTGCGCGGTTAACTTCGCATACCTATTTAAGTGCGCACAACCCAAACTTAAATAAACTTTGTCTTAAAACATGAAACTTATTGCGCAGTTACTCTTACTTAAAATAGAACTTTCACCACAGTGAAATACTTAGGAATCTTGATTTCTTTTAATGCGCGTAAATGTAAACAATCATTCACATAGTTCAATATGAAATAGATGCGTGGCATTCATAAACAAACATTCTTGAGAACGAATTCACAAAACTAAATACTTATATATTACCACTATAAAACAAAGTAACTTTGTCGCAATAGAGAGACATGATTACTTCACGGGATTTACTTCTCCTCTTCTTCACTTATCTCTATCTCTTTATCTCTCTTTTTCTATCTCTGTGAATGATTTATATTTATAGAGTTTCATTTCACCGACTCAAAATGGCTTCGCTTGGAAGCTACAGGGTTTCATTAAAGACTGTAATAAATTCTATCCAAGAAAATCCGATCTTGCCGAATACAAGAGTGGCTATTTAAATACTAACATGACGTGCATCGGATTGGCTGAGAACTTACTGACATACTCACATCTCAAACTCTGTGTGCTGACACAAACTGACTAGTGACTAGGGTGACTGACAGAGCGAGCATAGTTAAATACACTATCATATCATTAATTATGATATTTCCAACACTAAGTAAATAGTAAAGTTTGTTTTAAAGCGTGGCATAACAAGTTCACTGATTAATTTTGGATAGTTGTTGGAAACTTTGAAAACCCACAAGAATACTAACTACGGATAAATGGGTATGTTACAATGCCTTGTTGGGATGATCTATATCTAAAGTCTTTTCATTTATGTCACGTACAACATTTTCCAGAAGAAACTGATTATTATGATAAGTAACAATTGTTACGTAAATGTTGTCATTGCCATTGTTGTTGAGTTCATATGCCATGATTAACCTAATTCGCGAAATAAAAGCATCCAATTAGTAACGCCATCGGGCTAAGTATTTTTATTTATTTATATAGATTGATACTAGTGTGTAGAAATGGCAATTTAGGCTGAAACGACCCTAACACGAAAATATACATAGAATTTATACTTCAAAACCCAAAACATACCCAAAAAAACCACAAACTATTCATTCAATTAGACATAAAATAAAAAGAAACAAGGAAACGAACAACAAAGTTCGATGCGGAGATCAAGAAATTGATGATATTCTATTCTTGAAGCATTTCAGTCCTATACAGAATTAGTGACACACTAGGTAAGCTTACAATGCTCGATTGCTACTAAACAAACTATGCTTACAACCCTAAATTTTCTAAAATAAAATATGTACTGCAGGAAAAGAGACATTGAATAAGAAGAAATGCTCCAAAACAATCTTGTGACATAACCCAAACATATTTTTGTCCCCATGCCTCTGAACCCTAATCCTAACACTTCAATGCAATCTATTGACACAAACATATTTAAGCTAGAGCAAAAAAGGTAATGACACCAAGTATGAGAACTACGTTTGAAGGAGTTAAAACTGAAACGAAATAGAGCAATTGAACCAACAAATAAGAACCAGAATGGAATGGAGGAATGGACGCGAATCTATATGTACATGGTTACATAAATAAATGGGAGGAATGTTTCGGATGTTTCCTATTTCTTCAGTGTTGAATGGACGTTTGTGTTTTGGATGGGTTCAAGTGTGTGTTTCAGATAGTTTCACGTTTGGACTGTATTGTATTTGCCATGAGATGTTTCCAGTTTGGGATGGATCCATGTTTTTGCACAGTACATGCAGTGAATCGTCTAACATATGCTCTCAATTTGGAATGGGTGTCTTCAAATTGAAAACATCTTGTTTTCTACCCCCACTTCCTAGAAATAGACTCCCCTCCAGACTGATATAAAATTTACTTCATCGCCTACACCATAGTCTCCCCTCCGGGCTGATAAGGTGTCAAAATGCCATTCAAAATTTACTTCAGCGCCCACACCATTACTGTACCTCATGTACATTTACGTTGGAACTTTGCAAGTGAGGTGGAAGCATTCAATACGATAATGGTAACAAGAAATTATCACATGGATGCACATGCTTCTTGTTAAGAGTTGCAATCTCAATGGTCCTAAGTTGGTTAACTAGTTGAGTCAATGGTCCTAAGTTAGTTGAGTTAGTTGTTGACTAGGACATTGGTCAACCCATGGTATTAAGTGGCCCATTGTATTAGCCTGTGGTTTTGAGTCTATGTGATACTATATATATGTGAGTTTAATAATGAGAAGGCAATCAATATGCTCTTTGTGTTTTCGCTCTTGTCTTGTTTCTTTGCAAACTTTATCATGGTATCGTCGTTGATGACCTGATCCTTAAACCTTGTTTTTGGGGTAAGCCTCTTCAGAAGCTAGAGAGCACACACTCGACTGGAAGTTGTAGCATGGGATGGAGACGGAACACTCGGTCCATGACATATTTTTTTATTGCCCACGATCCTGCGAAATCGCATCCTCAAAAATCCCACTGAAAAGACCCTAGCGCACCCTTCCTGAAGGAAAACTGAGCCGGGCGCACCCTGCCTGAAGACAAACTGCACTGGTGGCGCACCCTAGTTGAAGGAAAACTAAGCCAATGGCACACTTTGGCTGAAGGAAAACTGAGCCGGTGGTGCACCTTGGCTGAAGGAAAACTGAGCCAGTGGCGCACCTTGTATGAAGACAAATTGGGTCGTTGTCTCACCTTGCTAGAAGGAAAGTTGCGCCAATCTTCCTTTACTCTATAAAATTTTGTCCGACGCACCCCGAAGGTGCACTGTGCCGGTTAGAAAGCTGCACCGACCAGTTTAAGAGTTGTCATAATCCATGACGAGTACGAGCATTGTTCAAATCCAGTTTTTGAAGAGAAAGTACTACTGACGTTGAGCCAAAATATTGGACAACGTTCCAACATTGATTGAAGAAAATCGAGTCTTATAGAGATCGATCCCAGAAGAATTTGTGTCGAAAAGGGAAGAGAAGATATGAAGTATGAAGGACCACTAATATTGAAGAAATGACCAAGAAGATCAAATATTGAAGATGGTGCTAGAAAAGCTACTAGAAGAAATCAAAGAGGTATAAAATCTGTTAATTTCAATAGGTTCATGGAAAACCTTTGATGGAGACAATTATGAATTATGGTCATTAAAAATTAGGGATCTGTTAACATCACAAGATTTTTGGCATTTTGTAGTTGAAGAGGATCCTAGTGATCTAGAAGCATTTGTGAATTTGATAGAGTATCAAAATGAAAGAATGCAACTTGTTGCCTTAAGTATCATACAAAATGTTATAGATTATTCCATCTTTCATAATATTTCAGATGTTTATACTCCCAAAGAAGCTTGGGATATATTGAAAGTAGATTTTAGTGAAGAGGAACTTGAAATAGAAGAAGATGAAGCAGAGTTTAGTGAAGAGGAACCAGGAATCCCACAGTGAAGTGGAAGATAGCAAGAAGATCGTGTTTATGATGCATCCAATGATCAATTAAGCTCAACAAAGCTTATTGATCTAGCTATGTTTGTTGATGACAGTGAATCAAACCTGTCAATGCATTCATCCCTAGTGACGTAAGTGATAGTCTCTCAGAGAAAGAGACAGTTGATAGCAACAATGATAGTCTCTCAGAGAAAGAGACAGTTGATAGCAGCAGTGATAGTCTCTCAGAGAAAGAGACAGTTGATAGAAGCATAGAAGTTGCACCAGCAGAGATTTCATCAAAGAAGCAGAAAACCAGAAGTTTGAGGGAGCTGTAGGAGCAGTCACCTATTCTTGATGAGCACCTATAATATGCTCTGTTTCCTTGTCAGCCCACAGTTTTTGACGAAGCAGTGAAGAATGCACATTGTGTACAAGATACAAGAGTTAATGATGATGTAGCTTCAATTGAAACAAAATACGAGGAAGATGAAGAACACGGAGCTGGGGAACACGGAGAAGTGAATGGTCTCCAAAAAGAGTTGAAACTCATTGAAATGAGAGAAGAGGAAGATGTGAATGCTCTCCAAGAAGAGTTGAAATATATTCATCTTTTTTTTTTTTTTTTTTTTTTTTTGACAATAATTTTGAGTGTGTAGGTAAAATGGACAGCAACATACAATATGTTCAAACAGAAGAAGAAGACGAAGAAGAAGAAGACTTGCACTATGTTCCAACACCAACGAAAAGCAATAAAACTATGTATTTTGTAGAAGCTAAACAAGATGCTAAAGAATACCTACTTGGCATCAAGTTCAAGAAGACAAAGAAGAAGCATTCCAAGCACAAATCAAGGAAGAAATTAAAGCTTAAGTTTATTTGAATGAAATGTATGCCTAGTTGAGACATAGACCAGCAGGAAAAACACTTAGGCATTGATAGTGCTAACCAAATCACCCCACTTGAGATTAAGGGGGTGTGTTAAGAGTTGTAATCTCAATGGTCCTAAGTTGGTTAGTTAGTTGAATCAATGGTCCTAAGTTAGTTGAGTTAGTTGTTGAATAGGACATTAGTCGACCCATGCTATTCACTAGCCCATTGTATTAGCCGGTGGTTTTGAGTCTATGTGATGCTATATATATGTGAGTTTAATAATGAGAAGGAAATCAATGTGCCCTTTGTGTTTTCTCTCTTGTCTTGTGTCTTTACAAACTTTATCACTCCTTCCATTGACAGAAAAATCAAATGTTTTCGCCGCTGAAGGACATTAATTATGTAAAACAAAGGAACTCTATTTTCAACAAAGTAAATAGTGTTCACAACATGTTTTGCGGTCATCTTTCATTGCAGTACGATGAATGAGATTAATTTTTTAAGTTATTTAAATTTAATCATTAAGATAAAGTGTACATATTAGAGTTTGATTGTCGGCGAATGGGAAAACATGATCACCTATAAAACAAGAGGTCTATACATAAAAATAACCAAAATTGGAAACATTATAAAAGACTTGTGTGAGTAGTCATCCTAACTTTATCAATAATTGTATTGTATAAATACTAAAGGTGCCAAATAAGAAAATATGAATGTAAACTAAGTATCAAATTAGAAAACCTAAAGAAATTAAGACAACTATATGTGCCTATCATCAATAGATAAATGAGTAGTTGCTCGAACAATGAGGTTGATTTTTGCACTGATTCATTGGACTTGCACCAAGAGATCATCCATTTGAAGCATAATCTCCTTGTGCTCCTCCAAGTGATCCAAAAGAGGCTTACTTGAAAGGGCCCAATATAGCCACATTGTTTGAGTATACTTTGTCTCTTTCATTCACGAGGGACTGACATCATTTATGCATTTCCCCATGTCCCTCTGCACCTCCCCCATATGCTCCAGCTCCTACTCATGCTAAACCCACTCCTTATATTGAGATATTTATTTTTTAATTTCTTGCGAGGTGTACTGGGAATAATGGTGAGCCAAGGCTTCGACTTCTCATTGAATTCTTAGGTAGTGCTCATAGCCCTTCTTCTAACTTGCACCATTTACTCCCTTTCATTTCTTGCAATGGTCCATCACCACTCTTGTTTGCTTCCTAGCATGTCGTTCATGGACTAATATTTCTCCGCACTCCATAGACCTAGCCAAAACCACCAATTTCCTATGACTCCCAGTCTCCTAATTCAGACCAAACCCAATTTCGGGGACACAAATTAACACTGGTGCATAGGCTCCTAGCAAGACATCTAGCCACCCAACATGGTTTGGATTGAAAGCATGGACTTGAAGTTCACATCCATCGTCGAAATCATCAACCCACATGCCTGGGTACGTCTCCATTTACTTCAATCGCTAACCATGATGTGCACGGTAGCCTTCCTAGTTGCCAATATCTAAAACCACTTGAGAGCCATCCCATTAAATAATGGTGTGGGATAATGTGACAAAAAGGCCGAACCATTGACAAAAAAATGGATCAATATATAATTTGTCATCCATTTGGTGCTTTCTAGGTGGAATGATTTGAGGAATTGGTTTGCATGGCCCATTTTAGGGGCAGATCTTAATTTTCAATTTTGGGGTAAAAAAATCATCCAAAACATTGGAGGGCCATTTTGAGAGTTTAAACCGTATTTTTTGGTGCAAAACATTTATAGGACCAAAATTTTATATTCTACACACTAATACCTTTCCAAGGGTGCAAGAATCGCCTCAATCGAAGTCCATATGGAGAAGTTATATCTCTCGCAAGTTGACCTATCCAATTGGCCACCATCGTAACAAGTAGATTCCATGTCAACTCTCATTTCTCATGCATGTGGATCTAATTACATGTGGACTTTCAAGAACATTCTAGAAGGTCCAAAACCGTAACCCTAATCGAGAGTTGGGGCATGCAAAAGCTCTAATATTAACCCTATATAGATATCGAGCTATGTTAAATACTAGGTTGTTAGGAGAAGGGGTTCCATTATTTTGATGTTACTGTGTTGTTCCATAGTTGAGAAACAACATAGAAGTGTATATTAGAGGAGAACCAAGGAGATAGGAGATCATGTAGTAGTCATTATGACTACAAAGTCATAAATAAATGGAATTTGGAAGAATAAATTGGTCATGGATTTCTCTGTACATATATTAGACTAGTAGATAAATAGAGATCCAAAATATATGTTTCTTATAAGATTAACTACATGTTACTAAGCGTCCCTCGTTAAGTAATATATTCTTTATGATTTTTCTCTCTCTGTATCATGTTAAATCGCATGGTACTAAGCATTAATTCATTGGTTCTTTGTGTATTTTTCATTGTTTTATGTAATTGCATATACCTAAAAACTTGGACTCTAAGTCGTGCTTCAATAAGCTCTAATTTGTATATCTTAATTTTTAAATATTCCAATGAAGGAGAAATTTGGGGAGATAATTCATATGTATGGATGATACCTAGTATCAACAAAGAGTGTTGTTTGCATGGGAAAATTCAAATATATATTTGAATTGTTTTTAATGCAATTGTGAAAGCGAGGGAAGCTATCAACATAGGCATTATACTTTTCTACAGTTATTGCAAACCGGAAAATCCATGGAGAGTGTAAAACCTATAATTTAATTATTTAATTACTAAATACAATATTCACTTAACGCAATATTCCTGATCTTATGACACATTGATATACAATTATATAATATTAAAATTTTTTTGGTCCAAATGCATGTCAAATAGTTATATCAGCCCACGGATCGAGACAAAAGAGTAAACACAATTCTTGTTTGGTATCAACAGGAAGACGTTACATAGTTTGGTTTCGAAATGGAAACTCTTGGCCATAAAATCATATCCCTAACCATGACAAATGGAAAAATAATTGATAACAATGCAACTTGGCATAACCATTGGGACATCGTCATCGAAATTAGGGTTTTAAGAAACCCACTGGTAACAACTCTATACATAACCCGCAACAACAGGAGGGTGGAATATTCTATAGGAGGGAAGTCCCAAAAGATGATGACACATAGGAGTGTATAAAGACATGTGATTAGGGTTATGGTTCCATCTGTTCTCACACCATTCCTTCGAGAAGATCGCCAAAGAAAAATATTTTGAAAGGTTGCTACACAACCATCCACCAACAAAGAATAACAAGCCGAGCCATGCATAGGGAGGTAGAGGAACATTAGAGTTTCATAGATAGATGGAAATGTAGGAAGCATGGCCAATAATGAGACTCAGTTCATCATGTTCACCATATTGCAGCAGTATCAAATAATTGCATAAATGCTTATGTTGATGATTCACAAGACACAGTTTTGTTTGGTAGCGAGCCTTCGTTTCTAACCAACTAGAAATGAAGTATTTGGTTTTCCTTCACCTTGCCTAAACCCTAACTGATGCAAAGGATGGATGGATGAGCCTATGATCTTATAACAATCATGCCTAGAATCACTTGAGGAGGTGGCTTCACCTTTATGCTAAACAATTTGGTGACATCGATGTTGGATAGAATGCTGTTCTCTACGCGATTAGAGGGAGCTTGTAGAGGGAGCTCCTGGATTCGACATATAGTCTAGAAAGTGGGCATCGATGTTTTCATTTTCGGTCCTCTGCTAGTAAAAAAAAATATAGAAAGGAATGTGACCTCAAAAAGACTGATTACAGCTGGAGACACGCAAGATACCAAAAGTATTTCTCCCATACAAAATTACTTGGCACATAGCCCAGGATTGTTGCCACCTGCTTCCCTTGGAAATATACAAAGCCACCATCTGTCGTGATGTAAGATAAACACTCTCATCAGGAAATCCATGCCAAAGAAGGAAGGAAGACAAGCCAACAAACAATGATGTGTGTATCACAAGGCGGGGATTCTGAATGACATCTCCCAAACTGATGTGGCGGCCTTCTCTGGCGAAGTAAAAATGCAGTGGGGGTGAAGTAACAATGCAGTGGTCAAGCAAGAGCATCTCCAGATAGATATGCAACACCAAGAACCTGAAAAGATCCCACAAAGAGGGAAATTATCCCTTGGAGGAGGGCATGCAACTGAAATAAGAGGCCGCCAGGGCCACAGCCATGTCCCATGAAATTCGCTAGTCATAACATAAAGGTATCTCAGCATGTTCAAGGGAAAAATATTGCTCACCAATGTATGGATATCTGGTGAGTTGAATCTTGATGTATAAAAGAGAAAGTTGTTCCTACAAATGCAAATATGAATTCAATTATTGAAGCTAATTACCCCCATAATGTAGCATTGGCAGAGATTGTATGAAGTCATCATCCAAAAGATTTGGATGAAAACGCCTCAACACGTTTCTATACCATCCTCATCATCATCACCTACTTCAATCATCGTTGTCATGTTTATGATAGCACGCTGTATTCGAATTTGTACAACACTTCTACCTATTGTTATGACCTTTTTCAGCATATGGCTGGTTGTGGGCAATGCTCCATTTTTCGTCTTCGTAGGGCATTTGTGACATGCGGGAAGGGATCGTGTAGGATTTGAGAAAGGAACAATTACCAGAGGTGAATCATGGCTATAGAAATAGGTGATAGTGACTCTTGTGATTCATAAATTACATAATAGAGTTGTCTCGGTGGAATTCAAGAGGAAGTCTCTTTATGCAGCAATATCAGGCTCTTTTTGGTCCATTTCTAGAGCCTGTCAATCAATAATGCAAGAACATTAAATATATTACATGCACCTTGACACATGTCTAGCTGAAAACGAGTTGGGATCCCCTATGTCTAACATGCACCCCCGACACATGTTTAGCTGAAATTGAGTTGGGCTCCCCTGGGCATGAAACAAGTAAGTGTAGCAGGTACCAGGTTGATGTATGGTAAACATAGTTGATCAACAGCGTAGGTGGGGATGGGTCTCAGTGGGAACAGGATGTGGGAAATATTATGTCTGCCTCAATATGAGGCCAAATAAGGCTCCCAATTTTCTCATTGGTGGGAAGGGAATTAGAAGTATAGAAATTACGTTAAAAGCCTTCAAACACTATGCAAATTAATAGATTTTTCGTTGAATCTATTTCTATAGTCCTTGCTACTTGGCAAGGTGGTCAGGGACTAAAAAGGACCCATTTGCAATCGATTTAAAAGTCATTTTTTTGTTTTTTGTGTGAAGATGAAGAGAAGAAGAGAAGATCTATTATTAATCTTTAAATGTAATATCCCTCTTTCTCCCTTAGTGTTTCTGCAACAAAACGTACAACTATGTACCCAACAATGGCAAGGAGCTCATAGAAAGAGCTCGACAGGTAAAACTTTGTAAGTATGATTGTGTTTTCCTAAGTGTTAAAGTGAATTCGTAGACTTAGGAGATTGAAGGCTTGACGCAATGAAACGATTGGGGCATGGAATCCATTAGGGGGAGAGGGTCAATGGCTTGATAGCCTGGAGTTTTGATGACAATGGTCATCCTAGTGCCATGAGCACTTAAAGTGAACTTTGATGTTCACTAAGAAAACACTTAAGTTTAAAACTACGCTAATAATTAGTCCTAGATAAGAAAGTTGAAGAAACTTCTAGTCGCCGCAAGGAAGTAACAAGTCCGTATAATCTAACCATTAGCATGAGGATGATCTATACTGAATACAATTAAGTAAAAATAATAAATTAACATAAAGAACATTGGTAGCCTAACCTCGACAAAATATATCATTAAAATTCGTAAATGGAAAATGATTGATAATTTCCTGATTAGAAATTATGAATAAGAGATGAATGATTTATTATTACCAAGGAAACCGATTGATATTTATAAATAGATATTATTTAAAAGATAATTAAAATATGTGAGGTATATACTAAATGTCTTGTTGGGAAGATCTATATCTGAAATCTCTTCATTTCTGTCACGTACAATGTTCTCCGAAGGAAGCTGATTGTTATGATAAGTAATAATTTTTACATAAACGTTGCCGTTGCCGTTGTTGTTGACTTGATATGCCATGATTAACCTAATTTGCCAAATAAAAACATTCAATTAGTAACGCCGCGTAGCTAAGTAATTGTATTTGTTTATATAGATTGATAGCCAAAAATGGTAATTTAGGCTGAAAGCATACTAATTTATTTTTTCATAGGAATGAGGAAAAAGGATGATAATTTCATATATTGATAAATAAATAAAAAATCGTAAGACATGGTAAAAGGATAGTAGTTTCTTGTCAACCTTGTTTATATGGATATTTATAAATTCATTTTCTGTTCATTTAGAACCTTTATAGGTGCATAAAGAAAAACTTTTCAAAGCTATTTAGAACTCTTATAGCTGCATTAAGAAAAACTTTCCAGAGCTATCAAAACACATAGCATTTAATGAAAAACATAAAACTTTACTTCACTTACATCACATTGTTCATCTATAAATACTCATACATTCAAACATATTACAGCAGATGTTATACATTTCACTGTGATTTACTGTGGCAATCAGATTATCAGAGTTGAATAAAAATCTCTGAGAATCCAGTATTTTATGATAAGTCCATGCATACAAAGATACAAGTCTCAGCATATAAAGATCAAATACAAGTCCAAGCATACAGGATTTAGAATAGAGAGAAAGAGTTATCAAAAACTTGTAAATCCTGTAGTTTACAGGTCTTGTCTAATCAAGTAGCAGAATTATTAGCTTATTGGTTGAAATAAAAACATATTGAAAGAATGCTAATTGGAAAAATATACACACTAATGTATACCACAAACCCCCCAAAAAAACGGACGAACTATTCAATCAAAGATTGAAAAGAAAAATAAACAAGGAAACGACTAACAAGGTCCGATCCCTGTTAGAAGTAATAATCTCATTAGTTAAGTGTGTTAGTTACATTCATTTATTCCGTTCTAAGATCAGTTAGTCGGTGTAAACCGTCAATCTATGTAACATATATATACAACTGTGTAATATCAAATAAATAGTTCAGCCATTCGTGCTTGTAACTCTTTTGTTTATGTCTCTGCCCATATTTTGAACATGGTATCAGAGCGTTTGGTTAATCCGTTGGTGACGGTTTAGAGAGCCTCTTGGTTGGAGGTTTTGGAAGGTCTGCTATTCAGTGGACATTTGTTGAAGACTGGTGTTGAATGCAGAAGTAAAGTCTCTTGTTAAAAGTTTGTTGGAGCCACCAGTTAGTTGAAGCCTGTGCACGCAGAGTTGTTGAAGCCAATTCGTTGAGCAGAGTTGTTGAAGCCGGTGTTGCACGCAGAGCGTTTGGTTATTAGTTTCTGGAGAACCTCTTCAAATATTGGAGAGAAGGTCCCGTCGAATGAGCCACTCCGTGGAAGAAAGAATCCGGGCTTTGCCATTAAGAAAATTTTGTGTGAAGAAAGTTTGGTGTGGAAGCCTGCTGCCCCGTATGAGGTCCAGCGTAAGGAGATAGTGTTGTTGGCTGCAACTGTTAAAAAGAATCCTGCTGCAGAATCTTGTTGCCCCAAAGATTGTTGTTCTGCGTAATTTGGCCGTGAACAGAGAAGGAAATCTGTCCATCGCTGCCCCGAAATACTGATTGTTGATTGAGATCGCTTCTTAAAGAGATGAAGGAAATCACTACATAGAAGGAGCCCAGTCAGTTTTAAAAAAAATGCAGTCTCAGGTGTGAAAAATTTCGCTATTATGAAGAAATAGAAGCCCGCTACGTGGTTTACTGTCAAGAAAGCCACTGTCAGGAAAGAAAGCTCACTGCAAGTCGTTAACAGTGAGCATTTGTGGAGATGCGATCCAATTTTGATGTGAAGAAAAGTTTCAGCGGAAGAAACCTTTGAGTCCGCTTGATAGACCCCTCCTAAAAAACGAAAAATTAGAAGGTACAATCAAATAAAAATTATTGTTTCTACCATTCTTCCCATTCGAAAAGAAAGGTTTAAGTTTTATTAATTCGTATGAAAAGTTCTTCTTTGTGACATCATAGTTTCACAAGGAAATTATTTTGAAAGTGATAAGAGATTGTGGAGATAAGAGATAGTGGAGGTCTTTTTAAAAGGTGAATGGAATTACATTTTGAATGAATGAGTTATAAGTTAGGTATATTCAAATTTTAAAGAAATTTTGAAAGTATTGTGAAAGGATTTAAAGATATAGTTTGTGAATTGACCCCAAATTGTAGAGCAAAGGTTTTGGTTTAAAAAACAAAAAAAATACAGTTTGTTTGTGTTGAAGATACAAATAAACTTTGTGATGGGTCATATGAGAAGACTAAAACAATCAAGGAGAAATATTAAACAAATTGCGAAAGAGAATGGAAGGGTAGAGGATGCCTATTTTGCAAAGATGTATGGTGAGATTCCAGTTGGAGTCATAAATCATGAAGATGATGCAGACAAGTATCATATTGCAGAGATCGAGCAGATCAATGAAGATATAGAGCAGAATAAACCGAATTAAGATGAAGAGATAGATGAAATATTGAGAAGATTTATGCCGATTTTGCCATTTTTCGAAGGTATGGATTATGAAATTTGGGCAAATAAAATGGAAGATTTGCTTTGTTCAGTAAATTTGTGGCATTTTGTTCAAAAATATTTTGAAGATCCTCATAACAGAAAAAATGCAATAGCAATATTTCTTATTTTGTCAGCAGTGGATGAAAACGTTTTTTATTGTGTTTTCTATAAATTTCATAACGTTGTTAGTGCAAAAGCTTTTTGGGATGCTTTAGAGATGAGATACAGTAAAAAGAGAAGAAACATTAATACTTTGCAGCATATTGGTACATTAGAAGAAGCTTTTGTAGAAGAAGTAGAGAAAGCAAACGAAGACAAGAAAATCGAAGAAGTCCTTGATAAAGAAGTAGAGGAGAAGATTGAAATCATCGTTTGTAAAGCAAAGCATGAAGAGGAAGGTGAATCCCATTATGATGATACACCAGTGAATGATGAAGTGGATGATAAAGTTGCCATTGTAGCAGCCTTTGATGATGAAGAAACTTGAGTGAATGATGAAGTGGATGATAAAGCTTCCATTATAGAAGCCTTTGATGAGGAAGAAACTTTGGTGAATCCAGCAATAGATATTGCTGATGACATTAACTTAGTGAAGCGAACAAAGTTTGTTGTTGACAATTCGATTGAAGATAAAACTGCCCATGTAGCAGTATTTGATGAGAAACAAGAAGAAGATTTTGTAGAGTGTTTGGAGAGTCCATTCCTACACAAGGAAATGCTTGAAGCATCAATCAAGACCGAAGAATCTCATGTTTTTGGAACTGAAAATTTGTGTGTGTTTGCAGATTATGCAGGTACTATGAAAGAAGAACATCACTTGGATGTGTTAACAAATTATGATGAAGAGTTGAGAATGCTAGAAGAGTGGATAGAAAATCCAAGAATTTATGAAGACATGAACCAGAATATTGTAGCAGATGACGAAGACATGAACAAGCATATCGTAGCAGATGAAAAGTATGAAAACATTAACTTTCAAGAATTTGAAATTAGCATTGCATAAATTTCACAGGAAATGAAGTTTAGTAACATACACTTGCAAGGAATAGAGTTGAACATTGAGATAGAAGAATTATGGAAGTGTTTGTGGAATATTTATGGGTGGAGACACAATGAGACAAAGAATATAGTCAATCACAAAGATAAGTTGAATGAAGATACTTTCTTAAGCAAGGCAAGGAGACATGGACCAGCAAGCATTTGCATTTTTGAGATTTGCATTTTAGATGTTTTAGAGTATAATAATTACGAGGGAGTGTTGTGTTTAGTAAGAATGTAACCCTTGAGATTAAGAGGCAATGTTAGAAATAATAATCTCATTAGTTAAGTGTGTTAGTTACATTCAGTTATTCCGTTCTAAGATCAGTTAGTCGGTGTTTTCTTAAACCGTCAATCTATATAACATATATATACAACTGTGTAATATTGAATAAATAGTTCAGCCATTCGTACTTGTAACTCTTTTGTTTATGTCTCTTCCCATATTTTGAACAATCCCGAGATCAAGAAATTGATGATATTCGATTATTGAAGCATTTCAGGCCTATACAAAATTAGTGGCATACTGCATAAGCTTACAATGCTCGATGGCTGCTCAAGAAGTAGCGCTTAAAAAAACAAATTCTGAAATAAAATATGTATTGCAGGAAAAGAGACATTGCAGAAGAAGAAATGTTCCAAAACAATACATAATTAACACCTGCTTATCCCACATCTGCCCAACCCAAACATATATTTTTCCTCTTGACTCTGAACCCTGACCCTAACACTTAAATACAATCTATTGACACAATTTGTCCTCTTCACTCTCATGAACCCTAACACTTCAATACAATATATTGACACAATCTGTCCTCTTGACTCTGAACCCTAATCCCAATACTTCAATACAATCCATTGGCACAAACATATTTAAGCTAGAGAAGAACAATTACCTTCGAACGAGTTAAAAACTGAAACGAAATAGAGCAATTGAACCAGCAAATGAGAACCAGAACCAGACTGGAATGGTGGAATGGCCGCGACTTTATATGTACATTGTTACATGAATAAATGGCAGGAATGTTTCGGAAGTTTCCATTTTCTACTGTGTTGAATGGACATTTGTGTTTTGGATGGGTTCAAATCTGTGTTTCGGATAGGTTTACGTTTGAACTGTACTGTATTTGCCATGAGATATTTCCAGTCTGGGATGGATCATGTTTCCTCACAGTACCCGCAGTAAATGGTCTCACATATGCTTTCAATTTGGAATGGATGTTTTCAAATTGAAAACATGTCGCTTTCTGCCACCGACTTCGTGGAAATAAACTCCTTCCGGACATTTAAGGGGTCGAAACGCCAGTTAAAATTTTCTTCATCGCCCACACCATTACTGTACCTAATATTGTACATTTACGTTGACTTCACAGGTGAGGGCCGAGGGGGAAGCATACAATACAATAATGGTGAGCAGAAATTAACACATGCATGAACATGCTTCTTCTATCGCATGGAGGGAAAAAAAAATGTTTTCAGCGTTGAAGGACATTAATTATCGGAAACAAAGGGACTCTATTTTCCCTCCATTTTCAACAATGTCAACCGTGTTCACAACATGTGTCGTGGTCACTTTGCATTCCATTACGATGATTGAGATTCCTCGTCTTCTTGCTGTCGTGTTGTTAATGGAAAGAACCAGATCTAGTTTTAAGGGCCTTCCAATTTCACAGGTTAATATTGAATTAATTAGGTTGAAAAGTGAAAATGAAAAAATATTTTTTAATTAAAATAATAAATTTAAATTTGTGGTTCAATTTATAATAATAAAAATCTTTAAAATAATGATAAATGGATGAACTATTAAGACATTCTTTTTGTTAAATCATAAATGCTAGTTTATAAAAAATAAAAATTTTATAAAAAATTTCATAATTTAAAATTATTTAAATAATATAAAGCATTAAACAATTATCTATATCTTATGAGTATAATTGTGCTATAAAATTTTCTTAATTTAAAACTATTTAAATAATATAAAACATTAAACAATGATTTATATCTTATGAGTATAGTTGTGTAATAAATCGTTAAGATATGACAAATATCCCATAAATATAAACCAATTTTTTCAAACTTTCAAAACTTATTAAAAAAATAACCTATAACTCTACTAGTAAAATAAGTAAGATATAGCATTGTTCAAAATAATATATAATATTTTCAAAATAAATATATAATTAAAAAATCAAATTATTATAGGTGCATCTTAGCAATTGGTTAGATTTTAATTATTGTTGACTTTAATTAATTGTTAATGTTTATTAACCAAAGTATATATTAATTTAAATTTTTTTTAAATCACTATAGATTCATCTTAAATTCTAATCTCTTATTTAATAGATACACATTAGTTTTAATTTTCTATTTTAGACATAGATTTTTAATTACTTTCGTTGTCGAGCACCTCACTCCTATGAATTGAATAAAAAATATTTTAAAATTTTTTAAATATAAATTTGATTTTTATAATTAATAAAAAAATCTAATTAGACAAATTTTATCAGCTTATAAATCAAATTGTCAAATAAAAATATCTTTTAAAATAAAAAATAAAACAAAATCTCAATATGTGACCAATCTTTTCATTATATTATTATTTAGCTAAGTTAAATTTAAATTCAATAATGCTCTCAACCAACAATTCACGAAAGCATGAAAATCAAGAACAAGGACACCTACTACACTTAATTCTATAAACTTCTTACTATAGAAATTTTAATTATTATTAATAATTATACACGTGTCCATTATCTATTTTTTTTATTATTTTAAACTTTTTATTTATGTCAAATTGTTTATGCTTATTTATTAGCAACAACTACATTTTTAAATGTGGTTGATATTCATTTATCCACCTAAATCAACCATGACCACATATTTAAAAGTGGTTGATATTAGTCATCCATAAATATAGTTAAATTAAAAAATTAATAAATTACTATTTGGAAATAAAAATGAAAACAAATACATATTAAATTATAAAAAATTAAATAAAAATATTAAAAATTAAATTAAATCAAATAAAAATAGAATAAAATAAATTAATTTAATTTAAATTTAAATAAAATAAAAATATTAAACCATACTAAAAATTAAATTAAATAAAAATATTAAAACATATTAAAATTTAAATTTAAATTTAAATTAAATTAAATTAAATTAAATTAAATTAAATTAAATCAATTAAATCAATTAATAAAATTAAATTAAATAAAATTAAAAATATTAAAACATATTAAACATTAAAATAAAATAAAATAATTTAATTTAAATGAAATAAAATATTAAAAAATAGTATATTAAATTAAATTAAAGCATATTAAAAATTTAATTAAATAAAAACATTAAAACATATTAAAAATTAAATTTAAATTAAATTAAATTAAATTAAGTTAAATTAATTAATTAATTAATTAATTAAATTAAACTAAATTAAAAAAAAAATTAATTCAAATAAAAAAATTTAATTTAATTAATTAATTAACTTAAATCAATTTAATGAATTTAAATTATTTGTTTATTTATTTATTTAATTTAAATAATTTGATTAATTAATTTAGTTGACTAACCATGGTTATTGGTGGTTTACTATGGTCGTTCATGGTTGACCATGATGGTCCATGGTTGGCTATGGTTAAGCATGGTTATTCAGGGTTGAACATGGTTTATTATGGTTGACTATTGCTGACTATGGTTATTCAGGGTTGACTATGATGAATGATGGATGACCATGCTTGACTATGGTTGACCCTATGGCTGACAATGATAGACCCTTTGGTTGAATATTGTTCAGTATTATTAGCCAACTATGATTGACCTTAGTTGAATATGGTTGACTATGGTTGACCATAGTTGGTTAACCATGGTTGTTAATGCCAAGCTATGGTTGTTCATGGCTCACCATGGTTTTTCATGGCTGACCACAGTTGACTATAGTCGACCAAGGTTATTCATGGTTGACCATGGTTGACAATAGTTGCTCATGGTTTAGTATAGTCAAGAATGGATGACCATGGTTGACTATGGTTGATCGTGGTTGCCACTGGTTTACTATGGATGGGTAACTTCAATCCATGGGTAACTTAAATACAAGGCTGACTTCAAGCTTGACTTCAATCCAAGTTTGTCTAAAAGTTTTACTTCAATACAAGGTTGACTTCAATCCAAGGTTGGCTTCAATCCTAGAGTGGCTTCAAGCCAAGGTAGACTTTAATCCATTGTTCACTTAAATATAAGGTTGACTTCAATTCAAAGTTGATTTTGTACCATGGTTGAATTCATCCAATTAATAATATTAACATTAATGACTTCAATCCATTGTTGACTTTAAACCGTGGTTGACTTCAGTCCATGGTTAACCATGGTTATTCAGGGTTGAACATGGTTTATTATGGCTGACCATTGTTGACTATGGTTATTCATGGTTGACCATGGTGAATGATGGATGACCATGCTTGACCCTATGGCTGACTATGGCAAACCCTCTGGTTGAATATGGTTGAATATTATTAGCCAAATATGATTGACCTTAGTGAATAGGGTTGACTTTGGTTAACCATGGTTATTATTGGGTATCCAACTGTGGCTTATTCTCCTTTGCTCCGACGAACTTAGTATAATGCACTACACCATTTGTGGTCTCAATTGTAGATTCATGTTTTGTAGAGAGCTATTACAGATCAAAGAATATAATATGAGTAGAACGCCCTAGAGTAAAGTAAAATGATAGTAAAATGGCATAAAACCGAGAATCCATTCAAAAACCCTAGAATAGTGAATATGGTCTACAAGATTCAAACCAGTAAACAAAAGACTGAAGATGAAGTTCAGAATACAGATCTGCTTACCTTGGGCTCGTCAATTGAGTCTGTCTGGTCATCAATCTTTAGGTGTTCCATTAATTCTGCCACCTTTGAAGAAAGCAGCGGCTAAGGAGTAACATTTAACTATCGATCCAAAAGTTCAGTAGTATTAAGAATGTCGAAGAAAAGAGAAAATAAAAGCGGCGCATCAAACCATTCAGACTTATGCATCCAAATAAAGATAGATCTCGTCCTCGGTAGTTGACAAAAATAGTAAAACCTTTACCAAAAACTTGATTCATAGATACAAATACCCGTTCCTAAAAAATGCCACACGACCTAGCAAAAATAGACCTAAATTACTCCCAACTTTTTCAAAAAAATTATTAAAAAAAAACAAAACGTAGACTACGACCTGTCTGCTAATCCCGTGAAGATTGAACAACTCATGATCTGCAGGTGGAAAACACCAGCTCAACAATTTCAAGAGCACCTGTGAATTGTATTATGCTTTACCGAAATCAATAGTAATAGAGAACGACCTCCACTGGAATTTCATGAATCACTGTGAACTACCAAGACTTATGTTGCTACCATACACAATTTTACTATGTTTTGAAACGTGAGTTGGCGTGGTTTGAACAACTCCATCTCTTCTCTCCTTCTTTGTCAAAATCGTAGTGAGCCTCATCCCATTAATTAGAGCCAAGAAGCCAAGAGCCCATGGATGGAATTCATGAAAACAGAGAATGCCCAGGTGAAGCGATCCATCCTAATATGAGAAAGTGCACGAATTGGATTAACCGTTGTTCACAATGGTTAATTGAAGCGATCAACCTTTCGCTCCCCCACATGGCAAGAGACTTGGATTAATAAAAAAATAGTCAATTAGTAATAGACCTTTGAGTATGCTCTCTATTCACAATAAATTTTCGACATTCAATGTATGTGGTGGACAAATCTTTTTAAAGGTATATTCCATAACAGTGAATCCCCACCGCTCATCCTTAATTAAAGATTAAAAATTAATTAAATTAAATTAAATTAAATTAAGTTAAATTAAGTTAAATAAATTTAAATTAAATAAAAATATTAAAGCATATTAAAAATTAAATTAAATAAAAATATTGAAAATTAAATTTAAATTTAATTAAATTAAGTTAAATTAAATTAATTAATTATTTAAATTAGATTAAATTAAATTAAAAATATTAAAACATATTAAAAATTAAATTAAAATAAATTAATTTAAATTAGTTTAATTTAAATTAAATAAAAATATTAAAACATATTAAATTAAATTAAAGCATATTAAAATTAAAATTAAATTAAATTAAGGTAAATTAAATTATTTAATTTAATTAATTAATTAATTAATTAGAATTAATTAATTAATTAAATTAAATTTAATTAATTTAATTTAATTTAATTTAATTAATTAATTAATTAATTTAAATAATTTAATTAATTAATTTAATTGGCTAACCATGGTTAATGGTGGTTTACTATGGTTGTTCATGGTTGCCCATCATTCTTCATGGTTGGCTATGATGGTCCATGGTTGGCTATGATTAACCATGGTTATTCAAGGTTGAACATGGTTTATTAAGGTTGACCATTGTTAACTATGGTTATTCATGGTTGACTATGGTGAATGACGCATGAGGATGATTGACCCCATGGCTGACAATGATAGACCCTTTGGTTGAATATTGTTGACTATTATTAGCCAACTATGATTGACCTTAGTTGAATATGGTTGACAATGGTTGACCATAGTTGGTTAACCATGGTTGTTCATGGTTCACCGTAGTTTTTCATGGTTGACCACAGTTGATTATAATCGACAATGGTTATTCATGGTTGACCATGGTTGATAATATTTGCTCATGGTTTAGTATAGTCAATAATGGTTAACAATGGTTGACTATAGTTAACCATGGTTGTTAATGGGTTACTATGGTTGATCGTGGTTGCCAATGGTTGACTATGGATGGGTAACTTCAATCCATGGGTAACTTCAATACAAGGCCGACTTCAAGCTTGAATTCAATCCAAGTTTGTCTAAAAGGTTCACTTCAATCCAAGATTGACTTCAATCCTAGACTGGCTTCAAGCCAAGGTAGACTTTAATCCATGGTTGACTCAAATACAACGTTGACTTCAATCCCTTGTTGACTTCAATACATTGTTGATTTTGTACTGTGGTTGAATTCATCCCGTTATTAATATTAACATTAATGACTTCAATCCATTGTTGAATTTAAGCCATGTTGACTTCAATCCATGGTTAACCATGGTTATTTAGGGTTGAACATGATTTATTATGGCTGACCATTGTTGACTACGGTTAATCATGGTTGACTATGGTGAATGATGGATGACCATGCTTGACTATGGTTTACCCTATGGATGACTATGGTTTGGTAGACCGTTTGGTTGAATATTGTTGACTATTATTAGCCAAGTATGAATGAACTTAGTTGAATATGGTAACCATGGTTATTTAGGGTTGAACATGGTTATTCATGGTTGACTATGGTGAATGATGGATTGACCATGCTTGACTATGGTTTACCCTATGGCTGGAAATGGTAGACCCTTTGGTTGAATATTGTTGACTATTATTAGCCAACTATGATTGACCTTAGTTGAATATGGTTGATTATGGTTGACCATAGTTGGTTAACCATGGTTGTTAATGCCAAGCTATGGTTGTTCATGGCTCACCATGGTTTTTCATGGTTGACCATAGTTGACTATAGTCGACCATGGTTATTCATGGTTGACCATGGTTGACAATAGTTTCTCATGGTTTAGTATAGTCAGGACTGGCTGACCATGGTTGAATATGGTTAACCATGGTTGTTAATGGGTTACTATGGTTGATCGTGGTTTCCAATGGTTGACTATGGATGGGTAACTTCAATCCATGGGTAAATTCAATACAAGGATGACTTCAAGCTTGACTTAAATCCAAGTTTGTCTAAAATGTTCACTTCAATCTAAGGTTGACTTCAATCCTAGAGTGGCTTCAAGCCAAGGTAGACTTTAACCATTGTTCACTTAAAAACAAGGTTGAATTCAATCCATTTTGTTGACTTCAATCCAAAGTTGATTTTGTACCATGGTTGAATTCATCCCGTTAATAAGATTAACATTAATGACTTCAATCCATTGTTGACTTTAAACCATGGTTGACTTCAATCCATGGTTAACCATGGTTATTGATGGTTGAACATGGTTTATTATGGCTGACCATTTTTTACTATGGTTATTCATGGTTGACTATGGTGAATGATGGATGACCATTCTTGACTATGGTTGACCCTATGGCTGACTATGTTAGACCCTTTGGTTGAATATTGTTGACTATTATTAGCCAACTATGATTGACCTTAGTTGAATAGGGTTGAATATGGTTAACCATGTGTCACATACCCAAAAATATGAATATTTTATGTTGTGAGGAAAACATTATGTTATAATTTATTGTAAAGATTTTATGATTATTGACCAAGTAGGGTCAAGGATGTCTATAATTAAATACTCTAATATTTTATTATTAATAAATAAAAGAAAAGACAAATATCCAAATGAGACTATGAAAGAGTGTTCAATGACCCACTAGGAGGAATGAACTGGGGTGGAGATAAAATTGACAATTGGGAGCATCTTCATTCACTTCTAGCTGTTGCAGGTGGCAACTTCCCTATATTTATGGTCATGTTCCCCAAGAAAGTGGAACAGAGAAGGTGGCACAATAATTATTAAACTGACCAAAAGACCTAGGCACTCTTTTAATCCCATCGAATTGAGAAGGTGGCTAACTATTGTTTTCCTTATGGCAATTCTAAGAACACAAGGTGGGAATGCACAAGAGATTCGATGAGGGGAAGGCTAGGGAGTGAATGATAGAGTAAGTCTGCATTACTGAACTAGTACTAGTGAGTGCAGAGTATTGTTGAGTACAGAGATCAGACTGCTAAATGCAGAAGTTATACTACTGAGCACAAAAACCATTAATGTTGAGTTGTAGAAAGATCAACTCATTCCTCCACATAGTATCTTAGTCCTGGTGGTTCAGTGAACAAGCTCGGAGGTCCTAAGGCAACTAACATTGGTTGATTTTAGGAAAAAGTTGGGTGGAACGAATTCCTTTGGGTGTTTGGCCCCCACTACAGTTATCAGGTTCTTCATTGCTTCAGTTATTTAATTCTAGATTGCTAACCTACTTCTGAATGTTGCATTTTACTTAGATTAGAATTACTGAAATTGATGGTTTACTTTGCATTATGCTTTATCTTATTACTTTCTAGGTTTTAAAATTTGATATATTCTGAAGTATTCTATCTGAAAGTAACATTTTATCATACTGGGCAAACTAGAAGAACATAATCGATAGTTTATATTGTTTATATGTTTGAATGATGGAATTTGGAAAATTGATGAATGAATAAATATCCCTCTGTATTTTTCCACTCTCCGAAAAGACGTACTCTAATACAAAAGGATTTGTTTAAGTATGATGAAATATAGATGAATTCAATTTAAAATGCTAGATTCTTTATGTCCTATAATTATACAAATACTTTACTCAATGTCTAGAAAATTCACATAAACTTTGCATAAAACAGAGTCAAAATACATTCATAGGATTCCCAGTATACAGAGTGATTATATTCATGAGTTGCAAGACACACAGTACATAAAATTGAACATCATACAATAGAAAGACTGATAACATTGAATTCTTAAAAGAACTACAATCATATAAATAAAAGTATCATACTATCGAGATTTGCAAAATTAAATATAAATCTTTATAACCAAACAACCATATTATATTTTGTACAGAACTCAAATCAACCCTATAAAAGAATGACTTAGTAGAAGAATAGAGTAAACATCCTTTCAAAACCATAGGTCAATCCCTACAAATTATCTTATAAATAAAGTATGATAATACAATAGTAGATTGATAATTGAATAATCAAAACAGAGTTCTTAAAACCCTGGTTAATGCATTCACATTAACATTTATACATATGATAAGATATATTACGAAAACATTCTAAAACTACTCGATATCCCCATAAAAGATCAATATACATTACACATTAATAACCAAATAACATTTCAAGTTCAAAGAGTAGTTCAGGTTCGAACCCTAGTTTTTAACTATAAACTGTATCGAGGGTCGAACCCTGCACACATCAATATTTAACAAATATCATACAGTCGTAAAACTGTAAGTACAAACTTAATTATCTATGCCATAAAGAAATACGATTATCATAATTATCAACCAATAGAGTTATTACAATATTGGAATAAGGGTTCGAGACCCGCAAGGGCTCACCCTGAGTTCATTGAAATATTACGAACCGGGTTTACACAACCCCAAGTTTTTGCCAACCAAAATTTATATAGTCGGCATCCATTGGAATAAAAATATAAACAATAAGAAACTTATCCTACTCATAATACAATCGAAGCATTGAAGTGATGCAGAATGTATCAAGCACTGAGCTCAATGACATCCATGGGATGCATCGTTACCATCCTTCTGAAACCACTATCAAAATATTAAAAAGATTTAAAGGTCTAGCGTTCGAGTCTTAAGAGAGAGCTCGCCCGGAGTTAAAATATTTATACCATATAAAATTATAAAGACCAAATCTAAATACGTAACAGGGTTTAGGGTTTAACCCTGTATAAGTCAAACATTTTATAATTGAGGAACCTTACAAGCATTGCATATTATTAACAAAGCTACGAAGTAGGGCTTGGACCAAAAACCAAATACGTTGATCCAAACAAATTTTATAAACAGTAAAGGAAGTTGATAGCAACATTGTAACTTTCGAAACAAGTATCGAAACTGGTAACTATTTATTCCATCGAATGAATACATTGAAGTGAGCATTGCTCAGGGTTTTCCAACATGGTACCCAAAAACAAAACAAATATCCTTTACAAATAGTTGGTCGAAACCCTAACGCTGGCATTTAGCCAAAAGATGGTATAGTATCAACACTACAACAAGGAAGTGACAAACAACCCTCTTCTATAATCAAACAAGCAATAGTAAACCATCAACTTAATAAACATTTGCTGACAGAGGTGTCAATCCTGTGGATAGGCCCCAAAGCTTACCGTGGTTCCAAACAACTGGAGCTTCCTTCTCTTTGTCCAAGCTATCGCCGAAAACCCAAGTCGAGATGAGAGGTTGATATAAACCCTTTCAAGCAAGAGAAACGAGTGGTTAAATGATGCATAACAATGATTAAAGATTTGTACATAAATACATTACAAACATCCATTTCAAATATCAAGCAGGACATTACCTTCTTGAACTCGATCGAGAGCTTCTCGAAAGTTTACAGGCTGAAAGCCAAGCGACGAGAACCATAACTTTAACAATTGAAGACCACGAAAACAGTATTGGTAATCACCTCTGTAACCAAGTTTAAAACTAAGATTGTGTTTCCAAATGGCTCATAGCCATGGTGGCCGAGAGAGCATGGCTCTCTAGCCCTCTGAAAAACACAATGCGATTGCCAAGACCAAACCCTTAGTGCATGAATAGGGTTTTCCTATACATGGAGCTCACTCCCAAGGAAATCACATGGATCCATTTAAAGCATGAACTGTCAACCACCAACGTTCAAATTTAAAACCCATTCCCTATAGTTTACGCCAACGTTGCATGGTAAGTTTAATACTTTGGCCTTTGAACTATTGTTATATAGTTTGGGTCACCAACTTATAATATCACTAAGTCTTTCCTAGGAACCTTGAACCCCTTTGGTGGAGGATTAACCAAGCAACATAAACATAATTTAAATCAACTATAAAAATAGTGTTTATCAACATTGAGTTTGGTTAGAATTCTCCAACCCCCTTAGTTGAGTTTGGGCCAAGTCTCATAATGTTAATCTAGCCAATATGAAGTAAAGAAGTGACTTATCACCATATAAATACATTCTCTATGGATGTGTATTCTCACCTGTAACCTGGACATAGTGGCATCATGCATTAGCATAAAGCTAAGTAAGCTTCGGGGTGTCACAAGGAACCCCTTCAACAAAAGAAAAACAAATAAGTGTTAACATTATAATTATAAATACAATATCGCATTACGACACAAGGGATAGAAAATTAAAATATCAATATCATCTTAAGTATTAAATTGTCATATCAATGACAGTCATTTATAAGTCTTATTTCAGTAACTAAGACACATTAATAAAACAATGAATTTGGAAATTAAGTATCACCATTCTAATTTATAGTTAAGCAGTTAACTAGGATATTAACATTCCAAAAGTATACTTCCGCACAATAAATTGTAGTATTTATGCTACACAGAAAAATTTTAATTTTTATGAATTTTGGAGGTGTTACATATGGTATCAGAGTGCAAGTTCAAACTCTAGGCCTAAAAGTGGCTCAACTTGCGCAATTGAAATTTAATATAGAAAAAAAACACAATTACTGATTTTTGTTTCGAATTTGTTTTTTGTACAGCACATTCTATATTTAAATTGCAGGTTATGGAAGGACTAGAGGAATTTGCTGAGGATAGATCTCATCATGAACAAAATAAAAATGAACATGAACATATTAAGGAAGAAAATATATTCCTAGAATTAAATGATAATTAATCTGAATTACTTCGAACAGTTAAAGATTTAAAGGCTGAAATAAAAATCGTTAAGGAAGAAAATGAAAGGATTCTGAAGGTACAAGAAGGACTGAATCAGATATTACTAGATAAATTTAATAATAATGAAAAAGATAAAAGAACAAAATTTAATTCTGAATCTAGAACCATATCCTATCAACACAAAGGTAAGAAGTTAAAATTCACTAATGATGAAAGTAGCTCTTCTTCCACAATTAATGTTAAATCACGCAGGAAGAAACATAAGTATTCCATCGACAGTAGTGATAGTGATTACCATTCTAAAAAGAGGAAGTACAAACCATACAAAGAGATTTCTGGAGAGTTTAAGAAGATAAAACCCCCAACGTTTAATGGAGAAACAAAAAAGGGAGAGGAAGCCGAAGCATGGCTGTCTGGTATGAATAAATATTTTCAAATTTACAACTATTCCAACCCATTAAAAGCTAAAATGGAAATCTATAATCTGACTGGAAGAGTCGACATCTGGTGGCAAGATATAAAACGAGTAAAAGGCATAAATTTAAAGAGAAACACATAAATTGGATTACTTTTAAAAGGTATTTTAAAAATAAATTTATGTCAGAACAATATTATGAAGAACGAGCTAAAGATTTCTACGAATTATAGTTAGGTTCCATGAACATGAAGGAATTAAGTAGCAAATTTCTAAGTTTGTTGAGATATGTGCCTTACATTACTAATGAAAAACCCAATGTACATAGATTTATAAGCTGCCTACCTTTTCATATAAATGACAGAATTGAGTATGACGACCCTAAGGCTATTGAAGAGGCCATGAGAAAGGCAAATTTCTATTATGAGTAGAACATAAAAAGGGAAAGTATACCTAGCTGGAAGGCTAAAAGGCCTAATCATTTTGAACAAAGAAAGAAATTTTTTACATTTAATCAAAATTTTGGAAATAAAAACTCTCGTAACTTTCCTAACGGAAAATTTCAAGGAAATAATCCAAGACGCAATGTACAGCTGCAAGAAATAGAGACCTGCATAATAATTTTGTTAAAAACAATGAACAAAAGGAACCTGTAAAATGTTGGGACTGTCAGGGACCTCACTATGCATCAAGTTGTCCTAACAGGAAAAGAACCATCAACAACATACATATAGTGCAGAAAGAGGCAATAGTTGGTGACTTAACGAGGGAAATGCCTAGGATCGATGCATCCGTGGAAAACAGACAAGTTGATCATCAAACTTCAATGGTTGAAGTAGAAGGTATGATGAAATATAAACCCATTTCTATTTTAATTGATACAAGAGCTAGCCTAAGTTATGTATCTCCAAGCATAGTAGAAAAATGTAAATTGAAAGTATAAAAGTTTGAAAAGTCTTGGCTGGTTTAGCTAGCTACAAGGACTAAAAGAAAGATAGTTGATTTTGTTAAAGATTGTGGTTTGCTTATGAATCAATTTAGAACACAAGTAAAACTGAATGTATTACCATTAGGGTCTTATAATTTCTTAATCGGAATGGATTGGCTGGAAAAGTACAGGGTAGTTCTAATTTTGTTTTGAAAAGACATTTACATGCTTGAGTGATAAAGGAAAAACATAAACAGTAAAAGGAATCCCTAGAAAAACTTCAGCTAGACAGATTTATGCTTTGCAAGTGAAAAAGGTTGTATGAAAAGGATGTAAAATGTTTGTTGTAAATGTAATTAATGATGAGCACAAAACTAAAGAAGATAAGTTAAAACTTGAAGACATACCAATTGTAAGAGACTTTTCAGATGTATTCCTGGAAGAAATTCCAGGTCTACCTTCGAAAAGAGAATTGGACTTCACCATCAAGCTAGTACCCGGGTGCGATACCAAACTCAAAAGCTCCTTACCGGATGAATATCTTAGAGATTAACGAATTAAAATCACAGTTAAAGGAATTAATAGATAAAAACTACATAAGACAAAGTGTGTCTCCCTGGGGAGCACCAGTCATTTTTGTTAAAAAGAAGGACGGTACCCTACGTTTATGCATAGAATACCGTTAGTTAAATAAAATGATGATAAAAAATATATATCCTTTTCCCCGCATAGATGATATGTTTGATCAAGTACGCGGAGCAACGATATTTTCAAAAATAGACTTGAGATCTGGATATCATCAAGTCAGAATTAAAGACGAAGATATTATTAAAACTACTTTCAACACCCATTACGGGCATTATGAATTTGTAGTTATGCCTTTTGGGCTAACTAACGCTCCAGCAGTTTTCATATGTCTAATGAATAATGTTTTACATAAGTATTTGGATAAGTTTGTAATTTGTTTCATTAGCGACATTTTAATTTACTCAAAGACTAAGGAAGAACATGACAAACACTTACGAATAATTTTACAAGTCTTAAGAGAACATCAACTGTACACAAAATTTAGTAAGTGTGAATTTTTCAACGATAAAACAACAGTATTTAGGTCATGTGATATCCAAGGATGGAATCACAGTTGACCTTGATAAAATAAGAGCAATTAACGAATGGCGTGTCCCTAAAGATGTAACCGGTGTACAATCGTTTATGGGAATCACAGGTTACTACAAAAAATTTATAGAAGGATTCTCAAGAATCGCAAATCCTATAACCTCTTTACAAAAAAAGGGAAAGAAATTTGTTTGGGATCAAAAGTGTGAGAAAAGTTTTAAGAAATTGAAAGAACTGTTAACTACTGCACCTATCAAAAAAATTGCAGATCCAAACAAGGATTTTTTTGTATGCACTGATGCATGCAATGATGCCCTTGGCATAGTTTTAACACAAGGTCACGTAATAGCGTATGAGTCAAGAAAGCTAAAAATTCATGAGAAAAATTACGCTACCTATGATTTAGAGTTGAATGACGTGATACATGCTTTAAAGATGTGGCATCATCATCTAATTGGTAGAATTTTTTTATTAATGACTGATAATAATGGTTTAAAATATTTGTTGGATCAACCAAATCTGAACGCAAGGAAAGCTAGGTGGTTAGCTTTCCTTGGAGAATATGATTTAGATATCAAACATATAAATGGAAAAGAGAATAAGGTGGTTGATGCCTTAAGCATAAATGCAAAATTAAATTTTATGGCAGCAGCTAGCACTTACCAAACAAATTTGGAAAATCAGATTGATGAAGGGATAAAAGTGGATGAAAATGATCAAAAACTACAATAAAAGGTTGCTGAAAATATATCTGAAAATTTAATAACAGATTATAGTCTGAATGAAAAGGATCTAATGTTGTATAAGAACAGACTGTATGTACCAAATGTACCTGAAATTAAGATGTTGATTTTAAATGAAGTACATAAAAGTCCTTAGTCAAGACATCCGGGTTACCAAAAGATTGTTAACAATGTTAAGAAAGGATTATTTCTGGCCAAATATGAAGAATGAGGTGGCTGAATACATAGTTGGGTTCTTTGAATGTTAGCAAGTTAAAGCTGAGCATCAACACCCAGCTGGTTTATTACAACCATTACCAATTCTAGATTGGAAGTGGGAAATAATTAGCATTGATTTTATAACTGGTTTACCCAAAAGTCAAAAGAAGAATGATTCTATAATGGTTGTTGTGGATAATCTTAGCAAATCGGCCCATTTTATACCTATTAAAACCACTTACAAGGCTGCTAACATTGTTGAAAGTTTTATGAAACAAGTTTTTGGTTTGCATGGAATTCCTAAAGTCATAATTTCTGATATAGACTCTAAATTTATGGGAGTCTTTGTTTAAAGGTTTGGATACTACATTGAATTTCAGTTCATCTTTTCATCCACAAACAGATGGATAGACATAAAGAGTAAATCATATTCTTGAGGATATGTTAAGAATGTATGTGAGAGATCAACCAAGCAAATGGGAGGATTATCTGCACTTAGTTGAATTCGCTTATAACAACCATTATTAAGATTCATCTAAACTAAGTCCATTTGAAATTTTGTATGGTAGAAATTGTAATACTCCTATTTCATGGAGTAATCCAGTTGACAGGTTGATGTTATGACCTGAGTTATTGAAACAAATGGAACTAACAGTGAAACAAGTACAAGGAAATCTGAAAATTGCACAAGATAGACAGAAGATTCATGCGGATCTCAAAAGAGCTCAGAAAGAGTTTCAGGTTGGTGAGCATGTTTTCATCAAGGTATAACCAAAAAGAGTTCTTTAAAGTTAGGGAGTTGTGCTAAACTAGAACCCAGGTATTGTGGACCTTTTGAAATACTGTCAAGGGTTGGACCAGTGGCATACTAGTTAGCCTTGCCACTGAAGCTTAAAATACATAATTTCTTTCATATTTCTATTTTGAAAAAGTATGTACATGATGCTACTCTTGTGATCAAGTGGAATGGTGTACATGTGGAAGCCGAAGGAGATTTTTTGGTGGAACCGGAATGTATCCTCAACAAGAGGTAAATTTTACTTCGGAATCGCACCATTGGACAAGTAAAGGTGCAATGGAAGCACCTTAGTCCAAATGAAGCAACTTGGGAATTAGAGAGTCATATGCGGGAAACATATCCAATTCTGTTCTAGGAAGGACCAGAGGATGATGAATAAAGTAACATCAAGGACGATGTTGAACTTAAGAGGGGGTGTATGTCACATACCCAAAAATATGAATATTTTATGTTGTGAGGAAAACATTATTTTATAAGTTATTGTAAAGTTTTTATGATTACTGACCAAGTGGGGTCAAGGATGACTGTAATTAAATACTCTAATATTTTATTATTAATAAATAAAATAGGATACAAATATCCAAAGGAGATTGTTAAAGAGTGTTCGCTGGCCCACTAGGAGGAATGGACTGGGGTGGAGTGCAAATTGACAATTGGCAGCATCTTCATTCACTTCTAGCTGTTGCAGGTGGAAACTTCCCTATATTTATGGTCGTGTTCCCCAAGAAAGTGGAACAGAGCAAGTGGCTCAATAATTATGAAACTAACCAAAATACCTAGGCACTCTTTTAATCCCATCGAATTGAGCAGGTGGCTCACTATTGTTTTCCTTGTGGCAATTCTGAGAACACAAGGTGGGAATGCACAAGAGATTCGATGAGGGGAAGGCTAGGGAGTGAATGATAGAGTAAGTCTGCATTATTGAACTAGTACTGCTGAGTGCAGAGTTCATACTGTGGAGTGAAGAGTATTGCTAAGTACAGAGATCAGACTGCTAAATGAAGAATTTATACTACTAAGCACAAAAACCATTAATTTTGAGTTGCAGAAGGATAAACTCTTGCCTCCACACAAGATCTTAGTCCTGGTGGTTCAGTGAATAGGCTCGGGGGTCCTAAGGCAAGTAACATTGGCTACTTTTAGGAAAAGGTTGGGTGGAACAGGATCCTTTGGGTGTTTGGCCCCCTCTACAGTTATCAAGTTTTTCATTGCTTCAGTTATTTAATTCTAGATTGCTAACCTACTTATGAATGTTGCATTTTACTTAGATTAGAATTACTACAATTGATAGTTTACTTTGCATAAGCTTTATCTTATTACTTTCTAGGTTTTAAAATTCGGTATATTCAGAAGTATTCTATCTGAAAGTAATAGTTTATCATAATCGACAAAATAGAAGAACATAACTGATAATTTATATTATTTATATGTTTGAATGATGGAATCTGGAAAATTGATGAATGAATAAATATCAATCTGTGTTTTTCCACTCTCTGAAGAGACGTACTCTAGTACAGAAGGATTTGTTTAAGTGTGATTAAATATAGGTGAGTTCAATTTAAAATGCTAGATTCTTTATGTCCTATAAGTATACAAATAGTCAATTGAATGTCTAGAAAATTCACATAAACTGTGCATAAAACAGATTCAAAATATATTCACAAGATTCCCAGTATACAGAGTCATTATATTCATGAGTTGAAAAGACATGGTACATAAAACTGAACATCATACAATAGAAATACTAATAGCATTGATTTCTTAAAAGAAATATAATCATATAAATAAAAGTATCATACTATCGAGCTTTGCATAATTAAATATAAATCTTTATAACCAAACAACCATATTATATTTTGTACAGAACTCAAATCAACCCTATAAAAGAATGACTTAGTAGAAGAATAGAGTAAACATCCTTTGAAAACCATAGGTCAATCCCTACAAACTCTCTTATAAATAATGTATGATAATACAATAGCATATTGATAATTAAATAATGAAAACAAAGTTCTTAAAGCCCTGGTTAATGCATTGACATTAACATTTATACATATGATCAAATATATTACGATTTCTTTTTGAAACTGCTCGATATCCCAATAAAAGATCAATATACATTATACATTAATAAACAAATAACATTTCAAGTTCAAAGAGTAGTTCAGGGTCGAACCCTAGTTTTTAACTATAAACTGTATTGAGGGTCGAACCGTGTACACATCAATATTTAACAAATATCATATAGTCATAAAAATTTAAGTACAAACTTAATTATCTATGTGATAAAGAAATACGATTATCATAATTATCAACCAGCAAAGTTATTACAATATCAGAATAAGGGTTCGAGACCCGCAAGGGCTCACCCTTAGTTCGTTGAATTATTACGAATTGGGTTTACACAACCCCAAGTTTTTTCCAACCAAAATTTATACAGTCGGAATCCATTGGAATAAAAACTATAAACAATAAGAAACTTATCCTACTCATAATAGAGTTGAAACATTGAAGTGATCCAGAATGTATCAAGCACTGAGCTCGATGACATCCATGGGATGCATCGTTACCATCCTTCTCAAACCGGTATCAAAAGATTAAAAACATTTAAAGGTCTAGGGTTCGAGTCTCAAGAGAGAGCTCGCTCGGATTTAAATATTTATACCATATAAAATTATAAAGACCAAATCTAAATACGTAACAGGGTTTAGGGTTTAACCCTGTAGAAGTCTAACATTTTATAATCGAGGAACATTCCAAGCATTGCATATTATTAACAAAGCTGCGAAGTAGGGCTGAGACAAAAAACCAAATACATTGATCCAAACACATTTTATAAATAGTAAAGGAAGTCGAGAGCAACATTGTAGCTTTCAAAACAAGTATCGAAACCAGTAACTATTTCTTCCACAAAACGAATACATTGAAGTGAGCATTGCTCAGGGTTTTCCAGCATGGTACCCAAAAACAAAACAAATCTCCTTTACAAACAGTTGGTCTAAACCCTAACGCTGGCATTTACCCATAAGACAATACAATATCAACACTACCACAAGGAAGTGCCAAATAACCCTCTTCTATAATCGAACAAGCAATAGTAAACCATCGCCTCAATAAACATTTGCTGACAGAGGTGTCAATCCTATGGATAGGCCCGAAGCTTTCCATGGTTACAAACCACCGGAGATTCCTTCTCTTTTTCTAGGCTATCGTCGAAGACCAAGTCAAGACCAGAGGTTGACATAAACCCTGTCAAGCAAGAGCAACGAGTGGTTAAAAGATGCATAATAGTGATTAAATATTTATACATAAATACATTACAAATAGCCATTTCAAATGTCAAGGTTGCAGGACATTACCTTCTCGAAGTCGGCCGAGAGCTTCTTGGAAGTTTACAGGATGAAATCCAAGCGACAAGAACCATAACCTTAACAACTAAAGACCACAAAAACAGTATTGGTGATCACCTCTGCAAACGAGTTTAAAACTGAAACTGCATTTCCAAATGGCTCATAGCCATGGCGGCCGAGAGAGCATGGCTCTCCATCCCTTTGAAAAACACAATGCAATTGCCAATACCAAACCCTAAGCGCATGAATAGGGTTTTCCTATACATGGAGCTCACTCCCAAGGCAATCATGTAGATCAATTTAATGCATGAACTGTCAACCACCAATGTTCAAATTTAAAACCTATTCTCTATAGTTTATGCCAACGTGGCATGGTAAGTTTAATACTTTGGCCTTGAACTATTGTTATATAGTTTGGGTCACCAACTTATAATATCACATCTAAGTCTTTCCTGGGAACCTCAAACCCCTTTTGTGGAGAATTAACCAAGAAACATAAACATAATTTAAATCAACTATATAAAAAAAGTGTTTATCACCATTGAGTTCGATTAAAAGTCTCCAACCCCCTTAGTTGAGTTTGGGCCAAGTCCCATAATGTTAATCTAACCAATATGAAGTAAAGAAGTGACTTATCACCATATAAATACATTCTCTATGGATGCGTATTATCACCTATAACCTGGACACAGTGGAAACATGCATTAGCGTAAAACTAAGTAAGCTTCGGGGGTGTCACAAGGAACCCCTTCAACAAAAGAAAAACAAATTAGTGTTAACATTATAATTATAAATACAATATCACATTACGACACAAGGGATAGAAAATTAAAATATCAATATAATCTTAAGTATTGTCATGCCCCCTCCCTAGTGACCATGGTCACAACTTGGCTCCTCCCATCCCTAGGGGGTCTAGGTGATTAATTAATTGTGGATTTAATTCATGGGGATATTTTTTAGGCAAATACACCTTAGGAGAATAATTAATTATTAAGTTATTTAATTAATTATGGAAGCTGGAATTAATGTTGAGGGGTATTTTGGTATTTTTTATATTTAAATGCTAATAAATGTTGCCAAGTTGGATAATGAAGGCTAGGAGGGCGAATTGGTGGCAAGCGGATAACCGTGCCCAAGTGGAGAATGTTTCAGAAAGGAAAGAAAGTCAAGATGGAAATAGAAACTGACAAAAGCTAGAAAAAGTTGGCAAAAGCAGAAAAGTAGAAAGTAAAAGAAATAGAAACCATTAGGAAAAGCATTCAGAAATGAATTAGAAACATCCAGAAAACTAGCTAAGGCGCACTTGCAAATTCTGACTGAAGGAGGATGAGGAAAGAAAGTGGAGAAAGCTCAGAAGTTTCCAATTTCAGAGAGAGGGTGCCCTACCTCACCCACATGCGTGGTCTAGATTTCCAAGCAAGCTATCTCATCTATTTAAGCATGATTCTAACTTGATTCAAGAACTTTTGTCATTTGCAATTTTGGTTTGAGAGCTCTGAGCTACTCAACAGTTGAGTGATGTGCCTCAACAATTTCTCTTGGGAGATGTGCCCCAAGACTTTGTGAGTTGTCTATGAGTGTTATGCAGGTACAGCAGATACTATTAAAGCTAGTGACATTCAGTATGGAGCAGCAATGAAGATCTATTGTCATATTGGAGAGGAGGCTTCCATTGGAGGTGTTTTACAGTCAGTTTTTGAGGAGGAAGCACCATAAGATGAAGATATATATGGGAAGGTGTTCTCAGAATATTTTGTGAGGCTTATCAGTGGTTATTTTCAGACATAATAGGCTTCCATGTTCCAGAATATCAAGTTTAGATCGAACTACCTCTCTTCTCTCTCTTCTACTCTACTTGCTGTCGGATTGGAGGTGATTTTCCTAAGAGAGGAGAACTAATGATCCTAGCTCCCATTGAAGGTCATTACACTTAGAATGCAGAAATTTCAGCCATCTAACAAGTAGATGGACTGATAATTACTTCCATATCAGATCCACAATAATTATCTCCTTCTCTACTCTGTTCTCTAGCTCATGTAAGAAGAAATAGCCTGCGAGGCATTGTCCATTGTAAAGCAAGTATTAGAAGTTAAGAGAACTATTATGAAATCTATATTTGATGTTTAATGGTTATAGTAATTCATATCATATCTAATATAATCATCAGAACATATTTTTTATTTCCTAAAGATAGTTTATCATGTTAAAATCCAAGACTAGCTAGTTTGATGCCTAAATTCGACTAGTTTTGCCATTTTGTCTATAAAATTCATTCTGTGCACTCTTTTGTTGATCTGTCAGTTGGAGCAGGTCCTTGAAGCATCCCAGTATCCATATCAGTCCAAAAAATCAGATTTTGAAATCTTTTTGACCTTTCTTGGAAATTTAAGAAAAAGACTAGCTCCACAATCCCATAAGAGACCAAAAGTCCCAATTCTTTGCAAACTCTTCCAAGACTGATTATTTATTATTCTGAGCATAACCAGAAACCCATTGAATTTTATAAACCCTGTTAGCCTTCTCGATCTATTTTGTATATGCGGATGTACCTAGGAAGCATTGCGGTAGGCTTCAGCGGTAGCTGATGTCCGAAACATAAATGGTCTCTGTGCTTTGTACAAAGGATCCAATTACCCACTGTCTAAGTTGTTGTTGCACATTGTCCTGTATAAATTCCAGAACTGAAAATTCATCTTACCAAACTCAGTTTCAAGTCTCCTTACCCGTCACTGACTTCCTGCTCTGTTCGGTGAATTTATGAAAAAATGGACAAGTAAATTTAATTTAAAATTCTGAACTTGAGTTAATATCTGGGTCAAATATTTCTTAGGATATTACAGTGGTATCAGAGCATGGTCCTATGAACCTGCTCTTAGTTTATGCTATGAGTCCTAAAAGAATACCAATCCCCAAAGGAAAGAGCCTTGAAGATCCATTTGTAAAAGAGGAGGTGGAATCCACTGGAGGAAAATTACAAGGGGGGAATAACATGGCTGACAATGATGACAATGATAAGGAAGAATTCAGATTTTTTGTGCAGAGTATGTTAAAAGGGTTGCATGACATATCCCATAACATCATCCAGTATAGGAAAGAGACTAGAGACTTTTTGGCCAAAGAGATAAGACATAAACAAATAGAAGGGAGTTGTAGTGGTTCTCAGAATGGGGAGAGGAAGATCACTGGTGGAATGATCTTTTCTAGGACTGGTCCCCACAATAGACCCAATGAATTTAAATATGAGTCTAAATATCAGCCCCAACAGACCATGCCAAAATTCCCTGATGAACATAGGGAAGAACAACCAGAGACACATACATCTGTCACTGCATGGGAAGATCGGTATGTAGAATATCAAACTCTGAGTGAAGAGTGCAGAAGGGCTCTACATTTCAAATATTTCTATGAAGCACAATATGGAAATCAGCCACGAAGTGGGCATAGGCATCCAACATATAATTATGAATTGAGAAATGCCATTGGTAAGGTTCAGCTACCCTTCGTTGATGGGTCAGCAAAATGCACCGCTAACTCATGGGTGCAGAAGATGGACACATATTTTCAGTTGAATCCAATGGCTGAAAGGGACGCCATCAGAATGGAAACTTTGCATCTGCAAGATGAATCTAATGACTGGTGGTTCCATGGCATGAAGACTTTAGGCCATGACCAAGTGACCTCATATGCAGAATTTACTAGAAGGTTGATGGAGATATTTGACAGAAGGGATCCTGAAATTGCATTCTGGGAACTAGCACATGTTAAGCAGACTGGGACCCCGGAAGCTTATATTTCTGAGTTTCAAAAGTTGGCAGTAATGGTTAGTGATATATCTAAGGTCTGACTGATTATGTTGTTCACATAAGTATTAGCAGAACCCTTAAAGGGGCTGGTTAAAGCCTACCGACCAGCAACTCTCTAAGAAGCACTAAGCAGAAATAGAGATTTGCAAGATGCAATTCCAAGGACTAAATATCCACCAAGATTCAGTGGACCTATTAAAAACCAGAACCAAAGGCCACCATTCAGAAGTGTGGCTGCACCAAACAGAAAGGATTATTCATTCTAAGATCGGGATGGATTAAGGAAGAAAAAACTTTGTTTTTCCTGCCAAGAACCTTGGGTTCTTGGGCACAAATGTGCCAAGGGTAAGACTCATTACATAGAAGTTTTTTCTGAAAGTGAGGAGGAAGAAATGGGTGCTGAAGTTAGAGAATAAGAACCAGTAGAAGAAGTTTATGACACAGCAGAAGAAGAAGAACCCTCATAGCCAGAAGGAAAAATTGTTGTTTTAAGTGGGGTCCCTCGCTACCACGCTATGAGATTTAAAGGAGTGGTAGAAGGGAAGAAAGTTTCAGTATTGGTGGATGGGGGTGCCACACATAACTTTATAGATGCAACCATGGTGGAGAGAAGGAAACTCAAATCAGAAAAATTTGGGGGGTTCACAGTCATTATACCAGGAAAGAACAACACCATGCAGCGTAACCGGTGGATTCCCAAGCTGCAACTGACTATTGGAGACCATACTGTGACTGACAGTTTTTATATTGTTGATGTAGCTGATGGTAATGTTGTTTTGGGAGTACAATGGTTGTTTTCCATTGGCGAACATGTAGTAAATTACCAGATTCCTCAAATGTGCTTCAAAAACACTGAAGGGAAACAAGTGGTTTTGAGGGGTGTTAACCCCTACCCAAAACAAATCTTTTTTGCACACAGTATGAGGTTTGTTCTGAGGCATGGTGACATAGAGTGGGCTGCAGAATGATTTATCAGTACCAAAGGGACCACCATTGATGTGTCACAACATCCAGAGGATATCCAAAGATTACTCCAAAAACACAAAAGAGTGTTTGAAGATCTGCCACACGGAAGGCCTCCTAATAGGGGTATTGAACATTGGATAGAACTAGAACCGGGTACATTCCCTATAAAAATCCACCCCTATAAAAATCCTAAGAGATTCAAAGATGAAATAGAGAAAACTATAAATGAGCTGCTTGAGATGGGCTTCATTAGGCCAAGTTCTAGCCCCTTTGCTTCATCAGTAGTTTTGGTCAAAAAGAAAGATGGTACAATGTGCATGTGCATTGACTACAAATCTTTACATAAGAAAACCATTAAGAACATATATCCTATCCCAAGGATAGATGAAATGATGGATGAGCTACATGGAACCAAGTATTTCTCAAAAATAGACCTCTGTTCTGGTTACCATCAAATCAGAATGAGAAGTGAGGATATTCAGAAAACTACCTTCTGGTGCCATTTTGGGCACTTTGAATTTTTGGTCATGCCTTTTGGTTTGACAAATGCACCTGCAACATTTCAGTCATGTATGAACAAAATATTCAGCAAACAACTCTGTAAGTTTGTACTTGTGTTTTTTGATGACATTCTTATTTATAGTAAAACTTGGGAGGAACATTTGCAGCATTTGGATAGTGTTCTAACCCTTCTTGTAGAATAGTCCTTCTTTGCTAAACTGTCCAAGTGTGAGTTTGGTATGAAGGATTTGCTCTATCTTGGCCACATCATTGGGTAGGAGGGAGTTAAGGTACACATGGAAAAGATTCAGGCCATTCTTGATTGGCCCAACCTGAAAAATATAACAGCTCTACTTGGATTCATTGGCCTATGTACATACTACAGGAAATTTGTGAAGGGATTCTCTAAACTCACTTCTCCCTTAACTGAACTTACCAAGAAGGGAGCCTTTTGCTGGAATGAGGAGGCTGAAAAAGCTTTTAGCAAAATGAAAGAAGTGATGAGCAGTTGTCTAGTACTGGCACTTCCAGATTTCAGCCAGCCATTTATTCTGGAAGGTGATGCCTCGAGTGAAGGCATAGGAGCAGTTTTAATGCAGGACAGACACCCCATTGCTTATGAGAGCAGGAAATTGTAGCCACATGAAAAGCTGTATTCCATCTATGATAAAGAGATGTTAGCTATCATGCATGCACTGGTGAAATTCAGGCAATATTTGGTGGGAGGGAAATTTATAGTCAAGACTGACCACAATAGCTTGAAACATTTCTTGACTCAAAAGGAGCTGAATGATAGGCAGCAGAAATGGGTGAGCAAAATCCTGTCATATGATTTTGATATTGAATACAAGAAGGGTAAGCTAAATGTAGTGGCTGATGCTTTATCCAGAAAACCTGCTTTGTCAAACTCCTGTTGATTGGAAGGATCAATTAATTAGTGAATATTCAAAAAACCAATTTGCATGTGAAATTTTGGATAGGTTGATTCAAGATGAATCATACCAAGCTATCAATGGTGTAATTTATTATAAGAATAGAATTTTTCTGATTCCTAAATCCAAACTGAAAGAACAGATTTTGATGGCTTCCCACAATGCACCTATAGCAGGCCATCCAGGATTTTTAAAAACTTATCGAAAGGTAACAGAGAGGTTCACTTGGAAGGGCCTCAAGGAAGATGTTTTGAAGCATGTGAAGGAGTGTACTGCATGTCAGCAGAACAAGGTAGAACACACTCATCCTACTGGACTCCTTCAACCATTGCCCATTCCCGAACAAAAATGGGAAAGCATATCCATGGACTTCATCACCGGTTTAGCGAAATCCTAGGGTAAGGACTGTATTTTTGTAGTAGTTGACAGGTTAACTAAGTATGCTCACTTCTTTGCTGTAACTTCTACCATTTCTGCTAGTCAAGTTGCTACACTTTTCTTTAAGGATATATTTAGATTGCATGGGCTGCCCAAAGTTATAATCAGTGACAAGGATAGCAAGTTTACCAGTTCCTTTTGGCAGTCTTTGTTCGAATTATTGAAAACCAGTTTAAATATCAGCACAAGCTATCACCCCCAGACAGATGGGAAAATAGAGAGAGTTAATCAATGGCTGGAAGGTTATCTCAAAAATTATGTCACGGGATAGCAGAAAGCATGGGTCAACTGGCTGCACTTGGGTGAGTTCTGTTACAACACCACATTCCACATGTCCATTGGGATGACTCCATTCAAAGCTTTGTATGGGTATGAGTCTTCTATTTTTGCAGATTTGGTCTTTGGAAATTGTAGGGCCCAGAAGGCTAAGGATTGGCTGTAAGAAAACGAAGATATCCTTAAAGCACCGAAAGAAAATTTGCAGGTTGCACAAAATCAGCAGAAAATCAATGCAAATAAGAATAAAACTGACCGAACCTTCCAAGAAGGGTATTTGGTTTATCTAAGGTTGCAGCCATATAGACAAACTAATCTTAAGACCAAGGGAGCTGAAAAGTTATTGCCAAGGTTCTATGGACCCTATCAAATAATTAGAAAGGTGGGTGAAGTAGCATATGAATTGGACCTGCCAGCTGGGAGCAAAATCCACAATGTCTTCCATGTGTCCTGTTTAAAGAAAGCAGTTGGCCAACAAGTTAAGGTTTCAGAAATTTTTCCTCCACTTGATAATGAAGGGAACCTAGTATTAGAACCGGAATAAATTTTACAGGAAAGAGAGAGGAGGCTGAGGAGCAGAGTCATCAAGGAATATTTGGTACAATGGAAAGATTTGCCCAGTGAGGATGCCACTTGGGAGGATGAGAAGGTTCTGCAGCATCCTCGTTTGAAACTACTTGAGGACAAGCAATCTTGGGAAGGGAGGACTGTCATGTCCCCTCCCTAGTGACCATGTTCACAACTTGGCTCCTCCCATCCCTAGGGGGTCTAGGTGATTAATTCATTATGGATTTAATTCATGGGGATATTTTTGAGGCAAATACACCTTAGGAGAATAATTAATTATTAAGTTATTTAATTAATTATGGAAGCTGGAATTAATGTTGAGAGGTATTTTGGTATTTTTTATATTTAAATGCTAATAAATGTTGCCAAGTTGGATAGTGAAGGCTAGGAGGGCGAATTGTTGGCAAGTGGATAGCCTTGCCCAAGTGGAGAATGTTTCAGAAAGGAAAGAAAGTAAGAATGGAAATAGAAACTGAAAAAAGCTAGAAAAAGTTGGCAAAAACAGAAAAGTAGAAAGTAAAAGAAATAGAAATCACCAGGAAAAGCATTCAGAAAGGAATTAGCAACATCCAGAAAAGTAGCTAAGGCGCACTTTCCAATTCTGACTGAAGGAGGATGAGGAAAGAAAGTGGAGAAAGCTCAGAAGTTGCCAATTTCAGAGAGAAGGTGCCCTACCTCACCCACACGTGTGGTCTAGATTGCCAAGCAAGCTATCTCATCTATTTAAGCATGATTCTAACTTCATTCAAGAACTTTTGTCATTTGCAATTTTGGTTTGAGAGCTCTGAGCTACTCAACAATTGAGTGATGTGCCTCAACAATTTCTCTTGGGAGATGTGCCCCAAGCCTTTGTGAGTTGTCTATGAGTGTTATGCAGGTACAACAGATAGTATTAAATCTAGTGACATTTAGTATGGAGCAGCAATGAAGATCTATTGTCATATTGGAGAGGAGGCTTCCATTGAAGGTCTTTTACAGTCAGTTTTTGAGGAGGAATCACCATAAGACGAAGATGTTTATGTGAAGGTGTTCTCATAATCTTCTGTGAGGCTTATCAGTGGTTATTTGTAGACATAATAGGCTTCCATATTCCAGAATATCAAGTTCAGATCGAACTACCTCTCTTCTCTCTCTTCTACTCTACTTGCTGCCGGATTGGAGGTGATTTTTCTAAGAGAGGAGAACTGATGATCCTAGCTCCCATTGAAGGTCATTACACTTAGAATGCAGAAATTTCAGCCATATAACAAGTATATGGACGGATAATTACTTCCAGATCAGATCCACAGTAATTCTCTCCTTCTCTACTATGTTCTCTAGCTCATGTAAGAAGAAAATAGCCTGCGAGGCATTGTCCTTTGTAAAGAAAGTATTAGAAGTTAAGAGAACTATTATGAAATCTATATTTGATGTTTAATGGTTATATTAATTCATATCAGATAAATTATAATCATCAGAACAGAGTTTGTATTTCCTTAAGATAGTTTATCATGTCAAAATCCAAGACTAGCTAGTTTGATGCCTAAATTCGACTAGTTTTGCCATTTTGTCTATAAAATTCATTCTGTGCACTCTTTTTTTGATCTGTCAGTTGGATCAGGTCCTTGACACATCCCAGTATCCATATCAGTCCAAAAAAACAGATTTTGAAATCCTTTTGACTTGCTTGGAAATTTAAGAAAAAGACTAGCTCCACAATCCCAGAAGAGACCAAAAGTCCCAATTCTTTGCAAACTCTTCCAAGACTGATTATTTATTATTCTGAGCATAACCAACAACCCATTGAATTTAATAAACCCTGTTAGCCTTCCCGATCTAGTTTGTATATGTGGATGTACCTAGGAAGCATTGCGGTAGGCTTCAGCGGTAGCTGATGTCCGAAACATAAATGGTCTCCGTGGTTTGTACAAAGGATCCAATTATCCACTGTCTAAGTTGTTGTTGCACATTGTCCCATATAAATTCTAGAACTAAAAGTTCATCTTACCAAACTCAGTTTCAAGTCTCCTTACCCGTCACTAACTTCCTGCTCTGTTCGGTGAATTTATGAAAAAATGGACAAGTAAATTTAATTTAAAATTCTGAACTTGAGTTAATATCTAGGTCAAATATTTCGTAGGATATTACAAGTATTTAATCGTCGTATCAATGACAGACATTTAGAAGTCTTATTTCAGTAACTAAGACGCATTAATAAAACAATGAATTTAGAAACTAAGTATTGCCATTCTAATTTATAGTTAAGCAGCTAACTAGGTGATTAACATTCCAAAATTATACTTTCGCACAGTAAATTGTAGTATTTATGCTACACATAAAATTTTTAATTTTTATGAATTTTGGAGGTGTTACACCATGGTTATTAATGGGTATCCAACTGTGGATTATTCTCCTTTGATCTGATGGACTCAGTAGAATGCGCTACACTACCTGTGTTCTCAATTGTAGATTCATATTTTGGGGAGAGCTATTACAGATCAAATAATATAATATAAGTAGAATGCCCCAGAGTAAAGTAAAATGATAGTAAAATGGCATAAAAGTGGGAATCCTTTCAAAAACCCTAGAAACCCTAGCACAGTGAACCTGGTCTATGAGATTCAAGCCAGTAAACAAAATACCGAAGATAAAGTTTAGAATTCATATCTGCTTACCTTGGGCTCGTCAATTGAGTATGTCTCGTCATCAATATTTAGGTTTTCCATTAATTCTGCCACCTCTGAAGAAAGCAATGGCTAAGGAGTAACATTTAATTATCAATCCAAAAGTTCAGCATCCATTAATAATGTCAAAGAAAAGATAAAATAAAAGCGGTGCATCAAACCATTTAGACTTAGGCATCCAAATAAGGATAGAGCTCATCCCCGGCGGTCGACAAAAATAGTAAAATATTTACCAAAAACTTGATTCATAGCTAGAAATACCCGTTCCTAAAAAATGCCACACAAGCTAGCAGAAACAGACCTAAATTACTCCCAACTTTAAAAAAAAAAATATTAAAAAAAACTTTAACGTAGACTGTGACCTACGTGCTAACCCCGTGAAGATTGAACAACTGATGATCTGCAAGTGGAAAACACTAGCTGAACAATATCAAGAGCCCTGTGAATTGTATTATGCTTTACCGAAACCAACAGTAATGGTGAACGGCCTCCATTGGAATTTCATGAATCCCTGCAAACCACCACGACTTCTGTTGCTTCCATACACAATTCCACTATGTTTTGAAATGCGCGTTGGCATTGTCTGAACAGATCCATATCTTCTCTCCTTCTTTGTCAAACTTGTAGTGAGTTTGATCCCATTAACTGAAGCTAAGAAGCTAAGAGCCCATGGATGGAATTCATGAAAACAGAGAATGCCCAGGTGAAGCGTTCCATCCTAATATGAGAAAGTGCACGAATTGAATTAACCGTTGTTCACAATGGTTAATTGAAGCGATCAACCTTTCACTCCCCCACGTGGCAAGAGACTTGGATTAATAAAAGAAATAGTCAATTAGTAATAGACCTTTAAGTATGCTCTCCATTCACAAAAAATTTTCGTCATTCGATGTATGTGTTAGACAAACCTTTTTAAAGGTATATGCCATAACAGTGAATCCCCACCACTCATCCTTAATTAGGGATTAAAAGGCCGTGGTAGCCTCCCACTACAATTCTCATTGTAGCGCCTATCAGCGAATTATTTAATTTTTTTATGATAATAATTGTGAATCCTCATTATGTTATTTATAAACTTATAACAAATTAATTAATACATAATTGATTTAATTTATATATATGGATGTTTAATTATATGGTATATTAAAATTATATTTATATTTTTAAATATATTTTTATGAAACATTTTAATTAATAAAATATTGAGTTATAAACAAAATGTAAAGTCACAAAAATAAATTTAGTGTGAAATTTATTAAAAGCTATTAAACTGATTATCATTATCAAGGAATTTCAATAATCACATTATAAATTTTGATTTACAAATTAAATCATTCTACGAAATTAATAAAATAAATAGTAAAGAACTATAAATATTAAAGCAAATATATATATATATATATATATATATAATATTATTTTTTCATTTTTTATTTACTATTTTCTTTATTTTTTAATTTTTAAATATATATATATATATATAATTAATTTTTCATTTTTTATTTACTATTTTCTTTTAATTTTTAAATTTTTTTCTCAAGAAATAGGTATAAGTAATTTTGCTATTATTCCACTTGTTTTAAAATAATATTCTTTTAAGATTGTATACTTTTTTATAAATACTTTTTTATTTTATTAATTTTTTATTTTTTTCAAATTATATTGATAAGCTATTTTTTAAATGTGTCAGCAAAATTCTTATAAAGAAATTATAATTTGAAACAAAATTCTTATAAATTTAGAAAAATATTTGAAAAAAAATAAATTAAATTTTCTCACCATTTAACTTATTACATCTCCATTTGGTATTCAATAAGTGGGAATTGATATCGGGAGAGTAAAAGCCTTGGTGCGTAGCTTTGTGATTTCGGCGCCTTAGGGTTTCAGGTTGAAGGGCGTAGCTACAGCTAGTGCGCGTGGATCTGGGTTATGACGGATCGGGTGGTGTGGGCTTGGGGCCCTCTCCCCAGGCTTGTCAGATGGGGTCAAGCTACCCCCTGCAGCCCCCGCCGACAGGTAAGATTGATGGAGATATGTATGAGATGGGGAAAGGGGCCAAATGGAGAATGGGGCCTCACGGCTGCCTCCCCATGACCCTGAAAATTCCAGCCATGCAAATCAAATCCAGAAAAATCCACAAATGGATTGAGGAATGGCAGGAAAAATCCCTAATCGGTAAGTTTGTGGGGACAGGACCTAAAGAAAGGGAGCTGGTGAACTGGATCAATTCTACCTGGAAACCCAAGGGCCACTATGATCTACAACTTGGTGCCAAGGGTTTTTTCACCATCATCTTCTTCAATATTGTTGATTGCGACAGAATTTTGGAAGGAGCCCCTATTTCTTCTTCTCGGCTGGGCTATATCTTCGCCTCTGGAAGGAAAGGTTTAATCTAGAGACTGATGATGTGACAGTCGCCCCATTTTGGATTAGGCTTTTTTCTTTGCCCTCTGAATATTGGGATCTTGAAATTTTGCAGGATATTGGTAATACCCTAGGTGAATTTGTCACAATTGTAGATCAAACCAAACAACAACATTATATGGCATATGCTCGGATATGTGTTTACATGGATTTGTCCAAGGAGCTCCCTCAGTTTAAACTGGGATGATGAGGAATGGATCCAACCTCTAGATTATGAGCAACTTCCTTTTCGTTGTCACTAGTGTTTATTCCTAGAATATGCTTTTATGTCACAATTCCTCAGCTTCCTCTATTGACCATGTTTATTACCTCAACACCGAAACCTGATGCTCAAAAAATCCTAACGGTGCCCATATCTCCACTTGGAGGCTAGGGATACCCTCAAGAGATCCTATGTGATGGTTCAAGGTGATTGTTTTAGCCCTAGATGCCCATATCATTACCCATAGGAAAATTGTACTCTCAGGGGATCGATTGTGGTGATTCAAGGTGTTTTTCTTAAAGTAGGTTTCCTAAAATATTGCTTTAGATCATAAGGATTAGGCTCATCTCTTGAACATGTCAATTTCCCCTTGACCCATCCTTAGTGCTCATAACCTTCTAATAGTGAGATATCACCACTCATGGGCCAAATGTCCTACATAGAGGTCATGTGTGGTATTTTAAGGGATTATTGGTTTCCCTTGAGCTTCAAAAGTTATATTTTAGGCCTAATTTCAATATCTCATTCCTTTACAGTGGTTTATGGCTCAAGGCCTATACATAGTTCTCAAACAAATATGATCATTTGTGTTAGGATATTTAGAGACTTAGGAGTTAGTTAAGATAAACTTGTGTAATATATCCATTAGGGATAGTGTGTTTCTTTAGTATGCATTAGTATGCATTTATAAATACTTAATCTGACGGTACTCTGTGTACCCGAACATGGTATCAGAGCTTTTATGAAGTGCCGCTTCCGGTTATGATCTAGATCTTGAATTGTTGTTGCCGAAACTCAAAAGGGTTTCTAGTTCTGGTATTTTTGTGCATTTATGGGCTGTGGGAGGTGTTCCATTGGGAAATAATTTTCGTTTGATCGAAAACGGTTCCCGGTTGCTCCAGAAATGCGGATTTCATCAGATCTGAAGGTACAATGTTACAGTGGCGCATTTTTTTGTTTTCTTTTTTAACAAGAAAAATCTCATATTTCATCTTTTTTTACTGTTAGATTTTTTTGGGTTCAAATTGTTGCTTTCCCATCTGCGTATGCTCTTTAGCGTGCACTTTGAGCGATCTCGGCAAATTAGAAACAGAAAGGGAAAGGGTTTTTCTCGGCTGCGTATGCTCTTTTCCGTGCACCTTGCGCGATATCGGAAAATCAGAAACGGAGAGAAAACATAGACTTTCCAGGCAAGCTAACAAGATCTAAGTTCACAAGTGTGAAAAAGTTTTTTGTGTTTCGATTTGTGGTGTATTTTGCAGGAAAAATGGCAAGCACGCAAACCGAGCAAGAAGAGTAAAAAAAAAAAAAAAAAGCCCCCTTCCTCATTCCCATATTTTACATACCTTTTAATCTAGCTCATTTGGTTCAAAGTTGCTTTATTCCTTAAGAGGTCTTGAGTTCAAGTCTTACGAAGTTACTTTTAAAAGAAAAAAGTGCATGCAATTTCTATATTCAAGTTATTTTATTGTAAAAGTGCATATCACTTAAATAATAAAAAATAAAAATATAAGTGAGTCACTTAAGTTTTTTAAAAGTAATATCATTGTAAAAGTGAAATCACTTATTTTACAAAAGTGGTTCACTTAAAGCAACTTTATTGTAAAGTGATTGTAAAAAGGTTGATCTTGGGAAGAGGGTTTTTTTTTTTTTTTTTTGCTGGACATTCTCTAGCTGCCACGTCACTATTGGGGACATCTTCAACAGTTTCTTTGTTCAAGCATAACTTCATCATACAGAGTCAGTTTTCAATGTCGTTTTTTTTTAAACCGCCTATTTTTTCGAGCTTTTCACATCTAGACTATTGCTTTCTGCTTTTACAAGCCATTAATTTACAAATATGGCCGCCCCTAGTGATATTCTACTTAACAGTTCCAACTATTTCTCATGGAAATCTCTTATGGAGGATGTTCTACGAAGTAGGGGACTTTTCAGAATTACAACAGGGAAAGAAAAAGAACCCACTGATGATGATAAGAAAATAAAATGGGCAAATAGATGTGATGAAGCTCGTGGATTGATTGGGATTTCAATCTCTACTGATTTGCGATTCCACATATCTGGAATTGATGAACCTAATGCTGCTTGGGACAAGTTGGAATCTATGTTTGGTAAACACAATGGAATTCGAGGTCACCAACTCGAAAATGAGTTGATTTCTTTAAATCCAAGTGACTTTTCATGCATTCAAGATTATTTATCTAAGTACAAAACTCTTAAACTCTTATGTGCAGAATGTAAGATTGAGAGGGAAGACAAACAATGCATTTATCATATTCTTTCCAAACTTGGACCTGCATATTCTGTTTTTGTATCTACATTTTACTCCATGAAAGCATCCTTGAATGCAGCTAGCTATTAAGAGCCTAGTCTTGAATCCTTTTGTGATTCCTTGATTAGGTAATAAGATAAACTCATTCATCTTGTAATAATCAACAATGCAGATACATCTGGGAAAGCCTTATTGTCCCAACAGAAAGAAAAGTCCAAGCCTCCCAAGAAACAAAATTTTCGCAATAATAAGTCAAACAAGGGTCCAAAACCCACTCAGTCAACTCCTTCTTTAAAAAATGACAAAGGATCCAAGCCAAAAGGCAAGAAGACTGAGCATCATTGCAATTATTACGGGAAAGATAATCATCATGAATCTAAGTGTTTCAAGAAGATGGCAGCCTTGGAAGCAGCAATGAAGAAGCACCACATCAACCTAGATTCGTCTTCAGAATCTACCTCTCATGGACATGCACTTTGTGCTTCTGATTATTCTTATAATGCATCTTCTTCTTCTACTTCAAATGAATGGCTCATTGATTCTGGAGCATCTTATCATATGGCTAAGGATCAAGCCATCTTTTCTACTATGCTTGAATGTAACACCAAACAAATATTTCTTGGTGATGATAGATCTCTAAGTGTTGTAGGAGCTGGAACAGTTCCAGTAGATAATGGTCATTTTAGTGATGTACTATGTGTTTCAAGAATTTCCTGCAATTTGTTATCAATCTATCAGATCACTCATTCTGGTGAAGGTAAAAATGTGACCTTTATACCTCACCAAGTTGTAATCAAGGATTTTAAAGATCCTCAACAGATCCTAGCTACCAGAATTGTTGATGATATTACCAGGTTGTACAAGTTTAACAACTTTGGGTCATCACCTTTCCCTTCAATTTGTGTTGCTCATAGTGATAACTTGAGCAAGCTTTGGCATGAGCGATTTGGTCACTTAAATTATCACTCATTGCAACAACTATGTAAAGAAAATATGGTGACAGGTCTTCCGATGGTATCTTGCAGGGATGGTGTTTGCTCTGGTTGGGTACTTGAAAAACATCATTGGGATAGTTTTGACAAACGTGCCTCTTGGCACGCCTCGGTTCCCTTGGAGCTTGTGCATAGTGACTTGTGTGGTCGTCTTCCATCTGCTTTCTTTTCTGGTTTCAAATATTTATTAACTTTCATTGATGATTACACCAGACGCACTTGGGTTTATTTTCTAAAACTTAAGAGTGAAGTATTTAACATGTTCTTGGCCTACAAGGCCCTTGTCAAAAAACAATCTGGTCATCAAATTATTAAGTTAAGATCTGACAATGGAGGAGAATATGTTAACAATAAGTTCACTACTTTCTGCACTGAACAAGGCATCCAACAACAGCACACTGTTCCATATACACCACAACAAAATGGTGTAGCTGAGCGGAAGAACCACACTTTAAAAGAAATGGCTAATTGTATGATCCAATCTAAGGGACTAAGTCTTCAATTTTGGGCTGAAGCCTTTAATTGTGCAAATTACATAGTAAATCGCACCCCCACTAAAGCATTACAAGGTATAACACCAGAAGAAGCATGGAGTAAAACTAAACCTGATGTAAGTCACTTTCGTGTGTTTGGTAGTGAAGCATGGGCTCACATTCCGGATGAAAAACGGAAAGCATTGCAGCCTAAAAGTGAAAGTGCATATTTGTTGGATATTCTGAAGATGTAAAAGGTTATAGACTTGTTCAACCACATTCTCATGATATAATCATTAGAAGAGATGTTAAATTTGATGAAAAGCTCTTGGCCTGCGAGCCTAACTCGACGATTGTGCCATCTGTGGCCTGCGAGCCTCATTCGGCGTTTGTGCCTTCTTCTTCTTCTTCTTCCAACTTCCTTGATAGGTTTCCAATTCCAGTTTCTGATGATGACAGTGAGGATGAAAATCCACCTCCGCCTGCTCATGTTCCTCTTGTTGCACTAGCACAACTGCTTCCTCGATGGGTCAGTTCAACATGTGAAGCAGCTGGTGATCTTACCGGTGATCCTAGAGATCAATGTCGAACACGTTCTCAGTTTCAGCGAGCCTCTTCTCTTTTGGCTCAAGTTTCCGAGAATCATGATCCAGAAACTTTTGCAGAAGCTTTAGGGAATCCAGATTGGGATGCAGCTATGGATGAAGAATATCGTTCCTTAATGGAGAACGATACTTGGGATCTTGTACCTCTTCCAAAAGGAAGAAAACTTGTCAGATGTAAATGGGTCTACAAAACTAAGTATGCATTAGATGGAAGTGTTGAAAGACTTAAGGCACGGTTAGTTGCCAAAAGTTCTTCCTAAGTTGAAGGGATTGACTACAATGAAACCTTTGCTACCGTCGCAAAAATGAATTCCATCCGCCTTGTTCTTTCCCTTGCAGCCTTACATAACTGGGAAGTCCATCAAATGGATGTCAAGTCTGCCTTCTTACATGGTGATTTACAGGAGGAAATTTACATGGAACAACCTCCTGGATATGTTCAAGATAACTCTAGCCTTGTCTGTCGCCTTAAGAAATCCTTATATGGCCTTAAGCAAGCTCCTAAAGCTTGGTATGCCAAAATGGATAACTTTCTCCTTGACACTGGTTTTTCTAGATGCCATTCTGACCCCAATGTCTATACCAAGAAAGTAGGAAACCATCTCATAATACTTGTTCTATATGTTGATGACCTTATTCTTACTGGTAGTGACCCTAAGCTTATAACCCATGTGAAATCCAGTCTTAAACAAAATTTTGAAATGTCAGACTTAGGACATTTGCATTATTTTCTTGGTCTCCAAGTCCTGCAAACCAAAGAAGGAATCTTTCTTTCTCAGTCCAAGTATGCTTGTGATCTTCTTCGTCGCTTTCACATGGAATATTGTACACCAGCCCCTTCTCCCTTCCATTCTGGAGTCAAACTTTCTGCCACTTGTACTTCACCTGAAGTTGATGCCACCTTGTATCGTCAGCTTGTTGGTAGTCTCTTATACTTGACTCATTCCCGTCCTGACCTTTCCTTTGCCATTGGTCATGTTGCCTGTTATATGCACACACCTCATGAAAGTCACTGGAAAGCAGCTAAAAGAATACTCCGATATATTCGAGGTACAGTTCAGTTTGGGATTCATTACAGTACAGGGGGGAAACCTTTGTTGGTTGGTTTCACTGATTCAGATTGGGCTGGCGATCCTGATGATCGAAAGTCTACTGCAGGTTATGTTTTCAGTCTGGGATATGGACCTATTACTTGGGCTTGTAAGAAACAACAAGCTCTTGCTCTTTCTTCAGCAGAGGCAGCATATCAAGTAGCAGTTAATGCCAGTCAGGAAGCTTTATGGCTTCGACAGATCCTTTCAGAGTTTGGATTCGAGCAGTAGCATCCTACTCCACTTTGGTGCGACAATCAAAGTGCCATCAAGCTTGCCAAAGATCTAGTTCTACATCAATGCAGCAAACACATTGAGCTACATATGCACTTCATAAAAAATCTTGTTCATGATCGGGTTCTTGAAGTGCTCTTTTGCCCTACAAATGATCAAGTTGCAGACATCTTCACCACGCCTCTTACAGAAGCGAAGTTTTCTAAACTTTGATCTATGTTAGGAGTTCAGGAACTTGTCATTAAGGGGGGATAGGCTCTAATGCCTCCTTCCTTCTCCTAATAGTGTCACTTTTGTAAATCCTTCAATCCTATCCCAAGTTGTTCTTAAGGGGGGATGTTAGGATATTTAGACACTTAGGAGTTAGTTAAGATCAACTTGTGTAATATATCCATTAGGGATAGTGTGTTTCTTTAGTATGCATTAGTATGCATTTGTAAATACTTAATTCGACGGTCACGATATGTTTTCGACATAGAGTGATCCGACGGCTCAACTTATCTTAGATCAAACCTAACCTTGATCCGTGGCTTAACCCCTGATTGGTCCATGATCTCTATTTAAAGAGCATGGAGGGTCATTGTTTAGTTGATCGATTATGAGAAGCTCATTTGTAACTTTCTTTCTTTGCATAATAAATTGTCCCGTAGAAGCTATTTGGCCGGAACCGTGGAGTGTTTCCCTCAAGAGGGTTTAAACCACGTCAAAACATCGGTGTGTTGATCTATGATCTGTTTGTGTGAAGTGTTTTCTCTTGGTGTTCGGTCCTTTGGTAGTACCCTATGTACCTGAACACCTACTTCAATAATAACATCCTTATATGCACGTATGATCACATGATTGAAATTCCAATTTCCATTTAATGGATGGCATTTTTAGCTCAATACATTTATATATATTATCACCCTCTCTTATTTATCGAGACAATATCAATATATATATATATATATATATATATTTCTTATTACATCCTAAGCTTAAGTATAACCTATAATTTTCATTTAAAATTTCTAATACATCTTATAATTTCCCTCAAATATATATACAATTAATATATTTATCTCTACAACACTTATATAAAAATTATAGGTTATACTTAAGCTTAGGGCATAATAAGAAATATATATATATATATATATATAACTTCCAAACATAAATAATATTCATTTCCTATATATATACAACATATATATATCCTTTGAATAATTGTGAAATTTTACAAATAAATGAAACACACAATTACTTTATATCACCGAAGTGTCAATTTCACTTCCTTTCTTGTTCTTAAATTATCTAAAATGAGATTCTTGAAATTATACCAATATCCATATTCTTTTTTTTTCCAACGAAAAAAAGCATACTATTTATATTCCAAATTTGAAATTAGAACCAGTACAATGAAAGAATGGATACAAATGATATGTACCAGATCCTGTTCATATAGAAACCCCTACCAGTTCCTTCCCAAAATTACAAAAGACATTTTTCCTATATTTCCTCCCTATCCATCTTGGCAAGAATATAACTATTAAACAGTTCATATGTATAATATTAACTGTCCTAGCTATCTTAATCTAATAAATAAAAGGATCCATGGTCTTGGATCACCTCATCAAAGTATTCTTCCCAAAGTAGATAGCCATCATAACATGTAAGTGCCTACTTGGACATTTTATCTGCCATCTGGTTGTGCTCTCTGTAGATGTGTTAAAAATCAATGTTCCCGATTTTCCCAATCTCATCTCTAATCCTATTACACAAATGAGTTAGAGCAATAATATTCAATCTGTATTCACCCTTTTCCCATTTAATAGTTACTCTTGAATCTCTGAAAATCTTGAGTCTTGGAAATCCAAGAAGGTTTTCCAGCCTTACCGAGCACCATAGGGAAAGGAGTTCAGCCTTCATACTTGTACCTTTTTCATGTCTAAGTCTGAAAGTATAGTAGTGCTCATTATTTAAAATGATCTGACCCCCCGCAGCACAAAGACCCAAGGAGGCTGCGCCATCAAAGAAAATAATTGGATCATCAATGGCTAAATAAAAACTTCTTACCTTCCTTTGTACTTTGTGGCTCTCCATCTATTTATAAGACATATAAAGTCCCATGCTCTTTATGAAAATAGCCTCAATAGTAGCAGTCTGATCCTCAAAAATTCCCCTGTTTCTAGTCTTCCAAATTGACTAGGCAATAATAATTGGCACAGTATGATGTTCATTACAATTTTTGACACAAATCTTTAAACTCTGCTCAAAGCTGCCATGACTCCAAACTATGTTGATATTCAATGTTTTGCAGAAACTTGTTAGGAAAACGGGATCGCAGAGCAATAACAATAAACAGAAATGCAAATATAATCACACATACACATTATAAGAGAGACACAAATATATCGTGGTTCACCCAACTTGGGCTACGTTCACACTGAATTTTCCAGTCCTTATTATTATTACCGTCCAGCAAGGTGAAGGGATACAACCTGCAGCACAACCGCTGCACTTCCTCTTCTCTATTTCACAGTCTCTCTCCTAATCTCGGAGATCTTTACAATGCATAAAACCTAATACATCTTCATCCCTATCCGTATTACAGTGTCTTTATTTTATAAGGGAAATACAATGGGAAAATACCACGGGATACCCAAAACCATGGGCCCGCAAAATAGCTGGCGAAAACAGCCCCAAAATGTTACTTTAGGGGCATTGCCCCCAAACCCCCATTTCTCGGGGGAGCTGCCTCCGGAACCCCCAGCCAAGGGGGATGGTCCCCCCTGGAACCCCGTGGGGGGGCGATGCCCCCCCACACCCCCCGCTGGGGTGACTGCACAGTCCACCTACATATCATATAAAACTAGGGTACAAACACGGCTGATACAATATCATCTATGAGACTAGAAGATCTGGCTCCACAACCAACAATCTCCCACTTGGAGACTGATCACAACAACTCCACCGCTGCTGCACTTGCTGGACTTGGACTTGGAAACTTTCTCCTCTTCACCTTCATGCTAGAAGGCCAACTAAAATCTAGCACGAACTCAGTTTCTCTCTGGTCACTACCTTTGTGAACATGTCTGCAGGATTCTAGCTAGTATGTATCTTTTCTAGCTTCAACAGTTCATCTTCCATAGCAGAGCATATGAAATGGTACTTGAGCTGTATATGTTTAGTCCTGGAATGGAATGCTGAGTTCTTTGCAAGATGAATGGCACTTTGGATATCACTATACAATCTGCTACCCTTCTGCTTCTTACCCAGTTCCTCCATAAACCTCTGCAACCAAATCATCTCTTTACTACCCTCTGTAATGGCAACATACTCTACTTTTGTTATTGAAAGTGCAACAACCTTCTGTAGTTTCAAAATCCAGCTTACTGTTGTTCCACCTACAGTAAACACATACCCTATGGTGCTCCTCCTGCTATCCTTGTCACCTGCCATATATGCATCAACATATCCCTATAGAACAGTATCTGAACCTCCAAAACATAATGCATCAGTGGTAGTACCTCTCAAATACATGAGAATCCACTGTACTGCCTTCCAATGTTCTGTACCCGGATTGTTCATATATCTGCTCACAACTCCCACTGCATGTGCAATATCTGGTCTTGTGCACACCATGGCATACATCAAGCTGCCAACTGCTGATTGATAGGGAATCTTGGACATGTAATCTGTCTCTTCTTGTTTCTTGGGACACATTTCCTTACTTAGACTGAAATGGCTAGCCAAAGGTGTACTTACAGGTTTTGTATTCTGCATTCTAAGCCTCTCCAACACCTTTTGTATGTACTCACTTTGAGACAATGTCAATTTGCGATTTTTCCTATCTCTCATTATTCTCATACCAAGGATTTGCTTTGCAGCACCCAAATCCTTCATTGGAAATGAATTAGCTAGCTTCCTTTTCAGTACATTTATATCCTGCATGTCAGACCCTGCAACAAGCATGTCATCCACATACAATAACAAGATAATATATCTTCCATTGTCTAGCTTCTTGAAATAAACACAGTGGTTAGAATGACATCTACTATAACCTTGTTCTATTATAAACTTGTCAAACTTTAGATACCACTTCCTTGGAGCTTGCTTCAAGCCATACAAGCTCTTTTTCAACCTGCATACCAGATCCTCCTTACCTTTGACCTCATACCCTTGTGGCTGCTGCATATATATTTCTTCCTCCAAATCCCCATGGAGGAAGGTTGTTTTTATATCTAACTGTTCAAGATGCAAATCTTCTACTGCCACTAGACTTAAGATAGTCCTAATTGAATTCATCTTAACAACAGGAGAAAATATTTCATCAGAATCTATACCATTCTTCTGTGCAAACCCCTTTACAATAAGTCTGACCTTGTACCGCTTCTTACCTCCTTCTTCTTCCTTCAACCTGTAAATTGATTTGTTTTGCAATGCTCTTTTACCAGCAGGAAACTAAACCAAATCCCAAGTCTGGTTTCCTACCAATGAGTCCATCTCCTCATTCATGCCTTGCTCCCACTTCTTTCTAGTTTCCACCTGCATTGCTTCTTCATAACATTCTGGTTCACCAAAATCAGTCATCAATAAATAATACATTGAAGGAGAGTATCGTTCAGGGAGTCTTCTTAACCTAGTAGTTCTTCTTATAGTTGCAGGAGTTTCAGGTACTTGCTGCTGCTCTTCATTTTTTGGCACCTTCGGAACTTCATTTTCTTTAATTTCATCAAGCACTATGTACTCTGTGTTTTTCTTTTCCTGTTTCTTTCCTTGCAACTGATCTTTATACATGACCTTTTCATTGAATATCACATCTCTACTCCTGATGATTTTATTGTTTTCATAATCCCATAAACGATAACCAAATTCATCAACCCCATATCCAATAAAGGTACATTTCTTGGATTTAGCTTCAAGCTTTGTTCTATTTTCTTTATCAATATGGACAAATGCTTCACAACCAAACGTTCTCAGAAATGAGTAGTTTACCTTTTTATTTGTCCATGCTTCCTCTGGAATACCACCATCCAAAGCACTTGAAGGTCCTCTATTTATTAAATAAACAACATTATTTACAGCAGCTGCCCAAAACTGTAAGGGCAGCCCTGCATGTAGTCTCGTACACCTTGCACGCTCCATGATCGTTCTGTTCATCCTTTCTGACACACCATTTTCCTGTGGTGTTCCTGGGACTGTCTTCTCTCTACGAATCCCATGGTATGAACAGTAACTATCAAACTCCTTGCCGTAGTACTCACCTCCATTATCAGATCTGAGACACTTCAATCTTTTTCCTGTCTCATTCTCAACCAAAGCCTTCCATTTCTTAAAAGTAGCAAACACATCAGATTTCTGTCTAATGCAATAAACCCAAGTTTTTCTAGTTGCACCATCAATAAATGTAACATAATAATGAGAGCCACCAAGAGATTGTACCTGAGCCGGTCCCCATACATCTGTATGCACAAGCTCTAATTTTTCATTCTTCTTCTGTTTCCCAACCCTCAGAAATCTGACTCTCTTCTGTTTTCCATAAACACATTTTTCACAAAATTCCAAACTTACTTGCTTCAAATCTGGCAGCAACTTCCTTGAGTGGAGAATCTGCATCCCCTTCTCACTCATGTGGCCAAGCCTATGATGCCACAATGCTGTATCTATTCCTGTGGAAGCTAAAGAGATAGAATGGTCAGTATTATGAGTACATAAATACAACGTACCTACTCTGTCTCCTTTTGATATCACCATTGATCCTTTAGTGATCTTCCACCACTTTTCACCTAATGTAGATAGACAGCCACCATCTCCCAATTGCCCTATTGAGATCAGATTTCTTTTCATAGCAGGAATATGCCTAACTTCTTTCAACAGCCAATCAGTTCCATTCTTAACTTTTATCCATACCTTACCCATTCCAACAATTTTACATGGCTCATCATTACCCAATAAAACATCTCCAAAGTCGCCAGGAACATACTCATGAAAGTATTTCCTATGGGGTGTAGCATGACATGAAGCTCCTGAATCTACTACCCAATAATCGCTAGTATTGTCTAATGCAAGAATCAAAGTATCTTGTAACACATCACCTACTACATTTTCTTCCTGGGTAGTTTCCTTCTGTGCATCTCCTTTCTTCTTTAGAGATTTGCAGTCTTTCTTCAGATGTCCTTTCTTTCCACAGTTCCAACACTCTATCTTTCCCAATCTGGACTTGGATCTACCTGTTTTAGACTTTCCACGATTACCTTGGCTCTTTCCTCTTTCCTTTTGTCTTCCCCTGCTCTACATGGTCAACGCATTACCTGATGTCTCACCTGTTCTTTTTCTTCATCTTTCCTCGCTAAGAATAACACCAATAACATCATTAAATTTCAAGGTGTTTGAACCAGAGACAGAGTTACTTACAGCCATGACCAAGCTATTCCAGCTTTTTGGCAATGAGCACAAGATTAGAAGAGCCCTAACCTCATCATCAAAGTTCACACTTACAGAACTTAGTTGATTTGTAACCGTATTAAACTCATTTAAATGATCAGTAACAGATCCACCTTCAGACATCTTCATATTAAATAAATGCTTCATTAGAAATACCTTGTTGGAGGTCGAGGGTTTTTCATATAGCTTACCCAATGCGCTCATCAAACACTCTGTTGTCGTTTCTTTTGAGATATTGAAAGCCACCGATGAAGCCAGGCTCAACCGTATTGTTCCCAGAGTCTTTCTGTCAAGAACCTCCCATTCTTCATCCTTCATAGCCGTCGGCTGCTTTGCTTTTCCTCCCAATGGTAGGAATAGATCCTTCTTATATAGATAGTCCTCCATTTACATCTTCCATAACCCGAAGTTTTGGCCGTTAAACTTCTTGACCTTAAATTTTTCTCCTTCTTCCATTGATCCCACTCGAACCAGAAACCCTAGCTTCCTGTGGGTTTAACTGCCAAATAGACCTTTGGCTTTGATACCAATTGTTAGAAAAATAGGATCGCAGAGCAATAACAATAAACAGAAATGCAAATATAATCACACATACACATTACAAGAGAGAAACAGATATATCGTGGTTCACCCAACTTGGGCTACATCCACACTGAATTTGCCAGTCCTTATTATTACTACCATCCAACAAGGTGAATGGATACAACCTGCAGCACAATCGCTGCACTTCCTCTTCTCTGTTTCACAGTCTCTCTCCTAATCTCAGAGATCTTTACAATGCATAAAAACTAATACATCTTCATTCCTAGCTGTATTACAGTGTCTTTATTTTATAAGGGAAATACAATGGGAAAATACCACGGGATACCCAAAACCATGGGCCCGCAAAACAACTCGCGAAAACAACCCCAAAATTTTTCTTCGGGGGCATTGCCCCCGAACCCCCCAGCCAAGGGGGATGGTCCCCCCTGGAACCCCATGGGGGGGCGATGCCCCCCCACACCCCCTCGCTGGGGTGACTATACAGTCCACCTACATATCATATAAAATTGGGGTACAAACACAACTGATACAATATCATCTATGAGACTAGAAGATCTGGCTCCACAACCAACAAAACTGTTCCAAATATTCAAAGTAAACAGGAATCCATAAAAATATGTGTAGAGGTTTCCACACTGTTTTTGCAAAGTGTGCATCTGCTTGCCAGATTCTCCCAAGTTTTCACTCTATCCATAAGTACAAACCACAGGAAAGAAGTTAGCTTTAATGGTAAATTCCAAGACCAAATTGTTTTGTACCACCATTGATTTGGAAAAAGACATTTCCTTTTTATTATGGAGTTATAAGCTATCTTTGCAGTCATCATCCCATGGCTTTAATTACCCTTCCATATCAATTTATCCTCCTCATGAATCAATCTAAAACCAGTATTATTTATAGCTTTTATGTAGCAATCCCATTCAACTTTCATTTCAGCAGCTAATCCTAAATCAACCCCTCTGTACCAATAATTTCCTAGTCTTCCAGATTTTACACTATCCAAAGTGTAGTATCCTGCATCATGTAAAGACTTTCTTAATCCTGCTGAAAGTACAGTGCAATCTTCTAAACCAATAATGGGATCAATTCCAATGGATATTTCTCTCCCATTACCAACCTGCCAACAGATATCCAAAGCTAGCCACTTATACACATTCATGAAACCTCACCAAATCGAGAAAATGCCTCTGCATAATTTTCTTGGTGATCTAAGCCAGTGAGATACTTTAATTTTAACATATTTGCAATGATTACAATTGAACACAATGTGTTTCCAAAAAGAGCCCTCCAAAAACTTTTTAATCTCAGAGCCTCACTGAAAGATTGTATATCTTTTATCCCCTAGCCTCCAGAGTTAACTGGTATAGAGATTTGTTCCCAGCCAGTCATAACCAATCCACCTGCTCTTAAAATCCCGGTCCATAAAAAATTAAAGACTAATTTTCTCAACAAATTTATAATTTTCTATGGAACTGGTAATAGAGAAAACCAATACACTGGGATACTGGTTAGAAAAGATTTTACCGAGGTCAGCTTTCCTCCAATAGATAGTAACCTGTAAGACCAATGTGAAATCCTGTACTCCACCTTCCTCAATATCCAATACCAATCCTTTATAAGGTAACCATTTGGTTTTAGAAAATAACCCAGGTAAGTCAATCCATCACTTGCCAATTCCCACTTGTATGGCAAAAAAATAGAGATTTCATTTCTTCTGTAATCTTCAGCTGAAAAATGATAAAAAGTTGATTTTTTCATACTTACCTTCATCCCTGAAGCTTTGCAAAAAATTTCCAAAATACCTCTATAGTGTCTCCATTTAGCCAAATTTTCAATACTAGCTAATAGTACATCATCAACAAAAAGTATGTGAGTTAATTGTAGCAGCCCTTTGATCTTCAACCCTTTAAGGTCTCCATCCTTATTATCTTGCTTAATCAATAGACTCAACCCCTCTATCACCAAAAGGAATAACAATGGATATAAAGAACAACCTTGTATAATTCCTCTGTTGCATCTGAAGAAACCGGAAGGCTACCCATTAACCAGAACAGAGATGTTCATCGTGGTTATACAGGCCATTATCCAATTGATAACAATGGCAGGAACACCAATATGTATTAATATAAGTCTCAAATAATCCCAGTTCACCCTATCATAGGCTTTTTCCAAATCTAATTTAAGGAGAATAGCTTTCTGTCTTCTTTTTTTCACGGTATGTAATAATTCCTGAGTTATCCCAACAGCATCATGTATCTGTCTATCCAGTAAGAAACCAAATTGTTCATTAGAGATGTGTTTTGAAAGTGCAGGTTTCAACCTTTCAGCAATTATCTTCGAGACAACCTTATACACCAAATTGCACAAAGCTATCGGTCTAAAATCCCCAAATGTATTAGGGTCACTAGTTTTAGGGCTGAGAGTAACAAATGTAGCGTTCAAAGCTCCACTGATATATCCAAACTTTCTGGTATATTCAACCATTTTTAAGATATCCTTTCCCATTATGTCAAAAAAATTGGATGAATAATTCAAATGTCCAGCCATCGGGCCCAGGACATTTTTATTTAGAAAATCCATTCAAATTTTCCTCAACCTCCAAAAGAGTAACCTCCTTCCCCAAATCTGCTGCTTCCATCTCATTGAAATTTTTTGGAAAGAGTTTAATCACCTTCAACTGAGAGAGTAGATCACATTGTCTTTCATCTGTGTAAATATTGCTAAAAAAGGATTTTGCATAGGTTTGTAAACTTTGTTCTCCAATAATATTATTTCCAGCAGCATCCTATAAACTCTAGATGGTCTTCTTAGTCCTTCTTGCAGAGGCAAAAGAGTGAAAAAAAATTATGTTTTTGTTCCCAGCACTAATCCATAGTGCTCGACCTTTGAGTCTCCATTCCTTCTCTTCCATTAATAGAATTTTTTCCTTATGTTCCTCCAAGGATTTTAATTCTTCAAAAACCTGTTGTTCCAAAATTGAGTCTCTCTGTCTACTATAGAGAAGTTTTAGCCACTCTTCTACCTCTCTCAACTGCTTCTAATTCATTTCCTTCCTCTTATGTATCCACTTAGTAATCAGCACTTTGAGAGCTTTCAGCTTGCTGCAGAAAGCATCTACATGGTTTAAATCTGGATCAGCTTCTGTATTCAACCAAAAAGTCTGAATTTGTGCACAGAGATCTTCCTCAGATAGCCATGAATGGTTGAATTTGAAATTGAAATAACCCTTTAAATGCTACTCCCCCAAATGTAAAAAAATGGGCCAGTGGTCTGAAAGTTTGTTACTGCCCACCCACGTTCTGAAAATCTTAACTGTATCCAGAAAAGAGGTCTTCACCATAAATTTATCAAGACGTTTAAGAATGCCTTGACTCCCAGACCTACAATTTGTCCAAGTAGGTGTAAAAACTGAAGTACACACATCTACCAAATCAAAATCCTCCAATAGCTGAGTGAAATAGTCTGCAGAACTATCCAAAACTGCAGATGGACCCCAAATTTCTCCATCCAAGCGGGTGAAGTTTAGGTCCCCTGCAATAATTAGGTTGTCAATATCTAAAATTCCAGAGTCTTTCAAGCCTTCCCAAAAAGAGTTTCTATGGTTGTATGGGCCATAACAATTTAAAATAGTAACAAACAAATCTAGAGAAAAACTAAAACCCTCTAATAACATTCCCCAAGCTGTCTTGAAAACTTTGAACAGGAATAAATTAGGATCCCATGCTGCAACAAGCCCACGAGATAAACCCACCGAGCTTATAGCAGGAATTTCCCAGCTAGGAAGTAATCCAGCTAATTTGTCAATTGCAACCGTATCCGAACACATAGACTCCTGAAGTAAAACTATTCTCGGGTCAGTATCTTTGATAAGATTGGAGAGGGATCTGACATAGACAGCCCTTCCCAATTCACGGATGTTCAATGAAACAATTGACATTAAGAATTGGTAAAATGGGGTTTCTCTGCTCTAAGTCCCCTAGAATTTCCAATATCCCCCATTTTTTCATCACAAAGTTCCAAACGATCTGGCACATTGTGATATCCATCTACTTCCTTTGAAATGCCTTTTTTCTTCCTTCTAATAGTGACATTCTGGAAACTAGTAGAATTTAAGGAAAGACTACCCGGTTTTGTGGAGGGATTCTTAGAAAAAATAGGTAGTGGAGTAAAAACCTCAGCCTTGTGTCCAGAATTATATCCCGATTCTTCTATAAGCTCCTTCTCTTCTTGTATAAAAATATCAGGTTCAGAAATACCCCTGTGCAATGCCCCAAAAACATCATTTTCACAAATAGATTGGTTCAGACCTAGATCGCATCCAACCTCCAGGTTAGCACCAAAAGTATCTAAAATCTCGAGTGAATCAACAGTAGAACTTTTTGCAACTTGTGGAACTGATTCAGACTCAAGCGGTTTCAAATTCTCAGAAATATCCCCAAATAAACCTCTCTTAACCAAGGGATTTGTAAGGGACCCGTCCATATTCCCACTAGATAAACTAGGGAATCCTGAAACATCAAGGTTTAAAGCCACATCCCTAGAAGCAATGCGCTCATTATATGACTTCTTAGGACCCAGAATCACATCTAAATCTTCATCTGAAATCATTTCAATAGGAGGATCCAACTTACTAGGTATTTTTCTCAAATCCGGTTAGCTACTAACTTCTACCACCTTTTGAACTGGATTTTCCAATAAATCAGCTAGAACCGGAGTCTGTTAAGGTACCTCGGCGCAAGAGTGGTCTTCAACAGATGTCTGTAGCGTTTTTTTGAACACCAGCCTTGATAAATCCGAACAGTTCACTTTGATATGTCTTGTTTTGTGACAAAAAAACATCTAAATAGAACCTTGAAATAATCTAATCACTGAATCCACCTTCTATTACCCCAGCAGAGCTCAATTTCCACCTACAGCCCTTGACCCATGTCGAATTCAACCATGACTTGGAAAATCTCTTATCAAAACCAAAAAATGAGTTCCTATCTAGCCTAATAAAATGACCCACAGTGTTTGCAATGTCAATCAGAGTATGCTCAGACAAAAATTCAATTGGAAAGCCTGGTATTAACATCCACAGATCTCTTTTGGAATTTCTCTCATGCACTGGATTGAAGGCTAAGTGTCACTTCTTCAAACTCAAAGACCCTTCCTTGAAGAGCCAAGGTCTTTTCAGAATCATCCCAACATGTTCTGGTTTGGTGAAGATGAACAGCATCCAACCATTAATAAGCATGTTTACACAAGGAAAATCCCCAACCACCGGCACCCAGTTCAACCTAACCCACTCCAACAACTTGCCTTTATCCCCACTGGTGAATTCAAACTTTACCACGATCACTCTGGAATCCAACATATTAATCCTATCCAAATTTGAGTTGTGTGTAATACAATAGCTATCCAAACCCTCCCTAACAGCAATCGTCTTGATCTTCTTCTTATGCCTACGTCGTTGCTGGCCTGCAGCCGGGCTTGTAAACCCTAAAACCCCTCCTGTTTCAAAAGTCTATTCATACCCTAAAATCCTCATATCACCAATATCACTGCCAATAACCCTACCTCGCTCCGTTCCACAGGAGGAAAGGTCAATGTGTGAGGGAATATATGTTAGTTTTTCAGAATTTACTTCAATCTGATCTAGGATCTTAACTGAGAGAACAACATGTATAGCATATCTACAGCATATCAATCATGGACACAATAATGCAAGCACACAAGAGACACAAAGTTTACTTGGGGAAAACCATAAAAGTGAAAAACCCCAATAACTTCCTAAGAGATAGATAGAGCAATGATACAATCCAATCATAAGAGATAGACATCTCCTAGCGGCATCTTCTCCTCCTCCATAAGTGCGCCACTCTCCAAAGAGTGTGTGTGAGAATAGAATGATCAAATAGAGTGCCTCCCGCACTCTATTTATATTTGACTTGACTTGCCTAATAACCTTTACTAGGTTGGCCTTAACTTAACCACATAACATAATGCTGACTGGGTCGACCCCCGATAGGGTGGTCTAATAACCCTTTCACCCACATGGCCGACCCCCAATAGGGTGATCTAATAACCCTTTGAACCACATGACTTATACAGGGCCAACCCCAACAAGGTGGTCTAATAACCCATCAAGTATAAGTTACGACACTTACAATATAAATGACGACACTTCCATATACAGGAATAATAACATCTCTATAGGAATACAATATACATATATGTGAAATACATTCTGAAGTTACATATGCATCAACACTCCCTCTTAACTAGGAAGGTATTTCTCGACACAGATCTGCTAGCACAAGTCTTCTTCTCTGGATCATCATCAATGAATCATCGTCCTCGAATCATCATCATCATCACTGCTGCCGCTATCTCAATCAATCTCCGATATACTCGTCATAGGAAGTTCTACAGAGCCAGTCCTTTTTCATACTGGATGTAGGCCCACCACCTACAGGTCTTCATCATCACTGGCCATACTGTGTAATCCTCAGAACTTATTACGTGATTCAACAAAACCTCGAAAGAGCATCCCAGGACTGATTACGAGCACACAGCTCAACCTATCGTATCTCCCAAGACCTTTTACATGCTACTGCACAACCTATCCACGGCCACAGAGTATCATCCTGATACTCATGATCATCATTCACGAAGCACAACCCAGATGCACATCATATAGCACTTACATCTACGCCATGAGAGAACACATCTACAACCATGCGAGAATGGCACAGCACTTATATTGCAGCCATGGGAGAACACATCTACAACCATGCTCAAATGGCCCAGCACTTATATCGCAGCCATGGGAGAACACATCTACAACCATGCTTGAATGGCCCCAGCACTTATATCGCAACCTTGGGAGAACACATCTACAAACATGCTCGAATGGCCCCAGCACTTATATCGCAGCCATGGGAGAACACATCTACAACCATGCTCGAATGGCCCTGGCAATTACATATTGACCATGGGAGAACACATCTGCCACCATGTTGGAAAATCCCAGCAATTACATCGCAACCATGGGAGAACACATCTACAACCATGTCCGAAAAGCTCATGTGCATCTATGTCTTCGAAACTCATCATACATAATCCAACTGATTATGTAATGTATCCACCTGATACATGTCATCACAAATGATCATCCTGGTCATCATCACTGCATCGTCCTGATGCATGTCATCTGGATCAACATCCTGAAGCTTGTCATCCATGATCATCCTGATCATACAATGCATCTACCTTATGCATACCAAGTATCTACCTGATACATATCATCATACATGATCCACCTGATCATACAATGTATCCACTTGATACATACATAGATACATGATCCACGTGATCACACAATGTATCTACCTGATACATATCAACATACATGATCTACCTAATCATACAACGTATCCACCTGATACATATACATATACATGGTCCAAGCATCCACCATGATGCACATACAAAATACATACAAATGATCCAACTGATCATATCCAGCATCCAACATGATGCATACATACATAAATGATCCAACTGATCATATCCAGAATCCAACATGATGCATATATACATAAATGATCCAACTGATCATACAGAGCAGAAACTAGAACATCATTTTGATGCTCATCATCCAGTGCTTACATCCATAGCCATGTGAAGGATCCTCCTTCCACTATGCTTGGAATGGCTTCAGCAAAATGTCTCCATCACTTCTTCCTAGAAGTGTTGTCGATCTGAAGAACACCAAGCCTCTCTCTGAAGTACTCGAACTTCACTCTGGCTAGTGGCTTCGTCAGCACATCTACAATCTGCTCATCTATCACAACATACAAGAGCCTCATTGCTCCTCTCTGCACCATATCCCTGATATAGTGGTATTTGATCTCTATGTGTTTCAATCGGTCTTGGAACACCGGGTTCTCAGACAGCTTCACACAACTCTGGTTGTCACAAAAGATACCAGTAGCTTCCAGCGGTAGATCAAATAACTCAGACAGTAGCTTCTGAATCCATAATGCCTTAAAACTAGCCGAACAAGCTACAACATACTCTGCTTCTATTGTACTCAGTGCTACGTAGGACTACTTCTTGCTAAACCAAGAGATCACACCTGATCCCATACTCAAGCAGCACCCATAAGTTCTCTTCCTATTTGCAGCACTGCCTGCCCAATCTGAATCAACATAACCCTGCAAGTTAAACTTTTGATTTGCATCATACTTGAGCCCATAGTCAACTGTACCCTTCAGGTACCTCAGAATATGCTTTACAGCAACCAGGTGAACACCTATGGGATCCATCAGGAACTGGCTCAATGTGTTCACGACAAAGCAAATATCTGGCCTCGTGTTCATCAGGTACATCAAGGACCCAATCATCTGACGATACACAGTGACATCAACTGGATCAAATGAAGCATCACACAGAAGCTTCAGGTTTGATGCCATAGGTGTGGACATGGCCTTGCAGTCCATCATCCCGAACCTCTTCAGGATCTCTACTGCATACTTCCCTTGTCCAAGGAAGATTCCATCTGTACTTTGCCACACCTCCATGCCTAGAAAATAGTGCATCATCCCCAAGTTCTTCAACTCAAACTCGGTAGCAAGCTTCTGCTACGTGTCGGCAATCAATCTATCCTCACCTGTAACAAACAAGTTATCCGCATACAAAAGTAGTATCACTGGATTGCCTTCCTCAACCTTGTAGTAAAGGTTGGAATCCGCTTTACTCCTAGTAAAGCCCAAACTAGATAGAAAGCTATCTATCCTCTTCGACTACACCATTCAAGAAAGCTGTCTTGACATCCATTTGGTGTATCTTCCATTTCATCACTACAGCCAGAGAAAGTACTAATGGAAGTATATCTGGCTATAGGAACAAATGTTTCTTCATAATCAATTCCTCTTTCTGGGAGAAGCCATGAGCTACAACCTCACTTTGTATTTCTCCATGCTACCATATGCAGCATGCTTGATCTTATAGATCCACTTGGAAGTCACAACAAACTTCCCTTCAGGTCTTGGGACCACATCCAAACGTGATCGATTGGTACTTCTCGACCATGGCATCCTTTTACTATATCCCATATCCTGGGAACTTCAGAATCTTCAATATCTTCAATAGGTAGTTTGAACTTCGTTGCAGGAACAAATGTTGTAGTCCTTCTTTTGTAGGTGATAGTATAGGTTCTTTCCTACAAAACAAGTTAAATTGCATGATTAGAAACATCTCATAGTTTTCAGAACAAATTCTTACACATAAAGAAATATGTCATACAGTCATGCAATTATTTTAGCCAAGGCTTCAATACAACATTCATCCATATCCTGTAACTTTCTAGATGCTTTCCAATCTCTACCAGAACATTGTTAAGAGTTTTCACTACTCCCAACATGTCAGCAAAGAGGTTTCATTCTAGATAAGTAGCAAGGGAATGTTGTACGGTGCCATAGGCCACTTACCCATTACATGCATATTAGTAGTATGTTGTTCATTAATGCAATTATTCTAATATGCCAAAATGCACAGCCTAATTCTAGGAGCATCAGTATATACATCATTGAACAATATTATTTAAACAATCAAATATGCAAGAAGTGATAATTCAAATACTTATCTTTGTTTGTTTGTTGGGTTGACTCCCTCTCAGTCTTTACTTCCTTTATGCAACTCCATTCTGATGTGGATTGTGAGAAGTGGTCGACTCCCTCTAAATATCTGCATCCTTGCAGAAACTACTGGAGTGTGCTCCCTCTTGATCTTTGCTTCCTGGATTACCTGTCCTTGAACTTATATTCATCCTCGATCCCTATGCATGCTTATTAGTATCATTATTGTGTTATCCTCAAGATCTCATACATAATCATACATTCATTAGTATATTATTAATACTATCAAAACACAATAATCTTAAGCATGTATAGTCATGATCATTTCAAACATAAATAATAAGCATTAGTATTCAAGGACTCTTATGGTTAGTCATATCATAAATTAAAGTAAGAAACATAATATGCCTAAACCCGTGATTACTCAAACCTATACTTTCATGACTCTTCTGGTTAGTCATATCATCAATTAAGGTAAGAAACATAATATGCATACACCCATGATTATTCAAACCTATGAATAATCATTATCAATCATGCCATGTATACTTATATAAGAGATCCTATCACAAGGTAGGATTCTAACTTGATATAGTAAAAACATACTTGGATTAGTATGTTAGCTAGTTATGTCTAACATACCCACATGATGTCTTCTTGTTCTCTTAAATGAATTGTGCTAGTAACCTGCATATCTCATAGGTTAATCATTATACAACCAAATTGTACATACCTCGTAAGTAGATCTTCTATGTGATCCATGACAATGGATGAATTTTTGTCTTCATGTCAACATGGTCATATGTTCTTGAACTAAAACATGATTTGTCTTTCTTGATGTACCTTTCATGTTAGTGAACAACATAAACCTCATACAACAATGCATTAGTACAATCATAAGTGTCAGAACCTTAATCAATGAATATCTTCTATCATGTATTCATAATTTTATTAAGGTGATACGACAAGTCTAAATTTAATCAAGATTGTACTAACCATAATAATATGAAGACAAACATACCATAAACTTAATCATGAACAAATCTCGAAACATACCTGGATAAGTCATACCTGTCGAGATTGCTTGTAATATTCTTATGTAAGGCCTTAGCCTCATCTCCCTCTGAAACAAGAACTTCTTCACTTATGTAGGTGACCAATCCATTCTCTTCTAGGATTAACCCAATCCACTTGATTTGCAGGAACTGGATCTGGAGCTGGATTAGGGTTTGTGAGAGAAACCCTAAAAAATCAAACTTTGAATTTCAAACTTCTGAAAGGATAGAAAGATGCACCTTGATGAGCTGATCAAGCCAGTATACTCAGAATTTGAAAACTGCAAAGTTTCACCCCTCAAATTTGCCTTTGAAACTTCCGGATTCACTAGACATGACCTCGAAATAGGGTTTGATAAATCCCACCCTTCTTCCCAATCAAAAGGTTTGATCCAAAGCTCTAAGCTTCTATTTTTCTGAGGAGGTTCCAGCCATGGTCACAGATCTCAAAAATTCCCATTTTTGCAGAAGCCCTAATTTTCCACTTTTTCGATCAAAGTCCCGAACTAGGGTCTGATCAAGCCCGGCCTTCTGCCCAACCAAAAATTCTGATCTTGGTCTCTAAATTTTGATTTTGATGAGTAGCATTCAGCCGTGATCTCCGATTACAAAAATTCCAACTTTCTCCGAAACCCTAAATTCCAGAAGCCATGAATAAAGGTGCTCAAAACTAATTATGTTTTGATAGAAATATGTACCTGATTGTTTATGGTGTAACTCTGTACTTTCCTATCCACAGGGTCTAAAACGTCTACCTGTGGTAGCCCAACCTGTCATATTTCCAACCCCACAGGTCTTACCTCAATTGGATTCTCTGAGAGAGATTTATGCCAAGTGTCGCAACGTGACCTCTCTATGGGATAAAACATGAGAGCAAACTTGTACAGCATTCCACGTGTCACTGGTTTAGTTTTGGATTTTGAAAAAGTCACCTGATAAATTGCAGTCCGTGCACTACCTTTCACTTTTTATGAAATTTCATTTGGAGCTTCCTATCCCAAGTTATGACATTTTTTCCTAGGTCACCTGTTTATGACTCAGATCTGGAAGAGACAGAAACCCTAGATTGTACAAATCATAAAACACAAAGTATAACGAATTAGAGGTTGTCCTATGGACACAAGGTACATGGGGATCTAATCTTTGACTTGTAAAAGTTTTAGATCCGAAAACTTCACCAAAATGGATTTATAGCGAAAGTGCTACGATGACTGGTTTTTGCTATATCAAGCCCTACAATCGCAAGTGCAACAAGTGTCATACATGCCATACCATGCCTTCTTTTAAGCTAGCTCTGATACCATGTTAGTTTTTTCAGAATTTACTTCAATCTGATCTAGGATCTTAACTGAGAGAACACCATGTACAACATATCAATCATGGACACAATAATGCAAGCACACAAGAGACACAGAGTTTACTTGGGGAAAACCATAAAGGTGAAAAACCCCAATAACTTCCTCAAAGATAGATAGAGAATTGATACAATCCAAACATAAGAGATAGACATCTCCTAGCAGCAGCTTCTCCTCCTCCATATGTGCGCCACTCTCCAAAGAGTGTGTGTGAGAATAGAATGATCAAATAGAGTGCTTTCCGCACTTTATTTATACTTGACTTGACTTGCCTAATAACCTTTATTAGGTCGGCCTTAACTTAACCACATAACATAATGCTGACTGGGCCGACCCCCAATAGGGTGGTCTAATAACCCTTTGACCCACATGACTTATACAGGGCCAACCCCAACAAGGTGGTCTAATAACCCATCAAGTATAAATTACGACACTTACAATATAAATGGCGACACTTCCGTATAGAGGAATAATAACATCTCTATAGGAATAAAATATACATATATGTGAAATACATTCTGAAGTTACATATGCATCAACAATATACCCCTTTGCACATGATGGAGGCGCCATCTTCTTACCGGGAGCTTCGGTGTCAAGGATAAAAAACCGTCAATTGTCAGAAAGTAACCGGTGATGTAGCAGGGCCCCTCCTCCAAGTGTCCAAAAACCAACAGTAGCCCCACATTAGTCCCTTCCACCTGTCAAAATCACCCGTCACTATGTTCCCCTGCACCTACACCAACCTATCTTCCATGTTGTCCTCCAGAATACCCAAAAAGTTCTTCCCATTCATAAATGAATAAATAAATTCTTCAACATTATATATGTATATATACTTATTTGTCATACGGTTAACCTACATAACAAATGCGTTGTTTTTCTATTAGGCATAAAATGTAAAAATTATAAAATACATTTCTATAACCTACCAAACAAATGATTTCCTTATGCATAAATGCAAAAATCATAGCAAGTAAATGTCAATTTGAATTTCCTATGATCTACCTAACAATGCGTTGCTTTTCTATTATGCCTAAATGTAAAATTCACGAATTACATTTAAAATAGCAAGTAAATGTTAATTCCAATTTCTTATAATCTACACAACAAATGCTTTGCTTTTATATTTTCTATTATGCTTAAATGTAAAAAAACAATCATGAATTACATTTTAAATTGCCAATAAATGTCAATTCCAATTTCCTATAACCTACATAACAAATCAATTACTTTTCTATTATACCTCAATATAAAAATCATGAATTACAGTTAAAATTACAGATAAAGACCAATTCCAATTTCTTATAATCTACATAAGAAATGCTTTGCTTTTCTATTTTCTATTCTTAATAAATGTAAAAATCATGAATTACATTTAAAATTGCGAATAAATGTTAATTTCAATTTCCTACAACCTACATAATAATTGAGTTACTTTTCTTTTAAGCATATTAAATGTAAAAATCATGAATTACATTTAAATTTACAAATAAATGCCCATTCCAATATCTTATAACCTATATTACAAATGCATGATAACGTTTTCAATAAATGAGGAAGTGCATAATATTAAGCTTTCTCCATCATAATCTAATTAAAGATTTTATTATCATTATTCAACATGTAATCTCAATTTATCGATTTACCTCCCAGGAAGCATGCATACTTAACCACGTGCCCGATAATAAGTCCCTGACATATCTATATGAGTAAATGTTAGACAGCTACAAGTAAAATATGCAATTTACTTGAACTTTAATCAATAGAATTTCCTAGTATTCTCAAACTAATAGAACAAGTGTTTCATTTATTTAACTATATTTAACCTGGGTGGCATCTCTCTCTTAAGCGGTTGTACCCAACCATCAATAAAGACTAAAAGTTAATAGTTCGAGTGGAGACTCAGTTAAAATTCTAGTTAAAAGAAGACTTGTTAAGTGTTCACGGCTGAAGGTAACTGTTGTTGTTGCTCATCAAAGGGATAAACACAGCGATTGTAGCACTAAAAATGCACAGTGGATCACGGAGACACAGGCACAGGTCGTAGCACTAAGAGTTTTAATGACTGGCAATCCATTCTTCATGATTGTATCGCTTAACTAAGAATTTAATTACACATATCCTTTTTCTTTTAGGATCAACAATATAAAAATATATATATATTATAGGAAGTACAGACCCGTTCTTCGAATTCATAACTTAAAGTTCATATATATCGATTAGAAACTGAAATTACAAATCCCAAAATTTACAATAAAAATAAAAACAAAAATCATTGCTATAACTGGATTTTTAAAGATGTTGATCAGTGATGCAGGATAATCGAAGCCTAGGCAGATTAGTCGAAGTTAGTCAACATGGAGAAAGCCGACAAGAGGGAGCGCCGATGACCACTGGTGCGGGGAAGCAAATTGACTTGTTGATAGGTCGACATGTGTCGAACTACAACTTCGACAGGTTTGGTGAAGCCAAGTGCGGAGGAAGGTGAGGACTGGGGAACCACAGGAAAGCAGAGTTAAATTGACAGAATGGTCGAGTGATGTGACCGACTACTGTAGCAGGGTCAGAAGGGCAGAAAGTCAAGGAAGAGTACTTGGTAACCATTCAGGGTTGCTAAGGAATTTAATGGCAGTTATTGCAAGTAGTTGAAATCGTGACAGATGTCAACACAAGCAAAGGTTGTGCAACACAGTAGGGGAGCTGACAGTTGCAGGTCTGCAGGATCAGGGAGATCGACAGACAGAAGGGTGCGTGTCTCGGGTGTTGGAGTGGACATCGAGAACAGCAATAGCCAGGTAGAATACTTGTGCGTAGGAACAGATTGAGGAGTTCAGTGGGATCAGCAGAGATTCACAGAGCAGAGGTCGGGGAGAAGATTGGTAGACTGGAGAAAAGAATCACACATCTTCCGAACACAGGGAGAGATCGAGCCATAGCTCAGAGTTCTGCAGTGAACCAGCAGAGGGTGAAGTCGACACACTGAGAGAGAGCACATAGTTACTTTTGTATTGTAACGGCTAAGGCTGATAGTTAATTAGTTATTTCATTCCTCGCAGTTTGCATTGTAACTGTTTCAGAGAAGTAATATAAGCCAATTCATGGCATCCAATTTACATCTTGTCTATGTGAGCATTGTGTGTTGTGTGTATTGTTAATCAAGAACCTTAGGGCATAAGGTGCCTTGCGTCAGTTGGTATCAGAGCAGCGAAGGTGGTGATACCAACCTTCCTTGCATCAGTTAGTATCAGAGAGGGAATTGAATTCCTATGCGCAAAATAACGTCGAGTAATATTGAACCAGCAAGTGCACTCAACAGCTCCAGCTGAGGTTGGGTAGAGTTGTGCACGACTTGTTGAAGTCCAGTTGCGATTGTACAAGTGGGAGTTTCAGCTGAGGTTGAAAATGGCTCACAGAGGCATTAATGTCCGAGGACGAAGAGCGTGTGGCGCAGCAGTCACAACTGATCGTGAGATGTTCGACGAGTGCGTCCGAACAATGCGAACTTTGACAAATGAAGTCGCATCGATCAAAGAAAGAAAAAGGCGTGGTTGTATTCCTGATGCGTTAGACCACAGTGACGAGGAAGTCAAAGAAGTGGAACCACAGGAAGCAGCGAGAGATGAACCAGAAGAAAAACTCATGAAGCTTCTGACGAAGATGAGAGGTCAGACGAAGATAGACATGCATACCTACTCATGAAGCCTAGATCGAGAAGACTTGATCGACTCGTTCAGAGAGATGGGGAAATACTTCGACATAGAGTAGATTGAGGATCCTAAACAAGTTAAGACTGCATGTCTGAGGTTGAAGGGTCATGACTCATTGTGGTGGGACAATGTACAGGTGGACAGAGTTAAGAAAGGCAAGGAGAAAATCAAGTCTTGGGATAGGATGGTCGCCAAGATGAAAGGAAAGTTCTTGCCGGGTGGCTATGTGATTTCCTTGTTCCTGAAATTGCAGAACTTTCAACAAAAAGAGATGACCGTCAAGGAGTACATGGAAGAGTTCTACAAACTGTCGATTCGGTTGGGGCAAACTGACGAAGGAGAAGAAGCTGTCGCTAGGTACGTGAACGGCTTGAAATATGTCATTTAGGATGAAATGAGCATGTCAAGATTCAGAGTAGTGGGTGAAGCCAACCAATTAGCTCTGAAGATAGAAGAGAAACTGTTGAGGAAATCCATAACGACTAGAGACAGGATGACTGGTCGGGGTACGAAGACTATTTCCATTAAAGGTCAAGAGAACTAGGCCAAATGTAGACAAGGCAAAAATATTGGTTTCAAGAAGCTTTTGAACATTGGTTTTTTACTCTGTAAGCCTTGGAATCCCTTATGGTTCAATTCTCTACAGTAATGTGGTTCTTGATAATGCTTGGGTACCATAGGACTTGACGAGCCCCTCTCATTAGTATTCCAATCCCCCCCCACGGGATTTAATAGCGCTGTAATTAATAGAATAGGTTGCACACTCCTAAGACTGGAACTACCTACAAATGTATTTCTCTTGCTTGCTTTTACTTGGAAAATTTTTTAGATACTATAGCTATCATAGGATAGGCAGTTTAAAAGCTACTAGAATGTATTTTCATATTCAATTCACAAGTCTAAAGTGTGACCTTTCCTTTTTATTAGTTGTAAAATGAATTTTGGGAATCCCATGCCAACTGTGGACAATGGAAGGCAATGAACATGCTTTATACCTCACATCTGGGCAGTTCTGGGCCCTATAATGACAAGCTACAACAGTAATTAAACATATATGGGCAGTTTTGATTTCCTCCCGAATGTTGTTATTTATTTAGTTATCTATGCCTCCAAATAACTAAAAGATATGCCAAATAAGGGGAGTAATCTAGTCTCCCAAGCAAGCAAACATCCGAAGGATGCCACCTCAGCACCTGATAGTCAAAATCATATAGGTCTTTGATATTACCATTAGGATAAATATTTAAATAACAACATTTGTGACCAATATGTTAGTTGCAATTAAATGTGTGGGCAATGTTGTGTAATACCCTCAAACAACCCTTACACACCACACGTGCTTGATGCAAACATTCAAATCCTTGACAATTTAAGCCTTAACTTAAGTGAAATCAGCGAGAGATATAAGTGTTGGAAACAACCAAACCATGACTAACCATTATGGAAAACATCTTAAAGTTATTATGACTTTCAATAGTAAGATCTAAATTTTTTATGGCTTTCCTTACAATCTTCATGACAATCTGAATGGACAGGCCCCACTCATAGCCAAATTCTTTTGAGATATTTACAAATCATCGGAGTATGGTGGACCAAAAATTTCTCGATAGGCGTTGTCTTCATTGCACCATGCCTTTGAATAAATAGACCTTTGAACCACGTGTCTATTATGATGCATGTGGACATCTATGTGGGTTTTGACAAGCCATGGTTGATTGTATTTAATGTAGTACCCAAGGATTTTATCCTCAGTAATATTTGTCCGCAAAATATCTTTGACCTGTTCAAGGGACTCTCCAACTACCCATTTCAGATTATAAATAGCATCTAGTGATAATGCTACCAGGTTGATGTTGAATGACTGCCACCAGTCTCTCATCCAATCAGGGATGTAGAATGCAGGGTCCTCATATATTTGAGGAATTTGAAGTCCAAACTTCAGCATTGTATAATATGTTCTATCTGTATTTTCTTTTCTCAAGAATCTCCACCATAATTTTCTATATTTTTCATAACTATGTGTAGTACTTGGAAACCAGAGACTAGCATATTTATGTGGCCATGCTTCGAGAGAACGTATCCAGTTAATACAGTAGTACTGTTGGTCTGGTTTTAGCCCGAGGTGGCGTGTAAATCCCTCTAATGAGATTAAGGTACGATCATGGTATAGGTTTGTTAACGAATTGCTTGCATTGGCTACTTTTCTCAGGGAGTTGTTGTAAATCATCTCTGGTACAATACTGGATCCCATAGGCATTCTTCTGAGTTGTGGCACTAGTATATTATGTTAAATTTTGAGCATTAATTCACAATACTCTTGTATCTTTACTGAGAGAATAACATATATAGTATATCAATGCATAACAATCACAATAAGCATGACAAGCATCACAAGAATCAAAAGCACGAGAGATAAGAGACACAGAGTTTCTGTGGGGAAAACCCTAAGGTGAAAAACCCCACAACTTCCTCAGAGATAGAGAGAGCAATGGCTCAACCAAAGTACAACCAAAATACACTTGAGATAGTCTCCTAGAAGCAGATGATCCTCCTCCTCACTAGTGCGCCAGTTTCTGAGTGAGAGAGATATGACTTTCTGAATGATCTAAATAGAGATCTCCTGATCTCTATTTATACTAACCTGTTTGCCCAGTGACCTTATGGGGCCAACTTGTCTAGCTAGATACATCCACAATATAATATATATTTTAGGGCCAACCCCACACATGGTGGTCTAATAACCCATCGGCAAGTATACACACTTGCGACACTTATCAATCCACATGACAACACTTCCTTATAGAGGAATAACACATCTCTAATAAGGGTACAATAAATATATATGAAATACATAGATGAAATACATTCTGAAGTTACATATACATCAACACTCCCTCTTAACTAGGAAGGTATTTCTCGACACAGATATGCTAGACAAGTCTTCTTCTCGGGATCATCGTCATCGATGCATCGTCATCATCATCGTCACTACTACTGCTATCTCAACCAATCTCTGACTCTACTCGCCATAGGAAGTTCTACAGAGCCAGTCCTTTTTCATATTGGATGTAGGCCCACCACTTGCAGGTCTTCATCATCACTGGCCATACTGTGAAAATCTTAGGACTTATTACGTGCGTCACAAAACCTTAAAAGAGTCTCTTGACTAGAAAGAACCCTAAAGAGCATCTGAGGCCTTTTTCATCCTGTCCAGATCTCCAGGACTTATTACATTTGACCCCACCACAAAAGCTCGAAAGAGAATCCCAGGACTGATTACGAGCACAAGGCTCAACCTATCGGATCTCCCAGGGCACAAATTACATGTGGTCACCACAAAACATCAAAAGAGCATCCCAGGACTGATTATGAGCACAAGGCTCAACCTATCGGATCTCCCAGGGCACAAATTACATGTGGTCATGGAAAAACCTCGAAAGAGCATCCCAGGACTGATTATGAGCACATGGCTCAACCTATCGAATCTCCCAGGGAACAAATTACATGCCATAGGACAAAACCTTGAAAGAGCATCTACCAGATATCCAGGGCACAAATTACATGCCATAGGAAAAACCTCGAAAGACTATCTGCAGATCTCCCAGGGCACAAATTATATGTCCTCCCAAGCAAAACCTCGGCAGAGCATTTTCCAGATATCCCAAGGTACAAATTACATGCCATAGGAAAAACCTCGAAAGACTATCTGCAAATCTCCCAGGGCACAAATTACATGCTTATCTGCACAACCTGTTCCATGGCCACAGAGTATCAACTTGATACTCACCATAAATCATCCTGATGTACACATGATCATCCTGATCATCATCATTGCGACATCCTGCTGCATGTCATCTGGAGCAACATCCTGAAGCTCGTCATCCATGATCATCCTGATCATACAATGCATCTACCTGATGCATAACAAGTATCTACCTGATACATATCATCATACATGATCCACTTGATCATACAGTGTATCCACCTGATACAAATACAAATACATGATACATATCACCATACATGATCCACCAAATCATACAATGTATCCACCTGATACATATACAGATACATGGTCCAAGCATCCAACGTGATGCATATAAAAAATACATACAAATGATCCTACTGATCATATCCAGCATCCAACATGATGTGTGCATACATATAAATGATCCAACTGATGATATCCAACATCCAACATGATGCATACATACATATAAATGATCCAACTGATCATATCCAGCATCCAACATGATGCGTACATTCATATACATATAAATTATCCAACTGATCATAGCTAGCCTCCAACATGATGCATACATACATATAAAAATGATCCAACTGATCATACCAGAACATCATCCTGATGCTCATCATCCAGTACTTACATCCACAGCCATGTGAAGGATCCTCCTTCCAACATGCTTGGAATGGCTTCAACAAATGTGTCCATCACTTCTTCCTCGAAGTGTCATCAATCCGAAGAACACCAAGCCTCTCTCTGAAGTACTTGAACCTCATCCTAGCTAGTGGCTTCGTCAGCACATATACAATATGCTCGTCTGTCACAACATATAGGAGCTTCACAGCTCCTCTCTGCACCATATCCCTGATATAGTTATATTTGATCTCTATGTGTTTCGACCTGTCATGAAACACTGGGTTCTTGGACAGCTTCACACAACTCTGGTTATCACAGAAGATACCAGTAGCATCCAACAGGAGATCAAATAACTCGGACAATAGCTTTCGTAGCCATACTGCCTCACAACTAGCTGAACAAGCTGCAACATACTCTGCCTCAGCTGTACTCAGTGCTACGGAGGACTGCTTCTTGCTAAACCAAGAGATCACACCTAATCCCATACTGAAGCAACATCCAGATGTGCTCTTCCTATCTGCAGCACTGCCAGCCCAATCTAAATCAACATAACCTTGCAGGTGAAACTTTTGATTCGCCTCATACTTGAGCCCATAATCCACTGTACCCTTGAGGTACCTCAAGACATGCTTTACAACAACCAGAAGAACACTCCTTGGATCTGTCAGGAACTAACTCAATGTGTTCACCACATAGCAAATATCTGGTCTCATGTTCGTGAGGTACATCAAGGACCCAATCATCTGAAGATACATAGAGACATCAACCGGCTCAGATGAAGCATCACATAGAAACTTCAGATTCGATGCCATCGGTGTGGCCATTTCCTTGCAATCCATCATCTCGAATCTCTTCAGGATATCTACTGCGTACTTCCCTTGACCAAGGAAGATCCCACCTGCACTCTGCCACACCTCCATACCTAGGAAATAATGCATCATTCCCAAATCTTTCATATTGAGCTCAGCAGCAAGCTTCCTCTTAGTATCTGCAATCAATCTGTCATCTCCTGTTACAAATAAGTCATCCACATACAGGAGTAGAATCACAGGATTCCCTTCCTCAACCTTGTAATAAAGGTTGGAATCCGCTTTACTCTTGGTAAAGCCCAAACTAGATAGGAAACTGTCTATCCTACCATACCAAGTTCTAGGAGCTTGCTTCAAGCCATACAAGGCTTTCTTCAATCTGCACACATATGACTCCTTGTCATGTATTTTGAAACCGAGTGGCTGCTCCACATATACTTCCTCTTCAACTACACCATTCAAGAAAGCAGTCTTGACATCCATCTGGTGTATTCTCCATTTCATTGCTGCAGCCAGGGCAAGTACTGTTCTGATGGAAGTATACCTGGCTACAGGTGCAAAAGTTTCTTCATAATCTATTCCCTCTTTCTGAGAGAAGCCACGAGCTACGAATCTTGCTTTGTATTTTTGTACATTACCATCTGCAGCATGCTTAATTTTGTATATCTATTTGGAAGTCACAACAGACTTCTCTTTAGGTCTTGGGACAACATCCCAAACATCATTCTTCATTATTGATTGGTATTCCTCAACCATGGCATCCTTCCATTCTTTCTTTTCTGCTACTTCTTCATAAATGGAAGGCTCTTTGTTCATAATGTCACAGAGTAAAGCAATATAGCTGGTATATTATCTAGTTCTCTTCTTTGCTCTGTGTTCTTCTTCTGGAATGCCAAATATTTATGCATCTTGAATGAGTTCTCTATTCCATGCAGGTTTCCTCTTGTGAGAGTTATCCTCACGGGGTGGATCTACAGGTTCTTGCAGATCTTCAAACTCACGAACAACTTCTGGAACTGCTTCAGTCATGGTAGTGTCTTGAAATCTAGTTTCCTTAGGTTCTTCATAAACTTCGATAGGTGCCTTCCTTGATTTGATGAATGTTGAGTTTTCATCAAATGTTACATCCCTGCTGACATCAATCTTCTTGAACCCTGGAAAGTATATTCTGTAAGCCTTCGAGCTTTCACTGTAACCCACAAAGATACCCTTCTTTCCTGAAGGATCTAGTTTAGTCCTCTTTTCCTTTGGAACATGAGTGTATACTGGACAACCAAATATTCTGAGACAGGTGACTTCAGGTTTCTTACCAGAAAAGACCTCTTCTACTGTCTTGTTGTCCAATATCCTATGGGGTGTTCTGTTATGCACATACATAGCTATTCTAGCTGCTTCTGCCCATAGATGCATGGGTAGATCCTGGTCATGTAGCATTGCCCTTGTTGCTTCCATGATTGTTCTGTTCTTCCTTTCTACAACTCCATTCTGTTAAGGATTATAAGGAGCAGTCAACTCCTTCTTAATCCCTGAATCACTACAAAGCTTCTTGAAGTCACCTGAGGTGAATTCTCCACCATTGTCTGATCTGAATGTTTTGATCTTCTTGTCAGTTTGATTCTCCATCAAGGTTTTGAATTCCTTGAACTTACCAAACACCTCATCTTTGTTCTTCAAGAAGTATACCCAAGTCTTCCTGGACAAGTCATCAATAAATGAGACATAGTAAACATACCCACTTAAAGAAATGGATGACATAGGACCACATACATCTGAGTGGATGATTTCCAGGATGTCTTTTGCCTTGCTTTCACTGCTTGGGAAAGCCTTCTTAATGTTCTTATCTTTTGCACATCCTTTGCAAACACCTTCATGTTTGGTTTTTATTTCAAGAAGACCCTCTACAACCTTGCTTAGAATTGGAAGTGCCCTATAGTGCATATGAGCAAGTCTTCTATGCCAAAGTTCACTTGGCTCCATGGATTCATGTACCATGGCATGTTCGGGTTGTCCCTCTTGCTCTCCAATCACTACTGCATCATCTATGTTCTTTCCCTTTGGCCACATTAGGACTTGGCCATCCACAAATGCAACCCTCATACCTTTTGCATCCAATGCAGAGATGGAGAGTAAGTTCTTCTTGAGCCTAGGTACATAAAGGACTTCTTTCATCTTCAAAGATTTTCCAGAATCTAGGTTGTAGGAGGCTTCACCACTTCCTTTGATTGGGTATTGATAATCATCCCCAAGTTTCACTTTATGGGGTGATTCATGTTCAGATATATTTACAAAAGATTCTTTAAACCCAGTCATGTGTTTGGAAGCCCCACTGTCAATCAACCAATCATTACAACCATGGGAGATAGTACCTGTGAGAACGGAAATTAGAACATACTCTTCTTCACTTGATGAGTCATCATCACTATCACTTTCTTCCCTAGCCTTCTTCTTTGGGGGTTCATCATTTTCAACAGCATGAGCATGATATCTTCTTTTGTTATTCTTCTTCTTGTTGTTGAAGTTGTTGTTGTCTTTCTTCTTCTTGGGACAATCTGAAGCAAAGTGTCCCTTCTCATTGCAATTGAAGCATCTAAGATCTTTCTTATCTTTATGATAATGGTGGTGTGGGAATTTCCTATTATGAGATGATTCCTTCTTGGACTTGCCTTTCCTGGCATGTGCTGTGAGAGCTTGATCTTCATTTCCCATCTTTTCTTCTTGGGCCACAAGCCTAGCTTCTTCTTGAGAGCATTCTTCCCGCAATCTGTCGAAGGAGATCAACTTCTTCCTTGAACAAATTTCTTGAATAAAGGAATCCCATGACCTGGGTAGGCCATTTAGAGTGGTCATCACCACTTCACCATTCTCCACCATTTCATCCATTGCTTCTAGTTGTTCCTTGATCTGGGAGACCCTTGAAAAATAAGATTGAATGGTTTCTCCATTCTGAAACTTTACTCCTTTCAATTGGTTCCACAGGGTCATCTTCCGATTTATGTTCTTCCCTTCAAATAGCTTGGTCAAAGATTCAAACATCTCCTTGGGTGTCTTTAGAGAAGACACATGGGGTATAAGATGGTATTTGATAGAATCAACAATGATTCTCTTCGCCTTGACCAAGTTTTTCTTATGCAATAACTTAGCCTCTTTATCCGCTGAGATAGGGATGTCTTCTTTTACATATGAGTCCAACTCATTCTCTTCTAGGATTAACCCAATCCTATACTTCCAAGCTCGTAAGTTATCAGCTCCTTCAAGCTTATCCTCAAGCTTGGTGTGGTGAGACATTTTAAAGAGTACTTCAAATAGAAATAGAAAATTTTTAGGTCTTACCACTTGAAATGTTGAAAACTGGATCTGGTCCTGGATTAGGGTTTGTCGGAAAAACCCAAAAAATTCAGAATGTGAATTTCAATTTTCTAAAAGGATAGAAAGATGCACCTTGATGAGCTGATCATCCTGGTGTATTCAGAATTTGAGATCAGCAAAGCTTTACCCTTCAGATTTGCCTTTTTGTCCTCTCGGGTTCACTAGGGAGAGCCCTGAATTAGTGTTTGAGTTTCCTGGAGATCTACCCAGCCAAAAATCTCGATCCAAAGCTCTAAACTTCAATTTTTGCAAGGAGCTTCCAGCTATGTCTTCAGATTTCAGAAATTATTATTTTTGTGGAAACCCTAATTTTTAGGGCCAAATCTGAAAATGCTCAGAATTGAATTCTGATTGGACAGATAGATTCTCCTTGATGAGTAGAGTCGATCTACTATACTGCTTTTCGAAAATCTGTGGAGAGAAACCCAATAAACAAGAAACTCAAGTTTTCGTCACTACAAAATGTCTTCTTCTCAGGTTAGCTGTGATACCATGTTAAATTTTGAGCATTAATTCACAATACTCTTGGATCTTTACTGAGAGAATAACATATACAGTATATCAATGCATAACAATCACAATAAGCATGACAAGCATCACAAGAATCAAAAGCATGAGAGACAAGAGACACAGAGTTTCCGTGGGGAAAACCCTAAGGTGAAAAACCCCACAACTTCCTCAGAGATAGAGAGAGAAATGACTCAACCAAAGTACAACCAAAATACACTTGAGATAGTCTCCTAGAAGTAGATGATCCTCCTCCTCACTAGTGCACCACTTTCTGAGTGAGAGAGATAGGACTTTCCGAATGATCTAAATAGAGATCTCCTGATCTCTATTTATAATAACCTATTTTCCCAGTGACCTTATGGGGCCAACTTGTCTAGCTAGGTACATCCACAATATAATATATATTTCAGGGCTGACCCCACACATGGTGGTCTAATAACCCATTGGCAAGTACACGCACTTGCAACACTTGTCAATCCACATGACGACACTTCCTTATAGAGAAATAACACATCTCTAATAAGGGTACAATAAATATATATGAAATACATAGATGAAATACATTCCGAAGTTACATACACATCAACTTATTAAAAGCGTCAGATCCCTGTAAGTTAGCATCTAACACTTCAGTATGTCGCAACTCCCACCTAGGTTTCCAGTCTTGCATATAATCCAACGACATGATATTATCATCAATAGTATAGATCTAATGTTTTCCATTGGTCCAAGCAGAGATTTCCATGTTTACTTCTGGGTTATGGGTCTCAGGATCGCTTGCACCAGGCTAGCTTGTTTCAGGCCCGCTTGTTAAAAATTAGCAGCATTCTTTTGTGTCAAATATTCTTTTATTAGTAACGATTTTGAATCAAATAATCTCTTATTAGTCATTGACACAGTAAAACACCTTAGATCTAAGCCCGAGGTGAATCAAGATTTAGAGTCAAATCATGGTGGATAGTACGTCGTAGTTGCAATCAAATGTGTCGGGAATACTATACACACGGGAGCATCATCTAAATACTATGTGTAGATGGTTGTGAAAGACAAGCCATGATTGATGCCTAGGAGGCATGTTATGTGCTATAAATATGCACATTGTATCAAGTATTATTTCAGCCAAGTAAAAGGAGAAGATGTCTTAGCAGATGCAGGGGGGTAATTTGAAATAGGTGAATGAAGAGGTGAGAATGAACAGGAAGTAGGGAAGGAAGGACTGGGAATTACCACACTGTCACTATGGTGAATTAATGAGAGACCTAGAGTAGGTGGTGCCTTGAACAATCTAACATAGAGTTAATTTACAAGCAGGTGAAACTGATGTGTGTATGTTTTTAATAACATCTCCCGTCATAATCTCTAGAAGGAAATGAACACAAGTGCATATTTTCTATCAAAAGGAATACAATTTACACCTTACTCAAGTTTTCTTATGGAATCTATTGATGGTGTTCAAAGCAGTGATCTCCATAGCACTTTCAGGGCTAAGAGTTTAAATTCAAGACCTCGTTTGAAGCAATCCCTTTAATATTGCCAATTAAAACAAATATCACATCCAAAATCTACGTATATATCCAGATGACCTTAATAGACCAAATGAGAATTCACATCCTCGGCATTGATACCCAGAAACATAGTGTTTTATTTTAAAAAATTATTAAAATTTTCACATACAACTTGGAAAGCAATCTGGTTCAAATTCTAAAACCAAAATCTAAAATATAGGTACAATATCATTGAGACAATCATTCTTCTATGGCCATGAAGGTTAAACTATGCCTTCAAATCATGGGCAGAGAACCCAAGAAATGCTTGCAGGATAACAGAAAAGCCTCAAACTCTCACCAGCTCAAATCAAGAGAATGTGGCAAAAGGCGGAGATACAAAAGTGCTTAAGCCAAAATTAGGATTACAACAAAGCTTCCAACTCACATCATCTCAAACCAAGGAGAATGTTGCTACCAGTAGAGAGATTTAAAATTGCTTAAAATCAAAATTAAATTGTAGGCATAAACACCCTCAAAATGTGATAATGAGCACATATCTAATTCATATTCCAAGAATCCACTTGCACGGAAATATCCAAATAAAACTGGTTTGCAACTGTTTTCAAAAACCATATCAATGAATTTTGTATCACTATTTATGTGTTCAATAGAACTACAGCCTTTACATCAATCAACAATAAATATTCCATGTATATTGGTTTAGTTATAAAATCAAAACAACCCAATTAACAAATGAAATCAACAACACCTAATTCGAACCCATAAAATGCAGAAATTCGACTCAATAGAGGAGGGTTTCAAAATCCCAAAGGAACACGGAAAGTGAAGAAGGTCATGGACAAAGAGCCAGTTGCAAGGGGTGGAATATCTATGAGGGAATGCTTGCGCAAAACCCTCCCATCTCAACCCCAAAATTTACCTCCCTACTTGCAAACAAGTTTATCAAAAAGGGTTCCACATACTCACATGCTAATGGATAATTTACCACAGCATTCATAATCAATTCAGGATTGCAGATATCTCCAACACAGATATCGATAGTTGGCAGAGGATGAAAAACCCTATCTTAGCAACCAACACAAGCAACCATTTAGGGTCTACCAATACTAGCTCTATCTCCAGCATTGTTTTTTAGACAAATTTGAGTTCCATTACTGCAAGTCTGGTGAATTAGAATCCACTTATGGTTGCAATTTAGGGTCTGCGGGGATTTGCGCAAATGGCCGGAGCACACGAAACCAATTTCAACCCCCCTCATATCAATTGCATGGTGAGAGTTGCAAGAGGAAATGGAATTGTAGCCGGTTGCATGCACTAGCTGGTGCGGTCGAATGAGAGCAATAAAGCATTTTCATTAAGCTTGATAGAGACAATTAGCAAATGACCAAAAGTAATCACATCAAACCCGAAACCCTACCAAAGCATAACGACTAACAAAGGACCACACATAACCTGTAAAAATACTCATTTCCATATCGAATTTACCACAACATTCATAATAAATTCATGGTTGGACATATCTCCAACACAGATATCAATAGTTGGCAGAGGACGAAAAACCCTATCTCAACAATCAACACAAGCAACCATTTAGGGTCTACCAATACTACCTCTATCTCCAACATTGTTTTTTTGACAAATTTGAGTTCCATTACTGCAAGTCTGGTAAATTAGAATTCACTTACAGCTGCCATTGAGGGTCTGTGGGGATTTTCAAAAACGATCAGAGCACACGAAACCAACTTAAACCCCTCTTGTAGCAATTGCACGGTGAGAGTTCCAAGAGGAGATGGAATTGTAGCAGTTTGCAAGCCCTAGCTGGTGCGGTCGAACGTTGAGAGCAACAGAGCGTTTCACAATTAGCAAATGACCAAAATGAATCACATCAAACCCGTGGACATAACATATGTTTTTCTTGTTTTGAACCGTTGACAATGTTAAAAGGTTGTCAAATATATGACATTTGTTACGACATAACAATGTTACATGGTTATCAAATATATATTGACATTTGTTATAACATAACAATGTTACATAGGTTATCAAATATATATTGACATTTGTTATAACATAACAATGTTACATAGGTTATCAAATATATGACATTTGTAACATAGGTTTTTTATTTTGTTTTATATGACAGTTTTTTTTTATATAACAATTTTATCAATAACGATACTAATTAAAAATTAAAATTTAGCATACTAATTACCATACCCATATGAATTTCAATATATGAATAGAGAGCAATTAGGATTTAGTCGATCACAACGATTGGGATGTTTATACCATTGACATGTAGATATTGAAGACTGATATACTATTAGATGAACTAAAAGTGTACAATTTGATTCCGATGGAGTGGATCCAAGTGTCGACATATTTGCAAAATACATCATCAGACGATGCAAGATCTAGTTCTCACGAAACAAAAGTGGTTGGTTGATTAAGAGGACTTACAAGTAGTGATGAACGATCAACATTAAGATTAAAACTATCTTAGAAAGACCAACAAGGATAGAACCCCTTTCAAAATAAGGTTTTTATGTTTCCAATGAGTCTAGTAGAGTTCTAATATGAAATAACCCAAAAAATAACACATAAATCTTGTAACACAATTTTGTATCTTGCTCAATCGACACATGTTCAATTCAAACCATTAACACTACAACCTCTACGAACACCCATGCTACTGCACATGTAGAACATAATTAGATTAGATAACTACTTTCCAAATATAACCAAGTTAATCAACAATATGAACATATGGTGAGTGCATTTAATTTAACCTAAAAACATTGTGTACCTCTACTTTTCAACAATTAAATACCATCCATATTCTTCTTCATCCAACTCAACATCTGTATCAGAATCTGGTTCTGAATAGATATTTATGAAAGGATCATTCACATCGTCATCAGCATCAAAGTCATCTTCACTAATATAGTCATCCTCGTCGTCAATGAGATCATCATTTGATACATTTGCAGGATCATCCTCTTCAACTTCTTCATCGACTGCAGCCTGATCTGAATCATCCTCTTCTTCTTCGTGATTGTCTTCATCATCTAGTACATGATTATACTTTACTGGTCTTCCTCTTGGATCGTATCGAACAACGTATGACCAACCTACTTTACCTGGTACCTCACAGTAGTAGACTTTCTCACATTGACTTGGAAGAACATAAGGCTCTGTACTCGATTCAAATGCCCTTGTATTAACCATGGTAAATCCATTGGCATGCTCAATAACAGTTCTTTCAGGATCACGTTCATGCATCCATAGCCTGTACCACTTCACCTCAAACAAAACTATTTTAAAGGAATTAAAATCACACTCAATAATGTCCTCCAAATGTCCATAGTACCTATTCTCGGTTTCTTCTGGATGTCTATCACTTCTGGAGGAAACATTGGTGACCTTAAAGACTGCAGTTATCCCACAATCTGAGGTTTTCCTGTTATCATCCAACTTTTTGATACGAAATTTACGACCATTACACAACATAGCCTTGTGATGTTTGAGCTGCAACATTGACAACAGGTTAAAAATACATTGTGAATTAATAATCGTCATATAGGATTCAGTAAATATATTTGAAAACTTAAACAAACGAAATGTAATAATTCGAAAAATGGATCGAAGTAACTGGAAAAAATGTGGGTAAAAAAATTACTTGCCTTTTTATATTTTACACCATAGGCTAAATCAACTTCCCTTTGCGACGTAAGGTCAAGAATCTGATGTCGAAGACGATGAGCTGTTTTAATCATGTTACAGACCCCTTCCAATGATAACCTACTAAACAATTCCTCACAATCTTTTATCCAATGCTCCATCCAATCAAGGTTGTTTGCAATGTATAAATGTAAAGCATCCCACACTCGACCAACTATAGGATAAAAAACAATTCAATTTCATATTTAATTAGATCATCATTAAAGGAACATAGTTTAATATAGTTGAAAATGCATAATTATTAAAAATAGTTAAAAACAATATGATAATAAAAAATTGGAAAGAATAAATGTGTAACATATCAATTCAACAACGTATAATAATAATTACCTTTCACAGTCCTAAATGTACCTCTCCCCAGTAGGACCTCCCCTTCAAATTTGTTGATGGAGTCGAGATGCCAAATGCGAGGGACATTAATATTTTCTGCTAATTTAGGTAGATATTCACTAATGTACACCATGCATTGATATACCATATATCCTTCAACCATAGAACCCTCGGGACGCGCTCTTTGTCTAACAAAATCCTTTAGTGACTTCAACTGCCTCTCCACCATCCACATCGACCTTGTGTGTACTGGTCCACATAATTCAATCTCCTCAACTTGGTGTATGAGGTAGTGTTCTTGTGCATTGAAAAATGATGGAGGTAGATACTGTTGGATTTCACACATTAGTCGGGGAATTTCTTTCTTCCAGTGCCTTATATCTTCTTTATGGATTTCTTTTGATGAAAGCCACCTACAAATGATGCAATAAAACAATATGTCAATAAGTTCCGCTATAGACCACAAACCAAGTACATTTTCAGAGTAAAACATTACTTACCTCATGTATTTTCCAAGAACATCAATAATATGTTTTATGTTGCTCTCAAAGTCATCTGGGAGAGATAAAGGTAGAACATACTGTATCAAAAAACCGTTAATTATTAATATTTATTTTTAAATAAGAGAATAGCATTAATAAAATAGTGCATACCGATAATGAAATATATTATAGACTAATGATTACCTTAATGAATGTATTCCAATCATGTGTTTTAACCCCTACAAAATCACCTTTTTTTGTCAAGATATTCTTTATGTTTGACAAAAAACCTGTCGGAAACCTGATATTTTTTAGGACCTCTCTCACAATATTGCTCTATTGCTCCATCAAGCACCAAGGAAGACTAATATTCTATTGACGGCCATCACCATTAGAATTAATGATCACACTTTGCAATGCGTGATTAGATTCTTGGATGCCACTACAAATCTCTCTAATTCTTTCTTTGCCAGTCCTTCCATCTAATATTCGCCATAACATTTCTGTTATGTTCTTGCCGATATGCATTGTGTCAAACAAGTGAACTATTTGTAGGTGCTCGTAGTATGACAACCTACTGAATTGGATCGGGTAAATTTTGATTCCTTGTGTGCCTTAATGACATTCATGAAACATCAGTACATAATCAAATTAAAACCAATTAATCAATAATGGTATAACATATCGCGTTGGACATAATTCAATACAAAAAAAAATGGCATACCTTGACGATTTCTATTATATTCCACCTTCCATAGGCGAGGTGTCATTCTCCGTGGTTTTTTTCCATTCTCTTCTTTACCGTTAAATTTTTCTTTGTCTATAGTTCGATAACTATGGTTCTTAGGGAGAAAGTGCCTATACTCATCGAACACTTCCTTTGCTAAACTCCTTGAACGGCGAGATTTTATCTTGGGACCGCAAAATGGACATGCATATTTACGCTTGGTCTGAATACCTACAAGATATTATATGAATTGGTGTAGAAAATTAGCATTACAATTTAAAATAACGCATGATGTTATCAACAGGTATATAAAATATTAAGGAACAAAAGAAAGTAACAACAATATACCACAAAAATGTGTTAACCCAGGAGCATCATGAATTGTAAATGCAAGTATTCCATGGAATTGAAATCGTCTTTCCCCGATTGGTCTAGAAATATCATACATAGTGATGCCAGCCCATAACTTCAACAACTCATCGATAAGCGGCTCAAGATATAAGTTTATATCTTTAACTTGGTACTTGCCTAATCAATGAAAGACATAATTATCATGCATGAAACAAATCAATGAAATATTTACTGATCAGACTTTCAATTAAAAAAAAACTATTAACTAAATACCTAGAACAATCATTGCCAACATTGTGTGCTCTCTCTTGATCGACATCCAAGGAGGAAGGTTATTTTTTATAACAAAAACAGGCCACACTGAGTAGATAGAACGAAGCTCTCCAAATGGATTGACACCATCAACTGCCAAAGAAAGTTTAACATTACAAGTATCTTCTTTAAAAATTGGCCACTTTTCTTCGATGCAACGGAATGCAGAACCATCTGCAGGCATTCAAAGAACATCGTCGCGACTTCTGTTCTTTACATGGAAATCCATAAACTATGCTATACTTTTACACCTGAACAACTGCTGGAAACGTGGGATTATCGGAATATAATGAATAACTTTTTGAGGCACCTTTTTTGTCACTTTATCCGTTCGATACCTACTTGTTTGACATTGTGGGCATTCATTTTCTAATGCATATTGTCCATAGTATATGATATGATCAATAGGACATGCATCAATATCTTGATACTCCATACCAAATGCTTTCATAATGACATATATCCCTCAATATGTGCATGGTAAAATATTTGAAGTTGGTAATAGAAATTCACCTAACAATCTACAAAATTCAAAAGAATAAATCAATGAAAACAATATTAATCATCAATATCGCATCCAAACTTTACACATTAGATTACAATAGCAACAATATAGGAAAAAAGTCAACCATTTCTATATATAGATATTGTGAACATGCAGACAAAAAAAAAAGAAGCAAATTACATACCTTAGTATCTGTGTCATACAGGTGTTTGATAATCCATTCAAAACCTTCAAGTTCACTAACAATAATATAGAAGATAAAAGATTTGTTTTTGAGCCTTCATAAAGATGTTGACATGACTTCTCAAGTAGAGGATCAACATCATCACTATCATCCTGGTTGTCCTCATCCATTGGAGCAAATGTGTCTTGGATCAATCTATGTATCTCATATTCCTGATTTGTGTCACTAATGTTATGATCTACATCCATTATATCATCAGAAATAACTACTTGATCATCTTCAATATTCTGATGTAGAAGTTCGTTGGGCTGTATTGAATGAGTATTTCTACTAGTACTTGGAAAATAACTCTCTGGAATGTGACATTTTGGGGGCATTGTCTATAAATTTACAAACAACATAGAAAAATTAGTTTGGTTAGAACATATAGTAAAAAAATAAGACATTTTACTAAAATTCACGCAAAGATGATGAATATTACAGTGAATATATTAAAAATTGAACCCCAAAAATAGTATTACCAGGGGACGATATTCATAACCCCCTTCGGCATGCCCCTTCTCCCTACAATGTCTTTCAGTTGTTTCTATTAAAAGTCTTTTTTTTGCAAGCCCTTTCAATCAAATCAAGGACAATAACATTTTCCATCTCCTCTCGCCTCTAATGCAGCTCTAAACTGAGCAAGCTTCCTTGCATTTTCATTCATAGTGAAAAATCCGTGTAGAGGCCATACAAGTAATTGTCTTACCTACAGCATACAAAACAATAGCTTGTCAATTACATTAGATATTATAAGTACATTTCTGAATATAGTATATTATAATCCAATATTTTCTATATTTATAAAGAAAAACATGAAGACTAAAGTTAATATGAATGGAAAGATGGTAAGTTGGTTGTGAGAAAGTCAATTGAGAATGGTTGGTTACTAAAAAAAATGGTAAATGTCAAATGTTAAGGAACCAAAAATATTGGAAAATTGATAACTACTTGTATAGTTTGAAGACCTCATATAGTTTGACCACCAAAGAGGGTAGCCTCTTAACCAATATTGTAGTTATAATCCTTAGCTTAGTAGGACACATCAATGTGGTATGCATTAGAACTAGGAGAAGAGATCATTATGTCACTTATAGTGTTTCATAACTTAGTATGACAAAGAGAATGGGTTCAAGTGGCCTAACTTGGAGATGTAGTATTTGAACAAGAAACTTTATGCATTATAGATTTTTATATTGTAGATGAAATAGGGATGGGCTATTTGTGAACTCTCATGAATATGTTTTCATAAGCTTCTTGAATATGTTGCATAGCTTAAGAAGCATCACAAATTTTTTATAACAAAAAAAAGCATCACAAACACAATATTAATCACAAGCAAGAAAATTACCTCTTAATTTAATTAAAAAAAATGATGTTACTACTAGAATGAATGTTATTTACCATGAAAATCAACTTGTTACCCTAAAATATTTAACTAGAATCTAGATTTGACAAGGTGATGCAATTCTTAAGCTAGAAGTATGTTGGACTTAAAATAGCATTTCCATGAATTTCCTTGCCACAACTGTTTTATAATGAACTTTTGTGGGTAGAAAGACAAAAAAGCAAGTTAACATGACCAAAGACAAAAAAAACAAGTTCTTGAAAAAAATATAGCAAGTTAAATGAAAATGATAGCAAGTTCTTGAAAAAAATATTAGAAAGGAAAAAAAAAATTAACATGACCTAAGCCTCATTACTTATAAACAATATTAAAATCTAACCCTTATAAAAATATAGACAAAAAATTACACATTACTAACCTAGCAATTTCAATATCAGACCTATCCAGAATATCCAAGTTCATACAATCACCCCGTAAGTCCAAAATCCGTGCTCAATGTGTCGCAAGAACAAAAAATGTGAAAATTTTGGTGAGAGTGTGTAGTTTATATAGCTCGACTTTTGTCCCTGTTTCCACAAAAAGTGAAACCTAAGAAAATCGTGGATATATTGACGAATTTTCATGGAACTTTCAAAAACGTGGATATTGCCACGTTTTTTCCGCCCTGAAAAAAAAATTTTAAAAAATCATTTTTTTGAGCCACGAATGTTGAAAACGTGGAAAAATTTCGTGGAACAATCCGCCCATATGTAGTAGTGGAAGCTACAAAAAAACATTTTGATAGAAATTTCACCGAGCGAGCCCAAGAAAGTGCTCTCATACTAGATGTGATGAACCTACAACAATTAATTAATCAAAATACAAGATATAGTAGCAATAAAATAACTCAGAATCACTTTTATATTGATTGCAGGCAACTTCGAGGGGGCAACCTCCTTTGAGCAAGCTCAATACAAATAACTTCACTGTACCTTCATTGGCTTCAAGACACACTTATATACTAAGTCTATGCCCAATACTATGGGTCAAAACCATGAGACATATAATACTACAGGATGACTTACAAAGCATATGCGTCCAATACTATGGGTCAATACTATGGGCTAATATTAACTATGGGTCAACAAATACTACGGGACGAATTACAAAGCATATGCGTCCAACAACAATATACTAACAAAGTAAAGAGAAGGGTTGACACGGGTTCCTAACAGTAAGAGCTAGGGAGATTCCCAATTGAGAATCAGCCCCATACCTGAAGCCTTGATGCTGCCATTTTCATTTTTATTTTATTTATTCTTTCTGCATACAGTAGCAATCTAGTTCTTGCATGCTTTGAATGTTATAAGATAGGATTGTAGTTTCTTATTGATGTGTGCGAAGCGATATTAGCAGTATATTGACTCACATAGCTCTATTATATGTGTATTTTCCATAGTAGCATAATTTGAGTACGAATACGTAACAAAAAAATCCAATACAGATAAAATAGGGAAGTAGACTTCATATATATAATACATTTAATCAAATATATAAATCAATATAGCATAATGTACATTAAAAACCATTGGTTTATTTTTAGACATATTATTTATAAACAACCAAAGTTACTATTTAAAAACAAAAATATAAAATGTGAACATGAGAGATAACAACTAGTTATTAATAGTTACTTTTTATAAGAAAGTAATAAATTGAATGTTATTTATATTTTATAGTTATTAAATAATTAAAATTTCGTTTTTAAAATTTATTTTTTTATTAGTAATAATCTATATTCGTATCATATCTATACTGAAAATTCGACGAATTCGAATTGCTCTAAATTAACATACGGGAAATGCCAATACGGCCGAATTATGCTACTATGGTATTTTCCAATTGGTTGTTATAGAAAGTGCATTTTGTAATAATGGTAAAAAATACGATGTGCTTATATACTCTTTTTCTTCATATGTTCTTTGCGATGGGAGAAACAAGTGTACTCTATTTTATAAACATGTATATATGTATGAATCGCATTGTTGTTATAACCTTAGAACTATCCTAAGATCATAATCAACATGGGTAGGTCCATTCAAACGACGATATGTTTTAAAAGTATCCATTGAATATGGGGTGTGTAGATTGTTTTCGAAACTCTATTTCAGTGTAAAGCTACATTTTTATTCCTTTCTTGAAATTCATAGGACTATATTGTTTGTGTACTTGATTTAGGAAGACATGCATTAAATTAAAATAAATAAATTAGAGATATTTGATTTTGGAGCAAAGCTAGATTATAAAATATCTAGAGTTTAACTCCCCATGAATCTATTAATCTAGGGATTGTGATCTTAGACTAGGGATACAACTAAGAGAGAATTGAAGAACTTATGTGCACTAATATTTGAGAACTTGACACATGGTTGCATGAGAATGAATTATAAAATTAATAAATTAAATTAATTTTGCAGGAAACAACACATGTTGTATGATACTTTTCTATTTAAGAAAGGGAGAATGAAGAGAAAAAGGATCTCTTGATCCCTAATGCTCGATGGATTCTGTAATGTAAGTTTGAGATTAAGTGTGGTCCATGTGAGTTTGGTTGAGAACTACTATGGGGTTTTGGAGATCTCTTTTGAGGGTTTAGGCTTGTGTGTTCTTTGCAACCCTTATTTGATCGGGGGATTGGGAGGAAGAAGACTACTTCCAATATGTTAGGGAGGTCAACCGAGCTGTCTTTCGGTAAATTGTTGAAAGCTTGGATCAAATTAAGCGGAAATCCCTCCCATGACTTCTTCAACGGTTGGATCGGTCATCATGGACATGTTTTTCTTGTCCTTAATAATTTCTTTTGTATTAAAATTTATGAAAATTTATTGAGTTTAATATTAAGCGGCTGATCTACATTTGTCATTATACAATTCTGTATTGCTAATTGGTAAAAAATTTAACTTTAATTAGAATTTAGTTAGATCATCGAAAGGAGTCCTACAAAATTTCCAACTCGTAACTATATCCTAATAGGATGTTTTAAATACCAAACATGCTTCTCAAAATTGTAGTCATCGTCGTAAGAAGAAATATTTTCCTTAGACCCAAGTTGCTATTCGTTTGCTCTTACTCATAAACACAATGCCAAAGAACATTTCCATACACCACTCATATAAATTCCATACCATTTCTTTAATCTATTTGAAAACGTTGACGACCTTATAGTATAAAATTTCATGTGATAATTGTTGTCATTTTTAACGGATGCATGGTTAAAAAAGACAGCTCTTTAACATCTTAAAAATATCATCATAATTAATTAAAATATTTTCCTATCACAATTTTTTATAAATAGAATATATTTAAAATAAATATTAAAAAACTAAAGTTATTACATCTCAGAAGTCGTAAGACAAAGTTAGCCTGCTGCCACTTAATACCATGTTGCTAAGCGGTACTGTTGAGACAGAAGGGACCATTTGGCAGGTTGTTGATTCTTCCGTTTCATGTCGTTCACACTTTCGTTCAGCAGTCCCATAAGTCTCCACCCTCGTTTCCTTTATGTCTAGTCATATCTCGCTTTTGCCAAAATGTTTGAATATTTAAAGTTCATTAAATCCTAGGTTCATTGTATTGCATTTTTTTTGGGAGTGAGATGTATATTAGTCCTCAATCTTTGAATAAAATATTTATTTTTACTTTAAATCTATTTTTCTTACATTGAGTATTTATTTTTGCTTTAAATCTATTTTTCTTACATGGAATTCTAAACGGTATTTGACTTGATGAAAGTCACATAGCAATATTATTATTAATTTTTTAAATCAAAATAATATAATTAAAATTTATAACCAAAATACAAGAGTGTAAATTTATAATTATAATATATCTTTTTAATAAAAAAAATATTTTTATATAAAATTTAGTTAAATATTTCACAAAGTTTATATTTAAAATAACTTTTTCTATATTCTATTAAAAATATTTTAATTTTTTATATAAATATTATTTATTAAAAATATTATCAAAAATTATGATTGAATCTCATCCACCTCTATCATTAGGATCACTCATAAATAACACATTATATTTTCTTATAACAAATAAGAACCATCCATACATGATACACTCACTTGGTTCCCTATAAATATTAATATTATATTATCAATATGATTATAACAAAGAAGGACCATCCATACATGATACACTCATGATACACTCACTTGGTTCCCTATAAATATTAACATTATATTATCAATAGGATTGGATTATAAATATATATGAGTTAAATATTATATTAATTTTTATAAAAATGAATTTCAATCATATTTTGAATTTTTTATTTCACTATCCAAATAATATGGATTTTTAAAAGTAAGTTACATATTAACTGAGGACTTACTACGATTTTATGTCACTAATGAAAATAAAAGTGGGATTAACAAGTTATAATTGATTCAATGTTAATTTGAATTCATGTATTAGACATATTCTACAAATTCATTAGAAGTTTCTAGAGTCCTAGGTACCTATGTTTCAAAAAATCTTGTTATTCATAATATTTTGAAATTTTTAATTTTTTTAAGTTATAAAGTATAAATAGTTTTTTAAATATAATTTTTTAATTATTTTTCATTTTGCTGAAATATTTTTTGAAATGGTTAAATATTTTTTAAAAATTTCTAAGATTTATCATGCTATATTTTTATACATGCATTTTTCAAAAAAAATATTTTTAAAATAATTATGTATTATTAATTAATTTATGATACTATCCATTTTAAATACAATATAAAATTGTGATTTTTCACATTTTTTAATTTATTGCATACTTCGATGCATAGTTTGATAGTTGTATTTTAAAAATATTATTTTTTTAATATTTAACAAATAAATGTATATTTAAAAGCTAGCTATAATGAAAAATATTGATTTTGAAATTTTTTTCTTTAAGCTTTTATGTGAAACAAAATTTTAAGACCAAAATTGAAAATAAATAAAAGACACAAACATTTTTAATATTTTTTAATATATTTTCAAAATTTCACATATAAAAATAATAATATTATTTTCCATAAAATAGTGATTCATAAAATGAAACATAGAAAATAAACCATATATTTAACCATATATTATGGTAAATAGCATAACAATAAGAGTCAAAACATTACAAATATCTGTTGTCAAAAATTTGTTATTGTAACATCTTAAAACTAATGGATAATAGTGTATATGACAAATTCATTGCCTAGAGCTTGAATTTATTTTAAAATATTATTGTGCTCTTCCATTGGGTTTTCTATTTCAACAATTTGTTCAAAGTGATTATTCCTTCCAAACAACCCTTATAATGGTGGTTGAAGCTCTTTTGACATTTTTGCCACATGTGACTCACTAAATTCTCATTTCTTCAAACCAACTTGTTGCATTGCATTTGGAAGTCATTTAATAGCATTAATTCTATGCTTAATATAATTGTAGTGTAGTGGATCTTTTTCAATGAATATATACAATTTATTCCTTTTTGTAAGGAGAATGGTAGTGTTGTACTTACTCACCAAATAAAAAATAATAATTAAGTAAAATAACTCAAAGAAACAAATCAAAATTATAAATATCGAATAATTAAAACTAATAGCAATTGAAGTATGCTTTCATATATAACATCATAAATATTACCTCAAGCCAAGAACAAATCTAAAACTCAATTCCTTTGGTTGGAAATGTATTTATGAGATAATTATTAATCAATGATTGTGGCTTTTGATAAATTTTTACAATCTCTCTTTTCAAATCATTTTCCTCATATGTTAGCTTTGTGACCACAACATTATAAGTCAATAATTGACTATGTTTTTTTTCACTCTTTTCATTGACCAACATAGATCAATCTTAAACCCAGATCTATCAACCACCAAGAGGGATCCAATTTCTTGAGGTGTAACATTTTTTGTTAAATTTTAAACTCGAGAAATTTGACCCCAGCTTTCTTGATAGATACAAGTTTAAGTTTGATTTTTTTTATAGGAGGACATGGATTTTCTTAATTACTATTCATAATTTTTAATTTATGAGCCACCATGAATTTTTTTACTACATTGTTGTTTTTGGTAATGTAGTTCATTACGTTATGTTATACTACATTTTTATTTTTGGCAATGTAACATTATGTTATATGTTACGTTACGTTACATTACGTGACAACATCTCCCCATACTGGGTTGTAGAGAACCTCATGAATAAGAAGTGGATCATAAGTATTATATTTTTCCAGCATGCAAGATATATGCTTTTACCATCACACATAAATGGATCACTATTTGAATTCTCAATATAAGGCCTATGCTTGTCACATAAATAAATAAGAATCCAATTAACTTATAAATAATAAAATTGATTTCTAAATTTAAACAATAAATAATATAGTGCAAATATCTTATCAATAAAGTTGCTTCCTTGAATTTTATGTACCCTCTAAGGATGATAGCACGATTCATCTTTTCTTGTTTGAATAAAAAACAAAAAAAATCTAAATGTGTGATGTTGTGACTTCTACAAATCTTGTTACCACTTTATTGAATGATTGGTCAATATAAGACTCACAATCATAATTAGTATTTTGGATATTGTAACCATGAGGGATATCTTCAATAACTAAGGAATACTCCCTTTTTAGGAACAAGATCTATAATGTTTGCACAGGAAACTAATATGACTTGATATTACAGAATGTTGAACCCATTTTGAATTTCATGATCAAGTGTATCACCAAGTTCAACATTTGCAAGGTGTTATCTTCTTTGTCTTTCATTCTTATCTCTTCGAATAAATTTTTTAAACGAATTTAGTACTCCATCTATATTATTATGTGATTCTTCTTTGATATCTTTTATGACAAAAATAAATTTTAAATTTATAAGCAATAAAATAGAAATAAGTAAGTTACAAATAAATAAAATAGATATCATAAATCAACATACATTTTTTTAATACAACAAAAAATATTTTAAGTTTTATACAGAGCTCCATCTCGATAGTTGCATTTAACATCATCCCAACTCTTTTCATTTAACATTCTAATCATTTTCTCCTATATTCTCATGTAAATCTTGTCATTGGAAGAATAAAATAAATAATGCCATAATCATATCTAATCTAACCAAATACTTAGAATATTAACATGTTAAACTCAGAAAATAAATTTAATAAATTTATCATCAATAAAAATAACTCAACAAAATTACTTTCAAACTTGCTAGACATTTCTTCCATTGATAATTCACCTCACCTTGCATGTAATAATATAGCTATGATAAGTGTTTCATCCTTCACTCCTTGCATTGATCTCCAAGGTATTATAGTCATATCATCTACCAAATTATTTACGTCTGGACTTGCCTTACCAATGCTTCTTGCTTCCATTTTAGACTTTTCAACTTTTAATTTTTTTATATTATTATTCTCTTAAGCTAAAGATTTCATCAATCAAATCCCTTATTTTCCCATTTTAAATCCCAACTAGAAAAAAATGTATATAGCTCTGAATGCATCAATTTCTCTAGTACCTTGTTGTTTCAATTTTTTTTCATTAATCACGAAACCTATTTCCATATAGCATTGCTTCCAAAAATTTGCATCAACTTTCATTCGTCCCCGCAACATAATTATTCAACTTCATTATGGATTTACGTCTTTCTCTTTGTATGAATGTCATGGACATCTTATATTCATTATCTATGTTATGATTCCACGCCGATAGGTTTGCTTTGTCAACGAACATAAATAATGCATTTGACTATTTCAAAAATAGGTTTATTGGGATATTCCTGCATTAGATCTATTTTAGACTCTAGAGAGTGATTTTCCACAATCACATCATATTTATAATCAAAACATTTTGATCGATCACATGCATGCTTAGTAGGAACCTCTTTTGGATCAACAAGAGTAAGGTAGTCAACCACATCTGCATACCACATGTGCATATGGATTGTACCTCATCAATGTTTTCAAGTTGTGAATATGAAAATGGTGTGCCTTTCTAATTTGATACTTCTCTTAGCCTTTTGTGGCTGTATAAAGTTGCTTCACATTTAATTGAAATTATCTTGTTGGGGCAATTGTAGTTGGCTCACTGTATTGATGAACTTAAAACCACTCCAAGTATAATTTGATATTATCTTGTTGGCACATATAATGACCATAATCTATTCCTGTAACTTTTTATATCACTCTTCCAAGAACCATGTATCCAAAATTGCTATAGTGTATCGCTGAACCTGGATTAAAATCCAGCGATACACTTTCCATCTAGCGAATGGCATCATGGACCGTTGGAGGAGAAGGGTGACCGAGTGATTGCGATGCATAGAGAGCTACAGGAATTGTGAGTAACTCGATTTGGGATGATGTAGAGTTCCAGCCTCCCATGTGTTGCAATAATTTTTGTATGGTTATATTGAATAACCTTATGTTCACAATGGCACCGCTTGGAGGCTTTAGGTTCTCCAGTAAACAAAATGGTTGATATTCCAGGCTGAGACTCCCTTCCTAATGGCAAGATTTCTCAAAAGAAATATAAGTCACAAGATGTAAGGGAAAAATAAATTGATAGGAATAGAGAAGTGAAATAAGTTTTTTTATGACATGACCTGAACAAGTTTGAGAATGGCAGTTCCCGCGATGACTTTGGAGAAACTATTATATCTCATAATATTCTTTGTAGTTACTTCTTCACCACTTTCACGATCAGCAATTCCAAAAACTCTGAAATATTTCAGCTGGCCTCCTTTATCCACAACGAGCTAAGCTCCGGGAGCATTAGCATGTTGCATTAAATTTTTCGATCTCCGATGAGTGATGGCTACTATTAAATTCTGAAATGGATCTAAAGGAGGTGAGTCATAATGCCCAAGCTTGTTGGACAATATCTCCTGGATAAACTAAGGGTTGCAAACATTCAACTTGGGCTTAGTACCAAACCAGTAAACAAATTCCTCACCTATATGTCACATACAATGTCTCACTATCTAAGGAATAAGGGAAGGAACATGGTTAGTGAATGCATTGAAATTATGAGAAGCGTAAGAGATTACGATAGGTTTTAGTCCACATATAATCATGAGGAAGAACTCGAGTGACTATGTCATGTGACAGAGGCATTGGTATGGACGTTGCCTGAGCCATCATCTGTCTCATCTCAGGAGCATTTCCAAAGAGCAACCTGTATGAAGGTCCTCTGATTCCTTGGGATTCAAAGAACCTCTTTAGCTGCATGGGTTTCCACCATATGACCACTGCAATTCTCAGGAAAATATAACTTGCTGAACAAACACATAAAGCTAAAGCCACTCCATATTGAGATCCAATGAAGCTAAGATGATATTACTACATGTGCATTTGTAGTTGACTCACTATGATGATGAACTTAACATTATTTTTTGTTATGGGTTGAGTGCCTATGTCTTTGTAATCTAAGATTGTTACAAACTTTGCTCTTTTCCTACCAGTATCCTTCCCTACCTTTGCCTATGTGTTTGTTCCTTCTAACTTTCCTCTTTTCCTACGGGCGATTTTCTAGTCCCAGCCTTTTCCCATCTTTTCCTCGGAGTTTCTCCATTGGGCCTTTATCCTCTTTTCCTTGGAGTTTCTCCATTGGGCCTTTGGCCATTTATTTTAGTGCTTATGTCCCCCACATTTTACCCCCTCCCCACGTAGAGCCTTTTCACACAGTTCCTTCGCTCACCACTACAATGCATCTCCACATCTATAGTTATCTTTCACCAGACCCCGTATCTCGTGATAGCCCTCCTCTCCCTACTATCCCTCACATCCCGCATCCACGCCTGCGCTTAACTCTCCACCATCTTCTAGTGTTCAACCCTCCACACCTGCGTTCCCACAACCTCTCCATGGTTTCACTCTCCCCCACTGTCCAACATCCCACACTCCCTCACTCTTTTCCAATCTCATCCTCCCTACAAAACCTCTCACTAGTATTCTTGTTGCACCCTCCACCTCTCCATCAAACCCCCATCGACTCCTCTGTGTGCTCTTATCTCACCCCCACACTATTAGAAATAGTAATTACTGCACTTAACTTAGCTTTTACATTTAGTTCCTATTTAGACGTTCAGTTAATAAATGCAACAACATGCTTTGCATGTATACAAAAGCTAGGTTAGAGCTTTTAGGGTTTTCCATAAGTGTTTAAATACACATTAGATTATTGTTTGTATTACATCAATTGATCTTCATTTATGAATAAAGATTGAAGAGCCGTAGCTCATTCTGCATTATCTTTGTTTTATTTCTGCCTCCAACCTTCAGTTTGGTATCAGAGCTTAGGAGAAGATAAAATTGGTAGCATATTTTTCTGGAGAAGCCAGAGCCATAGCTTTGAAGAATTTGTAAGTTTTTTTGAAGAATTTTCACAATTTTTTTTTTTTGGAGAATTTATAAAAACAATTTTTTTTTGGAACTACCGCAACCTCTCTATAGGCTAAAGCACGGTAGATTCGGGAGATACGAGGTAAAAAAATTTGGGACTACCACAACCTCCCTATATGCCAAAGCGAAGTAGTTAGTGTAGACTCGCGGCAATTAAGGGCAAGAAGATATTTTTTTTTCAAAAAGATATTTTTCTTCATTTTTTTTATGAGAGTGAAAGTTTTTCACGAAGTTGTTTTTTTCTTTTACGAGATTCTTTGAGTAAGAATTTTTCTTTTTACAAAAGAAGAAGATATTTTTTTTCAAATCTTTTTTAAGAGGAAACGTTATTTTTAAAAAAGAGGAAGGAGATTATTTTGAAAAAGCCAGTAAGGGACACCGTAGTATCTATGGCTTCTAGCAGCAATCAATCTCATATTTCTCCTCTTACAAGGAAAAAGAACTATGATGTCTGGGCCACGAGGATGGCGGTTTATCTCAGGTTAGAAGATGCATGGGAATATGTCGTGTATGGCTATTCCGAACCTACAGATGATATAGCTTTTCAAGTCCTTTCAAACGCAGAAAAGGATGTCCTATGAGCGCACAGGAAGAAGGATGGAAAGGCACTGCATCTCATAATGATTGCTTTGGGTAACATCGTATTTCCAAAGATATAAGCATCATTTCTTGCCAAAGCAGCATGGGATACCTTAGCGACTAGTTATCAAGGTGTTGGTAAGGTACAGACAGCTACACTCCAAAATATGAGAAGAGATTTTAAAGACCTGAAGATGAAAGAATCAGACTTAGTAGATTTGTTCATGACCAAAGTCATGGGTATTGTTAATCAGCTTAATATCTATGGTGAAAAGATGGAAGATCAAAGGGTGATTGAAGGGCTTCTAAGATCCCTACCCCACAAATTTGAGTCGAAAGTTTCAGCGATTGAAGAAGCAAGGGATCTAAGTACTCTCTCTATAGACGAGTTGACCGGATCTTTACTTTCATTCGAATCCAGACTCAACAAGAATGAAGAATCCTCTCTCGAGAATTCTTTCAAAGCACATGTCTCATTCTCAAGAGGCAGAGGAAGAGTCAGAGGTAGAGGAGGATCAAGAGGACGAGGAAGAAGTGGCCGAAATAATGGCAATGGAGATCAAGATCACCATCATAACCATGAAGGTGGAAACTGCAACAAAAAAGGGTCAGATAAATCTAATATTCAGTGTTATTATTGCAATAAATTTGGGCATTATGCTCATGAATGTAAAAAGAAAAAGTTTGATCAAGCAAATCATAATGCTAATGTGACTAATACCTCTCAGGATAAAGATGATATGTTATTCCTTACATGTCATGCTACACACGAAAGCCCAAAGGGACTTTGGATTTTAGATAGTGGCTGCAGTAACCATATGACAGGTGACAGAGGTCTAATTGCAGACCTAGATGAATCAGTGAGGAGAAAGGTCAAAGTTGGCATAGATGAGGTAGTTCCAATTCTTGGAAAAGGAGTGGTCAACATTCTGACCAAACAAGGCCAACAAAAGACAATCTCAGATGTCTATTATGCTCCAGGATTGAAGCATAATTTTCTTAGCATTGGGAAACTCACTGAAAAGAAGTACAGACTTGTCTTTGATGGATCAGACCGTGAAATTCATGACAAACCCCCAAATCGATAGTTGATCACCAAAATACAAGTGACTAGGAATAGGATGTATCCACTAGTCATGAATTGGAGCAGCAAGGTAGTCTCTTTTGCTCAAAAAGCCACTTGCATGGATGATTATTGGTTATGGCATTTTAGATATGGACATCTTCACTTTAGTGGTCTCAAGTTTTTGCAGCAAAAAGAGATGGTAAAAGGATTACCCCCTATGAAGGAGCCAGAAAGTAGTTGTGAGTGTTGCATCATTGCAAAGCAGCATAGGGATAGCTTTCCTAAAGGTATGTATCGAAGGGCACATGCACCTTTAGAACTTATTCATACTGATCTGGTTGGACGAATGCAAACTCAATCGATTGGTGGAAGCTATTATTTTCTTACATTTATTGATGATTTCAGTAGAAAAACTTGGGTGTATTTCCTTCGTCGGAAGTCTGAAACTTTTGGCAAGTTCAAGGAATTTAGGGATCTAGTTGAAAAACAGAATGGTTATCAACTCAAAGTATTGAGATCTGATGGAGGGGGAGAGTATGAATTAAAGGAATTTCATGATTACTGCAAGCATCATGGAATCAAGAGGAAATTCACTACAATATATACTCCTCAGCATAATGGTATTACAGAACACAAGAATAGAACCATCATGAATATGGCAAGGAGCATGCTGAAAGGAAGAAATTTGTCCCATGAATTTTGGGGAGATGCAGTGGCTTGTGCTGTTCATGTGATGAACAGATCTCCCACCAAAATTGTGAAGAACAGAATACCAGAGAAATCATGGTCAGGTATGACTTGTAATGTTTCTCATTTTAGAGTATTTGGTTGTGTTGCTTATGCTCATGTTCCTAAACAGCTAAGAAAAAAGCTAGACGACAGGAGTGAGAAATGTATATTTCTTGGATACGGTGAACAAACTAAAGCCTACAAGCTGTATAACCCTATTACCAAAAAGGTTATTCTCAGCAGAGATGTTTTGTTCAAGGAGGAAGAGTCATGGAATGGAACCATAGACAAGGGTATGGGAGCTGTAATACCCCAACCAGAAGATGGAGAAGATGAGGAGTTGACTGGACAACAAGATCCAGTAGCATCTTCACCAATAGCAAATACTCCAGAAAGAACACCTAGAAACTCAGTTCGAGGTGAAGCATCAAGTCCGCAATCAGGTAATGAATCTGATCACAGTAATAAAAGGACTAGAAGATTGACAAATATTTATGATGAATTGGATGCAAATACCAATTATGTTTTTATTGCTAGTGAACCTGTGTTTTATGAAGAGGTTTTAAAACAAGATCATTGGGTAAATGCTATGGATGAAGAAATAGATTCCATTGAGAGAAATGATACATGGGATCTAGTTGACCTACCAAAGAATAAGAAACCCATTAGTGTGAAGTGGGTTTATAAACCAAACTCAATGAAAAAGGTGAGATTGATAGGTACAAGGCAAGGTTAGTAGCAAAAGGTTTCTTGCAACAACTAGGAATTGATTTTGGAGAAACTTTTGCACTAGTGGCAAGATCGGACATAGTAAGAGCAGTCCTAGCAATTGCAACCCAGAATAAATGGAAAGTGTATCAGATGGATGTCAAGTGGAAATTCTTGAAGAATAAATTTATGTGGAGCAGCCACATGGGTATGAAATAAAAGAACATGAAGATAAAGTTTACAAGTTGAAGAAAGCTCTATATGGGCTCAAGCAAGCTCCAAGAGCTTGGTACAGCAGAATTGATTCTTATCTGATAAAAAATGGTTTTAGCAAAAGCAACAACAAACCAACACTTTACACAAACGTAAATCAACAAGGACAGATTTTAATATTTTGCTTGTATGTTGATGATATGATTTTTACAGGTGACCTCTCAGTAGATGAGTTCAAGGCATCTATGAAGAAAGAGTTCGAGATGATAGACCTTGGATTGATGAGGTTCTTTATTGGCATAGAAGTAGAACAGTTAGAAAAATGTATATTTATCTCTCAAAATAAATATGCTAATGAAGTTCTTAAGCGATTCAGAATGCTTAATTGCAAAATAACACCTACACCAGTGGCAACAGGTACTAAGTTGAGCAAAGAAGATGGTAGTCCCAATGTAGATACAACATTGTATAAGAGACTTGTAGGAAGTCTCATGTATCTCACAGCTACGAGACCTGATATTATGTTTGCTGTCAACTTGATTTCGAGGTTCATGGAGTCTCCCAAAGAATCGCATTGGCAAGTTGGAAAAAGGATCTTACGTTATGTTGTAGGGACTTCAAGCTATGGAATTTTATACTCAAGCACTGAGTATGATGTTTTGACAGGTTTCACTGACAGTGATTTTGCAGGAAAGTTTGGATGACAAGAAGAGCACTTCCGATCATGTTTTTCATCTTGGATCAGGGGTGATTTCATGGGAATCCAAGAAGTAGCCCATTGTGACACTTTCATCGGCAGAAGCAGAGTATGTAGCAGTGACATTAGCAGCATGTCAAGCAGTCTGGTTATGCATATTTTTAGAAGGTCTTCAACAGAAACACAAAGGACCAACCACAGTTTATTGTGACAACAATTCAACAGTTGCTCTATCCAAGAACCATGTAGAAAAGAAAGCACATTGATACCAGATATCACTTCATAAGAGAACTTGTGAACAATGGTGAAGTTCGTGTTGAGAATTGTAAATCGTTTGACCAATTGGCTAACATATTAACAAAGCCATTGGCAAAAGATATTTTTGAAATTCATAGAAATAATTTAGGCATTGTAAAAGCTGCAGTAGTCAGCAGTAGTCAGCGGTAGTAATTAATAGGGAGTGTTAGAAATAGTAATTACTTCACTTAACTTAGCTTTTACATTCAGTTCCTATTTAGACGTTTAGTTAATAAATGCAACAGCATGCTTTGCATGCATACAAAAGCTAGGTTAGAGCTTTTAGGGTTTTCCATAAGTGTTTAAATACACATTAGATTATTATTTGTATTACATCAGTTGATATCCATTTATGAATAAAGATTGAAGAGCCGTAGCTCATTCCGCATTATCTTTGTTTTATTTCTTCCTCCTTTGGCCATTTATTTTAGTGCTTATGTCCCCCACATTTTACCTCCTCCCCACGCAGAGCCTTTTCACACAACTCCTTCGCTCACCACTACAACGCATCTCCACATCTATAATGATCTTTCACCAGACCCCGTATCTCGTGATAGCCCTCCTCTCCCTACTAACCCTCACATCCCGCATCCATGTATGCTCTTAACTCTCCACCATCTTACAGCATTCAACCCACCACACCTGCGTTCCCACAACCTCTCCATGGTTTCACTCTCCCCCATTGTCCAATGTCCCACACTTCCTCACTCTTTTCCAATCTCTTCCTCCCTACAAACCCTCTCACTAGTATTCCTGTTGCGCCCTCCACCTCTCCATCAAACCTTCATCCACTCCTCTGTGCACTCTTATCTCATCCCTATGCCCCACGAGATCTGTGCTCCCCAACTTCTTCCCCGCAGTCCATCGTTGCTCTCTTCTGCGAGCCTTGCTGCTCCAAATCTCCATCCCCATGCATTCCATCCATCGCACGCTTCTCACGCAGCCATGCTCATGCATACTCCCCCCTCAGCCCCGCTTTACCTCACTCCCCTATGCACGCCCCTCCTCCGCATGCTCCACTTACATCACACTCCTCCTCCTTCTCCACTCTCCTCTCTCCTTGCTATCTCTATGCCTTTTTTGCGCCCCTTCTCCCCTCTTTCCTTACACTCCTTCATTCCACCCTTCCCATTGTTCCTCCTGCAGCCTGCGTGCAAAGTCAATCTCGCCTCCACCTTCGCGGACTTATCCCGTGGCTCCATTATGTACACCCTACGCTCCTCTCATCTTCGAATTCTTCATTCCCATCTACCAAAACCTTTCCACCATCCTTCCACGTCACTCACCTCATTTCCATATGCCTACCCTCAGTAAAACCCTAAATTTGACCCATTCAAAAATATTTTAATATTATTAGAATAGCTTTTTTAAAACTAAAAATTTAATAATAGAATTATTATTGTTGCACCGAGAGGCGCTCTACAGCCCAGTATGGGGGAGATCTTGTGAGTCGAGTGTTTGTCGAGTAAAAAAATAATACAAAGTAAACAAAAAAAAGAATAATACAAAGTAAAAAGTAATAAATATTATGTCGGCCATAAACAAAAAAGAATAATACAAAGTAAAAAGTAAATATGAGACTTAAACTAGAGACTTTACTTTTTACTTTTAATACAAAGTAAAAAGTAAATATGAGACTTTAGAGTGTTTGTCCAGTAACAAAATAATACAAAGTAAACAAAAAATAATAATACAAAGTAAAAAGTAATAAATGTTATGTGGGCCATAAACAAAAAAAAATAATACAAAGTAAAAAGTAAATATGAGACTTAAACTAGAAACTTTAGAGCTTATGATTAGGTGGCTCGCGTATTGCACTCAAAAATCTATTCAAGGAGAGGTTTGCACCTCAGGAGATTTAATCCCTCTTGGCGCTTTATAGAGCCTAGGATTTGGATCTAGGCTAGTTAAATCTTTTAATTATTATTATTATTATTAAATGACCTTCAATACTATTAAAACATAATAATAATAATAATAATAATGTTAATTATTATTATTAATGGTATTCTTCTAAAAAAATTGAAAGAAGTCATTGAAGCGATTATTGAAGAAGTGAGTGGTGAATTATGGATTCAATATATAAATCCAAATTTTGGACTAAGTGTCCTTAGTGCAAGATGGAATTTCAGTATCTAACAATTTTTAAGACTCACAATCGCTCCTGTCCAATATGTGGTAAATATTTTATTATGAAAGACGATCAAGGTAACTCACAATTGCAATCGCAAATACAAAGATTGGAAGGAGAATTAGGATACTACAAGGAAAGCAATAAAAATTTACCATTTGAAAATGTCAAACATAAGTATTTTAATGGTGTAATAAAGACAACAAATTCCAAATTGAAAGATCGTATACAGAAGTCCACCACACAAATTAAGAATTTTGAAACTACGAGAAAACAATTTGACGATGACATACAAGAACGAGATGAAGAGATCTCTCATCTAAGAGATCATAATCAGAAATTGTTGTTTTAAATCAAGAAGACAAAGGATAAAACACAGTGCAATAAAATGTTAGAAGAAGAGATTCAAGATCTTCAACAAAAATTATTCAAGATCTTGAATGGACCACTTCACAAATGACAACATTTTCACTCAATGTTTAAAAGAACATATCGTCTCGTTTCATCAAGTGTCATAGCTACCAACACCGAATATTATAGGAAGGTGGTACGAGCAAGAACAAGGGATAAAAATTCTCTACAATCATGCTTTGAGGACAAAGCATTTCCGAAGAGAAAGGAAATGTAATAAACTGTAACATTCCTCTTCTACCCCTACTTTTTGTAATTAAAAATGTATATGGTATACGGTTTATGGTGAGGAGCTCAATGCCAAGGCCCCACCAGTAAACCTTGCAAGCATTTTTATTTGATTAGTAAGTTGTAATTGAGAATTATAGCCCTCGGAGACTAAAGGTTATGATGCAACTTAACGATGGGGCAATGAATCGAGCTAGGGGGAGAAGTCTAAATGGTGAGTAGGCCATGACTTTGATGACGGATGTCATCGTAGTGCCACAAGCACTTAAGTGAACATTGATGTTCACTAAAATCCACTTAATTTCTTAAGTTATCGGTTAGTCCTAGAGAAGGATACAGAAGATACCATTACCCGCTGAAAGGAAGTAAATGACTCCTAATACCTAATGGGTAGTACTAGGTTAACTTTTGATAAGAGATATTGAGTAAAAATATGGAATTCCTATGAATATACTTGACATCCTAGTCCCCACAAAGGATGCGGAGGGATTACCTCATTAAATCCTTCCATCTAATAACTAGTATAAGCTAACTATATTGTCCTAAAGTAAGACCAAGCAATCTTTTATATTATCTGGTTTCATGTAGAAATTGCAAGATAATGCCTTCAAAAAGGTTATATATATATATATATATATATATACCATCTCTTTTATAAATATTATTAATACAATATAAAGACCAAAAATTGTCATGTGTCCAAATATCTATCTCGGATTCTAGTGCGGATATTGGACGGACTCTCCAATGTGATAAAATCACGTATACATAGGTGGTCGGGGCGGAGAGAGAAAGGAAATCTTTTGGTTTGGGAATGGAGATTTACAATTTTATTTTGAGTATGCATCGGATAAGGAGGGATGGAGGCGTTTGTGATAATTTGTGGTGCATGAGGTGAAAATGATGCTAGCACTAGTAAATTTGGTGGAAATGTGTTGAGATATTGTAACTTCAAAGAATATTATATTTGTACTTTATTATTTTGGAGATGCTTCATTCCTCCTTGAAGATCTTATTGTATATCCGGAGATGTTTATTCCTCCGTTAGATTGTGGTAACTTGGGTTATTAGACTTCCCTAGTGGGAGTCGGCCCTGTATGTGTTATGTGGGTCAAAGGGTTATTAGACCACCGTAGAGTGGTCGGCCCAGTCAGTTGTAGTTGGGTATTTAACCCAATGGTTAAATACGAGCCTACATGATTTGTGTAAAAGACAAGTCGGAGTAGTGTATAAATAGAGGAGGTGTATTCCTCATTTTACACGCACTCACTCACTTGAGAGTGGCGCACTTATGAGAGAGAGGTCTGCTATGGAGAAGGAGGAGCTTATGCTCAGGGTTACATCTTTTGTATTTGCTAGTCATCTATATTGAGGGAGATTTGTTGGGTTTTCTACCCCATGAGGGTTTCCCAGGATAAATATGTGTCTCTTGTGTTTATGCTGTGCTTGTTGTTTCTTCAGTGATCTTGTATATTCTATTATTCTGAAATGGAATGTAATGCTGCTATTTTCTGTCTTAGCATATTAAATCTTAACATGGTATCAGAGCTAACCTGAAGGAAGGCAATGTATGGCACTTACGACACTTGCTTCACTTGCGACAATTTGAAGGTTTGGGTTTTACATAGCAAAAACCAATCATCGTGGAACTTTCACTATAAATCCATTGTTGCGAAGGTTCAAGATATAGAAATATTACAAGTCGTAGACAACATCCCCAGGTACCTTGTGTCCAAAGGACACCCTCAGATTCATTGTACTTTGTGAGTTATGATCAGTACAAGTTAGGGTTTCTGCCTCGTCCAGATCTCAGTCAAAATCAAGTGACCTTGGAAAAAAGGTCATAACTTGGGCTAGGAAGCTCCAAATGAAATTTCGTAAAAAGTAACAGGTAGTACACAGATTGTACTATCTCAAGAAACGTTTTTAGAGGCCGAACTGGAACCAGTGACACATGGCACTCCGTACAATTTCTCTCTCCTATTTTATCCCATAAACAGGTCACATTGTGACACTTGGCATAACTCTCTCTCGGAAAATCCAATTGAGGTTAGACCTATTCGGATGGAAAGATGACAGGTTAGGATACCGCAGAGAAGTGTTTTACACCTTATGGAGCAAAAATTTAGGAGTTACAGTAGAAACAATCAAGTACATATTTCTGTGAAAACAGAATTATTTTTGGAGCGCCTTCATTCATGGCTTCCGGAATTTAGGGTTTCGGAGAAAGTTAGAATTTTTGGAATCAGAGTCCACGGCTGAATGCTACTCAGGAAAATCAAAATTTAGAGACCAAGATCGAATTTTTTGGTTGGGTAGAAGATAGGGCTTGATCGAACCCCAGTTCAGGATTTTGATCGGAAAGATGGAAAATTAAGGCTTCAGCAAAAGTTGGAATTTTTTAAGTCTGTGACCACGGCTGGAAACTCCTCAGAAAAATAAGAGTTTAGAGCCTTGGATTGAACCTTTTGATTGGGAAGAAGGGTGGGCTTCATCAAACCCTAGTTTGGGATCCTATACAGAAGATCCAGAAGTTTCGAAGGCAATTTTGAGGGGTCAAATTTTGGAGATTTCAAAATTGAAGTATGCTAGTTTGATTAGCTCAGCAAGACACATCCTTCCATCCATTCAGAAGTGTGAAAGTCAAAGATTGAATTTTTAGGGTTTCTCTAGCAAACCCTAATCAAGCTCTAGATCAAGTTTCAAGGGGAGTTGAGGGTAAGGCCTTACATAAGAAGACTACAAGAAGACTCGGCAAGTATGACTTAAGGAGGTTTAGGTATGTCTTGAAATTTGATTCCTGATTAAGTTCATAATGTGTTTGCCTTCATATTATTTATTAGTACAATCTTGATTAATGTTAGAATTGTCTTATCACCCTAGTAACAGTATGAATGCATGTGAATGATCAAAGACATTCATTGATTAGGGCTATATGATTGTACTAATGCATTATGGTGTTGTATGAGGTTGATGTTGTCTACTAACAAGATACAGGTACATCACGAAAGACAAATCAAGTTCCATGATCATGACAACATGAAGACAAAGACTCATCCATAATATTTGCTCTACTTACGAGGTATGTATGACTTTGTTATATTATGCTTAACCTATGAGATATGCAGGTTCTAGCACAAGATCTCTAAATCATTGAAGAGAACGAAGAAGATATTGTTTAGGTATGTTAGACATAACTAAGCAGGTATACTAATCCAGGTATGTTTTCCTATGTCAAGTTAGAATCTTACCTTGTGCTAGGATCCCTTATATAAGTATACGTGGTATGATTGGTTATGCTTATTCATAAAGTTAGTAATCAAGGGTTTATGCATATTATGTCTCTTATCTTGATGATTTAACTAACCAGAAGAGTACTATGATCAAACAAGAATATGCATGAGTAAAAGAAGACTTCCTTGAAACCCTAAATACTAATGATCATGACTATACATATTCAAGATTATTTAGAATTATAATGTTTTGATAATATTGAGAATATACTAATGAATGTATGTTTGTGTATGAGATCATGAGGATGACACTAGTGCACACTTGAGCATGCATAGTGGTACAGAATGAATAGAAGTTCAAAAGACATATAGAAGATCAAGCGGGAGGCAACCACACAAACATAAAAGATAAGTATTTGAGTTTTTATTTGAAATAGTAAATGATATTGCTTGTATGCATATTTGTAGTCCTAGAATATATCATGATGAGTGTAAACATTCATAGAGCATTGAACAATATACTCTAATATGCATATGATTGGTAAGTTGGACAAACATTCCATTGTTGCTTGTCTAGAATGAAACCTCTTTGCTGAGATGCTAAGAGCTGTGCACACTCTCGATAGTATGTTCTGGTAGAGATGGAAGGCATCTAGATAGCCACTGTATGCATACAGGATATGGAAAAGTGTTGTGCCAAAGTATTGGTCAAGATAGTTGCATAACTATGTAAATGATATCTGTATGCATAATAGGTTATCATGTCAACATGATTTCATGATTATGAAATATTACTAATCATGTACTTAATTTTTATTTGTAGGAAAGATCATGATGAATGATGAACACTGAACAAGCGATGGATGTTTAACAAAAGGATTTACAAATCAAACACACTATAGAAGGCTTGTGGCTAGAAGATTCTCTTAGAAAGAGGAAGAGAATCACGATGAGATGTTTGCTCCAATTGGCTAGATAAGACCATTCTCTTAATGGTGTAATTAAAGAAGAAGTGTGAATCAGGTTCTGTATGGGTACCCAGGATCGATAATCAATTGATGAGCTTAATGATCACCATGGGTGATGTGGATCTCAACCTTTGCTACAAGGTTGAATATGGTTTCTATACAAAGATGACATGGATGCAAGAAAGAACTCACCACAGAGTTCGAATGATATTGAGGCTCATATCAGTAGACCCATCTGACGAGAGATGGCATAGATAGATATGCAAAAGATCACTCAATGTAGAGTGTGAATGATGTTCAGTCACAAAGGGAGAATTGACATGTTCTTGATAAGCTTGGGCTTTACCAAAAGTAAAAGCTGATCCGTTCCGAATGATGAACCTATCATACTATTACTGTATGAGGATGATCTATTTTTACAAATAGATCATGAAAAGAAAGAAGAAGATGGCTGCAGAAATGAAAAAAGAAAGATCTCGGATTGATGCATTACTTCCTAGGTCTGAAGTATGGCAAGGCTCAGAAGGAATCTTTCTCAACCAGGGAAATTTAAAAGGACTTGATGTGTTGGAATGGCCACTCTCATGGATTCCAACTTGAAGTTGTTAGCAAATGACTCATCAGAGTTAGTGATATAACTCTATACAGACAAATTATTGAGTCATTGATGTGTCTAATGAATACTTGGTCAGATATATGCTTTACTGTGAACACCTTGAGTCAGTATCTAGTGGAAACTAGATGTGTTCACCTATTAGTTGCAAAGCATGTGATGAGGTACCTAAAGGATACGATAGACTTTGATCTATGTTATCTTAGAGATCATGACTTCAGATGGTTGCACAGAAGTTGATTGGGCAGAAAGTATATCAGACAGAAAGAGCACATCGAGAGGATGTTATTATCTAGGATCATCCATGATCTTGTGGTTTAGCAGGAAGCAATCTAGTGTGGCTCTCAGCACAAGCGGAATATATGGATGCTTGCTCTGCTAGTTGTGAAGCGATATGGCTTCAGAATTGTTTGACATAGAAATGGACCCAACTGTGATCCTATGTGACAAACAAAGTTGTATCAAGATGACAAAGAATCTAGTGTTCCATGATAAGTCAAAGCACATAGAGATCTGACATTTCTATATACAAAATATGGGGCAGAAAGGAACTATAAAGTTCGAATTTGTAACAGGCTACCGATGTACTAACCAAACCTCTACCTCAAGTGAACAAGTTGGCGATGTACTAACCAAACCTCTACCTCAAGTGAACAAGTTGTCGATGTACTAACCAAACCTCTACTTCAAGTGAACAAGTTGCCGATGTACTAACCAAACCTCTACCTCAAGTAAAAGTTTGAATATTTCCGAGACAAGCCTGGTGTAGTTCAGAAGGACTCTCCTCGAAAGGGGAGTGATGTGGTCACTTATGATGATATTGCCTGCATCAACAGTGAGGTCGATGATGAGGATACCTATATTAGTGATGCCAATAGAGAGGTTGGTGGATGGTCCTTAGATAGGGTCTAAGTTGACAAGGGGATTGTATCATCCTTGAACATATGTTCTAAGAGGATACGTAGACATATGTCTCCGAGAAAGAAGAGGGATTGCATCATCCTTGAACATATGTTCTAAAAGGATCCGTAGACATATGTCTTCGAGAATGAAGTCCTTAGTGGACATGTGGGGATTGGATCATCCCTGGACTTTAGTCCTAAAGTGAGCCGTAGACGTATGTCTTCGAGAATGAAGTCCTTCATGGACATGTGAGGATTGGATCATCCTTGGACTTCAGTCCTAAAGTGAACCGTTGACAAGATGTCTCTGAGAATAAACTCTTGAATGAACAGGTAAGGGGATTGGATCGTCCTCGGACTTTTGTCCTATGAATTGAGCCGTAGACAAGATGTCTCCGAGAATAAAATCCTGAATGAACAGGTAAGGGGATTGGATCATCCTCGGACTTTTGTCCTATGAATTGAGCCATAGACAAGATGTCTCCGAGAATAAAATCCTGAATGAATAGGTAAGGGGATTGGATCGTCCTTGGACTTTTGTCCTTTGAAGTGAGCCATAGACAAGATGTCTCCGAAAATAAATCTTGAATGAACAGGTAAGGGGATTGGATCATCCTAGGACTTTTTTCCTTTGAATTGAGCTGTAGACAAGATGTCTCCAAAAATAAATCCTGAATGAACAGGTAAGGGGATTGGATCGTCCTCTGAATTTTGTCCTTTGAATTGAGCCATAGACAAGATGTCTTCGAAAATAAAAATCCTGAATGAACAGGTAATGGGATTGGATCGTCCTCGGACTTTGGTCCTTTGAATTGAGCCATAGACATGAGGTCTCCGAGAATTGAATGATAGGACTGTATCATCCCTCGACCTCGGTTCAAAAGGTACATGATAGGACTGTATCGTCCCTGGACCTCGGTTCAAAAGGTACATGGTAGGACTGGATCGTCCTTGGACCTCGATTCAAAAGGTACATGACAGGATGGCATCATCCATGGACCTATGTCCTAAAAAGAGCAGGATTGATCATCCTATAATATGATTGTGTGTGTTGCAGGGTATGCTGCTAATGTGGATACTTGTATTGATGTGTATACTTGTATTGTGTGGATACTTGTATTGATGATGTGTATACTTGTATTGGTGTGGATACTTGTATTGATGATGTGTATACTTATATTGTGTGGATACTTGTATTGATAATGTGTATACTTGTATTGGTGTGGATACATGTATTGATGATGTGTATACTTGTTTTGTGTGGATACTTGTATTGATGATGTGTATATTTGTATTGGTGTGGATACTAACACTGTTGATCTAGATGACGATGATGTTGATCGTATTGATCTAGATGCTGTAGATCGAGATGATCCAGATGTTGTAGATCGTGATGATCCAGATGCTGTAGATCGAGATGATCCCAATGTTGATGATCGTATGATGACGATGCTAATGATCGTGAGGATCCAGATGTTGATGTTGTTGTAGCTGTTCGAGTGATGCAGAAGATAAAGACTCAGTACTGAAGATGTTGATGTTCCAGTATTGAAGATGTTCCAGTAACTGCTTGAGTTACTGATGATGTTGAGAAAGCTTCCAATGATTTATAGATGTATCATGTATGATGTTGATGAATCCTTGCTCGTGCAGATGCTGTTATAATATCCTTCTCGTTAAGGGGGAGTGTTGAGATATTGTAACTTCAAAGAATATTATATTTGTACTTTATTATTTTGGAGATGTTTCATTCTTTGTTGAAGATCTTATTGTATATCCGGAGATGTTTATTCCTCCGTCAGATTGTGGTAACTTGGGTTATTAGACTTCCCTAGTGGGGGTCGGCCCTGTATGTGTTATGTGGGTCAAAGGGTTATTAGACCACCCTAGAGGGGTCGGCCCAGTCAGTTGTAGTGGGGTATTTAACCCAATGGTTAAATACGAGCCTACATGATTTGTGTAAAAGACAAGTCGGAGTAGTGTATAAATAGAGGTGTATTCCTCATTTTACACACACTCACTCACTTGAGAGTGGCGCACTTATGAGAGAGAGGTCTGTTATGGAGAAGGAGGAGCTTATGCTCAGGGTTACATCTTTTGTATTTGTTGGTCATCTATATTGAGGAAGCTTTGATGGGTTTTCTACCCCATGAGGGTTTCCTAGGATAAATCTGTCTTTTATGTTTATGTTGTGCTTGTTGTTTCTTCAGTGATCCTGTATATGCTATTATTGTGAAATGGAATGTAATGCTGCTATTTTCTGTCTTAGAATATTAAATCTTAACAAAATGTTAGTTCACCATTTCTCTACGATAGGAGGATAGTCCCTCTGCAAATGATTTAGTAACAATCCTTGTGACAGGAGGATAGAAAATCTCTACAATGGAGATAAGAGTTGGTAACACACCTTGTCATTAATATCTCTAAAGTGATCTCTGCAAAAATCTCTCTTGATTTTTGTTTGATGCTTTATTCGCTAAAGAGAATCGTAGTAAACTATATCTGCATTTTCTCTGTTCGAGAGAATCTTGATTATAATGAACTCTGTATGGATTACGATCCACATCTCTGTATGGAAAGTGATCCATGCATTGACACATTTTTCTAGATTACTCCTAACACATCCATGTCTAGAATATGATTCACACCCCAGTGTAAGATGCATTCGACACCTCTATCTAAAATGCGATCCATGCTTTGACAGATTTGTAGATTTCTCATAACTCAATCTCTGGATTGACCAATTTAGTATTTTAGCACCCTCTGCATAAATCAAACTCTGCATTGTCAGAGCCATCATTTTAATCAACCTATATCTTAGTTCGATAATACTCCCAACACCTCTACATGGGTGATTTGATAGAGTTTTTTCCATGTCGTGTATGTGAATATATTATACTGTATGATCATATCTTGGACAAAGAATCAATATGATGTGCTATAGTTGTGGTTTATCTTAAAATATCCACATTTATATATCGCTCGACCAAGACAGTGATCATGTATGTTATATCTACTTTAGATGTCAAGATCTTTGCATGTAAATGTTGAATAGGGTTCTTATTCTAGGAATTATAATCTCTATATACATGTTTACTTTCAAACCTGGCCCTAAATTATTATGATATTGTTAGTTTATATTTTTGAGAGGCTAGATTATATAGATATTGTTTCAAGAAGTCATTACTAGGAAAGGATGATGATATTCTCGAGTCTTCTTTTAGGTTAGAATGAAGGTTTATAATTTTTATATAAAGGATGCCAACCTTAGTTCAAATCTTAAAGACTCTTATCAAGTGTAAATAATGGAGGTAGGGAGTAGACCTTGATCCAAATCTAGAATTAAGTGTAAGGGTGTATAACCTAATAAAAATGAGATTACATTAAGTGGGTAAACAAGGAAGAAAAGACATAGCCGAAACATAGGAGGTCATACAAATTATATCTATGAAAGTCTCAGGAAGTGCATAGTCAACACTTGGAAACCTGTTATATGAATGAAACCATAATATTGAGTTATATATGTTTCACATATGTTTTCGAGATCTAACCCTTTTATCTAGTGAAACCTCTATCCTAGTGGATTCATTGCCAGCTCAGGGGTGGCCTCTCAGTGGTAGGAATATACACCAGACAGAGAGACAGTAGGTTGGGTGGAATGTTGCAGTCAAACCTTCTGTCACATAAGTTTACGAAGGACTAAATAAGTACATTTTTTGTTACCATGTTATTATTAATGGCAAGGTTTATAAGGATGCATTCTTTTGTTGTTGACTTATATGATTGGATGTGTAAAGTGTAGGTTTTGAATGATCTTTTATTGATGAATATATGTCATTATTTGTAGTTTCTCCTTTGGATCTTACTGTTATGGTAACGATATTCCATCAAAGATGTATAAAGTTGTTATTTTATGTAAAGTTGCAATATCAATCCACATTTGTATTATTACGATGATTCAATGAGTTTTGTGAATTATTGCTCTTAAGGGGTAATAACTACATTTTTAGTTACTATTGTTTACTAAATGATATAGATATAAATAAAGGTGTTTAAAATGTTAAAATTCATTAGTGGTATACTAAATGTATACATAGTATTCCATGGTTGTAAGGGATTATTATAGTTGAACTTGATGACAATAAAATACTCATTAGAATGATTTAAAGGCTTATATTTAGTCTAAAAGCTTTAATACTTTAGGGGAACTAGTTTAACATAAACATCATGCCAATTTTAAACTCTATCATGTTCTTTATTATATAGTACTTAGGAGGTAGGAGTCTTCAGGTAAGATTATGTTTTCAACTTCACACGTTCTAATGGATTATGTTAAGAGATATTGATACATTCATAAAGTTATTAGTATGTTGTGAAACTACTAGAAGAGTTTTAAGGAAACTTGTGATAATTGAGTAAAGGTAGTTATTATAAAGTAATGCAACATCTTATGTAGGAACAACTTATTGGTGTTAGGTTATGGTAAAGGGATTTTAAAAAGATATTAGACAATGGCTTTATGTTGTTAGTTGAATTTTTTTACATATTCATTGTACATAAGGATAAAATTGTTAGGAATGTACTTATCAATAAGTACACTGATTCAATAATCATGATGGCTAATGTATTGGTTGTTTGTACCAAGCTAAAGAAAAAAAAATTACACTCCATTTCCTCGAATAATGCATAAAGGATTTTTGGGTATGTTACATGTGGTATTATAGCGAGGTTACAACACTCGGGCCTATAGGGGCTCAGGATGAGGTAAGAGAATACAAAGTTGTTTAACTAAAAAAGTGATTCTACGTGTAAGGAGGAACAGATGAAGGAACGAATTCATCTTCAAATTTCTACAAGATGTAACCAATGAGATAGATTGAATACTGTGGCACAGTTGTTTGTGAGTTACAAGTAAGTCTTTTCATTATGTTTTATTTCCAAACCATTATGTTTATAAAATGACTAATGGAATTTGGGTTAAAGGAATATTCCGCAAGAAGTACTTATATTGCTCTAAGTTATGATAGACTAGGGTGTCTAGATGATAGGATCATAATTTTATGAGTTTATGAACAAATAAGATAAGATGTTTTGAATTACTGAATAGAATAACCACTGCAAATTGACATCATAGAAAAGAATGTAGACTTATCCTAAGATAAAATACTATAATCCATGAGAAAAGCATAATGATATTGTGTATGGTTGATCCTATAAAAGATGAGTATTTATATTTAGATGAGTAAGCCTAGTATAGTAGTGAAAGGAGAACTCAATGACCATAAATGAGTATGTGTACCTATTCCTAGGGGACCTGCCCCTTTATATACGTTAATTGGAAAACTACTAATGACTATGTTGTTTAGTAAATATTAAGATATGAATATTGGATGGCTATGATCTCATTAAAAAAATATATCATGATATTATGATGTGCGGGAACCCTGTATAAGAAGTTATATTTATAAGTTTTGTAAACAAGTGAAATAAATGGAAATAGTACATATTACTATTGAACGTACTCTACAAAAAAGATGACCCAAAACCCACGTATTGTGGTCCAAATGACCTAAAACCGCATAATGCGATCCAAATGACCCAAAACCAACATATTGCGGTCCAAATGACCCAAAATACATAAAATACTATTGACTTGCGCGTTGTTTTCCTCCTTGCACAATATCTTTGGCCTTGCGCAACATCCGCGATGCTGCACAGCTGACTCATCCAAACCGCCTTCCAACAAGTATGAATATTAAATTACGGTGTAGTGAGAAAATAATAGGTAATGATTCCTTGTGTGCTTACTAGGAAGACCATGAAAATTGGAGCAGCTATGATGTCGAGGAGAAATTCCCTGCTATGATTGAAAGGGAGAATTCTTTAACTCTTCTCTTGCTGATATGATTATAAATTTTAATTTTTTGTATGTATAAAAATTTAGCATAGGAATGCTAAACATGGAAGAGGTCAGATGGATGAAGTGGATATGCACTAGTTGGCACATTAATACATATTGTGTAGGGCATATATTTTATATTGCATATTTGTAAGATAGTTTACATATGCAATGGGCCACTTAAGATAAATGTTGTGATTGACCGTAAATGCAGACAAAATAATAATATGATCATGGATAATGAAGGATGACACCAAGCGGCAGAATTGATTATCAACTCTACTTTGCTAAAATAATTTTTCTTGGACTCAAGCAATAGAGCTTGAGTGGGAAAAAACAAATTCCTAGACTCAAGCAAGGGGATTGAGTGGAAAAGTGAAAGAGCCGATGATAATCAATGGAAAGACCTAGGCACACAATTTTAACATTTGCCGAAGGTAGGATGTTGTTTGATGTTTTTTTAGAAGGAAAAATTTTGACTAGCAATCAAAAGAGGAGTAATCTCAAAATTCTAAAGCCTCTAAGACCACGCATAGATTGGTGACAGATCTCGAGGGAGAGATATGTGTTCCACAAAGTATTGTTGAAGCACCAAAACCCATAAGAGAGTTTTGTGTTCAAAAAACTATTGTTGAAATCTTTTAATCCCAATGATATAACAATGAGACATATGTTAAGAACTCCCAAGTAACTAGGTTGTTAACTGCCCTAATGTGTGAATATTATGAATGTAAATAGTAATGAAATAATACAAGATTCACTCAAGGACGAGGATGAATGACGAATTGAAGTTATGAGAAAAATTCTACTAACGTGTGAATGAAGGTAATGTCTATCGCAAGCTAAGGACTAGCTAAAGTGTCCAAGTATTGGAGGTAAAGGGCGTCCTCCAAAAGATAAGTAAATTTGTGTGTACCTATGAATTCATTTGAATTATATTGAAAAATAATCATGTATTATGTCTCCTCATGATGATAAGAGTACAAAGTTCAATAACAAAGGATTGGAAGATGTTCCATGAATAGAAACAATGATGTGTTATAAAAGTAGTTATTGTTTACATTCTGATTTGAAATGAAAATAAAGATATGTTTTTACTAAACAATTATGAAAGACCTGGATTGGTTGCGTAAAAGCGCAGGTTGTGAAATAAGTACGAGCAATAAAAGACTTGCGAGAATCATGAAAGATCGAAGATGATTAAGAGTATCAAAAGGGAGATAATGAAGCAAAAAAAAGATACCTAAAGAATGACATGCAAAGGAACTCAAGAATGGAAGACAAGTTTTGAAGAATATGAACATCGAAGACAGTGTTATCTTTAAGGGGGAAAGAATGCAAAATCCCTCTTCTACCCATACTTTTTTTAATTAAAAATGTAAATGGTATACGGTTTTTGGTGACGATATCAAGGCCAAGTCCCCACTAGTAAACCTTGCAAGCATTGTTATTTGATCCCAAGTTGTAATTGTGAATTATATCCCTAGGAGACTAAAGGTTATGACGCAACTTAACGATGGGGCAACGAATCCAACTAGGGAGAGAAGTCTAGATGACGGGTAGGCCATCAGTTTTATGACAGATGTCATCGTAGTGCCTGAATCACTTAGGTGAACATTGATGTTCACTAAAAACCACTTTAGTTCTTAATTTATTGGTTAGTCCTAGAAAAGGATACCGAAGATACCATTACCCAGCGAAAGGAAGTAAATGACTCCTAAGACATAATGGGTAGTACTATGTTAACTTTTGCTAAGAGATATTAAGTAAAAATAAGGAATTCCTATGAATATACTTGACATCCTAGTCCCGATAGAGGATTCCAAGGGATTACTTCATTAAATCCTACCATCTAATAACCAGCATAAGCTAACTATATTGTCCTAAAGTAAGACCAATCAATATTTGCTATTATCTTGTTTCATGTAGAAATTGCAAGATAATGCCTTCAAGAAGGTTAAAGAGATAATATATATATATATATATATATGTACCATATTTTTATAAATATTATTAATACAATATAAAGACCAAAATTTGTCATCGTTTATTAATTATATTATTATTTTGTATTTGTACATATAAATAAAATTGTAAATAAATTACGGAAAGGTACATTTTATAAATGTAAACAATATATATTTATATATATTCAGTTGGATTTAAGGTGATATAGTTTAAATGACCGTATGCACCTCATCATATGATTCCATAAAGAAAGGGCGACGTTTTGTTTAAAGGGGAGTTAGAATCCCTATGTTTGAGTCGGCCACTTCGAGTAGTTAGTGTGTGTTTCACCATTACCGATATAACTACTTTGACTCTCCTTGGAAGCCAGCTATCCAAAAATATTATTGGACAAGCGACTGCTAGAGGGCATTTTAGCCATGTGTCCAAATATCTATCTTGGATTTTGGTGGGGATATTTGGACGGACTCTCCAATGTGATAAAATCGCGTATACATAGGTGGTCTGGGTAGAGAGAGAAAGGAGCCCTTTTGGGTTGGGAATTGAGATTTACAAATTTATTTTGAGTATGCATCGGATAAGGAGAGAGGGAGGCTTCTGTGATAATTTATGTGGTGCATGAGGTGAAAATGACGCTAGTAGTAGTAAATTTGGTGGAAATGTTAACACCATTTCTCTACGATATGAGGATAACGCCTCTGAAAATGAATTAATACCAATCCTTGCTATAGGAGGATAGAAAATCTCGACAATGGAGATAAGAGTTAGTAAGACACCTTGTCATCAATATCTGGTAAGTGATCTCTGTGAAAATCTCTACTGATTTTTGTTTGATGCTTTATTTGCTAAAGAGAATCGTAGTAAACTATCTCTGCATTTTTTCTGTTTGCTAAAATCTTGATTATAATGAAATCTGTCTCGATTATGATCCACATCTCTCTATGGAAGGTGATCCATGCATTGACACATTTTTCTAGATTACTCCTAACACATTCGTGTCTAGAATATGATTCACACCCCGGTCTAAGATGCATTCCACACCTCTGTCTAAAATGCGATCCATACTTTGACATATTTGTAGATTTCTCATAACTCAATCTTTTGATTGACCAATTTCGTATTTTAGAGACCTCTGCATAAATCAAACTCTGCATTACTAGAGCCATCATTTTAATCGACCTCTATCTTAGTTCGATAATACTCCCAACACCTCTACATGGGTGATTTGATAAAAAAAATCCACATCATGTATTTGAATATATTATACTGTATGATCATATCTTGGACAAAGATTCAGTATGTTGTGTTATCGTTGTGGTTTAGCTTAAAATCTCCACATTTATATATCTCTCGACCAAGACAAGGATCATGTATGTTATCGCTACTTTAGATGTCAAGATATTTGCATATAAATTTTGAACAGGGTTCCTATTCTAGGAAGTATAATCTCTATATACAGGTTTACTTTCAACCCTGGCCCTAAATTATTATGATATTGTTAGTTTATATTTTTGAGAGATTAGATTATATAGATATGGTTTCAAGAAGTCATTACTGGGAAAGGATGTTGATATTCTCCAGTCTTTTTTTAGGTTAGAATGGATGTTTAGAATTTTTATATAAAGGATGCCAACCTTAGTTGAAATCTTAAAGACTCTTTTCGAGTGTAAATGATGGAGGTAGGGTGTAGCCCTTGATCCAAATATAGAATTAAGTGTAAGGGTGTATAACCTAATAAAAATGAGATTACATTAAGTGGGTAAATGGGGAAGAAAAGACATAGCCGAAACATAGGAGGTCGTACAAATTACATGTATGAAAGTCTCAGGAAGTGCATAATCAACACTTGGAAATAAGTTATATGAATGAAACCATAAAATTGAGTTATATACATTTGATGTATGTTTTCCATATCTAACCCTTTTATCTAGTGAAACCTCTATCCTAGTGGATTCATTGCCAGCTCGGGGGTGGCCTCTTGGTGGCAGGAATATAAACCGGACAAAGAGCCAGTAGGTTGGTTGGAATGTTGCAGTCAAACCTTCAATCACGTAAGTTTACGAAGGACTAAATAAGTACCTTTTCTATTATCATGTTATTATTAATAACAAGGTTTATAAGGATGCATTCTTTTGTTGTTGACTTAAATGATTGGATGTGTAAATGTAGGTTTTTAATGATCTTTTATTGATGAATATATGTCATTATTTGTAATTGCTCCTTTCAATCTTAGTGTTATCATAATTACATTCCATCGAAGATGTATAAAGTTGTTATTTTATGTAAAGTTACAATCTCAATCCACATTTGTATTATTATGATGCTTCAATGAGTTTTGCAAATTATTGCTCTTAAGGGGTAATAACTACATTTTTAGTTACTATTGTTTACGAAATGATATAGAGATAAATAAAGGTGTTTAAAACATTAAAAGTGGTTAGTGGTATACCAAATGTATACATAGTATTCCATGGTTGTAAATCATTATTATAATTGAACTTGGTGACAATAAAATACTCATTAGAATGATTCAAAGACTTATATTTAGTCTAAAAGCTTTAATACTTTAGGGGAACTAGTTTAACATAAACATCATGCCAATTTTGAACTCTACCATGTTCTATATTAAATAGTACTTAGGAGGTAGGAATCTTTAGGTAAGATTATGTTTTCAACTTCACATGTTCTAATGGATTATGTTAAGAGATATTGATACATTCATAAAGTTATTAGTATGTTGTGAAACTACTAGAAGAGTTTTAAGGAAACTTGTGATAATTGAGTAAAGGTAGATATTCTAAAGTAATGGAACGTCTTATGTAGGAACACATTAGTGGTGTTAAGTTATGGCAAAGAGATTTTAACAAGATATTAGACAATGGCTTTATGTTGTTAGTTGAATTCTTTTACATATTCATTGTACATAAGGATAAACTTTTGTTAGGAATGTACTTATCAATAAGTACATTGATTCAATAATCATGATGGATAACATATTGGTTGTTTGTACCAAGCTAAAGAAAAGAAAAGAAAATTACACTCCATTTCCTCGAATAATGCATAAAGGATTTTTGGGTATATTACATAAACAAAATATATTTAATATATAAATATTAATAATAAACCAATAATTAAATAAACTAGTATGTAATGAAGAGACACCTTCATAATGAGAAGTCATGTTACAAGATTTCCCAAATCCGAAGGAAAAGATGTCATACTGGTTATTATTGATAGACTTACCAAATATAGTTCAATACAATTGCAAATCTAGCCAAATTGCAAATGTTTTCCTTCAGGAATTTCCTAAGGCGGCTATATTTTAAAAGTATCATAAATTCACCAGTTATTCCTAGAAAGAGTAATTAATATCCATACTACCTAATTAGTTTTGAGCTCTACCTATAATCTACAAGCAAATGGCCAAGTAGGGGTTTTGAATGAGTGCCTTGAAGGTTACTTTCATTGCTAAGATACCAACAACAATCATAATAGATTAAATGGCTAACCCTGAGAAAATGGTGGTATAGCACTTCCTCCATGCAACATCCAAGATGGGCAGCAAAATCATTATACAAGAATAAATCATAATGCATGTAATACTTGTTGTCTTTTTTCTACTTGCCAACGGACAGCACAATGAATAATATCCTTCAAAATTGGTACATCAAACACATCCCTAGTTAGCACTATCATACCTTTATCCTCATTATGCATGTTTGTCACCCTTAGTGCCATGTCCTCAAACTTTCCCACAAATGAAAAAATGTCGACAGGTGTTCAAAATTCACATTAAGACAATGCTTGGCATGGCAATATCATACATGCTCAATATGGAAAATTTTACTATATCATTTAAAAAGGAAAACATGTTTAGATGCTTGAAGCTTATGATATGAAAATAATGTATATACTATATAGTATATACCCAATATGACAATATACCCATTGACCTACTTTTGTAGTCATTTGTTGGACAGTAATAAAATTAATTTATCTTATATGATTATCTACTTTTTCAATACTCTTAAAGGGAAACTATTTTTGTGTTTCTAACAAAGCATCAGGCCTTGGATTCAACCAAACTTCAACTTAGCAAGATTAATAAATACATAAAAATATTCAAAATTTAGTCTCAAAAAATGTCCATGCACATCAATGTAAATATGAACACTTAGACACCAAATATGCAAATTTGTTGATTTATATTGCATGTAATGGTGCATATAGGAAAAATCACATTGAGATACATAAAGTATAAGTTCTGAGAGACATAAAATAGTTCTGAAAAATTAATTGATATACTGAGACATAATACATGAAAATTGAGGCTATAAATACATTGGGTAGACATCAATCATAGAGAGGACCCCATCTGAACTTTTCTAAGCCAGTGCCAAATCAAGTCTAGTAGCAGGATTCTAGGTAGGGTTTTCTGTTGAACTTTAGTTGTCATTGATGTCAACTAATGTCAAAGAGGACTTGATATTCCTGTGCCAGTTTGAAGAAATATATGATATCCACTTTGAAGAAGTATATCCAGTTGTTCCAATCTAAAGAAGCATATTCATAAGTACTTCAAACATATTGAGTTTGAAGAAGTACATAAGGAATACAATGAGAATATGTGCAAGTCTCATGTCCACCTAGCCATGTTACTTCAAGGAAATGTCAAGGAGATAGTTGGACAAGTTTTGGGTATGCGTAAGAGGATTGGAGACAAGAAGCGGTACAACTATTATGCAAGTCCCGAAAGTGTGCAAGATACACCAATCAGAAGAAATATGTAAGTTGTTGAAGCATGCAAAAGTACCAAGAAGAAACTAGCAGTTCAAGAAGTCAAGTGCACAAGTACCACAAGCGATGGTACATCAAGGGCGCAAGATCACACCACAAGGGCGCAAGTCCCACTAAGGAAAGAACTGAGTATGAACAATACCCACAAGAGATGACACCTTAGAAATGCAAAACATGACAAGTGGCAGAAGCATGAAGTGTGAAGCAAGGAAGAAGGGAAGCCACAACCAACTTGTGGACATCACCATCCATGCAGAACAAGTATAAATAAGAATTCGAGTTGGGGAATTTGGTAACCTTATGAGATGAATACTCGAAGATACATATTTAACAAGCTTCTTATTTTGGGGCATCAAGAGCTCGTTGAACCTGAACAACATGATCTAGTGAAGAGAAGAGTGCGCACAAACAAAAGAACATATTTGTTGATGGTGCACAGGATGATGTAATTTATCTATAACAGTTGCACGAAGATAGAAAGGTATAACTATAGAATATTCGAAAGTGTGTGAGAACATAATGGGATCGTAGAAAGCACATAGACAGTGATGCAGGAGCATCAGGGCCTAGGCAGGTCACTCGAAGTTGATCGACATGATCAGTCGACCAGGGGGAGTGTCGACGAACACTGGTAAGAAAGGAGAATGGTTATCGAAGTCAATAAGTGGAGTAGGAGTAGTTGATATGAGATCGACAGAAGGAGCGAAAGGTCGAGAGTCGACATGTCAAAGGTCGACAAACAACAGGGTTGCAGCAAAAGGTGTCATAGGTCGACAGGTGGTTGAACTGCGACACTGGCAGGTTTTGGGAAAGAGAAAAGCATGGCAGAAGGGGCGCACTGGAAAATCCTAAAGAGCGAAGTAAAGCCGATGGGTAAGTCGAAGGCTGATGGGAGATAGTATGGTTGCGGCGTAGGGACGACTACTGTAGTAGTTCCAGAGTAGTTCAGAAGTTGAGGCAAGTACTTGGTAGCAGTTCAGGGTTTCTAAGGAAGTTATGAGCAGTTATTGATGGTGGTTGGCCCATCACCACAGATGTCACCACATGAAGAGGTTGTGTAGCACAACAGAGGTCGTTGAAAACTGCAGGTCTGGAAGATCTGGAGGAGTCAGCCAGCAGAGGAAGAGTGTCTCAGGGGTTGGAGTGGACCTCGGGTTGAGCAGCAGAACAGCAACAAGGTAGAAGACCAGTGCACAGGCACAGAGGAGGAGTCACTCGGGAGTTTATCAGTAGATTGGAGAGAATAGTCATGCATCAACCAAGCATATCAGATATTAGATCCATAGCTTAGCGAGTGATTGCATTCAGCAGAGGCAGTGAGAGGGTGATGGTCGCACACAGAGAGAACACACATTTTACTTATGTATATTGTAATAGGCCGAGGAAGACATAGTTTAGTTGTTTACATTTCCTTGCAGTTCGCATTGTAATTCATTTGTGGAAGTAATAGAAGCCATTTTCTGGCATCCTGTTTACATCTAGCCCATGTGAACCTATGTGTGTTGTGTGTTATTAATAAGCAAGAAGGCCCGATTGACTGAACTTGCGCCAGTTGGTATTAGAGAAGAAGTATCCCGTGAGCAGAAGGATAGTCGATATCAGAGCTGGTTGTGAATCCAATGTTGATAAATTGAGTCCGTTGAGTCAGAAGAGCCTGCAAGTGCATTGAACAGCTCCAGCTACGGTTGGGTAGAGTTGTGCATGACTTGTGAAAGTCCGGTTACGATTGGACGAGTGGGAGTTTTAGCTGAGGTTGAAAATGGCTCATGGAGGTGTTAATGTCCAAGGATTTCGACGAAGAGTGCATGGCGCAGCAGTCACAGTTGATCGTGAAATGTTTGATGAGCTCATGTGAACGATTCGAAGATTGACTAGTGAAGTCACATCGATTAAGGAAAGTTAGAGACGTGGATGCATTGCCGATGCGGTAGACCACAGAGACGAGGAAGTCAAAGAGGTGGAAGCATGGAAAGAGGCGATCGAGAAACCTGAAGATAAATTCATTAAGATTCTGATGGAGTTGAGAATTTAGACAAAGATAGATGTGCGTACCTACTCAGGAAGTCTAGATCCAGAAGAATTGATCGACTGGTTCAGAGAGATGGAGAAATACTTCGACATAGAGCAGATCGAGGATCCTAGGAGGGTGAAGACTTCATGTTTGAGGTTGAAGGGTCATGCCTCATTGTGTTTGGACAATGTACAGGCTGATAGAGTCAAGAAAGGAAAGGAGAAAATCAAGTATTGGGGCAAGATAGTCGCCAAGCTGAAGGGGAAATTCTTGCCAGGGGACTATGTGATTTCCTTGTTCTGAAAGTTGTAAAAATTTCTACAGAAAGAGATGATTGTGAAGGAGTACACGAAAGAGTTCTATAGACTATTGATTAGGTCGGTACAAACCGACGACGAAGAAGAAGCTGTCACTAGATATGTGAACAGCTTGAAGTATGCGATATAGGATGAGTTGATCCTGTCAAGGTTCAGAGCGGTCAGTGAAGCGTATCAAATAGTTGTAAAGGCAGAAGAGAAACAGTCGAGCAAATCCACATGGAACATAGGTAAGATGACTAGTCATGGTGCGAAGACTGTTTCCGCAAAAGGCCAAAGTAGCAGAACCAGGAGAGAATCTGTCGAAGAAAATCGCCATACAAAAGGGACATCGACTAAGGAGAAGGCACAAGAAAACCGACACGCTGGTCAAGAGAACCACGGTTGAGTTGCGCATGGTCAAAGTGGTCCATCTAACAGAAAAGGATCTAATACACCAGCCATAGTCTGTTGCAAGTGTCGAGGAGTCAGATACAAGGCATATGAGTTCCTAGAGAACATACATGTTGCAGAGGAGTCGAAACTGAGACATCGAAGAGATGAGAAATTCGATGAGAGGGTAGAGTCGGCATCCGACAGCAGTGAGGATGGAAAAAGAAAAATTTGGGCCATGATGACTAGGAGGACGTTGGTTCAGGACGACCGACACAACGAGAAAGATCCACCGCAACGAAAGGCTATCTTTCAAGCTAGAGTGTGGATTAGCGATTGGTATTGCAAGACCATAGTTGATTGTGGCAGTACATAGAATTGTGTGTTGATAGAGGTAATAAGCAAGGCGGGTTTGAGATGTCGAGAACACCCAAATCCATACAAGATATCTTGGTTGCAGAAAGGACATCATGTCAAGGTAACCAGACAGTGCCTGATTAACTTCAAGGTTGGAAAGCTTGAAGATAGTGTACTATGCAACGTAATCCCAATGGACACATATCATCTGTTGTTAGGGAGACCATGGAAATATGATCGGAATATGATCTATGATGGTCAATCCAACACAATCACAGTGTGTAAAAATGGCACACAGAGAACTCTGAAGCCAAAGCAGGAGGATCAAGCTGACTGGAAGCAGGGCAAGAGAAACTATTGGGAGAAGCAAATGCTGATGTGCTCAACGAAGGAATTCCTCACAGAGGAGGAAAAGTAGTTAGTATGTTTTTCCAGCATTCTGAAGGGACCATGTGTTGAGAGGCCAACAATGGAGAGGATTCTGGTCGAAGTCGAAAAGATGCTCGACGAGTTCAGGAGCATAGTAGTCAACGAAGCACCGACGGAATTGCCACCGATGAGAGGCATATCCCATTAGATAGACTTGATTCCAGGATCGAGTTTTCCAAACAAGGAAACTCATAGAATGACTCTGGAAAAGGGTCAAGAACTCAATCGACAGGTCCCATATTTTTTGGATATAGGATTGATTAGAGAAATTCTAAGCCCTTATGCGATACCAATAGTATTAGCGCCGAGGAAGGGTGTAGAATGAAGGATGTGTACAAACTCTAGAGCTATCAACAAGATCACGATCAAGTATCGGTTTGCATTTCCGAGAATGGACGACTTGATGGATTGATTGAGTGGGGAGAGATACTTCACAAAGATCGACCTGAAGAGCGGTTATCATCAAATTCGGGTTAGAGAAGGGGATGAATGGAAAACAACCTTTAAGATGAAAGAAGGGTTGTATGAGTGGTTAGTCATGCCATTCAGATTGAATAATGCACCCAATATGTTCATGTGATTGATGAATGAGGTACTGAAACCATTATTGGGAAAAATTTTCATAGTCTACCTAGGCGACATCTTGATTTTCAGTCGAACCAAGACAGAGCACTTGGAGCATAGTCGACAAGTGTTGTGAAAGCTGTAGGAAGAAAAGCTGATGGTGAACCTACAAAAATGATTCTTCATGAAGGAAGAACTGGTGTACTTGGTATTTGTAATCTCGAGTAAAGGATTAGTGATGGACCCAGAAAAGTTGAAGGCAATATTGGATTGGCCAGAACCGACAAGTGCGACTGGAGTGCGAAGTTTCCATGGACTTGCCAGTTTCTATAGGAAGTTCATTCGGGGATTCAGTCTGATTTGTGAACCTTTGACAGAGTGCATGAGAAAAGGGGAGTTTAAGTGGACGGAAGCTACCCAGAGAGATTTCGACGAGTTTAAGGAAAAGGTCACTGAGAGCCCACTGTTAGCACTCCCAAATTTTGACAAAGTTTTCCAATTCGATTGCAACGTGAGTGGGATGGAGATTGGAGCAGTGTTGAGCAAGGAGGGCCAACCAATTGCATTCTTTAATGAGAATTTGGAAAATGTGAAGAGGAAATATTTGGTCTATGACCGCGATTTCTATGCTATTGGCCAAGCATTGAAGAAGTGGAGACATTATTTGTTTCCCAAGGAATTTGTGTTGTACACAGATCACGAAGCATTGAGGTACTTGAATACTCAGTCGAAGTTGAATCAACGAAAAATGAAATGGGTCGAGTTCTTCCAGGGATATACTTTCATGTTGAGACATAAGTTAGGAAATTCGAATAAGGTTGCTGACGCGCTAAGTCAAAGAGTTGCATTGCTAAACACGACGACAGTTTAGGAAATAGGAATAGAGCCAGTGAAGACAGAGTATGGGATCGACGAGGATTTTGTGAAAGCATGGAAGGCGAGTAGTGATCCATGGAGTGTCGATAGAACTCCATACTTGGATTATTTCATCCAAGAAGGATACCTATTTAGGGGACAACAGTTGTGTGTTCCCAGAGGATCGGTAAGAGAGAACCTAATCCGAGAACTGCAAAACGAAGGATTAGCAGGTCATTTTGGCATCGATAAGACCAAGGCGTTGGTTGAGGAAAAGTATTATTGGCCAAGAATGATGACATATGTCGGTAAGTGGGTACGACATTGTCGCCTTTTCCAGTTGGAAAAAGAGAGAAGTTGGAATACGGGGTTGTATACACCGTTACCAGTGCCAAATACCCCATGGGATCACCTGAGCATGGATTTTGTGCTAGGATTGTCGAAGATGCAGCAAGGAAGCGAATCAATCTTTGTTGTAGTCGACAGATTTTCGAAGATGGCGCACTTTATTCTGTGTCGAAAGACAAGTGACACCACAAGCATTGTTGTTCTATTCTTCGGGGAGATAATCAGATTGCATTGTTTTCTGAAGAGTATCACGTCGGACAGAGATACCAAGTTTATGGGACATTTCTGGAGAAACCTATCAAAGAAACTGGACAGGAAGTTGCAATTCATCTTGGCATATCATCTGCAGGTAGATGGACAGACTGAGGTGGTGAATAGAAGTTTGGGAAACCTTCTGAGATGTTTGACGATCGACAAACCCAAGTAGTGGGAGAACATTTTGGCGCAAGTAGAGTTCACGTACAACAATTCTTTGAATCGGTCGACAGGTTTGAGCCCATTCCAGATTGTTCAAGGACTAAGCCCATATGGAGTGGTAGATTTGGTCGATTTACCGATAGAAATGAGGAAAAGTGCAGATGCAAAATCATTCGTAGAGCATATGAAAGAAGTGCATGAAGATGTGCGTAAGCACATTGAGAAGAGTAATGTGGCATACAAATTGAGAGCCGACAGGAAGAAGAGGCTACAGTCTTTCAATGAAGGAGACTTAGTCTATGCACATTTACAGAAGGAGATATTTCAAATAGGAACATATGACAAGCTGAAGCTGAAGAAGATTGGACCATGTAAGATTCTGAGGAAGATTTCGGACAATGCTTATATGTTGGAGCTACCGAAGGACTTGAGCATTTCACCAATGTTTAATGTATCAGATCTGTACAAGTTCGAAGAGGGATCAAGCAGTAGAAGCACGGAAGTGTCGAATGTCAACTGGACCGTGTAGATTCAAGACCGACACAAGGAGGAAATCGCCGAAGTGTTAGAAGAACATGAAGTTGGAAGGATGCATAGTTTGCAAAGGAAAGATGATGATTTGTAGGAGGCCACATGGATTTTCGAAGAAGAATTCAAGATAATGATGGATCAGTCGAGTTATTTTTAACTTGGGGAGTCTGATGCAGGAGCATCGGGGCCTAGACAGGTCAGTCGAAGTTGATCGACATGAACAGTCGACCAGGGGGAGTGCCAACGACCACTGGTGTGAAAGCAGATTGGTTATCGAATTCAATAAGTCAAGCATTACCAGTCGATATGCGATCGACAGAAGGAGAAAAATGTCGAGAGTCGACATGTCAAAGGTCAATAGACGACAAGGTTGCAGCGAAAGGCATTGTAGGTCGACAAGTGGTCGAACCACGATACCGACAAGTTTTGGGAAAGATCCAACCGTGGATGAAGGGGTGGACTGGAAAATCCTAAAGAGCAAAGCAAATCCAATGGGTAAGTCGAAGGCTAGCGAGAGATAGTATGGTCACGACGTAGGGATGACTATTATAGTAGTGTCAGAGGAGTTCAGAAGTCGAGTCAAGTACTTAGTAGCCATTCTAGGTTGCTACAGAAGTTATGAGTAGTTATTGATGGTGGTTGGGATCACAACATATGTCACCACAGGAAGAGGTTGTGCAGCATTGAAGAGGTCGCTGACAACTACAGGTCTACATGATTTGGAGGATTCGATGAGCAGAGGAAGAGTGTCTCAGGGACTAAAGTGGAGCTCGGGATGTGCAGCAGAGAAGCAGCAGGTTAGAAGACCAGTGCGTAGGAACAGAGGAGGAGTCACCTGATAGTTGATCAGTAGATGGGAGAGAACGTTCATGCATCAACCGAGCACAATAGAGATCAGATCCATAGCTCAGTGAGCACTTTCATTCCGTAGAGGCCACGAGAGGGTGATGGTCGCACACAAAGAACACACACATTTTACTTCTGTATATTGTAATAGGATGAGGCCAAAATAGTTTAGTTGTTTACATTTCCTTGCATTTGCATTGTAATTGATTTGTGGAAGAAAAATAAGCCAACTTCTGGCATCCTGTTTACATCCAGTCCATGTGAACGTGTGTGTGTCATGTGTTATTGATAAGCAAGAAGGTACGACCGACTGACTGACCTTGCCCTACATAGTCACAGATGATCTAAGAAAGAGGTGCGAAGACTAACTTGAAGTATATCTTCTAATGCACAAATTAAAGTAGTTTATCTAATGCACTAAGATACAGTAGATGCATAGTAAAGGGTGTGCATTATGATAAGGATGATATGAGACAAGTGAAAAAAAAAGAAAGGCCTATCAAAGATGATGCATAGAAGGTCACGACTTATCTAAAGACTGTTGCACCATGACATAATAGACATATCTCAGAAGGTGCATAGACTCACCTGATACCGATGCACAAATTTGGAACAACAGTTCATCAGAATATGCACAGTGTCAGTTGAAGTTGCAGAAGCGTAGAAACAGAACAACGTACTAAACCTAAGCGCATCCTACCAAAGATGATGCAACAATACACTGGTTGTGAAGTATGAAGTCAAGTATATTTGGTTGATATGTTCAAGTGAATTTTGTGACACAAAGAAATGATTGCAATATCTCAATCTTATGGAAGGTGCACACAACAGAATGAACATTAGTTAATCTAAAGAGTGCACAGATCGGAAGAACAACAAAGTAATTTCTTCTTCTTTTATATCATAGCGATAGGAAGGGGAAAGGAGCAAGGGGTCAGTGCCTCCTTCCAGTTGAAGTTGGTAAATCAGGGAGTTGGTGCTTCCTCCAGGTCATTTCCTGTAAAACCAGGGGGTCGGTGCCTCCTTCTAGTTAGTGCTTCCATGAATGTAATCTTTATATTATAAGAGATCATTCTTTGGTTTTCTCCCGTTTGAGTTTCCACGCAAAACTATATGTGTTATTTGTATTGTGCTCATGTCATGATGAATGCTATTGTTTATGTGGATGCATAATCTAAGTTCAGATTAATCCATTAAGAAGTTAAAAATTGTTCATAACTGTTATAATATGGATTCACTCCCCCTCTCGGTATTAAGTAGATTCCAACAATTGGTATTAGAGTGGGTGTCTCTAGTAACTTAACATATGGAAGACAGATCCTTGTGTAGATATGGACAAGCAGGAAGGTATCTCCACTAACAGAGCACAAAGGTTTGATGGCACCAACTACACCGTCTAGAGGATGAGGATGGAAGTATATTTTCAATATCTCGGAGATGATGTCTGGCAGTCCATTAGGGATCGTTATAATGTCCCAAAAATTACACCAGTTGATCTAGTTGAGAAGAGACTGTATGAATGCAATGCAAGAGCCAGAAACAAACTATTATGTGGGTTAACAGACACTAAATTTATTTAGGTGATGTATTGTCCCTCAGCGAAGGATGTATGGGATAAACTCAGAAATGTCTATGAAGGTGACGAGAAAGTAAAGAAGGAAAAGCTGCATAATTACTCTAGATTGTATGAATCCTTGAAAATGAAAGGTGAGGAGAATATTGCTTCTTACTTCTTGCAAGTTGATGAGTTAGTGAATTCTATCAAGAGTCCTGTAGCTACTCTAGAAGAAGAATCAGTAGTACAGAATATACTGAGAACTCTGCCTCCAACATTTGACGCAAAGGTATCTGTGTTAGAAGATAAAGACAATCTTGCAGACTTAACAAAGGATGAGCTTCAAGGGATCTTGACTACATATGAGATGTGAACATAGAAAGAAAATCCTATCAAAAACGAAATGACCTTTAAAGCCACTAGAAAGGCTAAAAATGAACATGACGAGGACTCTTGTAATGAATCAGATGAAGTAGAGTCAAACTTCGTAAGGAAGATGAAAAGAGGACATGGTAAGTATAAGAATAAATTTCCTTTCAAATGTTTCATGTGTGGAGGGATAGGACACTTTGCTCCAAAGTGTCCATACAAGGAAGATGGAGATAGCGACAACGAGGAAGAAGCTAGCTCCCATGAATGAAATATGGTGTGCACTCGGGACAAATTTGATAATAGGAATAAAGTTCGAAAACAAAGGAAGAGTTTGTATACTAAGGAAGACAACAATTTATCCAAAGAAAGTGATTTCATCAATAAGCCAAAAGAGGTACTATTCATGGCCTTTGTAGAAGAAGAAAGGATAAGAGTTGTTCGTCATTCAAGAAGGACACACCAGTTGCGCAAAGAAAACCAAGATCACTGGATAATTATTTCTTTAGTGGATCCTTTAATACACCTTCAAAGCCTGTCATAGAAATTAAATCTGACAGTCAATCTGAAGAAGAAGAACCTGTAGAGGTTTATTGGGAAGGTGAACTAGTTAGTGCCCTGAATGAATTGAAGAAGTCAAGAAGGAAGAGTAAACTCTTACAATACCAACTGTTGAAGTATGAAGAATAGTTCAAGCAAGCTAAATAGTTTCAAGAATCTCTTGATAAATAGGTTCATCAAAAGGTGATGAACTATGAGAAACAACTAAATTGTAAAGTAGATAAGATCAAAGTGCTTGAAGAAGAGAAATTTGTATTGGTGACTTATTTGGAAGAATTGGCACAGAAAAATACGATGTTGACAAATCATATTGAATTAAAGGATAGAGAGATATCTCGTTTAGAAGACAAGTTGACCAAAATAAAGGGAAATAAACAAGTTCAAGATCAAATCATGAGTGTTACTCTTAATTGTGCACAATCAGGAAGTGACAAGGCTGGTCTTGAAGATGAAATGTTGAACAAATTCAAAAGTAGCACATCAATCCTAAATAATATTATGAATGATCAAATATCACCAGCAAAAAAGTCAGGAATTGGCTATGAAAAACCAACTGACATATTCTGTGACAGTAAGCAAGGTCCAAATTGAATGAAATCATTCAGGTATGATAATTCCTTCAGTAATTACAATTCTCTTCATTATACTACCAGAAGAAGGATTAATACAATGAAGTGTGCAAGGTGCAATTGCATTGGTAGTATTGCAAAGTATTGTCAAACTATGAGATGTTATGCTTGTGATGGCTTCGGACATAAAGCTATGTATTATCGAAGAACAATAAATTTCCCAGATGAAAACATGTTTCCCAAAATAAATCGCAATACAATGACCAAAAGAGAAGCTACTCGGGCACAATATCGAAATGGAAGTGCGCACATGAAAACATGGGTAAGGAAAACTTCTCAAGCTAGTGGAGAAGAATCTGACAAACCAAGTGTGTCTAAAGAAACAAGCAATTGCTACTTTTCTTGCTAATATGTAAGAGGTTAAGTAAGATCCTTGAATTCAACACAACAATCATTAGGAATTCAAGGAAAGTGTGCAACAGAAAACTAGGACACGAGATCCATATTGAATAAAATATATATTATTGAATTGATAAGATGCTTAACGCTTTACAAGAGCTCGCCTTTTATAAGGTTTGAGCATTTCTTAAGAAGGGTTACGTCCCTTCAATTAAACTAATTAATAATTTAATGATTAATTTGATACAATATTTAATATTCATAGCATTGCCGCTCCCTTTTAAAGAGCTTTGTCCTCAAATCAATGGTAATGAGGGATGTAACTGTCGAAATTGTTCTAATTCCCATGTTGCATCTTCTTCAGGAATATTTTTCCATTTTATGAGGTATTCTTTAATGACTCACGTTCTTAATCTCTTCTCTCTAGTAGCAATGATAGATTCTGGCTCGAATATGGTTCTTCCTTCTTCATCTAACAAGGGAAGTATTCTTTGTGCCTTCTGGTGTTGACCTATCATCTTTTTCAAACATGAAACATGAAATACATTGTGGATGCCACTTGTAGTTGGCAATTCCAATGCATATGCCACCTGACTAATCTTCTTATTGATTTGATATGGGCCATAAAAACGTGGAGCCAATTTATTTTTTCCACCTTGTTTAAGTGATAATTGTTTATAGGGTTGTAGTCTTACATATACCCAATCTCCAATTTCAAATTCTCGTTCTGTTCGATGTCGATCTTCTTGTTATCTCATTCTATTCCTGGCAGTATTCAAATTCTCTTTAAGTACTTGGACAACCTTTTGGTTTTCTTCTAAATGGTCATTTACTGATGCGACCCTTGCTTGGTTGGTGATGAAATCCTTCCATTTTGGGGGTTCATATCCATATAGGGCTTGAAATGGTGTCATTCTTGTAGATGTATGATAAGTAGAATTATACCACCATTCCGCAATATGTAGCCATTGGAACCATTTATTTTGCTGATCAGTTACAAAACAATGGAGGTAGGTTTCTAAGCATTTATTGACAACTTCTGTCTGTCCATCTGTTTGGGGATGATAAGCTGAGCTCATGTTAAGAGACATTCCAATTTGCTTGCAAAACTCTCTCCAAAACTTCCCTTTAAAATTGGAATCCCTATCACTTACTATAATCTTCGGAAAACTTGGCATCCCTATCACTTACTATAATCTTCGGAAAACCATGTAATTTGTAGACATTTTTACAAAAAACTTCGGCTGTTTCTTTTGCCGAGTCAGTTTTCTTCACTCCAACAAAATGTGCATATTTGGTTAGCCTGTCTACCACAACTAGTATTTTGTCTTTTCCATCTGATATGGGTAGACCTTCAATGAAATCCATTGAAATTTCCTCCCATTTCTTGTTCGGAATATGGAACGGATGGAGTAACCCCAGACTTGAGATATTCTCAGTTTTATTCCACTGACAAATGTCACAATCTGCAACATACTTGTGAATGTCAGCATACATACCCTTCCAAAAGAATGATTGCCTTGCATTATAGTAGGTTTTAAAAATTCCTACATGACCAGCGGTTGGGCAATCATGTGATTCTTTAAGCACCTTGGTCTTAAAACTGGAATTGGAACTTAAGTAAATACGTCGTTTGTACCATAAGAGTTCATTCTTCCATTCAAACTTCGGATACTGATTTATGTTGTTAATTATGGAGCAAACCTCTAAATTCTTGGCATATTCCTTACGAATTTCGTCCAGAAATTATGGGATCACCATGGATATGGCGTAGACTTGTATCTCTTCATCTTTCCTTGATAAAGCATCAACTACTACATTGTCCTTCCCTCTTTTATGTAGTATCTCCATATCGAAGGTAGAGATTTTCTCTATCCGCTTTTGTTGCTCGGTTGTTAATGTCTTCTGCTATAACAAGTGTTGTAGACTATTATGATCTGTTCGGATTAGGAATTTACTTCCCAAAAGGTATTGTCGCGATTTAGTTAATGGATGCATGATGGCAAGCATTTCCTTGTTGTATGTAGACTGTAGGTATTCTCTTTTGTTCAACTTCCTGCTTTCAAAAGCGATTGGATGACCTTCTTGCATTAGCACAGCTCCTATCCCAAACCCTGAAGCATCACATTCGATTACGAATGGTTTTGCAAAATCAGGTGTTGCCAAAACGGGAGTTGAAGACATAATTTGTTTCAACATTTCAAAGCATCTTCTTGCTTCATCATCCCATTGAAAAGAATTTCTTTTTAGGAGATTTGTTAGTGGGGCAGTGACATGTGCATAGTTCCTGATGAACCTTCGATAGTAACCTGTTAATCCCAAAAATCCTCGCAATTTTGAAACATTCTTTGGTTCGGGCCACTCCTTCATTGCCTGGATCTTCTTTGGGTCCACCTTAACTCCTTCCTTTGAGATTATATGACCAAGATACTCCACTTCTTGCTTCCCAAAGGTGCATTTTTACTTTTTTGCATAGAACTGGTTTTCCTTCAGAAGAGATAGAACCTCTTCTATATGCGTCAAATGTTCTTTCCATGTCTTGATATATATAAGGATGTCATCGAAGAATACTAACACAAATTTCCTTAGGTATGGCTGAAATAGTTCATTCATAGTTGCCTAGAATGTGGCAGGGGCATTAGTTAACCCAAAAGGCATTACTTTGAATTCATAATGTCCTTCATGAGTTTGGAAAGCAGTCTTTGCGATATCCTCTAATCTGACCCTGATTTGATAGTACCCTGACCTTAAATCGAGTTTCAAAAAATATTTTGCGTCATGAAGTTCATCCAGCATGTCATCGATGAAGGGGATTGGAAACTTGTTCTTAATTGTTATTTTGTTTAATCCTCTATAATCTATACATAATCTAAACGATCCATCCTTATTCCATACTAGTACGACTGGAGCTGCATAAGGGCTTCTACTCTTGGTGATGACACCACAATTCAGTAGATCTTGAACCAACCTTTCTATTTCTATTTTGTGGTGGTGTGGATACCTATATGGTTTAACCTTGACAGGATTTGACCCTGGTTTTATCTTCATTATGTGTTCTATACGCCTTTCTGGTGGTAGCTGCATGGGTAAGTCTTGAAATATGTGTTCATGTTTCTGGAGTAATTTTTGGATTTCCTTTTTGAACTCATTTGGTTCCTCCTCTTTTCCTTCCAGTTGATGACATTGTATTACGTATGCAGATGCCCCTTTTCGAATGATTTTTTCCATTTCCCAAGATGAAACTACTCGTGTGTTTGGTGGATGAAAACCATATAGCTTAAAAATTTTCCCTTGCCACTTAAACTTGATGAAATGCTTTTGATGATTGGCAGAATATGTTCCCAATGTTTGTAACCATTGGACTCCAAAAATGATGTCTACTCCTCCCAACGGTAAGGTGTAGAGTTCTGATTCCAGTTCGAAGTCTTGTATTTGAAGTCTCACCTTGTGGCACTTTCCAACTTTTTTGATCTTTTTGCCATCTGCAACCATCACCTTCATGTCTGGAACTCGATGTACGAACAACTTGAGTTTTCATGCCACTCTTATATCAAGAAAGTTGTGAGTGCTTCCAGTGTCTACTAGCACTGTAACATTCTCATTTTTTATATGCCCTTTTAACTTGAGAGTCTGTGGTTGACTAATGCCTGTCATGGCTGCTAGGGAGATTTTGGGGTTCTCGTCGTTCCCGGCTGCCATATTTGCGGTTTCCTCCTCTTCATCTTCTGGCTCTTCTTCTTCTTCTTCTTCTGATTCACTATTCTCCTCTGCTTCACAAGTATATAATTTCTTTGAGTTGTCCTCGGGGCGACACCTATGTTTAGGGTTCCATTTGTCTCCACATCGTCGACATTTTCCTTTCCTCATGCGTTGATTCTCGAGGCTATTCCTATCGTCCCTTCCAGGTGGAGGGATGTATTTGTTTGTATCATCCTCTGGAGTCGACTGGATGTTTCTTTGTGAGTATGACTTCCCTTTATTTGATTGAAAACTATCAAATTTGGCCTCGGCTGCTTTTGCTTTTCGTCTTGCTGCCTCGACATTTGTTATGTCATGCATTTTAACTCTTTTTGTATGTATGGTTTTAGTCCTCCTAAGTAGGTTTCCAACCGTTGTTTGTCGGATAGCCCAAATACTCTGGTAGCGAGGGATTCCCATTGATGCGTGAATTCTTCGACGCTTCCCTTTTGTTGTAATCTGGTAAGTTTTGAGAAGAATTCATCTTCTGTAATTCCTTGAAACCTTTTTAAGAAATCATTCTTGAATAAGTTCCAAGTGTATGCGAAGTTGTCTCCCTTCCACCACATATACCAGTTGTAGGCATATCCTTCAAGGTGCATTGAAGCATACTTGACCTTTTCTTCGTCCATTGTAATGTTATATATGTCAAAATACTCTTCTGCTTTATTCAACCAAGCGATGCATTGGTCTTCTCCTCCATTATATTTCATCATCTCTATTTTTTCTCTTGGTGGGTACATTACGAATGGTTGGTATTGAGTACCTTTCATCCTGTTGTGTTCTGGTGACTCAGAATTGGAAGATGGAGTAACCGACATATCCAAGCCATGTTGTTTATGATTTTTTTCCTCATCATTCATTTTTTGTAATATCTCCTCGATACCTTTCTGGCTCTTAGTCACTTTTTGATCTAACATTTTTTGTTCCTTCCTTATAATGTCGAACTTGTCGTCTATTTTTTGCTCCATTACCTGAATGACTTCATCCTTAATTTCTTTTTTAAGTGCTTCTTGGCTCTTGGTGATCATTTCCTTGAAGGTTCGAAAATCCTTCTCTATTTTCTCCATTTGGGCTTTTAACTCTGTCGTCATGCTTCTTAGGTGTGGTGGTGAATAATTAGACACAATTTTGGTTTAGGAGGGGTGGAAAATGAAAATGAGGAAAAGTGGAATTACTATAATTTTTGGTGTGGTTAAAATATATATATATAATAAATATTATATTAATATATATATATATTGTTTTGATTTAAGGATTTTTTTAATAAAAAATCAATATTAATTATATAATATTTTTTTTTTTGAAATTAGGGTTAGGGTTTTTTTGATGAAGGAGTGCTACGTGGAGGCCGAGCGGGGGATGGATGAGAGGTGGACAGGGGAGCACGTAGGCGGAGAGTGGAATGGTGGGAAGGTGGCATGGCGTGGAGTGAGGAAGGGGTTGCAGTGGACGAGGGACGAGGGCGGGAGGAGCAGATGGACGGCGAGGGTAGGACGAGTCGAGAGAGGCGGTGGCGGGAGCTGGTGGAGAAATGCGTGGGGCAGCAGATGAAGGGCGTGGATGGAGATGGGGAAGAAGGATGTGGTGGCATGAGCAGGCAGCGGGAGTAGCTGGTGGAGGACGATGTGAGTATAGGCGTGATGGAGAAGGGAAGGTGTGGGGGTGGTGGCGGCGGTAGAGGTGGAGGTGGAGTGGCGCTGGAAGAGAGGTCGCGGAGGTGGAAAATGGTGTCAGAAAATGGGTGTGGCGTGAAGCAGTGTGGATGGGCCGAATGGAGAGAAAGGAGGATGGATGCAGTGGGTGGTGGGGAAATAGGAGCAGCGAAATGGAATCCTGAGATGAGAGTGGAGGACGATCCCAGCTGGAGCGTGGAGCGTAGGAATTGATGCCGAACGCGGCTCTGATACCAAATGAAACAGAAAACTAGGACACAAGATCCATATTGAATAAAATATATATTATTGAATTGATAAGATGCTTAACGCTTTACAAGAGCTCGCCTTTTATAAGGTTTGAGCATTTCTTAAGAAGGGTTACGTCCCTTCAATTAAACTAATTAATAATTTAATGATTAATTTGATACAATATTTAATATTCATAGGAAAGTGTTAGTGAAGTATTGCAGTTAGAGAATACTTAAAGTTGGTTGCATTAATGTTATGTTGCAAAAGGATATGCATGTATTTTCAAATAGCTGTTGTGATGTGTTGTAGTTAAATTGCCACACAAAGTGCACAAAAATGATACAGAGTAAAGAAACATTCAAATAAGCATTTCCAATAAGAAGCATGAATCTGCAAAGATACATAAACAAAACTTGTATTATATTCAAAAATTATGTTTACAAAATGCATGAGTCCTCTGTTGCTGAGAACATAGTTGAAAAAAAAAAGAGGAATCATGCCGAGGCAAAACAAATTGAGGTCATATCATGCAAAATTGAGAATTACGGGGGTAATTCCAAGCCGCAATTCAAGGTCTATATTCGTATCATGGTTGGCTAGTTGATTTGGAAGTCGAAGTTCCAAATCCATTTAAATCGGATCAATGAATTCAGAGCTTGGATGTAGAGGATATAGTTGCAGAGTTATAGATAACAAATTAATAGTAGATTGCTCAGCCTGAATCATGTTCAACATATCGAAAATCTATTGTCATTGCTGCTCTAGAAATTCTGCTCGCTTTCCCAAACAAGACAATCCCTCAACATTGCTATGATTTACTTGTGAATGAACGTACCAACGGTTGAACTCATACTTTTTCATTTGTCCTTTCTAAATCCCCATGTCCACTCTCAATCATGTGAACTCTGCCTGTTGCGACTGAACCGCAAGGCGCACACTATGAAGAGAATCATTAAACCTTTGGAAGAAGGGATACATGATGAACGTCTCAAGGAAAACAAGACATATAGAAAGCAAGGAGACATAAGAAAAAGGGTGATAAACTAGACAATTCACAACTTTCTTATAGAATCGAAAGGAAGTTGTTCACATGCATGAAAATTAAGTTGAAGGGACTTGGATTTAATGACATTCATATCCGTGTGACTTGAAGCTAGTTATGGAGACACCAAAAGTAATTGCATGAGTTAATGAATTTGGGAAAAAGGACAAAAAGAGGAAATATATTTCATTGTTCCATGCAACTGGAATGATGTTTCCCAAAAGGCTCAAGTATGAATTTGACATATCACAATTTCCACACAAATTGTTTATCACATTGCTTTATTACCAAACTACCTAATAGGTGGAAATATGTGTGAAATATTTGGTTGTCATGGTGAGATATGTGACATTAGGAAAGTTATCAATGATCTGTCATAGCACAATAAGTACGACAAAAAGAATATTTATACATAGGAAGAAATCGACGGGAAAGATAGTGGAAAAACATAAGCAGATGGGATTCGACATTCCATAGTAAACACAACAAGAAGATGGCATGGAAGATTGCACAAGGAATTATGAAAGAATGATGATTGATATGACAGGAACAGAAGATCAAGATAGAAGGATGATATCAATTGTACAGGGGGAGCTTATCCAAGACTATTACAGAGATAATATGTAGGGTGCTAAGTAACTCAAATCAGTCTAGAGACCCTAGCAAAAGAATGGAGCATGAAACAAGGGGAGTAGTCCCAGCAAGTAGATGCTCAAAGGATAACAGAAGAAAGGAGAAACTATAATTGTGTAGTGATGGAACCTCTTTTCCATTTATATCAAAGGGGGAGAATTTTCATGAAACATGTGATCAACACAGAGACGAAAAGCAGTTGAGAAAGTTCATGAAGCATGCAATCCGCTCAAGAAGAAAGAACACAAGGAAGAGCATTGACAACATGATGCAAAGATGAGTAAAATATCAAATTGACAAGAACAAAGGGTGAGTACACATACGGGGAGTACTACAACCAACACAAATGAAGTGGACAATTTCATGAGATGATTATACACAACTTCATGAGGTATTTACGTTAATGCCAAATGGGGAGATTGTTGAACTTTGGTTGCCATTGATGTCAACTGATGTCAAAGAGGACTTAGTATTCCTATGCTAGTTTGAAGAAATATATGAAATCCACTTTGAAGAAGTATATCTAATTGTTCATATATAAAGAAGCATATGCAAAATTACTTCAAGCATATCGAGTTTGAAGAAGTATAATGGAAATAGGACAAGAGCCAACCAGTTTGGGAGGTGTTGGGGGGGGGATATGTCGATGGTTATTGTTGTTTCAGGAGTATGAATTTGATATTGTCATCAAACCAGGTAGACTGAATGTTGGACTAGACCATCTGTTGAGGTTGGAAACAGGAGAAGAACCAACCAGTTTGGAAGATAACCTCCTAGATGCATCTTTTTGTGGTAAGAATGGTTGATGAATATTTTCAAGATATTGTAACATTTTTGCCTATAAGTACAGCACTAGAGGGATATACAACTACACAGAAGAAGTAGTTAGTTGTTAAATCTGTGGATTACTCGTTGATTTTTGGTCAGTTGTACAAGTTGGGATTGAATGAGGTATTGCATCGCTATGTTTTGGAGCATGAGCCACCAATCATCTTAGCCGAGGCTCATGATGGATTTGCGGGAGGCCATTATACAGGTAAAGTTACTATGTAGAAGATATTAAGAGCCAAACTATGGTGGCCTACCCTTCACAAATATGCGAAGGAGTATTGTTAGAACTGTGATGTATGTCGAAGAATTTGAAAGCCATCAAGGAGAGATGAAATGCCCTTAGTTCCTCAAGTTACATTGCAAGCCTTTGAAAAGTGGGCTATTGACTTTGTGGGTCCCATCAACCAACCAGGAAGAAGGACTGGTGCAAGGTATATTATTACTACAATTGGCTATTTTAACAGATGGGATGAAGCCACACAAGTAAGACACTGTAGTGATGTGACTGCCACGAAGTTCATGTTTGAGAATGTTGTTACCAGGTTTGGTTGTCCTTGATTTTTTTTAACTGATCAGGGTGCACATTTGTAAATAAAACTATAGAGGCACTTATAGAGGAATTTTAGATTTATCATAGGAAAAGTACTCGATATCACCCACAAACGAATGGGACTGTCGAAGCATTCAATAAAATCCAGGAACATGCACTAACGAAAGTTTGTAACGTTAACCACAACAACTAGAATTTGAGAGTTACTACATTATTATGGGCATATATAACAACATGTAAGAAGTTGATAGGCCAAACACCTTTTAAGTTGGTATATGGAGAAGAAGTTGTGATGACTATGGATTACATTGTCCCAAGTTTAAGAATTGTTGCCTTCACCGGCATGTCTGATATTGGTGTTGTCAAAGAAATATTGTCGTAGTTACTTTAGCTAGAAGAAGACAAGTTCATTGCAAGATTTTATCAACAAGTGCAAAAAGATCAAGGAAAAGCATGGCATGATCGCCACATCACTAAGAAGAATTTTCAGCGAGGAGACTTAGTTCTTCTCTGCGATTGTAAGTTTTGCAAACACCCTGGCAAGTTAAGGATGCATTGGCTAGGTCCATATGTTATCAACTATGTGACAAAAGGAGGCACAGTGCAGTTACAAAAATTGGATGGTGAAATCCTTAAAGGATTGGATAATGGGAGCTGGCTAAAGCCCTACTATGATAGTTGTGGCTCGTCACAGTAAAGAGATTTGATACAATGGTTGTACAGAAAAATAAATAAATAAATAAATTACCTATAGGTGTCTTATAGAAGCCCCAAGTTTTATTTTTGTCAAGGTTTTCATGTCGATGTATAGGTGTCTCAAACATTCTGGGAAACCTCAAGTTAAATTTGTGTCGCAGTATTTTTCGTCAAGGTTCTCCCAGCTGAAGTCTTTTTTCTTCAAGCTAGGTAAAATAGAGAGATACTTTTGGTCTTCTAGATTAGGGTTAACAACAACCTTGTAGTATCTTAGCTTCCTTTTAACCTCTAAATCCTTTTTGCCCCACGTTTTCTCTTTAAACTTAGATGCAATAGCACTTTTAATGTTATTGATATTTTGCAAAGTTGCATTTTTGTCTATCTCGCAAGGAATTAACGAGACCATGTTATATTTATGAGAACCTTTCTTGAGATGCAAGCAATCCCAACTAGATTTTAAAGCAATTTTAGGGAGTCTATGATCTCGCATGCCATTTATCTTGCACTTGTACATTAAATACCTTGTCATAATGATGCTCTCTATAGGGGGGAGTGTCTTCTTTTATAAGAATAATAGGATAAGGCATATTGCTTTTAATTCAGAAGTTATATGTGATCAAATGCTTATGTATTTTCTCGATATTTATCCATGATTATCTAGAGATGCTACACTCCCAAACTTCACAACCATACAAGATAATGGGAGTGACTAGGGTTTCAAAGAAGAACTTCCTTTTATCCCACCACATCATAAGGTGTGTTGATTTATTGTTGTTATCAAGAACAAAATAAGATTTCCACTCTCCATTAATAATTTTCTCAATGCCGCAGCTCCATTGAGGTTATGATGGATTTCAATTCTGAGATACTTATAGGAAGAAATTTCCTCCAATTTGTTATTGTCATATAGAAAGTTATCATAAGTGACCTTCTTGGACTTGATAATCATTACTTTTGTTTTGTTAGTGTTAACAGTCATGCAGGGCAGAAATCCTTCCAAATTCTCAATTGTTTTGGACATCTTGCCATAAAAGCAATATCATCAGCATAAATCATAAAAGCAATATCATCAGCTTAAATCCGTAAAGAAGAAAGATGATATAGAAGAAGAATGATATATATAACTCGATATACTTTACTAAATCTCAAAAGAAATACTTACAGTTACGAACGTATATAGCAAACACACACTCGGGAAGGTACGCACACACACTCACGGTAACGTATACTTCACAATCACTCACAGTAAGGTATTAGGACATAGTCACACAAAAGAAGCATGTATTAGGAAGGTATCAGCACACAATCACATAAATATAGACTACAATCACACATAAATACCCAAACATTTATTGCCTGTCCTCGTGAACTTTATTTACGTAGTATGAGTTCAGTAGGACAAGGGCGAGTTACTGCACGTAGGGGCAAAGCACAGGAGTGAATTGAAGCAGGAAACACACAGATAATGCCATTAAAATCACCAGAAATGCGGCTCTTTGTTGAACCCAGTTATTGTCCAAATCGTCCTCTCGTTCTTCACTGTTGGCAATAGGCATGGACAAGGCAGAGAGCCCTTCTCTGAGTTGTCGTCGGAGTTGTCCTCTGCGGTTGAGAAGGTTGAACTGCAAAATGAATATAAGACAGAGGCCGACAATAATGGATGCGGAGGAAAGCCCAGAAACAATGATTGGATTCCACCAAACCTGACAACCCCTCCTCCGCTGCCCAGCAAAGACGGCATTGAATATCGGTACCTGAATCATGGCGTAAATAGTTAAAGAGGTGTATATAACAGCTGTATAGTTGGCATATGCTGCATTTAATTGTAAAATCTGCCCATTCGAAGATACAGCTAGAGCCATAGCTTCATTTAAGTGTGAAATCTGTGCATTTGCAGACGCAGCCACAGAAAATCCCAGTAGTATAGCAATAACGTCTCCGGGAAGCTGATTGGTAAGTAACATCGAACCAATAGCAATGATGAAAGGAACGATTTCTGGCCTCGAGAATACAACGCTTCGGTTGCCGTAACCCTCTCTTCCCAAATTGATGGTTTGTTCTGCCATGAAGAACCTGATTTGCCATATAATTAATAAAACATGCCATAAAGGAGGGACAGAAGAAAAATAATTTACATATGATGAAAATCAGCATAATATACCTATTAATCAGGATGAGGCCAACCGAGATCTGAATAGACAGTCTGCAACTTTTCTAATCTTCAAAGCGAGGAATTATGTCGGATGGAAGAATTCTGTGACATCCAAGGGCCTCTCGGTCCCCTTTTATAGCAACCTTTTCAGATACATTGATTATGTGTACTCCTCGGGTCCATCGTTTGACGATTACATATCATAATATTATAAAGCACACAGTTCATGCTCTTTCCTACTTTATTGTTACTGTACATTGACAGTAACAATGAGTTCGTCAATGAGCCGATCAAATCTAAAAGAGAGCAAGTGTTCGATCTGCTCTTTTCTAGGAAAGAGCATTGTATGCTCTTTCCTACTTTATTGTTACTGTACATTGACAATAACAATGAGTTCATCAATTAGTGGATCAAATGTAAAAGAGAGCAAGTCTTCGATTTGATCGGCTAATTGATGAACTCATTGTTACTGTCAATGTACAGTAACAATAAAGTAGGAAAGAGCATACAATGCTCTTTCCTAGAAAAAAGCAGATCGAAGACTTACTCTCTTTTAGATTTGATCGGCTCCTTGACGAACTCATTGTTACTGTCAATGTACAGTAACAATAAAGTAGGAAAGAGCATGAACGGTGTGCTTTATAATATTATGATATGTAATCGTCAAACGAGGGATTCTTAACTAGTGCTGGAATTTTATTTTATTTCTGCTTTTCATAATAAATAATTTTTTGGCCTCCGGAACATTTATATGCCTTCACATCATTTTTCAACAATGAAGTTTTATTAAAACAATTTTTTTCAATGATAATGTTTTTATTAAAAAAATTAATTTTCAATCATGTTTTTAATAAAATGTTTCGACTATAGTGTTTAATTTCATTTGTCTACCTTCACACGATTTTTCAACAATAAAGTTTTATTAAAAAAAATATTTTTCAATAATCATGTTTTTATTAAAAAAATTAATTTTCAACATTGTTTTTAATAAAATGTTTTGATTATAATGTTTAATTTCCAAATAAAAGATAATATGATGTTTATCGAAATAAAATGTCAAAACGGTTAGGGCTTTAAATCTCAATAGCATATACTAAAGGAGTTAGGGCAGGGCTATGAAGAATTTGTATCATTGAAAGGGGGGGATGTCCTTCCTTTTTTTTGTGTCTGCTTCCACTTTTGCTTCCATCAAGCACTTTTGCTTCCATCACTAATTCATGTTGGGGGGATCCATATTATGTGTTCAGCCTTCTACCAGTGGTGATAGCCACTATAAAGGCCACACTCCTACAAGAGGAATCAGAGGTACTCGCCTATCTTATTGCTTGCTCACTCACGTTTTGGTTCTCTAGGAGACTGAGATGAAAAGAGCAAGTTTGACCCAAGAATGAGAACCTCCTACCCAATTCCACGGGTATTGATATTGAGAAATACAATCAAGAAACACTAACATGAGGAGGAGGAGGAGGAACGAGAATGAATTCTTCTTCGTCACTGAATCTGTTTCGGTCCTCATTGTCTCCATGGACACGTTTTGCAGATGCTGATGTACTACTCCATCACTCCTCATCTGAATAGGGAAGGGGATCAATGGAGAAGGAGGGATTGAAATATTTAGAGTACATTGTTAATGGAAAACATGGGTACATCATCTTAAAATGCAATTTTGTTTAAAAAAACAGAACAATTTAAAAAAAATTAGAACAATTTTAAATTTATCAAAAAATGAAGAGGCATCTGACTAAAATTTGTAATAAGCAAATCTCACAAGAGATGGATGTACCCCTTCTCCATCAAAGGAGATCACCTTGAAGCTACAACCTACAAGTCATAGTTGGGACTCAGGGAATTCTACAGAAATGGGTGTTTGAAATTGATTATGGGTCTCTGCAATACTTCCCTCATCAAAGGAGTGATTTAGATTAGGATCCTACTAAATTCTTCAATTCCAAGATTACAATGAGTTGCAGACAATTATTCACAATGTACATTACACTTTGTCTCATCATGATTAATAGGTAATGTATATAACCTTTTTAATCATCTCATATATTATCATCATCTTGACATTTACTTCTGACAAACTATATATTTGGGTGGAGATTGCATACATTAATGTTAGAAAAAACTATATAGCAATATATGATTTTTCCCTTATTAATTCTAACTTTCATATAAGAAGTGTAATTTCGATAAAAGGTGTCCCTATAATGGATTAAATCATGATATCTAGTCTAATGAATGTAGGCCAACATCCTCTTAATGGGAGACTTTAATGCTCGAACTTCAAGTAACCAAGCTATTCTTTTAAGCATTTATTCCAATCATAATCCTATTTGGTTAGATGAAGACCTTCTTTTAGCTAGCGGGTATAAAAGAAGTTTTGAAAATCTAGGTGAAATTTGTTCGGTTATGTCCTAATCAAACTCTCTAGTGCTCAAGATCTTATAATTTGCAATAGTCTAATGAAGTGGCCAAATTCTGGCAGGATGACTTGTATTCATGGTCTTGTCAGTAGTACTGTCATATATTGTATTATATCTTATATCCATTTATACAACAAAATAATAAATTTTGACATCTTAAACAACCATGAACCTGACCCAGATCATATACCTTTAATTTAACTCTTAGTTTTGTCATGCAAAGTGATTTAAAAATGAATTTGTTTCCTCTATCATGTAAGGATAATATAAAATACATATATCATAATTTTACTAAGTTTCCCTCTCATCTACCATTAACAAGTTCTCTATCAAAGTTTCGAGTAACAAGGGAAATAGAAGAACAAACCGTTAGTATGATAAAGAGTGTAAAAAAGAACAAAGAGAAATTAAGGAATCTAATGACGAGTCTTGAAAGTTGACAAAATAAATATGTACAAAGACCTAATTAAAACAAAAAATGTACCAAATAAATCAAAGCCATGAAAAGATTTTACACTTCTCTAAGATAGCTTCTAAGAAGCTCTAGAGCTAAATTCTAACTTGCGAAACAAAATAAAATAATAGGATTTCTTTGAAGGACTAAAAATCCTATCTTAGACATATTTACGAATCCTCGGATGTCATGGATAATATTCAAGCCCTCCTTAGAACATAGCAATTTTTTTGTTAGAAGAATTTTTTTGGGATTAAGTGCAAAGTAAATGGAAAAGATAAAGTCATTAAAGGATATCAAGTAGAAATCTTAAAAATTGGAGGGCCCATCCTTATCCCTTACACCCACAATAAGGAGATTTCTTTTTTGTTAGAAGACAAATTTTGGGGTTAAGTGCATAGTAAATGGAAAAGATAAAGTCATTAAAGGTTATCAAGTAGAAATCTTAAAAATTGGAGGGCCCATCCTTATCCCTTACACCCCTTGTGCTAAATTGGCATGCGCCAATAACAAAAGGATTTATACTTTCTCACCATCCTACTATCCTTTCTATCCATGGTTGGTGTATCCCTTCCCAAACACACCTACACATTGAGCTGACACAACTATGTTCTACTTCCCAGTTTGAATTGTATGCCCCCAGCTCAGATTCACCATGTGTCCCTGGAAGGATTTAGGCTACGAGTTAAAACTGGACATAGAATGATGATGGTGGCTTGTATTGGAAAACTGTTGACTTCACTAGAATTCAGACATCGGATTAGTGATCTAGTGGTTCCTCTCCCCTATGGGTCCATGGCCTATAACTTGTCTTATTCGACGATTTCATAAACTAGGGTTTTGGTTAGTAAGTCGCAATGCAGTTTCTACACTAAGGGGTCAACTTGGGAAATACCTCAACCGAGAGCTTGTGGGTGGTGTTCCCATGTGGTCCTTTCCTAAACTGTGATGCACCTGCAACAATTAATTAATAAGAATATGCGAAATAGCAGAAATGACAGAACTCAGAATCACTTTTGTATTGATCACAAGCCACTTCGAGGGGGCAACCTCCTATAAGCAAGCTCAATACAAATAACTTCACGGTGCCTTCATAGGTCTCAACACACACTTATATACTAATTCTAGGTGCCAATACTATGCATCAAAACCATGGGCCACTATAAACTATGGATCAACAATACTACATGTGACTTACAAAGCATATGCGCCAACAACAATAACACAAACTATTGATCAACAAATACTACGGGATGACTTACAAAGAATATGCGTCCAACAACAATATACTAACAAAGTAAAGACATGGGTTCCTAACATCCCCTCCCCTTTAAAAAAAGCTTTGCCCTCAAAGCTTTAGATGTGGAAATTGTTGTTGAATCTGAAGGAGTGGTTCCCATGTAGCATCCTCTGGTTGCACGCCATGCCACTGAATTAAGACCTCTGTGATAGAGCGAGAGTGAAGCTGACAAGTGCGTTGATTGAGGATGGCTTCCGGCTCTAAAAGGATGGATCCTTCATTATCCAGTTCGGGTAAAATCATTTGTCCACTGATGTTGGTGCCAAGAAGTTTCTTCAGACAAGAGACATGAAAGACTGGATGAATGTAGGAAGAAGGAGGAAGTTCCAATTTATAAGCAACGGACCCAATCTTCTAAAGAATCCGATATGGCCCATAGAACTTTGGAGTGAGATTCTGACGCCCTTTGAGTTTCAGGGAGGATTTCTTGTATGGCTGGAGACGAAGAAAAACCATATCGCCGACTTGAAAAGTGCGCTCAGAATGTTGCTGATCAGCTTGTTGCTTCATGCAATTTCTTGCCATGTGAAGATTGTCCCGCAAAATGCGAAGAATCTGATCGCGGTTTCGAAGGACCGTGTCAACTTCCTAAACTAGTGAACTAGTGGGGGTGTATGGAAGAAGAACTGGAGGTTCCTGACCATAGACTGCTTCATATGGGGTCATTTTAGAGGCAGCGTGGTAAGAGGTATTGTACCACCATTCAGCGAGAGGGAGCCACTTTGCCCACTGATGTTGTTGTTCAAAGGTGAAGCAACGAAGATAAGTTTCCAAGCATTTATTGATAATTTTAGTCTGACCATCTGTTTGTGGGTGATACCGTGAACTCATCTTCAGTTTGGTGCCAGTGTGGCGAAATAGTTCTGTCCAAAAATGACTAGTGAAAGTTGCATCACGATTCGAGACAATGGAAGAAGGGATGCCATGAAGATGAAAGATTTGGTCCAGGAAAATTTGAGTGACTGAGGAGGCTGTATAGGGATGGTTGAGAGCACAAAACTAACTATATTTGGAGAGGCGATCAACGGAAACAAGAATCACTGTCTTCCCGCCATATTTAGGGAGCCCTTCAATGAAATCCATAGAAATATTTGTCCAAATCCGTGTAGGTATGGGAAAGGGTTCGAGCAATCCTGGAAGGAGTGTTGTTTCACCCTTATTGCGCTGGCAGGTATCACATTCGGCCACCATCTGTTGAATTGTCATTTTCATGCCCTGCCAAAAGAAGTTACGCCGTGCCCATTCATACGTTTTGAGGAACCCAGAGTGCCCTGCCGATGGAGAAGCATGGAGTTCATAGAAGACAGCTTGTTGAAGATCTGTGTTCTGGGGAAGCACCAGACGACCCTTGTATCTCAGAGAAGCACCATCGCAAGAGTAATGTGGTACAGCAGAAGGGTTGTTGGTCAAGCGTTGGATGATTTGAGATAAGGAAGAGTCGTTGACATAACCCTGTTGAACAGATTGCAAGCAATTTGGAATAGGCATAGAAATAGATGAAAGAGAACCTTGGGCATCAAATGTGCGAGAAAGAGCATCTGCCACAATATTTTCTTTACCCTTCTTGTAAGTGATCTCATAGTCATAACCCATGAGTTTTGCTAAACCATTTTTGTTATGTCGGGGAGGAGACACGTTCTTCCAAGAAATATTTCAGACTCTGGTGATCAGTCTTGATGCAGAAATGATTCCCTAATAGGTATGGGCGCCACTTCTGTACTGCATGCAAAATAGCCATCATTTCCTTCTCATAGGTAGAGGCAGCTAAATTCTTACCTAAAAGGACTTTGCTGGTGAACGCAATCGGGTGTTCATCTTGAAGGAGAACAGCACCAAGTCCATTGCCACAAGCATCACTCTCAATAGTGAAGGGCTTGGAAAAATCAAGCATAGCTAGAACACGTGTAGTACACATAGTTTGTTTTAGTTTGTTAAATGCACACTGAGCAACATGTGTCCATGTAAAAGCATCCTTTTTCAATAGAGCAATTAATAGAGCTACAATCTTCCCATAATCCTTGACAAACTTGCGATAGTAGCCAGTCAACCCCAAAAAACCATGAAGGCTATTGAGTGTCTGAGGATGCGGCCAATTGTTCATGGCATTGATTTTGGCAGGATCCACGCGAACCCCTTGTGCTGAGATAATGTGCCCGAGATACTCAACTTCCTTCTGTCCAAAAACACATTTAGACTGCTTGGCATGGAGATGATGGTCAGAGAAAAGTTGCATGACAAGATCCAGATGTTGGAGATGTTCATCCCATGTTTTACTATAGATGAGGATATCATCAAAGAATACCAGAGTGAATTTCCGCAAGTAGGGTCGAAATATTTTATTCATTAAGGCCTGGAATGTGGAAGGAGCATTAGTGAGGCCAAAGGGCATGAACAAAAACTCATAATGGCCATCATGTGTGTGGAAAGTTGTTTTAGGGATATCATCCTCATGAACCCGAATTTGATGATACCCAGAATGAAGATCCAACTTGGAGAAAAAGTGAGCCCCATGAAGCTCATCAAGAAGCTCATCAACAACAGGAATTGGAAACTTATCCTTGATGGTGAGGTGATTAAGTGCTCGGAATTCAATGGAGAGGCGCCATGACCCATCTTTTTTGTGGACAAGAATAACTGGAGAAGAAAAGGAACTAGTGCTTGGGCGAATAATACCTTGCTTCAATAAGTCCCGAATGACCATTTCAATCTCCGTTTTTTGGTGAAATGGGTAGCGATAGGGCCTGATGTTGGGAGGAACGCTGCCAGGAAGGAGATGAATACGATGGTCTTCTGGGCTGGAAGGTGGCAATCCCACTGGTTCAGCAAAGACACCTGTATATCGATCTAGAATTTGTTGTAGATCCAAAGGAGTAGTGGAGACCACTGATGGTTGCATCTGAATGGAATGGAGCTGAGCAATGACACCATGTGAATTCTTCTTGAGGATTTTTTCCATGCAATGTGAACTGATGATGTTGAGAGAACCTGGTTGTAATCCTGTTAATGTGTGCTTTTGTCCATTGAGGGAAAACTGCATCCAAAGTTCAAGAAAATCCCATAAGATAGGGCCAAGTGTGCCTAGCCATTGAGCGCCCAAAACCACATCACATCCGCCTAAGGTCAAGGAAAAAATGTCAGAGTGCAAGGTATTATCTCCCATAGAGATACGCACATTTTGACACTTCCCTTTGCAAGGTAAGGTGCCCCCATTGGCAACCATGACTTCAAAGTTGGAGCAAGGATGGATAAAACAATCATCTTGTTTGGCGATCCGAGGGTCAATGAAATTATGAGTGCTACCATAATCAATGAGTATTGTAAGAGGAAGCTTCTTGAAGTAACCCCTGACCCACATTGTTTGGGGGGTGGTGAATCCAGCTAAAGCATGGAGAGATATCTCTAGCTGGTCATCCTGAGACGGAGGGTCAATAGATGGTTTCGGAATGTCGACCGGAGCATGCAGTGTTTCTGGATCTTCGCACCAATTTCAGAGGCAAACAAAGAATCCACATCCAAGGGATAAAGCTTTTGCTGAACACATCTATGTCCCTGAGTGAATTTCTCATCACAATTATAGCAAAGCCCCTTTTCTCTGCGTGCTTGCATCTCTGTTTCGGACAAACGCTTGATAGGAGTTGGTCGAGGAGCCTGCGGTATACGTGGTCGTTGAGAACCCATATTTTGGAAGGGAAAAAAAGTGGGCTTGGAGCGTTGTTGGGCTGCAATCTTGTCTTATGCCAACTTAGCCAACCCTAGGGCTTCCATCATTGTGTTGGGACAGAACATTTTGACCTTAGAGCGGATGGCATCCTTTAGACCACTGATAAAACAACTCCGATAAAAGTCATCAGACAATCCTTCGGTGTGGTTGGCTAGTTTCTCAAATTCGGTTTGATACTCTCTCACAGTGCCAATTTGGTGAAGTTTAGTGAGGGCTTCTGTGAAGTCATCAAAAGCACTAGGACCAAATCGTTGCAAAAGGAGCTGGCAAAAGTCTAGCCATTTTGGCTCTTCATGAGCCTTGATGTACCAACGGTACCATTGAAGAGCTTCCTGTTCCAAATGAAAGGATGCGAGAAGAACTTTGTTGACATCAAAAGTATTATGCAGATTGAAATACTGTTATGCACGATAGATCCATCCAGTTGGATCAGTACCATTGAAGCAAGGAAAATCAAGCTTCGAACCACGGAAATTGTTGGAAGAAGAGAACCCATTGTCTGATGAAGACTCAGACAGCCGTTTGTTGTTCATAGTTGAATGTTCAAGATGGAGGCCAAGAAATTTTTCATCTAGATCCTCGAGTTTGGCTTGGATCGCTGCAAGTGCATCTTCCATGGTTTTTGCTCCAACACGGGTGAGAACCATAAGCAGGAGTTTTTTTTTTTTTTGGTTGACTGGGTAGGAAAAAAAAACAGAAACTGCTTCAGTAAAGGAAAATCTGGACTTGGGAAAAAATCTGAAGGGTAATTGGGGTTTGACTAGGTTTTGGACACTATTGAATAGACAGGGAAGCAAAAATGAGGATTTCAGAAGCGGGGTGAAAGAATGGGAAAATTTGGCAGAGGGGAACAAAGAAGCAGAATTCAGAAAGGAACTTTGTGGTAAAATTTGAAGGTGATTGGTTGAAATCTGAGGAAGTTATGGCAAACCCTAAAAATAGACAAATGTGGGATTTCAGGCTTTGGGAAGGGGAATTGGGGATAGGGTCCTCAGGAATGAAATATGCAGAATGGGATGACAAGGGTTCCCCGAAAATTTCAAGGGAAACAGAGTGAAAACAAGGGAGATATGGAGAAAAAATTGTTTTTTTTTTTTTCCAGACTGGAGAGGCTATGGCTCGGAAGGGATCTGGAACAGATAAATCTACAACGGCCCAGAAGTGAGTGGAAATAGAGGGATCTGAAACAACGCTGAATGGATTGAAAATGGTTGGATCTTGAACAGCTTGTAAAATGGATCTGAAACGGTGCAACAGTGACCGACAACAATTCAGTTGAAAATAGATATGGACCCCAGGTATGTGCGGCTTCCTAACAGTTCAAGGGTTTCACTCGGCCACCAATGCTGTCTGACGGCTTGCGTATTGTGGCAGCACCCCTCACTCCACGGCTCAGGTAAAACTGATAACCGCTTTTTCACAAACGACAGCTCTTGGTTTACCTCACGAGTGGGAACTAGTCAATCAGGTAGGGGTCATTGCCCTTTTCGCTGGCAGGTCCTCTCAATCGGCCAGCTACTTTGGGGTTCCTGTGGTACTCCTCACAATGAGTTTTAGGGCTTATGCCCAAGTACTTCCCACAGTTAAGCAGATAGGGATTATTCCCAAATCCAAACCTGCAACAGATGCGAAAAAAATTTTGGCAGAAATTTCACCCAGCGAGCCCAAGAAAGTGCTCTGATACTAGATGTGATGCACCTGCAACAATTAATTAATAAGAATATGCGAAATAGCAGAAATGACAGAACTCAGAATCACTTTTATATTGATCACAGGCCACTTCGAGGGGGCAACCTCCTATGAGCAAGCTCAATACAAATAACTTCACGGTGCCTTCATAGGTCTCAACACACACTTATATACTAAGTCTAGGTGCCAATACTATGGGTCAAAACCATGGGCCACTACAAACTTTGGATCAACAATACTACAAGCGACTAACAAAGCATATGCGCCAACAACAATAACACAAACTATTGATCAACAAATACTATGGGACGACTTACAAAGCATATGCGTCCAACAACAATATACTAACAAAGTAAAGACACGGGTTCCTAACATAAACAAACTTGCAGGAGCTGACATAACTTAGTTTTGATGCACGGTTCGAATTCTATGCCCTCGGCTTGGATTCACCATGTGTCCTTGAAAAGCCTTAGGTTTCAAGTTAAAAATGGCCATAGAACTATGACAATGGCTTGGATCGGTGAACCGTCAAAACTATTGAATTTTGAATATTAGAATAGTCCTAGGGGTTCCTCTTCCCCATGGGTTCATGGCCCAAAAATTGTCTTGTTTGACGATTTCATAAAGTAGATTTTTGGTGACAATGGTGATGGTGACAATGAGACAACAAGGATGTTGATTGTGACAGTAAGCATGAGGATGATGGTGGATGTATAGGATGAATGCGGATAGTTATGGTGACAAGGTGAGCGTGAGGATGATGAAAAACTATGACATTTTCAAGTGGAGGACAATAGGCATGGTGATGATGATAATGGGCATGATGGTGACGATGGTGAAAATGGGCACCAAGATGAGGATGGTGATGGTGACAATGAGACAATGTGACAATGTGAAAATGATGATGGTAATGGAAACAATGAGCATGAGGATGGTGATGGATGATGGATGAGAATCTTATGGTGTAGTTAGATGAGATCAAAAATCAAATACAACAAATCCATGATAAAGCTTGTGCAATTTATCAAGTTGTTTATGAATATGAAAAATAGAAGCATGAATGTTGATGGTGATAATGGGCATGGTGATGGTGAAGCATGCTGGTGATGGTGACAATGAACATGGGGATGGTGATGGTAACAATGAGCATGATGGCAATGATGGTGATGGTGACAATGGTGATGGTGATGGTGAGCATGGTGATGATGACAGTGACAGTGAGTATGGGGATAGTTATGGTGACAATGAGCATTCCAATCGATCCCTGCACTGTGAAAACAAAAGACTAAATGTTAAGAACTTTCTTAATAAAATAGATAATCACTTAATGAAACTATAAGACATGAATTTTAAAACACTCGCCTAGCTATAATAGTATATTCCTTGCATCGCTCACTCATGAATTCCATCTAGATCATCTTTGTTTCCAATGGCATCCATCAATTTCTCATACTGGAAATGTGGTAGCAAGTATTGTATCTGTGACCTTTTTTTTTGGAAAGTGTATGTAACTTGATGTTACACCAACTATTAAGTTGGTGTAGTGGTATAGAACATTTCCTGGTCTATAATACTGATACACATAGCCATTCTTCTATTTTTGTTGTGATGCTAGAGTCAAGTATTCACCTTTAACAACCATTGATCCAGTCGAAAATTCATTATCTTCATCATCTATAACAAGTTCGAGAAGAGTTTGCTTTCACTCTAAGAAACGTGCAAACCGATAGTCAGAACACCATTCGTTTCTTTTTGGGGCGACCACTGCATATACGTGACCTAAAAAATGGAACAAAATGTACACATGAACTATGTTAAAAAAAAAGAGGAGTATGCACTTAATAAAACTCAAACTTCACAATCATATAGATTAAAATTATAATGAATGCCTCAATGTCACATATTATTAAACATGCTTGTAGAATATTCGATATTTGATCATAATCTGTAGAAATTAACATTTCAACTTATTCAAAGGGGGTTGTTTAATTCAAGACATGCATATCGCCACCAAGCGTGACTCGGTCCCATGTATCAACCAACTCTGTAGATTCACACTTATCCCATTCATCAATGCTACAAGAACCACAACATAAATCCTTATTTAGTTTCCATATTTCGAGGGATTAGTTGTCTGAGCTTCTAATAGAATGAAATATTCAAGTTCCATGCACCATGTTTACCTTATATGTGTGTGATCGGTCAACATCACTCACCTCCCAATAAATTCTCAACACTTGCCTTTTCCTTCTTGATTGCTTTCCAATAATACATGTACACCAATAAACTATGGATGTATCATATCAAGGTGAGAAGCTATAAACTTCATTTATTCCATTTGAAAAGTACTTTTTATGCATGCACCACCACCATCGTGCTCTCCTTTGCCATATCCAATGTCAAAATAGTTTCATATATGTGGCACCTTGTATTTCATGTGCAACAAAGACAACCATTGAAATACACATGCATTTTTTAACTTCCCTTTGCAACCATATGACCATATCCAACATCGACAAAATGGTATATCACTAGCAATCAACTGATCATAGAACAATTCGAAACATTGTTGCGCATAATGGACGTAGGGGGTTGGTCATCACTTATATAGAAGTGAATTTCTTTCAATATCACTCGCTTCTCTTCACTACTATCTAACATGTGACTGTAAGTGATATGTACCATTATGCTCACCTAATATTAATGATAATATTGACTTTGTATCTCATTTTGTGGTTGTAGGGTGTAGTTTTCAGCAAAATCAACCACTGACAATATTGTTCTGTGGGCTAAAATATCTCTACATATTCTAAATTGTTCATCTTTCCACTGATCCAAATCGACATGATGAATTTAATGTTGAATCTCTCCACAGAACTATGGAATAAAATCGCATACTTGCACTAGTTGGGAAATTAAAAAAACATAAATTAGATAACTAAATAGAACAATTAGATATACAAAGACGTTATTACCTCTAAATTCACCAATTTAATCTTCTAACATTCTTTACTATCATGAAACTAATAGGTCTCATATTGGAAGATCTGTTTCTTAACAATTGCATTCCGAAATGGATGACTTTCACTGTCACGAATGCACTCACTCCATAGTGCTAATCTGCCACAATTGATGCAAGTATCATCTACACAAGGTTTTTCTTAATATGTCTATCCATCTTGCCTTGGACACATGATGGTATGGATGAAATATATACCTAACATTGGCAATATTGTACTTGAGTATTGCTATGCATAGATATAATGAAAAAAATGACATATATGTACAAAAGTATTATACTAATAATCAAACTCTATGCGGTATCTATGAAAACATGTGTTACGAATGGTGTTGATCCTAACATACGAAGGTTTGCATTTTTCGAAATATCGTTGACCAAGCCTCAACTCTACATGGGTGGCTCTAAACATCTCATAAACTTGTGCTTTTGTCATGTCAGTATAGTGTTTAATGTGGGGTTTGTGATCCCTAGAGAACTTATAGTGTTTTAACACATCCTTTGTGTTAGAAGGCCTAGTGTTATCATGCCAAAAAGCATGCACTATTCAATTCACTACTTCAACTAACTTCAAGTATTTACGTGGTACCCTACCACTTGATTCCCATAATTTATTCATTTCTCCCTTTATGTCAAGACTCTCTTTTGATCGAATAGATTTTTAGGCTTTTTGGATGCATTTTAACAATTTCTAATGTGAATTTAAGTAAACGATGTTGTCTTAAGCTTGTAGTTTCAATTGATTCAACTAATACATGGAAACCACATTCTTGTCAGATGAATGAGTTTTTTTTATCAGTGGATGTGAATGCATCAACAATCGATTTTACAATTTGATTACTTGATTATATATTTTTCAATGCTTTTATTCTTAATTTTCTTCTAACTATTTCCAAACTACTAGATTTTAGCAAAGATAAAAATAATTGGCATTTACCAACATCATATTTAGGTTCAAAATATTGTTGAGTAATTTGTGAACAATGGTGATTGATAGTCTGTATAGGTATCTTACCTTCCATAGAGGACAAGGTGCTCTCTTACACTTGTATGTGTTTAGGAGTTTTCTTTCACCGACATGAAAGGTTCACTAGTATTTCAACAAGTGGAGTGAAATTGACATCTATTGTAGGTTGGATACTTTGCTTTAGAAATTGAACCACCTTGGATGGTTGTTGGAAAGAAACATCAAGAATAGATTCATTAAACTCTTCACCAAGATGTTCAACAAATGATGTCATAGTATTGGTATCCTCCCCATACCTCACTTCTAATAACAAACTATTGTCTTCCTGAACAGCTCTATGATCATCATGTGATGAACTCAAGAATGAATTGTGGATAGGTGGGTCATGTATAGATGTCATTGTAGCTAGTGTTTTCACACAAGTTAGGGCAAAAGAGCACTTACTAATGATTATGGAACCCTTAGTAACAATTCGTGAATGGGTAGTGTGTGAGTGTAAAAAAAAGAGTAAAAATGATGGAAATTATGACATATAATAAAAATCTAGACTAAAATGAAAAATACCTAAAGATATGCCATGAGAATCAAATAGTAATCTTTCTATTATAAACAATGGTTTTACAACAGGTGAAAATGGGTGATCTACAGGCTTGAGGACAATGAGGTAGAGAGAATGCAAAAGGATATCTCTTGCGGCTCTGTGTGTGAGGGAAGTGTAGTAAACATAAGTAAAGATCAGTAAAGCTAGAACTAAACTATAAAAATAGGAATATAACCCAAACAAAGTATGATGGCTTATAAGATGTAAATGAAAAAGAAAAAGAAAATATTATGCGGTAAATGGAAAACTAAAAAGAAAATATTATTCCATAAATGTGAATAGTAACAGTGAATGTGAAATTGTAACAGTAAAGCAAGTAACATTAAATTTTCCCTTTCAACACACTCAACAACTGAGAGTCAGAATCTCAAAGGTAAATGGATTGCATCTAAACTGGATACTCTAGGAAGCATATAACTAGAGTGATTCCAAACATTATCGCCAACACATCCCGGATATCCACGAGAACATACAACTGGGGGGTTCCAAATAGACTCACCAATGTGCTAGAGTCAAGGGATATTTGGGGTCTTCGACCAATAACTGAAGGGACCAATACCATGTACGAATCTCAATGGTGCGATGAGGGAGTTGGAGTCGAGTACGTGAGAAACAATCACCCTAAGAGGCATTAAGGACTACTCTTGGATGATCCATAGGAACTCACCACTAATGGGGGTGAGGACAATATATAGGGACCTCTTGGTCTATCCTCCGGAATAGATGTGTTGGTATCGACAGAGGGACACTTGCAACTACCAAGGCAATGAGGCTTCCTTGATAGGAGTGCGAGGTATGCAACCAAGATGTAATACTACTGGACCTGAGACTGGAACATTATGGAGGGAATATGAGGGTTGCAAAGTGATGGGACTCAAACTTCCTTTGTTCAAAGTATGGTGACAGGGATGACTTAGAAGCATATGAAACCAATCTTGGGGGGAGAGGAAAATAACTTAGGGGATCAGGAGCTGTGACTGCAATGGGGGAGACTTAGGTGGGAGGGGGAAATGATTTAGTGATATTAGGAGACTCCAAGGGTGACTCATCACAGAATACTCTGAACAAAGGTGGCTATACTTAGAAATGCTTCCATAACATGGGGTTGTATGTGATCTGTAGGGGCACTGAAAGGCACCATTTGGGCCTTCTTCATGGTTTAAGGAGCTTGAAGAAGGGGTAAAAGTGTGCTCGATATGGTACCATCATGTGGATTTTTTATGATCCCAAGACGATGACTACTCATGGTATCTTTCAATGTTAGAGAGTCTGAAAGCAATAAGAAGACCCTGAAGGTGGTATCTTTCATGTGTTAGTCCCCAAAGCTCGAAAAAGCATACTAGTATGCAATGGAGAACTCTTCTAGCTAGAGAGACTAGAGTATTCCTTTTCCATAATTAGTCCATCCAGTCTGAAAAAGGGTTAAACTTATACCAAATAGATTCCCTTTCAGATACTTTAATGAGCTTGAAAGGAAGTGAGATTGCTCGTCGATCTTTTCATTCTTTAAGGAGTAAGAAAAGGGCTACAAAAACTCCATGATGGGAACCGAGGTAAAGGCCAATGAGAGACGATATGAGGAACTGCATGTGGCTTCAACTCAATATGTCAAAATGTTGGGGCTCCCAATCCTAAGAGGGAATTGAACATAATGGGTTCCAAATGTAGGGGGTTATAGGAATGGTCACCCATGTGGAGGGAGGTTCTACTGTTGAGAAGGGGCAAATGAAAGGGTGGCTAGGTGGGGCCACCAACTCGGTCAGGGAAGGGGGTCCTACAGGTTCAAGAGATAAGACCAAGGAAATGCATCAAATTTTCAAAGGGAAAGGATGTCCTATATTCCATATAAGGGGTTATACCTGTGTAGATTAGTTGTCAACTGAAACAAGTGGTGCTCAACGCGACTTGGACCTCTACACATTGAAATGATACTAAAGCATAAAATGTGCATCTGAAAATAAAACCAAATATATAAGCAAAGTGTGACCTTAGAAATGTTTGAGATCATGCATGTGTAAAAATGAGTAGGGTTAATGGCCTACCCCATGCTATGGGCATGGGGTTTTTGATTTTGGATCAAATATGTGTTGGGTTGAACGATGGGCTCACTAAGATACTGATATAGATGTGACAGGTAAGGGTCAAAAAGATTGAGAATTCCCTGTATCCCATGGTCGAGGTAATTGATTATTCCGCCTAGCCTATAGGTGTCAATGTGGTGTGGATGTTGTCTTAGAGAGGGATCAATAAAGCATCGACCAACTGCTGCCAGATGGGTGTAATGTGAGGCTATTATCCATGGTGGAAAACTGAATTGATGAGATGATGATGGGGGATTCCCCTTGTGGGGTAGATTCCCCCATTATCTTTGAAAAGAATGATGATGATGATGAGTAGGCAAGTTTTTGGGCATGCCCCCATGCTGTGGACATGTGATTTCCCCGTCAATTCGAATAGATCAATCAAAAGGATCAGTTGAATTTGATGATGCAACTATTGTGTGGACAGTTGAAATAGTATAAATGGTGTTTACCTCAACTGACGAGGATTCCAGGGGGGTGGATTGCCTCAATAACCGTAATCGAGGACTATAAGGATGGTTGTTGAAACTCATGGAACACCAACCAGTACTCTGGTAAGTCGGGGAAGTGGTGGGAATAATGGCCATAGATTCTACAAACTGTGCAAGATTGATTGGTTCACAGTCATTTGTTTCATTCCTGTGGGGGGTTGATAGTTGAACAACCTGAATGTTCTCGTTATTATCCAATGAATCCATATGGGCACGAAGGTCGAGTAGGTGCGGACAGTTATGGGTAGCATGACTCAAGGTAACGCATAAATCGCATTTCATAAGTGTGCATGCTTGAGGAGGGGGGATCACGGCTTTGTTCGCAGTTGTCGATGTGTCAGTTTTCGTGTCTTTGCCCCCATCTCTTTTGGAAGATTGGGGAGCAGGGTTGTGTGAAGTTTTTTCCAACACACCAGGAGGTGGATGATTAGTAGTGTTGATTGGTTGGAACGATTGGAGAATGACCTAGGGGGTTGGTGTGGGATTAGGTGTAGGTCGGTACCAAACAGGGAGCCCTAATGTCAATCCTAGAAGGCTCAGTGTTTCCATGATCGACACACTTACGAATCTTGATGGGGGAAACAAGAAAGGGATTGTGTGGGTTGGGGTGGCTCCCACGTGACTAGGTACCGACAGCGTTTGAGGTTGAGGTGGTTGTTGGGGTTGTGGAAGAGGTACCAGTTGAGCTACAGGATGTGCTGTAGGAGCTGGTTGGCCTGATGAAATAGTGCATAAATCCGACATCTCGACGGTTGGTGGGGGTGGGGGTAAGGAGACAAAGGTGGAAGTCATTGGGGCCTCAGAGTAAAGACTCGTCCCTACAGTTGAAATAAATGGAGTAGGTGTTCCAAGTAAAGGTTTTTCAACCATGGGGAGGACATTTTATGGCATAGCTGGGGCGGTCACTTCGTAGTAAGTGATTTGGTCAAGTTTGATGACCCAACCCTTATGGGGGAACATCATAAGTCAGAACACGGATGAGGGGACGACATTCATCGCGTACATGTAGTTTAATCCTAAAAGGAGGTTGTAATCGAGCTGAGCATTTACGAATTTGATGTCAATCAAGATGGTTTTTCCAGCTAGTTGGATGGGTATGTTGGAAAGCAATTCTTGTGATTGGGCTGCACGACCATCATAAGCTCGAAGGGTCATCGTTGATTCTTGCAGAGGAGGGGATCCTAGTTTTTTTCCATATGAATGTGGACATGACGCATGTAGAGGCACCCTCATTGACTATGAATCAATGTATAACAATGTTTCAGATTGAAACTGAGATATGAAATGTAATAGACGAAGGCATGCGGGATTCTGAATTATCTAAGTCGAATGCCATCAGTCATGAGTCTGAAGGGTCGAAAAAACCTAATGTGGATAAAAATGCTTTTCGTTGTCTTGGGCTGTTTTTTAGAACTTCCAAGGCTGACATTGATCTATATTTATGTGGGAACGAAATAAAAGAGCATATATAGAATCATATATAGAGATATATTGCAAAGAACACAATGATACAGTAAACACATTTATATTAAATAACGGAAATAGAACAGACTCGAAAATACAACAACTAGAATGGTAGTAGCTATCTCTGAGAAGAGATGTGATCATTGTGATCATTTGTGCCAAGATGAATACAAAAGGAGGCCGAAAGTGCCTATTTATCATAAGCATGAGGGAAAGAATCCTAAACATCCAAAAACCTAACCCTAGAAGATGAACCGTCATAAAGTTTGTGGCCCCAAGGTGGTTAGTTGAATAGTCAACTTCCCGGGGTCATAAGTTTTTGCATATGATCTTCGTTTGGGGCGCTCGGTATCCCATTGGAAACGTCTATATGAGATTTACAACTATTGGGAGAAGTGGGAGATGCCCCAAAAAATGTCGTTTAAGGCCTCAAAATGGCTCCCGAAGTTCAGGACCTGAAAAACTGCTAAAAATAATAAATTACCAAATTTGCCAGAAAATTGTTTTGAGCCAGTTGTAGAAGGTGGGTCGCCACCGATATCCACCTAGATCAGACATGGCAGTATGGGACTGGGCCAATTCATCCACAATGTTATAATTAGGGGTGACGCAAGCATTGGGGTTATTAGTAATGCGATGCAAAAGGAATTTGGGGGCTCCTTAATTCAGCAATTGTGAAAGGCGTAGTGACTAGTCAAGAAGGTTTGATGTAGTCACCTTATCTGCAGGTATGCTTTCCGTAGCCTAACCATATTGGTTACGAGGAGTCTGGAGATTAGCATCGATCGATGACATCATTAGGAGGTGGTGAACTTCGAACTCAGAGACCTGACTTGTGGATGTGTCATAGGTGGCAGGTGGTTGTGTGGTGAGGGCCTCTTGTGTGGGTAGGGGGTTTTGCAATGTCATAGGTTGCGCCATGACAACCCCTTGCATGGGTAAGGGGTTTGGAAACAACATAGGAGTTTGTGTGGTTTGGGGGTGGTTGAGGTTGTGCCTAAGGGGAGGCGGGTAGTGTTGTAGTGGTTAACCTCATCCCAAAGTTGGCTGGCTCCAGCTAAGTGGGGGACAATGGTGAGTATAGTGGCCATACATTACAAAAGGAACATGGATGGTTGGTTCACAACTGTGGGTTCTTACCCTATCGGGGAGGTTGATTGGGGTCTTGACTCATGGGATTGGGGCCATTATTAACTGGGGGGTTAGGAGGAGGTCCTCCCCTCCCTTGGCATTGATTGTTTATGTGATTTTGTCCTTGTCTTCCATCTTGTTGTCCTTGCTGGTTGTTGGGAGTAGGTTGGTTTGGTTGTTGGTTTTGACGAGCGTAAACCTATCATTGAGGTGTAGGGGGAGCCTGAGGTTGGGAAGGTGAAGGGGTTTCCTATGGTGGATAATAGGTAGGGGAAGCTTGAGTTTGTGAGGGAGTGGAAGCGGGTGGTGGATGGTAGTAATTCAGTGGGGCCGCAGGAGGGGGATATGCTTGTTGGTTATGACCATAGTTATGTTTCACGTATTTGGGCCCATATGTTTGAGCATTGTGGGTCGGTGGCACATACAAAGGTGTTTCTCCAAAATGAGTTCTTGTACATGAAAATTTGGGACCGCAACTTGGAGGCAAATTGCGTGAGTGTTGGAGGCATGTGCACAGGTTGGTAAGTTAGTGGATATAAAGTGGCTAATGGTGCCATCTACAGGATGGGATTCCCCCGGGGCGTCCTTCCGAGAAGTATAGCCACACATGGCGTTTGGTAATATGGTGTATAGGTAGCCCGATTGGGCGTAGATAAGGTCAAATGGTTTGGATTTAAGGATAGCCTCTTCTTCGGTCTAGGGTCGCTTGAATGCCACATCCTTGGCGATGGCTAGTATGAGGGACTTCATGAACCAATCTTAAAAGATGCGTTCGTTTAATTTAATCTTACAAAAACTGCGACATTTACACCATTCATGGATATGGTCTGTGATATGGGTAGCCGTATTTTGTCTGCAAGATAAGAGGATCTCAACACCAGCATCGTAATGAATTGGTAACTAGAAGAACTGTAGGAAATTCAAAGCGAGGGGAATGAATCAACAAACGATTTTACAATGTGATTACTAGATTATGTATTTTTCAATGCTTTTATTCTTAATTTTGTTCTAACTATTTCCAAACTCCTAGATTTTAGAAAAGATAAAGATAATTAACATTTACCAACATCATATTTAGGTTCAAAATACTGTTGAATAATTTGTGAACAATGGTGATTGATAGTCTGTATAGGTATCTTACCTTCCATGGAGGACAAGGCGCTCTCGTCTACTTGTATGTGTTTAGAAGTTTTATTTCACTGACATGAAAGGTTCAGTAATATTTCAACAAGTGGAGTGAAATTGACATCTATTGTAGTTTGGATACTTTGCTTTGGATATTGAACCACCTAGGATGGTTGTTGGCAAGCAGCATCAGGAATAGGTTCACTAAACTCTTCACCAATATGTTAAACAAATGATTTCATAGTATTGGTATCCTCCCCATACCTTGCTTCTAATAACAAACTATTGTCTTCATGGACAACTCTATGATCAGCATGTGATGAACTCAGGAATGAATTTTGGATCGGTGGGTCATGGTTAGATGTCATTGTAGCTAGTGTTTTCACACAAGCTAGTGCAGAAGAGAACTTAATTAGGAATATGGAACCCTTAGTAACGGTTCGTGAATGGGTAGTGTGTGAGTGTAAACAAAAATTAAAAATGCTGGAAATTATGGTAGTAAAATAAAAATCTAAACTAAAATGCTAAATACCCAGAGATATGCCACGAGAATCAAATAATATTTTTTCTATTATAAAAAATGGTTTTACAACAGGTGAAAATGGGTGGTCTACCAGCTTAAGGAACTTGAGGTACAGAGCATGCAAGTGGATATCTCTTGTGGCTCTGTGTGTGAGGGAAGTGCAGTAAACATAAGTAATGATTAGTAAAACTAGAACTAAACTATGCAAATAGGAAAATAACCCAAAGTATGATGGCTTATGAGCCATCAATGAAAAAATAAAATGGAAATATTATGCGGTAAATTGAGAACTAAAAAGAAAATATTATGCCGTAAATGTGAATAGTAATAGTGAATGTGAAATTGTAATAGTAAAAACAAGCAATCAACTTTAAATTTTCCCTTAAAACACACACACATAAATCACATGAAAGTATCTAATATCTTTTATTATAAGAATTCGGCTTATACATGAATAGAGAATACCTCATACAATGGTGGCCCTTGCAGCTAGGCCGAGTGTGTCTCTCTTGGTTCCAGGCAGACGAATGTCTCCCACACTTTGTCACGGAGGTGCCGAAGTTCAACCAGGGTAAAATGAGAACAATAACAGAGGATTAATGGCTCATAGGGAATTCCGACAGAGTAATGGTGCTTAGTGTGGATATCATAAATGGGAACCTCCATATCACATAATTAGGAGAATACTTAGTATTTAGGGTTTCCAAACCATGGTGGTTTTTCCATTTTAACGCTACTCATTTTTGAATTTGAGAGGGATTTTCTTTTAATGTGGACTTTCCCAAGTTTTGGTGGCTTTTCCCCTATTTTGGTGGAGATCCCCTAAATTTTTGGGATAAGTCCACTTTCCATGGTGTATCGATTTTTCTTTGGATTTTTTGGTGTATGAAGGTTCACCATATTGATTTTTTGAAAATTAATGGTGTGGAAATCGTAAGTAGGCTATGATGTATGAACGAGTTTTTTGTGTTAACAGTCATAATCATTGAACCAATGGGAATTGATGATGAACTCGTATTTTTCACTCTGAAATTTAATCACTTCGATTGATGTAGTGAGCTATTATCCATTGTCTGTCATGTTGAATTCATAAGCTTCAATTGTGGAGGGGTGGGAATTTCTCTCTCATTAGTTGAATGTCTATGATTCCATTATTTCCTTTGTTCTTGCATTTCCTCTAGTGTAACCTATTTCCTTGAATATTTTTGGTTTCTACTATGTAAATTCCCCATAAAAAAACTATGAAAGATTATAGATTTCCTCTAAATTTGATTAAAAACAAGAGAATTATCGAGGTTGAAACTATTATCTACATGGTTGTGGATGCTTTCTCCTATAATGCAAAGACATATATTAGCCTACGAATCAACATTTTTTATTAAAACAACACATATGCATTACAATGCACAAGCATTACCAAAAAGCTAAATTTAAACAGTAAATACATTAAATGTATAGAATTCCATAACGCATATGCACTATAATGTGTGATGCATTATAACACTATGTGTTATGGAGGCCTATGCATCCATAGAAAAAATGAATGCACTTAGATGCAAAGGTTTCCATTTCTACTATGAATTCCATAATGCATGTGTTATAACGCATATGCATTATAACTCACATGCACTATGGATTTCATAGCAGTAATGGCAATCTTTGTATATATTTAAATACTCATGTGATCTATGGATGCATAGAACTCCATAATCGATGATTATTATAATGCATATGCATTATGGATATCTATGCATCCATAACACAAATGAATAATCAAATATAAAAATATTTCCATTTCTAATGTAAATACCATGACACATATGCATTAGAATGCACATGTGTTATGGAATTAATAATATAAATGGAAATATTAGTATATAAATATATAGGTAGTGAAATAAGGGGAGGGGGAGCAAGGATTTGTGGGAGAAAGGGACCAGGTGAAGAAGAGAGAGAGAGGGAGGGAGGAAGTGTGGAAGGGATGGTAAGAGAGAGAGAGAGAGAGAGAGAGGTGGAGAGAGAGTGAGAGAGGGGGACTAAGTGTAGGAGGGAGATGGAGAGGGAGTGTGGAAAGGATGGGTAGATAGAGATAGATAGTGAACAAAGGGGAGGGGCTGCAAGGGAGGGGTTGTGGGAGAGAGTGGTTGAGTGAAGTATGGAGAGAGAGGGAGTGTGGAATGCATAGAGAGAGAGAGAGAGAGAGAGTTAAGGAGGGAGAGAGAGAGGGAGTGTGGAAGGGATGGAAACAAAGAGAGAGAGAGGGAGTGTGGAAGGGATGGGAATAGAGAGAGGGGGGCGAGTGTGGAAGGGATGGTAATGAAGAGAGAGAGGGACTACATGAAGGAGGTAGAGAGAGAGGGAGTGTGGAAGGGAGAGAATGGGAGTGAAAAAACAGGAGTGGGGAGCAAGGGAGCGGTTGTGGAAGAGAATGAATTAGTTAAGGTGGGAGATAAATAGGGAGTGTTGAAGGGATGGGAAAAGAGTGAGATATATATAGAGAGAGGGATATATATAAAGAGATAGAGAGGGACTCAGTGAAGGAGGGAGAGAGAGGAGTGTGGAAGATATGGGAAATGAGTGAGGGAGAGAGAGATAGGGGGGGACTAAGTGAAGGATGGATGGAGACAAAGGGAGTGTGCAAGGGATGGGAAAATGTAGAGAGAGTGAGAGAGAGAGAGATAGTTAGTGAAGAGAGAGAGGGACTAAGTGAAGGAGGAAGAGAGAGATGGAGTGTGGAAAGGAGAGAGTGGAAGTGAACAAAGAGGAGTGTGGAAAGGAGAGAGTGGGAGTGAACAAAGAGGAGTGGGAATAAAGGGATGGGTTTTGGAAGAGAGATAATTAGTTAATGTGGGAGAGAGAGGGAGTCTAGAAGGGATGGGAAAGGGGAGAGATAGAGAGAGAGAGAGAGAGAGAAGGAGTGTGGAAGGGATATAAAAGGGAGAGAGAGAGGAAGGGATGGGAAAAGAGTGAGGGGGAGAGAGAGCGGGGGGGGGATAGTCTGGAGAGAAAGTGAGTGAGAAATAGAGTGGGAGAGAGTGAGAGAGAGAGAGAGAGGAAGAGGGGGGGGGGGATAGAGTGATATTTATAGAGATAGGTATAAAGAGAGGGAAAGGGGGAGAGAGATAGAAGAGAGAGAGAGATAGAGAGAGAGAATAAGTGAAGGAGAGAGAGAGATAGAGGGAGATGGGTAGAGAGAGAGAGAGGGGGGAAGAAAATGAATGGGAACAATGAGCAAGGGAGGGGTTTTGGAATAGATTGACTAAGTTACGTTGGGAGAGAGGGGGAGTGTGGAAGGGATGGGAAAAGAGAGAGAGAGAGAGAGAGAGAGAGAGAGAGAGAGAGAGAGAGATAGAATTAAAATCTGATAATATCTCTCTCACTCAATATAAAACCGTAAACTCCAATATCACTCTCCCTCAACCCCTAACCCACAATCTCTCTCTCTCTCTCTCTCTCTCTCTCTCTCTTTGTATTCAGGGAATCCAAAAATTCATAGTAGATATTGGTCATCTTATGCATATTTTCCTTCAAGACTTCACACTCTTTCACATATAATAGTCTCTCTCTCTCTCTCCCACTCTAAACCTGTAAACCCCAATATCTCTCTCCCTCAACCCCTAACCCACAATCTCTTTCTCTCTCTCTCTCTCTATGTAATTGGGGCATCCAAAACATCATAGTAGATATTGGTCGGCTTTTGCATATTTTCCTTCAATAATTCAGACTCTTTCAAATATGATACTCTCTCTCTCACTCTAAACCTGTAACCATAATATCTACATCCCTCAACCCCTAACCCACAATCTCTCTCTCTCTCTCTCTGTATTTGGGGCATCCAAAACTTCATAGTAGATATTGGTGAGCTTATGCATATTGTCCTTCAAGACTTCACACTCTTTGACAATCGATACTCTCTCTCTCTCACACACTCACTCATCCTCTCTCTCACTATAAACCCATAAACCCAAATATTGCTCTCCCTCAACCCACAATCTCTCTCTCTCTTTGTATTTCGGGCATCCAAAACTTCATAGTAGATATTGTTCATCTTCAACATATTTTCCTTCAAGACTTCACACTCTTTCACATCGATACTCTCTCTCTCTCTCTCTCACTCTAAACCCGTAAACCCAAATATCACTCTCCCTCAACCACTAACCTACAATCTCTCTCTCTCTCTCTCTCTCTATATATATATATATATATATTCAAGGATAAAAAACTTCATAGTAGGTATTGGTTAGCTTCTACATCTTTTCCTTCAAGACTACGCACTCTTTCATATCCAATACTCTCTCTCTCTCACTCTAAAGCCATAAACCCTAATATCACTCTCCCTCAACCCCTAATCAACAATATATCTTTCTCTCTCTCTCCCTCTCTCCCTCTCTCACTCTCTATTCAGGGTATCCAAAAATTCATAATAGATATTAGTCATCTCATTCATCTTTTCCTTCAATATTTCACACTCTTTCACATTTGGTACTCTCTCTCTCTCACTCTAAACTCATAAACCACAAAATCGCTCTTTCTCAACCCCTAATCCACAATCTCTCTCTCTATCTCTCTCTCTCTCTATCTCTCTCTCTCTCTAAACTCGTAAAACCCAATATCGCTCTCCCTCAACCCCTAACCTAGAATCTGTGTGTGTGTGTGTGTGTGTGTGTGTATTTGTGGCATCCAAAAATGCATAGTAGATATTGGTTAGATTCTGCATCTTTTACTTCAATACTTCACAATATTTCACATATGATACTCTCTCTTCCTCTCACTCTAAAGCCATAAACCCCAATATCGCTCTGCCTCAACTCCTAACCCACAATCTCTCTCTCTCTCTCTCTCTGTATATATATATATATATATATATATATATATTGAGGGCATCCGAAAATTCATAGTCGATATGGTCAGCTTCTAAATATTTTCCTTCAATACTTCACATGCTTTCACATCTGATACTCTCCCTCTCTCTCACTCTAAATCGGCAAACCCCAATATTTCCCTCCCTCAACCCCTAACCCAGAATCTCTCTCTCTCTCTCTCTCTCTCTCTCTCTCTCTCTCTCTGTATTCGGGGCATCCAAAATTTCATAGTAGATATTGGTGAGCTTTTGCATCTTTTCCTTCAAGAATTCACGCTCTTTCACATCCGATACTCTCTCTCTCTCTCTAAACCTATAAACCACATTATTGCTCTCCCTCAAACCATAACCCACAATCTGTGTGTGTGTGTGTGTGTGTGTGTGTGTGTGTGTATTCAAGGCATCCAAAACTTCATAGTAGATATTGGTTAGCTCCCACATCTTTTCCTTTAACACTTCACACTCATTCACATATGATACTCCCTCTCTCTCACTCTAAACCCGTAAATTGCAATATCACTCTCCCTCAACCACTAACCCACAATCTCTCTCTCTCTGTCCCTGTGTGTGTGTGTGTGTGTGTGTGTATTCGAGGCATCCCAAACTTCATATTAGATATTGGTCATCTTATGCATATTTTCTTTCAAGACTTCATGCTCTTTCACATATGATAATCTCTCTCTCTCTCTCTCTCTCTCTCTCACTCTAAACCCATAAACCCCAATATTGCTCTCCCTCGACCCCTAACCCTCTCTCTCTCTCTCTCTCTCTCTCTCTCTAGGGAATCCAAAAATTCATAGTAGTTAATGGTCAGATTATAGATCTTTTCCTTCAATACTTCACACTCTTTCACATCTGATACTCTCTCTCTCACACACACTAAACCCGCAAACCCCAATATTTCTCTCCCTCAATCCTTAACCCACAATCTCTCTTTCTCTCTCTCTCTCTCTCTCTATGTGTGTGTGTCTATCTATCTCTCTATATATCTATATATATTTATATGCGGGGCATCCAAAACTTCATAGTAGATATTGGTCAGCTTATGCATCTTTTCCTTCAAGACTTCACACTCTTTCACATCTGATACTCTCTCTCTCTCTCTCTCACTCTAAACCCGTAAAACCCAATATCTCTCTCCCTCAAATCCTAAACCACAATATCCCTCTCTCTCTCTCTCTCTCTCTCTCTCTCTCTATACTCGGGGCATCCAAAACTTCATAGTAGTTATTTGTCATATTATGGATCTTTTCCTTCAAGACTTCACACTCTTTCACATATGATATTCTCTCTCTGTCTCTCTCACTCTAAAATTGTAAACCCCAATATTTCTCTCCCTCAACCGTTTACCCACAATCTCTCTCTCTCTCTCTCTCTCTCTCTATATATATATATATATATATATATATATATATATATTCGGGGCATCCAAAAATTCATAGTAGATATTGGCCAGCTTCTACATATTTTCCTTCAAGACTTCACACTCGTTCACATCCTATACTCTCTCTCTCTCACCCACTCTAAACTCGTAAACTCCAATATCTCTCTCCCTCAAACCCTAACCCACAATCTCTCTCTCTCTCTCTCTCTCTCTCTCTCCCTCTCTCTCTGTACTTGAGGCATCCAAAACTTCTGGTAAGCTTATGCATAGTTTCCTTCAGGACTTCACACTCTTTCACATCCAATACTCTCTCTCTCTCTCTCTCTCTCTCTCTCTCTCTCTCTAAACTCATAAACCCCAATATCGCTCTCCCTCAATGCCTAACTCTCTCTCTCTCTCTCTCTATGTGTGTATTCGAGGCATCCAAAAATTCATGGTAGATATTGGTCAGCTTCTTCATCTTTTCCTTCAAGACTTCACACTCTTTCACATCTGATACTCTCTCTCTCACTTTTTCACATCCGATGCTCTCTCTCTTTGAACACCTAATCCCCAATATCTCTCTTTCTCTCTCTAAGCCCATACCCCCCAATATGTCTCTCTCTAAACCCCTCACCCAAAATATCTCTCTTTATGTCTCTTTATGTATTCGGGGCATCCAAAAATTCATAGTAGATATTTGTGAGATTCTACTTCTTTTCCTTCAAGACTTCACACTCTTTCACATCAGATACTCTCTCTCTCACTCTTTCACATCCGATACTCTCTCTCTCTCTCTCTCTTTCTATTTCTCTTTCTCCCTCTCTCTCTCTCTAAACCCCTAAACCCAAATATCTCTCTCTCTAAACCCCTAACCCTAATCTCTCTCTCTAAACCGCTTCAATACTTCACACCCTTTCACATATGATACCCCCAATATCTCTCCCCCCTAACCCCTAACTCTCTCCCTCAACCCCTAACCCCTAACCCCCAATCTCCCTCTCTCTCACAACCCCTAACCGCAATACCCCTCTCTCTCTCAACCCCTAACCAGGTTCTACGTAAGCTTTTCATGCCCTTAATATTAGAATTAAAGCATGGTTAATGTCGAATATTATCTCTTATTTGGGGGTCACTTCGAGAAGAAAGGTTGTATTTTATTAAATTATAGGGCTATCAAATTCTTACATCGATATCAATATTAAATTGTGAACTTAATGTCCATGTGACACAACTTCAAATGTATAATCATTCTAATTACCTCTCACCACTCTTTATCACAATCTATCTCTCTTTGTCACTCATTATCTCTCTGTCTCTCTCCCTAGACCCCTAACCCCATTAATCTCTCTCCCTAAATCCCTAGCCCTCTTGTTCCATCTCTCTCCATCCCTAACCACTAGCCTCTATCTATCAACCCCTAACCCCAATATCCCTCTCTCTCTCTCAACCCCTAACCAGGTTCTATGTTATCTTTTCATGCCCCTCATATTAGAATTAAAGCATGGTTAATGTTCAATTTTATTGCTTATTTGGGGGTAAATTAGAGAAGAAAGGTTGTATTTGATTAAATTACACGGATACCAAATTCCTGGATCGAGATCAACAATAAATTGTGGACTTTATGTTCATGCAAAACAACTTCAAGTGTACAACCATTTTAATTACCTCTCATCTCTCTCTCGTTCTCTCTCCTTAGACACCTACCCCCCCTTGATCTCTATCCCCAAACCCTTAAACCCCTTGTTCCATCTCTCTCCACCCCTAGCCCCCGATCTTTCTCTCTGTCTCTCTCTCTCTCTCAAGCCCTAACCCCCAATCTCCCTCTCTCTCTCAACCCCTAACGAGGTTCTACGTCATCTTTTCATGCCCCTAATATTAGAACTAAAGCATGGTTAATGTCCAATTGCATCACTTATTTGGGGGTCACTTCGAGAAGAAAGGTTTTATTTGATTAAATTACATGGATATCAAATGTCTGCATCGAGATCAGTAAGAAATTGTGAAATTCGTGCGAGATAACTTCAAATGTACAACCATTTTAATTACTTCTCACCTCTCTTTCTCACAATCTCTCTCTCTCTCTCCCGCACTCAATATATATCGGTCTCTCTCCCTAGACTGCAACCCCCCTGATATCTCTCTGTTGTTGCAGCAACACCCCTCCCCAAAATTTTGAACATGTTGGGGCCCCTCCTGTATTTTTATGGAAAGTTTGCCTGACAAGCCATCCCAGCCATCAGCTCTGTTTTCAACATAAAATCTTATTTCCCTGCTGAACATCTTGCCATCAATCCTTCCATGTTTTCCCCAAAGAGCCAAAAGATAACTCAGATTTTTCCCCAACGTTTTGGGATAATTCGGACTATCTCCCCGACTTCAAAGACAAACGTCCAACCTTTCCGAAAGAAGGACTGAGATTTCCTTTGTCAAAATCTACGGAAGCCATTGAAAATTTGTTCCCGAAACAACGGAAGCTTTCGCTCAAGCCTTCCGCTACCGCGGAAAGGTTCTGGTTTTGCTCCCGAAATTGCGGGACTCAATCACCTTAAATCTCCCCGAAAAGAGACTCAGATTATGGCCATAAGTTGCGGAAACCATTGGTGAAACCTCGCCAAAACAGCGGAGCGATTCAAGTCTGTCTCCCGAAACGACCTGAAGCCATTCACATTTGCTTGCCGAAGTAACACGAAGAGATTCATGGACTTCTTCCGGAATTGTGAAAGGACTTGGAATACCTTAAAAGAACTTAGAAAATCTCGCCGAACGAACCGCAGGAGATATCGGGCTAGCCTTCCGTAGTAAAAAAGCTTGGAAACTTTTGATCGTTTGCTTCTGCGGAACAGTTGATGAAATCCTTCCGAAGCAACTCCACTTCTGAAACGGCGGAGCCCTTCACCCAAGCCTTCAGCAACCGCGGAAAGGTTCCGGCATGCCTCCCGAAACGGAGGGACTCATTCGCCTTACTCTCCCGAAAAGGACTTAGATATTTCGATTGGAAAGCTGCGGAAGGGATTGGGAAAACCCTCCCGAAACGGCGGAGTCCTTCCCTCGAGGAAACTATGCCGCGGAAAGACTCCGGTTGTTCTTCCGAAACGACGGAAGTCTTTTGCATAATTCTCCCGCAACCGACTTAGAACATTTTTTGATCATTCGCGGAAAGATTGGAGTTTTCCTTCCGAAACGGCGGAAAAGGTTCATGAAACCCTTCCGAAACCCGCAAAATAACTTAGAAGCTTTCATTGAAAATTTGCGGAAGATCCTCCGAAACGGCGGAAGAACTTGGGAAAGACACCCGCAAAGTCGGATTGATTTGTTAAAATCGCGGAAGGTTTTGGTGAAATCCTTCCGAAACGGCGAACAAATTCAACGAAGTGACCCGAAGCGTCGGAAGCCATTCACATAGGCTTTCCGAAAAGGACTTAGAAAATTCAAAAAAAAAAAAAAAAAACCTTACGGAAACCTTCGGATTTTCCTCCCGAAACGGCGGAAGCCATTCGCAAAAGATTTCCAAAAAAAAACGGGAGCATTCGCCATACCGTCCCGAAACGGCGGAAGCCGTGGCATTATGCGTCCGCAACGTGGGTCTCTTCTGCGGTAGGTTTCGAGTTTCTCTCCGCAAAATAGCCCTGAAACGGCGGAAGGTTTGGAGTTTCTCTTCCGCTACGCGGGCCGAAACAGCGAAAACTTTCCCCCCCATCCTTCCACAACGGCGGGTGTGACTTGCAAGGCGGTCCCGCGAATGGCGGTTACACAGAAATCGAGATATTTCGACGTGACCATCGCCGTACCAGCACTTAAACCGCGCCACCCACCAACCTTAATGCTCGCACGTGCCCGTTTTTTATAAAATGCGGTAGGGGCTCGAACCAATGCACCACTGTTTTCGAATTGGCCAACGATGTGCGACGCCGTGCAAATCGCTCCAGCTCACCTCACTCATTCGCGCTCACGGCCACCTCGTTCAAGCAATCCCCACGGTGCCAGGTAGGATTCTAACCTTGAAATTCACTATTGGGTTGTCTTTTGTGGGAAAACGATGGGTATTAGTGGGGTTTTGACGGGCAAAACACCCGTCAAGGGCTATGTTTTGCTTGTCAGATTCAGTTGAATGGAGTTTTCATACAAAACCGTTGTAGGCATTCGTTAAAACATTAACATTTTATTTCGAGCAGTGATGGTGGGTGCAGACGGTTAATCCTGCCCCATTTTTTAAAAACCCTGGGCCGCGCCCCTCGTTTTGGGAGAGTTTGTCGAAGCCCCATGGGCTTTCCATGTCCCCGGTCGTAAACTCAGACTGAAAACACTGGGCCCTTCCATAAGCCTCAGCCCCTACACGCGAGCCGAAACCCGTGAACGTTCAAGCCGCGCGAGCCGAAACCTAAAGCCATGGCCGCCCTAGCACTCCCCGTCAGCATATCCCTGGCGCCGTCACCTTCGCGCGGACTAATGTCTCCCATAGAGCACCTCGGTTAGTGGCCGCGCGTGACGATAGCATTCAAAGCCCTCACCGAGTCAACCCGCGTCTCCCCGCCATTAACCTCTCCAACCGCAGCTATAACGAAAGACACCTCCTTCCGTAGAGCAGAACCGGAAGCCAATTGCTTCTGCAAATCGCCTATCGGTCCGAAAACCAATGGCTTCCGCAACATAGCTTATCCCCTCAAGAGCATTTCAGAGTCGTCTTTTAAGAGCTTCAAATGTTTCAATTTGTGTCTTATGTTGAAATAATGTTTTTCTCCCTAAATATTTTTCATTGACTTATCGCATTGATATTAAAACGATGTTGCTCTCTGCTAAAACCTTACAGTCTGTTGACTCAAATGATGACTTTGATATGGATGTTATCAGGGATAAATCAAGATGCCGAAAACCGGTAAGAAGAAGGCGAAGATGACAGAAAAGAAGCCTGCCCCTCTCAAGATTGAAACCTCGCTCCAGGACACTAAGTGCACCACTGGTGTCCCTCCAGAAATCAGATGGGATGACATATATAGAATGATCAGGGACCAAGAGATCCCAGATATGTTGCTGGAGGAAGCACCAATTTATTCGAATATAAAAGCCTCAGGCATAACCAGAGCTGCCACCCGCCCTGAGCTGTTCCCCTGTGCCGAAGTGATCGGATGGACACTCCAGCATGCCGATGCTGAAGGCAGAGTAATAAATGACAGCGGTAAAGTGGCCATTGCCTCTTTTCAACCCGCGTATCTTGCGGCAGCCTACAAGTTTCCCCGGGTCCAACAAGCTCTGACTGATGAATGGTTAAGCCAGATGAACAATATCGAGATGGCCAAGAAGCTACTGGTGGCTGGGAAACATTTGAGGAAGAAAGGAAATGAGGAGTATGACATACAGAATCTAAGAGCTCCTTATAGATTGATTTCCCTGATGCTGTGCAGAATCTTCGGCATGCCCGATGGCACAATATACAAGATTCAGTGGGTCCCTATCATTCATTATGTGGCATTTCAGGGAACAGTGTTTGACTAGGCCACTATCTTGTCAGAAAGTCTGGCCTCAATGATAAGTGCTGCTAAGCCCGGGCTGGCCTTGAAGAAGGCTGAATTCTTCATGTCTTCATACCTGATAGATTGTATTTTGGCCAAGATAGAGTTCCCCAAATTGGGGTATACATGGGACAGGGCCACCGCCCCGGTCTACGTCGCATTCAAGATGTTGTGGGCTCAGAATTACAAGCCCAGCTACAAACTCATCTGTGAGGGGTTCATCATGCCCCTATACGAGAAAATGTTTAAGGAAGAACCAAACTGCCTGTCAAAAAATGCTTTGGAAGTCCTTGAGGAGTATGGGGACTTTTACTTTTCAGAACAAGGTACCTATCTAAGAATGTTTGGAGGGACTAAGCCCCCATACATATTGTCGCAGTATGCCACAGACTATGTGGTTCTAAAGGAAGCAGTAAGACAACTCTTCTTGGATGGGGTTGGGGCATTCCTCCACAAGCAACACAAGGCTTCCTTTCCCCCTCTACCTTTCTGCATCGGCGCTTACAAGTTTTCAGGGGTTGCCTCGGCCAATGAGTTTATTCAAGAGTTGAAGGCCTTCCACTTCGGTGAGGTCATCTTCCACAGGAACGACAGAAAGGGTAAAGTAGCCGAGCATTGCAAGCGGAACTATGCTTACTTCGAATACTCCCACTACCCTGATGCCGAGGAGGAAGCCTTCAGAGGCATCAACAACATGACTGAGCTACGGATCTGTCGCCAAAATACTGGGGTAAGCTCTAGCTCAAGCAAGGCCCAGAAGACCCTCCAGCAAAAGGAGAAGGAAGCTGAGGATGCCCGAGCTCAGGAAGAGCTCAGATTAAGAAAAGAGGCAAGGTTACAACAGGAAGCCGAAGAGGCAAGAAAGCAGCAAGAAACTGAAAATGAAAGACTGCAGAAAGAAGCTGAAGAAGCCCAAAAGCAGAAAGAAGCTGAGCAAGCTGAGGCAGAAAAGAAGGCGGAAGAAGACTTGAAGACAAGGGAAGATGCCCAAGCAGGTGGGTCCGGTGTCCAAGACATGGAGATAGACACATCTCAAGCAGGTGGCTCTGGTACCCAAAAGGAAAGAACAGACCCCGCTCAGGAAGTCCGAACCCCACCTATGGAAGAAGACATAGACATCATAAACCGACCAATTGTCCCGTACACTCCATCTGGGAAGCGTACGGTGTCCAAATGGAATGAGTTTGTCTATGATAAGAAAAGAAAAGCAATGGTCCTCCAATCAGAAGAGAGGATTAAAAGCCCCTTCCATGATGACATTGTTACTCACGGAGAGGTCGCTGTCATGCAGAACACAGATGCAGATCCCATCGCCATGGCATCTGCAGTTATAGCAACAACACAGGCATCATTTGCCAATGTAGGGGTTATAGTTAAAGAAAATATATTGACAAAGAAAAGAGCGCGCACGCTGCAACAAAATGTGTCTAATGAGCAATCCCAAAGAGATCTGGTAGTAAACCCGTATAATTGCTTGTACGCTGAGCATAAGGAGCTGTCAAACAAGTACAGCCAGCTAGAGGAGGAAAAGGACCAGCTAACACTTCAAATGATGATTGTGGAAGCAGAGAAGAATGGTGCAGAAGAAAAGGCATCTCTGCTAAAAGCAGACAAGCAATCGTTAGCTGAACGTTTAGAGCAAGCGGAGAGCAGAACCATAGACCTATCTCCCTTCCACGAGCTGTCATGCAATATCCTGCAGCAAGTGTATGGCTCCCAAGAGCTAATCACTGATGAGGTATGCAAACTCAAGGCCATGGTGGTGAGGCTAAAAGAGGTTAATACGGAAGCCCACAGGCTCAAAGCTAAGAATACCCGTGTCAAGGCGAATGTCATAAGTCAGATGGCATGGAGAGAAGGGAAAGGAGGTTTCCCCCCGCATCTTCCTTTTAAGGCCGTGGAAGATTTTAATGAAGATATAGCCTTGTTGGAGTTTGGCAGGAACTGTGCCAATAAGCTGATGGCCAGTGTGCAGAGGACAACAGATAGAATCAACAACCTATACCAAAAGCTAAAAGGGGTCCATGACAGCTGCACATTGAGTTTCCCTCAGACCCTAGAAGACTTCCCAGAAAAGGAGCAGCGGTTGTCTCAACTGAAAGAAGAGCTAGGCATCCAGATGGAGTATGTGAAAAGGATTGATGTCCTGGCCATGGATGATCTCCAACATTACATCGGTTCATCAACACTTCACAACCATCTACTGAGGGAAGCGCATCAAGTTGCTGAAGCAGAAGTACAAAGCATTAAAACAGAGCTCGGGAAGAATGTGACTTCTCAGAAAATCTTGTTTCCTGCTGCAGCAAACATAATCATAAGGGACACAGGTGTGTGGCACAGCTACATAGCAGAGGAGGACAAGAAAGCTATAGCAGCAACGGAAACATCAGTAGATCCGGCAGCCCCTCTCCCAGCAGCCTCTTCCCCAGCAATGGCAGAAAATCTGGCCAGTTCAATTCCCTCTTCCCAATTAGGAGCAGCATCAGCAGGGAATTCGAGGGCCTCTTCCCAGGCAGCATCAGTGAGAATTAACTTGGGCGACCCTTTTCCAGGAGAAGCTCACGCACAGGAATGAAGAGGCCGAATTCGGTGAGCCACTCTCTTCAGCCAAACACGTGCCCAACAGGAAAGCTTTGATGTCGGCCAATTTTCTGTGATGTATATTTTAAATATGTAAGGCGTAAGCCATGGGACAGCTGTCCCTATTTTTTGTCAAAATATTTGTTGTAAAGGAAGTGGCCATTTTGGCGATCGATTATAGTAGAAATCCCTGTAAATGACAGGTGGAAAGTGCTAGGTGTCAGCCCGAAGGGCAAATTTGTAGCTATAAATAGCATCTAGGAAAGATTAAAATGGACTTTTGGCAGGGAATGAAAATTTTGGAAAACGATATGAGCTATCTTGTATCGGGTCTGTAAATTGAATTTTCTAATAGAAGCCACGGGAGATGGACATTTTACCTGGGATGTGGGATTGCTCTATATTGGACTATTCTAATGACTGCAGTTCTGCAATGTGAGATCATTCTTGACATCTGAATTATTTCTTTGCATTAATGATTCTACCCCCCTCCGTGCATGCGTTCTCTCTACTTTGTGAACAATGAAATGTGTTGCTGTAGATCAAATGGCTAACTGTTCTTCCTCCAGAATAATTCATGTGGCTCATTGTTCATGACTTTAATTTGCTCCTTGCAGGGATCTTTGAGTTTATTTTCAGTTTTGTTACATCTAGATCAGTTTCTTTATTCGTGTTACATAGATTAAATAATTCTGCTTTCTTCTGTTTATGACCAATAGATGCGTCCTTAAAGTTTCTTTTCAGATCTGTTTCTTTATTTGTTTTCTTCTGTTCATGAGCAATAGACGCGTTCCATGCCGAGTTGGAAGCTATCTTCTAAAGATTCTTATATTGCTGTAGCTTCGGTTGTAAGAAATAATAGCTATCTGTGATTTGTTTACGATATTTGCTACAGCTTATTGCTCCTCCCTTAAGCGTGCTCCCTGCAGGGATAGATACATTTGTTCCAGTTTTAGGCTTAGATCTATCTTAATTGCATTTAGATTAAGTATAATTTAGGCACTTGCATCTCATACAAAAGACATAAAAAAAACCCAAAAGAAAGGTGGACCGGGCCATAACCGGTAGCATCGGATTTAAAGTCCAAAAAACACGGTTGCCGGAACCGCTAACCGGACGGATTCCCTACACCAAACGGGAGATAGTCTAATTGGGACCGTCTCTCGGGGAGAATCCCTTTCTGATTGATGCTGCGATATCCGAGGCATCAACAGTTTTTGGCACTAGAAGGAGGGCCTGAAGTGCATGGCTGATAGAGGAAAATCTTCCGCGGTCATAAATAACACTGAAAACCCGCTTATAGAAAGTATTTCAAACAGCCCAGATCTTGGATTAACAGACCAAGAACGCCTCATTTCTGACCCTGAGCCTCAAGAAGCTTTATACGCTGTCCCGTTTACAGAAATTGAGGATTTGAGAAGACATACTAGGTCCTACGTTAGACAGCTAGGTGGTTTAAACACTGTCAAATTCCTCCCTAAGAAAATTACACCTAGAAAGGAGCCACAGTACACCCGTGATTCAATTCTCGTTCAGAGTTTTGAAGAACTGGTAAATCTGACTTTGGAAGAGATTTCTGGCACTCTTAACAAGACAGACCAAGAAAATCCTGAAGAAATTACAACTCCCAAAAGTACTCCACAAGTTTCACCCTACAATTCTCCACCAGGGTCTCCACCTCCAAACCCAAACATGGCTGTACCTGCTTGGAGAGAAAGGGGAGCTCTGAATTTAGCTGGACCATTCCATAATCTCCCTAAAAACCCAGAAAAGGTCTTGCCTAAATACGATCCAGGAAAAGCCATTTCGGCAGAAGATCACCTCAAGAGTTTTTACTTGGCTCTGAACCTTTTGAACGTACAACACGAAGACGTGGTCTGCAGGTTGTTTCCATATACATTCGAGCCAAAAGTATCATCATGGTACTTTAGCTTACAACCCAGCTCAATCTCTAGTTGGGATGAATTCGAAAAATGTTTTCTAAAGAAATACGGAAACCAAAAGACTGTGGCCACACTCATGAAAGAACTCTTATCCATGAGGATGGAAAAGAAAGAAAAGGTTCAAGATTTCAATCAAAGATTCACTACGCTGTTGAATAACTTCAGTCAAGCTAATAAACCAGCCGAGGAATCTCTAAGTGAATACTATACAACCGCTCTTGATGGACCCATAGCAATGTTTGTGAAGAGGTCCAAGAAAGCTACCCTGGTAGAGAACTTTGAGGAAGCTAGAAAGGTAGAAGAAGAGGCTGATAGCATTGCTAAACATGCCTTAGATGTAGAACCAAAACCAGCATCTAGCAAGAAACCTTTGCTGCTCACTAGAAGTAAAGACGAGCCATCTACGGACATGGAAAACGTAGTCAAAATGATGTAGAAACTATCTAACAAGATCGTAGATCTCGAGAAAGACAAGGCTGCCAGTACATCTAGGAAACCTTTCAAGCCATTCTATAAAAGAAGGGAAGACGGGGAACAGACTCATCCACCAATGAACGCTGCCCCTGTTTTAAACTTGAATGAGATAGGGATGGAGAATTTCTGCACTTTTCACCAAGAACCACATTCGAAAAAGAGCTGCCCGCAATGGATCAATTCCATGAGCTTAGTCATGAACCAAATGTTAGACTCTCAGATCCCAGATCAAGATGATCCTCCGGAAGAGTCAAGCCCTGAGTTAGAGGAACCAACCCCAGACATTACTATGGTGTTGTGGGATTGGGTACCTATGACTGAATTAGTGGAAGAAGATCATGTAGACAGCTCTCCCTCTACCATAAATGTTGCCACTCGCAACAAGGGCCCAATTGCGGATCCTGTCCCAGTCACCTCTTCCCATAAGCCTAAGATTTCGAAAGATCCACCTAGGAGGCATATACCAATCATCCCACCTCAGCCCAAAGTAAACCAAACAGCTGCCAAACAGTCAAGCGCTGACAACACAGTTCAGCCGCCTAAGGTGACCATGAACAAAACAGATCAGCCAACTCGAATTGGGAATGAATCTGATATAGGGTATGATATTATCGAAGATATCAAGAAAGTCAAAGCGAACGTATCAATATTTGACATGTGTAGCTTGCCCCATCAACGAGACAAACTGCTCCATGTTTTACAACCAAAACCCAGCACTACATTAACAGATTCTCAAGATAATCCTGAAATTAACGAGGCTAGCATCGGTGGGAAATCCAAATCCCAAACATTGCCATTCTTGTTGACATTTGAAATTTTTAATCACAATGTTCATAACTGTTTGGTAGACTCTAGAGCTTCTTCAAACGTTATGCCACTGTCAATTTGTAAGAAAATTAATGGGCAGCCCGTGCCATCTCCAGCTCAAATTATCCAATTGGATAGGACTGCTGTTAAAGTAATTGGGGAGATGAAAGACGTTCTAATTAGACTGTCAGCTGACCCTAGAGTTTGTCAATTCATTGACATAATGGTGGTCGACATTCCTGAAGCTTATGGGCTGATTTTGAGTAGGGATTGGTCTACCAAGCTAAGCGGCTACTTTGCTACCGATTGGTCTCATCTATGGCTGCCTTATCAGAACAGACAGAATCAGATTAAAGTTCTTAGGGAACCTCATATGAAACAAAACGTAACCCAACTAGAAGAAAAAAATGAGGCTATAACTTTTTCTTCCTCGGTCCTGGGAAATTACTTCTTAGAAATGGATCCGGGCAACTATCAATCTGAAATCGTTAGCCATGAATCAGATAAACAGTCCGATCTCCTTCATTTCTCTCGGACTGATGATGTTGATTGTAACATAGTTAATTTAGCTGCTAACATAGACCATAAAGAAACTAACTTGGTTGAACCTAAAGATATCTTTTGGACATTATACTTTGATGGCTCTAAAACTCTGGAAGGATCCAGAGCCGGTTGTGTTCTAATGGATCCAAAAGGAAACAAGTATTTTTTGTCTTGTAGACTAGAATTCGACTGTACTAATAATACCGCTGAATATGAAGCTTTGGTACATGGTTTAAGGAAGGCCATGGGCTTAAATGTTAAGTACCTGAAGGTTTTTGGTGACTCCGAGATAGTTGTCAGACAGGTAAGGGACACCATTCACTGTCTCTCACCGCACTTGAAAGGTTATCAGGCTGAGGTATGGGATTTAATCATGCATTTTGACGCTTTCAATATAAAATCAATTCCTAGATTGCAAAATTCTGCTGCTGATTTATTAGCAACGTCTGCTTCTAGATTGGTGCCGTCAAATAATAAATGCTCAATTGAATTGATTTTCAGGCCTTCCATTCCCGATAACATCACAAATTTCAGAGTCTTCAATGATGATGAACAAATTATTAGCTTCCTGACAAACGAAGACAGTTTCCAAGGAGCTGCAATAGATGAGGAAGAACACGATGCTGATTTGATGAAGAAAGATGATGAGAAAGGAAATTTCATGCCAAAGGGGGTAAGGTCCCTCGAAATGCTTTTCGATCTTCAAAATAAGTTCAAAAGACCAGCTAATACCAAAACTAACAACTCATCAATGCAACATGAGTTGGTTAATTTGGGTACCGAGGCAGAACCAAAATTTGTCAACCTTGGCAAATGTTGTTCACCAGGAGAAAGAGATAGGTTCATTAAGTTGTTTAAACAGTACAAGGATGTTTTTGCATGGACCTATGAAGATCTGAAAACATATGACGTCCGCATCATTCAGCATGTTATACCAATGAAAGCGGGTGTCAAACCATTTCAGCAGCAATTAAGAAGGATGCATCCTACTCTAGAACCGCTGATCCAAAAGGAATTAAAGAAGCTCTTGGATGCTAAGATAATCTTCAAAGTTCGGCATTCTGAATGGGTTGCAAACTTGGTTCCCGTAAGGAAGAAATCAGGAGAGATAAGGCTATGTGTAGATTTCAGAAATTTAAATAAAGCCTCAGATAAAGACAACTACCCCGTGCCTTCAATGGAGCAAATCCTACAAATGGTGTCAGGATCTGAATTGTTTTCTCTCCTCGATGGTTTCTCGGGCTATAATCAAGTGTTAGTAGCCGAAGAAGATCGTCTCAAGACTACTTTCAGGACTAAGTGGGGAACTTTCGCCTACAGAAGGATGCCATCTGGTTTGATAAACGCAGGAGCCACATTCCAAAGGGCGATGGATATTGCCTTCCGAGGATTGGGTGGGCAATGTGTTGTTGTTTACTTAGATGATGTGACGGTCTTTTCGAAGAAAAGGGAAGATCATGTTGTTCATCTGAGGCACATCTTTGATCGTTGCCGGAAGTATGGTATTTCTTTGAATCCCAAGAAGAGCGTGTTTGCTGTACCCGAAGGTAAGCTCTTGGGTCATATCATCTCCAAAGGGGGAGTGTCAATCGACCAGGAAAGGGTCCAAGCTATTAATAAGATTCCAATGCCTCACAACAAAAAATCTATGCAGTCTTTCATGGGCACCATAAATTTTGTCCGCAGGTTTGTTCCGGATTTTGCACAAATCGTCAAGCCACTGCAACAGATGGTTAAACAAAGCGTACAATTCAAGTGGACAGATTTGGAGAAAAACGCATTTAGAGATATCAAGGCAGCAGTAGCTAAAGCTCCTTCCTTAAGAAGCCCAGATTTCGATAAGGATTTCATCCTGTATACCTTTGCCTCGGATGACTCTCTCGCAGCTGTACTCACACAGAAGGTGGAGTTGGGGCATGAATACCCAATTTCGTTTATGAGCACTGGTCTGCAGGGGGCCGAGCTGAACTATCCCGTGGTGGACAAGCATGCCTATGCGGTCTTCAAAGCAGTCAAGCAGTTTAGGCCATACATTTTGAAGAACAGAACTAAAGTCATAGTCCCCCATCCAGCTGTTAGATCCCTTTTCGTTCAAAAGGAATTGGGAGAAAGGAGAGGGAACTGGGTCACAGCTCTGCAGGAGTATGATTTGGAATTTAAACCGGCTACAATCATCAAAGGACAAGGTCTGTGCAAGTTACTGGCGGGAAACTCGACTGATGAAGAGCACCATTGGAGAAATGAAGCTGAGCTTAATTCGGTTGAGGTATGTCATATCTTTACAGCTCCCCAGTCATGGTATAGAGATCTGGTGCACTATTTACAGCAGGGATATCTGCCCGAGCACTGGAACTCTAAGCAAAGAAGGGCACTCCGCTTGAAATCGGCACGCTATCAGATCATTGATGGGATTCTTTTCAGAAAGAATTATGATGGAGTCCTTCTTAGATGTTTGGAGAAGGAAGATGCAAACAAAGTTATCAAAGAATTGCATGATGGCCCCGCAGGTGGTCATTATTCAGGTGAGACGACAGCACACAAGATACTGAGAGCTGGTTATTATTGGCCCACTTTGTTCCGAGATGCCCACACATACGCACAGAACTGTGATATATGTCAAAGAAGGGCTGGGAAGTTACCTAAGGCCGCAGGTCCATTGCAGCCGGTCATCATCTCTGAGCCTTTTGAGAAATGGGGCATAGATGTTATTGGAGAAATAAATCCAAATTCTTCATTGCAACACCGATACATCCTGACGGCTACCGACTACTTCACTAGGTGGACAGAGGCCACCCCATTACGCAAGATCAATGAAGATGCAGTCATCAGCTTCTTGAAAGAAAACATCATAACCAGGTTTGGGGTTCCAATTTCCCTCGTTTTTGATAATGCTACTTATTTTTCATCTTGCAAGATAAATGAATTTGTTTATGAATGGGGAATTAAGTTGCATTATTCAGCCAATTACTACCCTCAGGGAAACGGATTAGCTGAATCCTCAAACAAGAATCTGATTCGAATCCTTAAGAAAACTGTGATAGAAAACCAGAGAAGTTGGCATGTGGCTCTCCCAAACGCCTTATGGGCAGATAGGGTAACCCCGAAGAATGCTTTAGGTGTCTCCCCTTTCACTCTTGTCTATGGCAAGGAAGCCATACTTCCCCCAAACATCCTGCTGCCTTCCTTGCAATTGTCCCAAGCCTCGCGGGGTTCTGGTAGCCAAGCCTTACAGTCCAGGATCAACACCCTGCTTCAACTGGAAGAAGCCCGACACAAAGCTAAAGATCGATTCCATCAACACCAGGATATAGTTAAGAGATGGTTCGATAAGAGGAAATCCGGCAAGAGGGATTTTGAAGTCGGAGATTTAGTCCTGAAATGGGACCATAATCATGAAGGCAAAGGAATGCATACGAAATTTCAACATCTATGGGTAGGCCCGTACCAAATTTCTGCAAAATTAGGCCCATCCACTTATAAATTGACAAATCTCGAGGGAGAGGAAGTAGCCCTCCCTCTCAATGGCCTCGCTTTGAAACAATACTTCGCGTAGTCTCCTCGAGACTTCCTGTACATAAATAAAGTTGTCTTTTCGCTTTCGCTTTTAGCTGTTTTATTTTTTCGGCCATATCATTTCTTTCTTTGTTATTTGAACTTTTCGACAAGTTTCGTTTGCTGAAGGCCCCCCCCGTGTTGTTGAGTTTCTTGTTGAAGATAGCTCTCTCAAAGAAAACTTGCAACCCATGAGTCTGGAACCCTGCTCACTAAACCCGGTCTGCTGTGCTCTCGCTGAAATGTTCAAAGGAGGGGGGGGGAAACCTACCCTGCTAGTCACACTAATCCTATTTAATATCAGAGACCAATGGCCATCTTCGCTACTATCGTTGGGCTCCACCCACTCTCACACTTTAAAGGCATCTCAAGAAGGTTACCTAAGTTGGACCCATGGAAAGTGGCACCTCTCGAGGACATAGGGTATTGAGATGACTCCATGCTGTAGATTTAAAAGCCAAAATGGCCTACATGCAAGAGTCTGTTTTCCAGGGATTCTCGCCTCAATTAAAGCATGGCTGAGACAAAAGCAAAAGGACATGTAAAATCAAGAAGGCTGTCCAAAAGGCCCAGCTCAAAATGGGCTCCTCTCCGTCCGTGAAGTTTGATCAAATCAATAAAATCTCTAACTCACACAAAAGGACATTATGGATTGAGGAGCCCAAATCAAAGATCATGTCCAAAAGAAAATATCCCTGGAAGGCTCAAACAGCTAAGCTATCCAAAGTACAAGCATCCCAAAGGGTGCCAGCAGCATGGGATTGAGGAACAAGAACAATAATGTCCACGAGAAAGTGTTGCAAATCCTGTGGAGTCCGGCAGTAGTGACCATTTGAGGGATGACCCTCCTAAAATGAATCTCATATGCTGGCCCTCTGAGAGTGGTGAAGATGTCTCGGTCAAAGCTCCCCTTTCCCCAATGGCTAGCAGGAAAAGTGCCTCTTTCCCCCCGCAGGAGTATAAAATGCTCAGTTGAGTAGTACACCCGAGGTGGATGTTTTAATGAGGTTCCGGACCGTGAAGAGGAATTTTTCAGAGATCTGTGTTCGCCAGCGACTCGCCATTGTTGTTGCAGCAACACCCCTCCCCAAAATTTTGAACATGTTGGGGCCCCTCTTGTATTTTTATGGAAAGTTTTCCTGACAAGCCATCCCAGCCGTCAGCTCTGTTTTCAACATAAAATCTTATTTCCCTGCTGAACATCTTACCATCAATCCTTCCATGTTTTCCCCAAAGAGCCAAAAGATAACTCAGATTTTTCCCCAACGTTTTGGGATAATTCGGACTATCTCCCCGACTTCAAAGACAAACGTCCAACCTTTCCGAAAGAAGGACTGAGATTTCCTTTGTCAAAATCTACGGAAGCCATTGAAAATTTGTTCCCGAAACAACGGAAGCTTTCGCTCAAGCCTTCCGCTACCGCGGAAAGGTTCCAGTTTTGCTCCCGAAATTGCGGGACTCATTCACCTTAAATCTCCCCGAAAAGAGACTCAGATTATGGCCATAAGTTGCGGAAACCATTGGTGAAACCTCGCCAAAACAGCGGAGCGATTCAAGTCTGTCTCTCGAAACGACCTGAAGCCATTCACATTTGCTTGCCGAAGTAACACGAAGAGATTCATGGACTTCTTCCGGAATTGTGAAAGGACTTGGAATACCTTAAAAGAACTTAGAAAATATCGCCGAACGAACCGCAGGAGATATCGGGCTGGCCTTCCGTAGTAAAAAAGCTTGGAAACTTTTGATCGTTTGCTTCTGCGGAATAGTTGATGAAATCCTTCCGAAGCAACTCCACTTCCGAAACGGCGGAGCCCTTCACCCAAGCCTTCCGCAACCGCGGAAAGGTTCCGGCATGCCTCCCGAAACGGCGGGACTCATTCGCCTTACTCTCCCGAAAAGGACTTAGATTTTTCGATTGGAAAGCTGTGGAAGGGATTGGGAAAACCCTCCCGAAACGGCGAAGTCCTTCGCTCGAGGAAACTATGCCGCGGAAAGACTCTGGTTGTTCTTCCGAAACGACGGAAGTCTTTTGCATAATTCTCCCGCAACCGACTTAGAACATTTTTTGATCATTCGCGGAAAGATTGGAGTTTTCCTTCCGAAACGGCGGAAAAGGTTCATGAAACCCTTCCGAAACCCGCAAAAGAACTTAGAAGCTTTCATTGAAAATTTGCGGAAGATCCTCCGAAACGGCGGAAGAACTTGGGAAAGACACCCGCAAAGTCGGATTGATTTGTTAAAATCGCGGAAGGTTTCGGTGAAATCCTTCCAAAACGGCGAACAAATTCAACGAAGTGACCCGAAGCGTCGGAAGCCGTTCACATAGGCTTTCCGAAAAGGACTTAGAAAATTCAAAAAAAAAAAAAAAAAACCTTGCGGAAACCTTCGGATTTTCCTCCCGAAACGGCGGAAGCCATTCGCAAAAGCTTTCCAAAAAAAACCGGGAGCATTCGCCATACCGTCCCGAAACGGCGGAAGCCGTGGCATTATGCGTCCGCAACGCGGGTCTCTTCTGCGGTAGGTTTCGAGTTTCTCTCCACAAAATAGCCCCGAAACGGTGGAAGGTTTGGAGTTTCTCTTCCGCTACGCGGGCCGAAACAGCGAAAACTTTCCCCCCCATCCTTCGGCAACGGCGGGTGTGACTCGCAAGGCGGTCCCGCGAATGGTGGTTACACAGAAATCGAGATATTTCGACGTGACCGTCGCCGTACCAGCACTTAAACCGCGCCACCCACCAACCTTAATGCTCGCACGTGCCCGTTTTTTATAAAATGTGGTAGGGGCTCGAACCAATGCACCACTATTTTCGAATTGGCCAACAACGTGCGACGCCGTGCAAATCTCTCCAGCTCACCTCGCTCATTTGCGCTCACGGCCACCTCATTCAAGCAATCCCCACGGTGCCAGGTAGGATTTTAACCTTGAAATTCACTATTGGGTTGTCTTTTGTGGGAAAACGATGGGTATTAGTGGGGTTTTGATGGCCAAAACACCCGTCAAGGGCTATGTTTTGCCCGTCAGATTCAGTTGAATGGATTTTTCATACAAAACCGTCGTAGGCATTCGTTAAAACATTAACATTTTATTTCGAGCAGTGATGGTGGGTGCGGACGATTAATCCTGCCCCATTTTTTAAAAACCCCGGGCTGCGCCCCTCGTTTTGGGAGAGTTTGTCGAAGCCCCATGGGCTTTCCATGTCCCCGGCCGTAAACCCAGACTTAAAACCCTGGGCCCTTCCATAAGCCTCAGCCCCTAAACGCGAGCCGAAACCCATGAACGTTCAAGCCGCGCGAGCCGAAACCTGAAGCCATGGCCGCCCTAGCACTCCCCGTCAGCATATCCCTGGCGCCGTCACCTTCGCGCAGATTAATGTCTCCCGTAGAGCACCTCGGCGAGTGGCCACGCGTGACGATAGCATTCAAAGCCCTCACCGAGTCAACCCGCGTCTCCCCGCCATTAACCTCTCCAACCGCAGCTATAACGAAAGACACCTCCTTCCGCAGTGCGGAACCGGAAGCCAATTGCTTCCGCAAATCGCCTATCGGTCCGAAAACCAATGGCGTCCGCAACATAGCTTATCCCCTCAGGAGCATTTCAGACTTGTCTTTTAAGAGCTTCAAATGTTTCAATTTGTGTCTTATGTTGAAATAATGTTTTGCTCCCTAAATATTTTTCATTGACTTATCGCATTGATATTAAAACGATGTTGCTCTCTGCTAAAACCTTACAGTCTGTTGACTCAAATGATGACTTTGATATGGATGTTATCAGGGATAAATCAAGATGCCGAAAACCGGTAAGAAGAAGGCGAGGATGACAGAAAAGAAGCCTGCCCCTCTCAAGATTGAAACCTCGCTCCAGGACACTAAGTGCACCACTGGTGTCCCTCCAGAAATCAGATGGGATGACATATATAGAATGATCAGGGACCAAGAGATCCCAGATATGTTGCTGGAGGAAGCACCAATTTATTCGAATATAAAAGCCTCAGGCATAACCAGAGCTGCCACCCGCCCTGAGCTGTTCCCCTGTGCCGAAGTGATCGGATGGATACTCCAGCATGCCGATGCTGAAGGCAGATTAATAAATGACAGCGGTAAAGTGGCCATTGCCTCTTTTCAACCCGTGTATCTTGCGGCAGCCTACAAGTTTCCCCGGGTCCAACAAGCTCTGACTAATGAATGGTTAAGCCAGATGAACAATATCGAGATGGCCAAGAAGCTACTGGTGGCTGGGAAACATTTGAGGAAGAAAGGAAATGAGGAGTATGACGTACAGAATCTAAGAGCTCCTTATAGATTGATTGCCCTGATGCTGTGCAGAATCTTCGACATGCCCGATGGCACAGTATACAAGATTCAGTGGGTCCCTATCATTCATTATGTGGCATTTCAGGGAACAGTGTTTGACTGGGCCACTATCTTGTCAGATAGTCTGGCCTCAATGATAAGTGCTGCTAAGCCCGGGATGGCCTTGAAGAAGGCTGAATTCTTCATGTCTTCATACCTGATAGATTGTATTTTGGCCAAGATAGAGTTCCCCAAATTGGGGTATACATGGGATAGGGCCACCGCCCCGGTCTACGTCGCATTCAAGATGTTGTGGGCTCAGAATTACAAGCCCATCTACAAACTCATCTGTGAGGGGTTCATCATGCCCCTATACGAGAAAATGTTTAAGGAAGAACCAAACTGCCTGTCAAAAAATTCTTTGGAAGTCCTTGAGGAGTATGGGGACTTTTACTTTTCAGAACAAGGTACCTATCTAAGAATGTTTGGAGGGACTAAGCCCCCATACATATTGCCGCAGTATGCCACAGACTATGTGGTGCTAAAGGAATCAGTAAGACAACTCTTCTTGGATGGGGTTGGGGCATTCCTCCACAAGCAACACAAGGCTTCCTTTCCCCCTCTACCTTTCTGCATCGGCGCTTACAAGTTTTCAGGGCTTGCCTCGGCCAATGAGTTTATTCAAGAGTTGAAGGCCTTCCACTTCGGTGAGGTCATCTTCCACAGGAACGACAGAAAGGGTAAAGTAGCCGAGCATTGCAAGGGGAACTATGCTTACTTCGAATACTCCCACTACCCTGATGCCGAGGAGGAATCCTTCAGAGGCATCAGCAACATGACTGAGCTACAGATCTGTCGCCAAAATACTGGGGTAAGCTCTAGCTCAAGCAAGGCCCAGAAGACCCTCCAGCAAAAGGAGAAGGAAGCTGAGGATGCCCGAGCTCAGATTAAGAAAAGAGGCAATGTTACAGCAGGAAGCCGAAGAGGCAAGAAAGCAGCAAGAAACTGAAAATGAAAGACTGCGGAAAGAAGCTGAAGAAGCCCAAAAGCAGAAAGAAGCTGAGCAAGCTGAGGCAGAAAAGAAGGCGGAAGAAGACTTGAAGACAAGGGAAGATGCCCAAGCAGGTGGGTCCGGTGTCCAAGACATGGAGATAGACACCTCTCAAGCAGGTGGCTCTGGTACCCAAAAGGAAAGAACAGACCCCGCTCAGGAAGTCCGAACCCCACCTATGGAAGAAGACATAGACATCATAAACCGACCAATTGTCCCGTACACTCCATCTGGGAAGCGTACGGTGTCCAAATGGAATGAGTTTGTCTATGATAAGAAAAGAAAAGCAATGGTCCTCCAATCAGAAGAGAGGATTAAAAGCCCCTTCCATGATGACATTGTTACTCACCGAGAGGTCGCTGTCATGCAGAACACAGATGCAGATCCCATCGCCATGGCATCCGCAGTTATAGCAACAGCACAGGCATCATTTGCCAATGTAGGGGTTATAGTTAAAGAAAATATATTGACAAAGAAAAGAGCGCGCACGCTGCAACAAAATGTGGCTAATGAGCAAGCCCAAAGAGATCTGGTAGTAAACCAGTATAATTGCTTGTACGCTGAGCATAAGGAGCTGTCAAACAAGCACAGCCAGCTGGAGGAGGAAAAGGACCAGGTAACACTTCAAATGATGATTGTGGAAGCAGAGAAGAATGGTGCAGAAGAAAAGGCATCTCTTCTAAAAGCAGACAAGCAATCGTTAGCTGAACGTTTAGAGCAAGCGGAGAGCAGAACCATAGACCTATCTCCCTTCCACGAGCTGTCATGCAATATCCTGCAGCAAGTGTATGGCTCCCAAGAGCTAATCACTGATGAGGTATGCAAACTCAAGGCCATGGTGGTGAGGCTAAAAGAGGTTAATACGGAATCCCACAGGCTCAAAGCTAAGAATACCCGTGTCAAGGAGAATGTCATAAGTCAGATGGCATGGAGAGAAGGGAAAGGAGGTTTCCCCCCGCATCTTCCTTTTAAGGCCGTGGAAGATTTTAATGAAGATATAGCCTTGTTGGAGTTTGGCAGGAACTGTGCCAATAAGCTGATGGCCAGTGTGCAGAGGACAACAGATAGAATCAACAACCTATACCAAAAGCTAAAAGGGGTCCATGACAGCTGCACATTGAGTTTCCCTCAGACCCTAGAAGAGTTCCCAGAAAAGGAGCAGCGGTTGTCTCAACTGAAAGAAGAGCTAGGCGTCCAGATGGAGTATGTGAAAAGGATTGATGTCCTGGCCATGGATGATCTCCAACATTACATCGGTTCATCAACACTTCACAACCATCTGCTGACGGAAGCGCATCAAGTTGCTGAAGCAGAAGTACAAAGCATTAAAACAGAGCTCGGGAAGAATGTGACTTCTCAGAAAATCCTGTTTCCTGCTGTAGCAAACATAATCATAAGGAACACAGGTGTGTGGCACAGCTACATAGCAGAGGAGGACAAGAAAGCTGCAACAGCAGCGGAAACATCAGTAGATCCGGCAGCCCCTCTCCCAGCAGCCTCTTCCCCAGCAATGGCAGAAAATCTGGCCAGTTCAATTCCCTCTTCCCAATTAGGAGCAGCATCAGCAGGGGATTCGAGGGCCTCTTCCCAGGCAGCATCAGTGACAATTAACTTGGGCGACCCTTTTCCAGGGGAAGCTCACGCACAGGAATGAAGAGGCCGAATTCAGTGAGCCACTCTCTTCAGCCAAACACGTGCCCAACAGGGAAAGCTTTGATGTCGGCCAATTTTCTGTGATGTATATTTTAAATATGTAAGGCGTAAGCCATGGGACAGCTGTCCCTATTTTTTGTCAAAATATTTTTTGTAAAGGAAGTGGCCATTTTGGCGATCGATTATAGTAGAAATCCCTGTAAATGACAGGTGGAAAGTGCTAGGTGTCAGCCCGAAGGGCAAATTTGTAGCTATAAATAGCATCTAGGAAAGATTAAAATGGACTTTTGGCAGGGAATGAAAATTTTGGAAAACGATATGAGCTATCTTGTATCGGGTCTGTAAATTGAATTTTATAATAGAAGCCACGGGAGATGGACGTTTTACCTGGGATGTGGGATTGCTCTATCTTGGACTATTCTAATGACTGTAGTTCTGCAATGTAAGATCATTCTTGACATCTGAATTATTTCTTTGCATTAATGATTCTACCCCCCTCCGTGCATGCGTTCTCTCTACTTTGTGAACAATGAAATGTGTTGCTGTAGATCAAATGGCTAACTGTTCTTCCTGTAGAATAATTCATGTGGCTCATTGTTCATGACTTTAATTTGCTCCTTGCAGGGATCTTTGAGTTTATTTTCAGTTTTGTTACATCTAGATCAGTTTCTTTATTCGTGTTACATAGATTAAATAATTCTGCTTTCTTCTGTTTATGACCAATAGATGCGTCCTTAAAGTTTCTTTTCAGATCTGTTTCTTTATTTGTTTTCTTCTGTTCATGAGAAATAGACGCGTTCCATGCCGAGTTGGAAGCTATCTTCTAAAGATTCTTATATTGCTGTAGCTTCGGTTGTAAGAAATAATAGCTATCTGTGATTTGTTTACGATATTTGCTACAGCTTATTGCTCCTCCCTTAAGCGTGCTCCCTGCAGGGATAGATACATTTGTTCCAGTTTTAGGCTTAGATCTGTCTTAATTGCATTTAGATTAAGTATAATTTAGGCACTTGCATCTCATACAAAAGACATAAAAAAAACCCAAAAGAAAGGTTGACCGGGCCATAACCGGTAGCATCGGATTTAAAGTCCAAAAAACACGGTTGCCGGAACCGCTAACCGGATGGATTCCCTACACCAAACGGGAGATAGTCTAATTGGGACCGTCTCTCGGGGAGAATCCCTTTCTGATTGATGCTGCAATATCCGAGGCATCAACACTCTCCCTAAACTCCTACCCCCTTGTTCCATCTCTCTCCACCCCTAACCCCCAATCTCTCTCTCTCTCAACCCCTAACCCCCAATCTCTCTCTCTCAACCCCTAACCCCCAATCTCCCTGTTGTTAGGAAAACTACTCTTATAAGAGGAAATACTACCAACGTACAGGGGTTATTAGATAGACATATAAAGCTTTGCAAACACTATTATTAAGCAAATAGGATTGGGTTCAGGAGTGTATGTACCTTATTTCGAAGGTCAATCCAAGATTTTCTCCCTTTGTTCTCCTATACAAAAACTGCAAAACAAACATAAAACCTTCCTCAAACCAGTTTTACCACAAATAAGGGATTGCTATTAATAAGACAACATAACATCAACTTGTAATCAAATTGCAATAGACATAAGCAGATCTATTGGGAAAGGAAAAATGTCCAAATATTTATTAACAAACGTAGAAAGTACATAAAGCTATACTTGTCATGCACCGATACCATTGTAACCAGACCCTGGGCTGCTACTTCTCTCTCTTAGCTATGAATTTCTCCAGCATAACTTTCTCCAATGATCATAAGGTCCCTTTCTCAACCCCCTCCCCTTGTATTTATAGAAAGGGAAGGAGGGCAGGTTCGAAAGGTGGTTGAGTTGGGAAGTTGGGTTAGTTTGGGTACCTACCTCAACTAATCCCAATTCATTTTTTTAATTATTTTTTTAAATTTTTCTTAAGACACCCGCGACTATGATATAGGAAAACTAGCGAGTGAATCGCGAGTGTCCTAACTTGCATATAGCGGGTGCAGCTTTTTTATTGACATGCACGGGTTGTCAGTAGAGATACCCGCGGCTGACCCGCTGGTTGGAAAGTATGAGGGTCATGTTTATGTATTAAAATAGGCAGATAAATATGCTTCTGTGGAAAGGATTGTAAGGTTCAACTCTAGGTCATCTAGGGTCAAGGTAGGCTCTTCCATCCATAGTGTCCTTTCTTGTGACTAACAAGGAAATGTGGTCACAAATGGATTAGAAGTGCTAATTTGACCGATAACAGATGCCCCCTAATGTGTGAGGTCAGAGGGAAGAGATGGCAGAAATGCATTGCAATCCAAGCAGAGGAGGAGCAAAGAGGCGGCAGGATGAGGTCACAAATAGCACCTGAAACATAAACAAAGTCAGCAAGCAGTTTACAATCTTGACATCAGGAGATGTTCAGAATGGTAGAAAATAATCTCCAATACATAACTAAAAGATGTATATAGCATGGCTACTGAAATACAACAGTGGATCCATGTCAAACAGGAGATCATATCCATAACAACAAACTGGATCTATGTCTCATCAAGAGCCAAAATATGGGTGTGACTCAGTCTTGCGCAACTTGGGCAATAACAAAATGTGATGATGATATTAGAGGCCCAAGGTCTTCATCCAAACATCAAAGTACGAATCCTAACCATGCAAATAAATGAGTTGAGGTCGAACATGGATGATACCATTTTATTATCGTCCAACGATGTAGACCGTTAACAAACATGAGGGCACCCAACATTAATGAAAATGGGGCCCAAGGTACCTAGTACATTGTAACAAGTGTGAATAAGAGGTCCTAAAGTCGAACAATTGAAGAATCCATCGAGTAGGGGATTTTGATGTATTCCCACTATTCAATGGAGAGGGAAATTGCCACTAATGACTACAATCCCGAAGGTACTACCCGAAACTGTAAAATTCATTCCCAGATCAAGATGAGTTGAAGTCGATAGGAAGAAGTTCGTTGGAAGGGAGGCCTTAAGGTATTCTCCATCATCCAACACGAGATACAATCAATCTTGATCTGATTTGGAGTAGGATTGAATATATGATGAAACATACTGACACTAAGGAATGGTCGACACACGAGGTCAAGGTAACTGTAGAATGGCCGACACAAGGGGTGTCCTTCAATAGTGAGCATGACACAAGAGTGACTTAGGCATCTTTTGATGACAAAGGGACTAGGATATAAATCTGTAATGTATGAGACATTAATAGATTCTCCATATGACTAGAAGAGTAACCAATCAAAGGAATACAAACTCTGAGATCAGGTTCATCCTAAGGCCAAAACTAAAACCCAACTTGTTTGAAAAAGACTCAAAAAGGGTGTTGTGTTCAAGGACATAATTGACTTGTTGCCCTTATACTGAAAGATACTTGACATTATTCCCTTCCCTTTTCTCTTTTTATTAAAGAATGTCCTTCTTGTTAGTTTTAATGAGTTCAAGAAAGAAAACTCAATATTCCTTCTTCCTTTTTGAAAACAAGCTCAAAGAAAGAGGGATAAGATTGCTTGATATAAGTCCAACCATGTGTAATTTAACGAGTCCATGGGAGGGAAACTCAAGACCTTCTTCATGATTTAACAAGTTTGAAGAAGAGATAGACTAATACTTGATAACACTGATCCATGTATTTTAATATCAAGCCTGGACCTGTTCATGCTCGTCAGTGTATTCAATTTTAAGGACTTTGAAAAACTTAAACAATAACTCCATACACCCACTCGTGGATTTTTATATTGAGCCCGAGTTGGTATGTGCTCGTCGGTGTTTTCATATTTACGGAGTCTGAAAAACTTAAAGAATAGCTCCATATACCTACCCGTGGATTTTAATATCAAGCCCGAGTTCATATGTGCTCACCGGTATTTTCATATTTAAGGAGTCTGAAAAACTTAAACAATAACTCCATATACCTACTCGTGGATTTCACATTGAGCCCGATTTGGTGAATGCTCGATGGCGTTTTCATCTTTTGAGAGTCTGATAATCCTAAAGAAGACTCCTAAAGGTTTGTTTTCATAAATTTAGTCTCCTCACCCAAAAAAGTGTAAAATAATGAGAGAAGATACCTTTTTCGTAATTAATCCACAAAGGTCCGGAAAAGGGGTAAACTTATACCTAAGTGGATGTCCCTTCAATTCCGTTAGTGAGTCTCAAGTGAACAAGTATACATGACGATCTTGTTTGTTTTTAGAGATTCTAAAAAGGGCTTAAAAAAGACTCTATAGATACCAGGGAACTTAATATTAGGTAAAAATGAGATATAATGTATAATTCCCTTGATATGTCAAATGATGAAAGAGTTGTAGACATCATGAAGACCACTGGACTAGTACAAAATGAGACATAAACATGATCAAAAGAGATTTCAAAAATGAAAGGACGTACTGAACTAAACTAACATGTCATAAAGGAAATCAAACCTTTATATGATCACTATTGTGAAAATAGTGAGAAATGCCTTTTAGAACTTCACCTAATCAAAAAACTTGAAAAATTCATTAGTATTAAATAAAGTTAAAAAATAATTTTGGAACTATATGAAAGTTGGTAAAAGTGGGTAAAAATTTCAAGTAATTTTTATAAATAGTGTGAAAATGTCCACATAACTCACAAAGTCATTTTTTTGGAGCAAAAGAGAAAAAGAACACCCTTACTTCAACCGCTTGTAGCGTTCAAACCAGGTCACCAAATCAACTTCCATCATTTGCAAGTAAGTAATCTTTCCCTTGTCCATCAATTCAATCCATTATTTTGATTTTTTAGTGATGTTTTTTTTTATTTTTATAAGGACTTAAAATTTAGGGCTTCGTAACCATGGATTCATCTATGCTAAACTCGTGGCTACGTGAAATGTGCATGGGTTTAGCATAGGCATACCTATGGGTACCTGCCTTTGTTGCAGAGGTGAAGCCGAGAGTACTGCAAACTAAATGAAAAAAAAAGGTGAATGGGGTGAATGATGCAGGAATGGTTCTAACATGGAGGGAGAGAGAGAATGAAACCATGGATAGGGATGCTATGGGGGATCCACTCACCCTAAATGCACTACGAAGATGCAGTCTTCTCAAAATTTTCCAAACAACAAGTATGCATGCACAAATGCATTTGCTCCAAATGCTCGTCAACTACTGGGATGTCGATCAAGGGATGTTTGATATCCAAGGGGAGATGATTGATATTAAAATATATGATATATATTTCAATCATCGGTTTATCCCAAAGAGGTGAGGGAGTTAACATCAAAGGAACATTCCAAGGGGTAGGTGCACTTTCAATCGAATATTACATCAATGCCTACTGCTTGCCTAGTACCGAGAAGAGCGGTAGCCAAGTTCTGATTGGGTTTATTGCAAGCTTCCCACTGAAGGTGATATTGAGCACACCTAACAGGATTGGAGGGAGTGTTGCGCAACATTTGTCCTCTCGAAACTATATGAAGATAAGGGTTGAGTGTTTGTGTGGTGTGATATTTGATTGGTGTTTGGTCCTACTGGTGAATATGAAACACCAGTTGACAGAGTGCAAAACCATGAAGAAAAATAACTTTGGATATGGAAGTATCTTATGTACCTTCGAGAGAGAGAGTCCCCGCTCTGAGCCCAGGGATGCCTCTACCAGTACTAAACCCTCGCGAGTCCTTGATGACTCAGTGGGTAGATATCTTATTGTGCCAGGGTGGTGGTGAGGCTATCCTTTCTTATGCTAATGCAGATTATCTGGCATGGTGGGGCCTCCAAGTGTTGGCACTCAAGCAGTTCCCATATGTAGGGTTGGATTTCCGAGGAGATCTAGAGCTCATGATTCCTCCAGGATCAACCTGGGGAGAGATAGGTAAAATGTGCTTATGCTTTTGAAATTTATTTCATTTTTATGCTTTATGTATATGTAATTTTTATGATGAGTATGAGTGCTGATAGTGTGATTTATGCAGATGTGGGACCTGTGAGACCTGTCAAACACCCTCGGATATTTAGTAGATAGGCTAATCCAGTTGCAGCAGATTCCATGCTAGTGAACCTTGAGGGGAAGATGAGTCGTTTGACTCATGATATCCCAACGTACAAGATCAAGCAAATGTCCCTCGAAATGCAGGAGCATGTAGTAGGCGTGACCCCAACATGGATCCGAATACTTAGAAAAGTAGCTAGGCTAGTCCTATGCTATAGAGAGGCTGTGGAAGAGTTAGCAGAGGCACCTCCCTCTCCAAAGGGAGAGAGACATATTATATTTTTGAGGCCTTTGAGCCCATTTTTGTATATTATGACACTACGACATCCTATGACTCATAATCATAATTTTTTATCCTGATATATATAGTATGGTTTATATATATACATATGTTTTTATTTATGTGTGTGATTGTTTAATGTGATTGTGTATGGTACATATTCGAATCTAATATATAGTTTGCATATGAATCAACTAATGAATTTAAATTCCTTGAAATGTGTTGATACATGATAAAATCAAATTGTATTTCAAGCAATCTAACATGCAAAAACTGACGAATCAAAGAAGGATCCCTAACCTTGTACTCACCCATCAATTGAAGTACTACTAACTTCTAGTCGAGTCTTACCTCCAAACATGAAATGTCATGATGGATAGCATCTCGGAGTAACTATATGACTGCACTATACTCAGCTACATTGTTCGTCGTAGGGCCTAAACAAGCACCTCTCGAAGACACAAGTTGGCCAGATGATGAGTAAATAACCCAAGCTATTGATTCCAATTGACGGGTGTGGCGACTAGTGATATCAGCAAATCCTATAAAGCACTCGGTTTTCATCTGAAACCATAATCCAGAAGACACATAAGACGCAAAGAGGAAATCAAAAGAAAATACTAACTCTACAAACATGTACAGTTATAATACAAGAAAAAGCATATAAGCCTAAGCGTAATGCTTTTTCAGGTAGAGCCCATTTCTATGCTCAAGTGACCGAAGGGTCAAATCCTGGCTTCTTCTTGTAAGACCAAGTGTAAGTGTTGCATAATTCCTTAGATAGATTGGTATATAAAGTGATCTCCCATGGAGAACAGTTTTCTCAAATAAATATGTTTTCCACAACATTCAGCTAGGTGGAAATATCAACAGGCATAGTATTTGAAATGTTTGCTATATTGCCTTCTGGAAAAATTGTCTGTTTAGTAGAAGTAGCGATGGACAAATCGATATTCCCACCGGGTCTCATCAAAAACTCACCATTCTCAATCCTGTCTAGATCCAGAAGAAAGTAAGATCTATGATCCATGTGTTCCCAAGGATGATCCATACCAATCATGGCTTCTAGGATAGCCTCATCGGAAGGCAAAATAGTATCCAAACAGTCAAAATAATGGATGGACTTTACTGACCATGGAGGTGCATAATCAAAATCTAACTCGGCTAACTAGCGAAGTCAAGATGTGATCCATTGTAGCACTTTGTGATACTTGGTATGCCTCTTCTGCAATGGATGGGGGAATGTTCAATTCTTGTTGAATCGGAAGGATCCATGGATCAGTCGTTCGACTAATCATAAAAGCTTCCCGAGATGATGTATCACTAGAACTCATAGAATCAATATGATGTACAAGAGTGGGTAGGTCAAATGTTCCCATCAATGATGAATACATACCTACTCCTAAGCTCTCACTGGGCGGTCGAGCTTGATCAATCAACGGGATATTAGAATGCTTTGAAGTTGTGTTTGTGAAAATCCTCACAGCAGAGATAAAAGAGGTGATGTATACCTCACAAGAAAGATTAAGATTAAGCAAGAAAATAGAAGAAGAGTGGACAATGCAATGTAAAACAGCAGCAGAATTATGATACAATAGAACTCAGATAGAAGCAGAATAACATCACACACTAATTCATTAATCACAATATGGACAAATAAATAATACAATGGTGAGAGGATTCGAATTCCAAGGTGGCAATTCGAATTTTCCTTCATGGAGTGATCATCAGATCAATGTAGTGTCATCAAAGCACAACTAGAATTCTTGATCATCATCAATGGAGTCATCAATACACAAGTAACTGTCAACCAAATGTCAAATTGAGTCTAACTAAGTGTGGTAGGTGTAACTGGCACAGGGAGGCACTAACTAAATGAAGGAGGCTCAGTGGAGTGCGCATGAGGAGCTAACTGAAGTCAGAATAGGCAGTCTAGTATCACTAGGGGTCCATCAAAGTGATATAGTCAGTTGAGGAGTCAATCTAGCCTTAAATCAAGGAAATATCTAAAGATAACTCAACTAACTAAAGTGCAACTGAGTGGTAGGTGAGAGAGGGTTCCTTTCACAAGTGGTATCCTTAAATTAAGGAAGGAGGGCGCACTAAGCACTAGGAGGGCTAAAACTAATCTGAAAGAAGCTCTCGGGGCTAGTTAACTGAGGGATCGGTGCTAGGACTGATAACTGGGATGCATGCAAAATCATGACTGCATGCAAAATGCATGCATGACTGAAAATGCAAAAATGGATAATGTTGGTAGGACTAGGATGGAGTATAGGAATATCCCAACACCCCCCCTTCATCCATCCTAGGCCCTGGTAACTAAGACCAAAGGTCACCCAATACAATGAATAATAATAATAGTCAATAAACTGAGGAAATGGGGAAAACCTCATCGGAAAAATACCCCCCCTCAAAATGGACTGTAGGGCACACACAAAAAAAAAATGATCCAAACTCAAGCAGGTGTGATGCTTGGTCATATGTATGGATGTATCTTCTTCTTGGGAAGAAGTGTATCATGCTCAAAGAGCATGTGCTTGTACTTACTCTTCAGATCGAATGTGATGATAACAAATCCAAAAATATGAGGATGATCCTAGAACCTGTGATTCGAGAGTCAGCTAAGGTAGGATCAAATCCATGAATGTGTATATAGTCTTTTGTTTTCTCCTTTGAACCATCATAGGTGCGATTATGCCCAAAAGAACCATCACATGATATTGAATGCTTTCAATCCAAATCAGATCCAAGACTTGAAGAATGGTTTCTTGAGATCTCCTTTGAACCATTAGAGGTGAGATCAAAACAATGATATGCATGGGAAATTATCCCAAGTAGTGATTGCTTGGATTTTAAATCAGCTCCAAGACTTAATGAATGGTTTCTTGAGATCTCCTTTGAACCAGCAGAGGTGAGATCAAAACCATAAACTGCATGAGAAATTATCCCAAGTGAATGGCAATGCCCTACATCTTCAATAAACTTCTAAGAGCATGTACAAATGATCATATAGTAGTACATAAGAGGTGAGTGATCAAGGAGAGCGAATGAATTACCTCCAATTGTTGATTTGACCTTCGAAACATTCAATAGATCATGATGCAAACCAACATCCTCTTGTGCAAGAGAGGATTTAAGAACCTCTACAGTTTCTAGAGTGTGAGTTGGCACAGAATTCGAAATAGAAGAAATTTGGAGCATGAGTGTAGAATCTCCAAGTTCTTCTTCTTTGTGGACAACTTCAATATGAGATATGTTTGATACTGATTCATGACTAGAGAGACCATCAAGGAGGGTGAATGCAACAGTGGGCTTGCTCTCAAAATGGTTTGGACAAATCCCTTCATTATGTTTGCCAAATATTTCATCCAGATGAGCCCATAGCTCTTTTGGAGATTCAGCAGAAAGAAAGTGGTCTACCATGAAACGAGACAAAGAAAAAATCATGGCTGCAGAGGTTCTGTCACCTTCATTTAACCAGTCATTCTCTTCTTCAGAGGATTCGAACTCTCTTTCAAAACAATAATCAAAGAGACCACGTCTCTTCAAATGTGCTATCATCTGTGGTTTCCATTCATCATAGTTGAATGGAGAAAGAGGAGTAATTCCTTCCAAATTCATGGAAGTTGTTTCAGAAGACCTGCAAAAAACAATAGAAAATGTATGCAACTGCTACTGTTGCAAAAGTGCAGAACTGCTACAACTACTACACTCGAAATCTTGATAATGAAACTGCAAAAAAACTCTCAGGAATGGAGATAGACTATACTCTCAACATGCTCTGATACCATGTCAAAATCCTCACAGCAGATCTAAGAGCTGATGTATACCTCAAAATAAAGATTAAGATTAAGCACGAAAATAGAAGAAGAGTGGACAATGCAGTGTAAAATAGCAGCAGAATTATGATACAATAGAACTCAAATAGAAGCAGAATATCACACACTAATTCATTAATCACAATATGGACAAATAAATAATACAATGGTGAGAGGATTCGAATGCCAAGGTGGCAATTCAAATTAGCCTTCATGGAGTGATCATCAGATAAATGGAGTGTCATCAAAGCACAACTAGAAATCCTCATCATCATCAGTGGAGTCATCAATGCACAAGTAACTATCAACCAGATGTCAAACTGAGTCTAACTGAGTGTGGTAGGTGTAACTGGCACATGGAGGCACTAACTGAATGAAGGAGGCTTAGTGGAGAGCGCATGAGGAGCTAACTGGAGTCAGAATAGGCAGTCTAGTCTCACTGGAGTTCCATCAGAGTGATACAGTCAGTTGAGGAGTCAATATAGCCTTAAATCAAGGAAAGATCTAAAGATAACTCAATTAACTGAAGTGCAACTGAGTGGTAGGTGAGAGAGGGCGCCTTTCACAAGTGTTTCACAAGTGGTATCCTTAAATCAAGGAAGGAGGGCACACTGATCTGAAAGAAGCTCTTGGGGCTAGTTAACTAAGGGCTAGGCGTTGGGACTAATGACAGTGATGCATGTAATTGCATGCATGCATGTAAAATCATGACTGCATGCATGACTGAAAATGAAAAAATGGATAATGTTGGTAGGACTAGGATGGAGTATAGGAATATCCCAACAGTGTTGCTCTTCCAAGTGAAGGACAATTGATCAACTATGATGATATTACCTTTGTGGGGGAACATGAGTACTCAGAAAATGGACGATGGGATAGCTTGCATCGCATACGTCCAACTTCTTCCCAACAACAAGTTGTAGTCAAGAAAAGCATCGAAAACATCTACCTCCACAGCCACTACCTTACCAGCAAGTTGAATCTTGAATGTTAGTAGGACTCCATGCATACGACAAGACTTTCCGTCAAACGCAATAAGTAGTGTAATTGAAGGGGATAACTCTGGAGAACCCAAGGCTTTCAAACATGATACAGACATTACGCATGTCGACGTGCCTTCATCTACGATTGTTTGTCCAATATTCATCTAACCATGGACTACTTCAATTTGGAAAGAAACATGACATGGAAATCGGGGTTTGATATTGGACATATCAAATCTAGCTAGCATACTTGATGAGTCGATACTACCTATTGCCGCCAGAAGTGCATTCCACTGCGAAGGGAATCTTTGCAAGACTTCCAGTGCAAACATGGCACATGGTGTTTGGGTTAAGTCTTCCACAACAGAGTATTTGGGAGAAGCTTGCGTGATAGGATTGTGCACAGCCCGTTTGTAGACACCCTTTGGTATCTTCGGCAAAGTCTCTATAGGACTCTCGATGTGGAGAGGAACAGATGTTTGAGGAATCTCGTTATCTTTCTATTGCATTTCTGAGTTATAATTTCTCACTCTCGTTTGCAACAAGGTGTTGGAGTTAACCATGTTTATATATGATTGATCAGTTGATGTGGCACGATGAGTGCCCCCAGTATTAGAGTTTCCAGAAGCTAAGCCTTGTCGTTTGGGAAATGGATCCTTCAGGACAGTTGGTTTCTTTTCTTTCAACAACTTCTAGGCTTCTTCGACAAGAGAGAATTGGTGAGTAAGGTAATCGTCCTTACAAAGATTGCAAGGAAACTTGACCTTGTTTTTGTCTCTCTTTCCCTCCTCGGCATTCTCAGTGTTTTTGGGATTTTGATTTCCATCCCCTTTCTTCCCATTTTCCTTGGGTTGCCGAGGACACTTTTGGTTTGTCTGCACACTCTATACAGATTTACATTGTGAAGGGGAGTCCACAACAGTAGTTGCTTCCATTGCTAATTGCTTCATAGAAAGTGCATGCACTTGTTTCGTTAAGGCCTCCAGCACGGATGAATCAGCCAAACCAACAATGCCATCGACATTGGGTCCGGGTTTGGGCTTACCAAGATCTATATTAGATCATGGTGCGTCAGGTATGATCTTATAAAGGATCATAGATTGTGCATAGAATAGGTCAAGCTGCTGAGTCCTTAGGATTGCTTCCTCTTCATATGTTACCCCAGAATTTGAGACATCTTTAGAGACGTAAGGGAGAAGTGATTTCAAATACCACTCCAAAATAAAATCTTGGGGAATCTCAACCTTGATGCATCTCTTCTGCCTTCACAACTCCTGAATGTGTTCAGAAAGGTGAGTGGCTTTGTTCTGTCTAAATGTACACAGAAGTTCCGTGTCGACATCATATCAAATGGGAAGCTAGAAGTGGTTCAAAAATACTGTCACTAAATCCAAAAATTTATCGTATGTAGTAGCCAACATTTCGATGTACCATTTAGTTGCTACACTCGTTAAGGTTCTCTGAAAGATCCTCAATCGAATTGAGTCGTCGTTCAATGAGTTCGAGGAGAACCATAGATGAAAAGTTGTAACATGATCTCCAGGATCTTCACCAGTCTTCCCTTCAAACTTTGGAATGTCTGAAGGAAGCTTGGTTGTGACCGTAGGCCAAGTTGGGTTATGATGTACCGTATCGTTCATGAGTTTCATAAGGTATGGAAAGTTCAAAGTTGCTAGAAACGAAAAGCAAGGTCGCACCGATGGCATATGATGTGGAGGAGTTTGGTAAGGGGAACCACCCGAGACCTGGCTCCTAAAAGGTTGATTGAGTTTTCCCCCAGTCATCGGTTGTGAAGAAGAAATGTTCCTAAAGTTTCTCCATCCAAAGTCTAATGGATTACTTCCTTGTGGTGTCTTCTGCTGCGGTTGAGTATAAATGCCTCCAAATGGAGGGTTAGTATAACTATTACTGTCCATTCCACCAAACAATGAAAAGGGAGTACTCCCTACAGGTATATTACAAGTTTGTACATTGGAAAAATGTGCATTGAAACATGTCAAGGGGTTATAACCTAGTGTAGATGCAGTAGACGAAGAAGGAATTAAGCCTACAAAAAGTTATGAAGAAGAAATATGTCCTCTGAACCAAGGAAATCCTTGATTAAATGGAGCAGAAGTAGGGTTGACTTGGAATTGATGAACAAAGGGGGAAGATGTGAGCGGCACCAAGGGTATCCCTGGGAAAGGAATATTGGATGGTCCAATAGAGGATCCAAAAGGCATAGATGTCATCGTACTTTGAGTATTGGACAAACCTGAAGGATCAACATTGAAGATAAATGAAGTGCTCGGAGCAGAAGTGAACTGTGGAGAGATCGGTGTGGAAGTATTCTTATGAGGAGGAGACACACCTCCTAGTATAATAGATGAAATGGGAGTGCGGGGCACTCTTGATTCATCCCCTGAGTTATCCATGACAAAATCAGGTATAATCCTATATACAATCACTTCAGGTATCCATAAAGAGACAAATATTTATAGTAAAGGGTCGTTGGGTCTAGTTAATGGAGCGTTGAAGGGTGTTGCAAACTCTTCAGTAGTCAAGTCTTCAACCTCAATAGTTTCCTGAACTGATTGAGAAATGAGATTTGGATCTCTAGGGAGTTCATTTGTCCCTGTGAGTTCCTATGAACCACGTGAGTCAGTTCGGCGCCATTGAGGTGGCGGTGGAGGCTCCATTGTGAGCAGAGGAAGGTTTTGCAGCCTCCATGACCTATGAAGAGGGTAGTGCTCCACACTTGTAAAAATATAAACTAAGTGTTAAACCTAGTGGCCACTACAATAGTGAGGAACAAACAACACAGCACTATCAAATTTTCCTAAAGTAGCCAAGACCAGGAAAACATAGATGATACTCTCAAAGGAGATTCTGGGATGATTAGGGCCCATAACTAACCAGTAGAGTAGCGAATAAAAGTTTCCCGGGGTCAACAATACAATAGCTGTGGGTGGAAGCGTTTGAATCACTAACCACCCTCCCAAAGATCTGTAAGGGATTTACTCCCACGTATTTCCTACATATAGTTGAAATAGCCTTCCACTGTCACCTGTGTAGATCCCTAAAGGTCAAAATATATTGAAGGCTACCAAAATTGCAGAAAGATCCTGGGGACTAATCGCAGGTCCATCCAAGATGCATGGGCAGGGGAACTAAGCCTGAAATCCAAGAGTACACAAGGCACTAATCGATACCCGTATGTGAAAAGGCTTTGGTGTATGCTCGAAAGAAAAGTGGGGGGGTATCCCCAACAGTCCAATCTCACACGACCTCGTGCTTAACTCTGGTTTTAGTATAGCTTCCTGGACACCTCCACAATAGTGGATTTACCTAAACGATAGTCTCACTATGATTTGAAATTTGAATGGTTTTGGAAAGTTAAAAGTGATGTATTCCAAAACCCTACCCTAGACTAGTTGATTTTTTGTAACCTAAAGAAGAAAAGTTACTAATAAATTTTATTAATGGTTCTTTTTAAAGGTTGTATTACTCAAAAGGTAGTGCTATCTGTGTGTGATGGTTGCAACTGGAATTAAAGTGTACATATGGAAATGTAAAAACTTAACAATTTTTCTAACTTGTCTTTCGAAACAGAAGAGACAAAGCAAACCTAAAAGCCAACTATACTTTTATTTTTATTTTTCAAGGATGAAAAGCATAAACAACTTCTAACCACTTTGAAAAAGAAGGAGACAATCCTTGCTATAAAGTAAAAGCATTCTTTTGATTTGGTTTTTTCTTTATAAAAAGAAAATGCAAATAACTTATGAACAAACAAGACTTATCAAACAATGCAAGTAAAGATAAGATGACCCAAAACTAAAGAAATCATACCTTTTGCAAGATTGAAAAATACCAACCCAACAAGTTGCTTTTGAAAGTAACTTGGTTTTGGAACAAAATGCAAACAAAGACAACTGATATGTAAGGCAGAAAGCAAAGACTCTTATGCAGAGATCAGTCTTCTCTTGAATACCAGTGACTCAAAAGGATTAAATCCAAGCACTTTCCAAACACAATATGGGCTAGAGAGTAAAGGGTAACTTCACAAGCACAAATGACCGAAAGGATAAACTCTTAAAGAGGCTGCAAACAATGTATAGAGGGTATCAGATCAACAAAAGACTTCCAAAACCACAAACCAAAATGCCTAAGACCAAACCCAAATATAAAAAACAAAAGTCTCAGGAAATGTTCGCATCTGTAACATGCAGAAGAACACGGGTGCAACTAGATAACTGCGGGTACTAATATAAGTAACTTGCTAGTGCAACTAAATAACCGCGTCTATAAGTACAGGAAACTCATCGGTGGGCTTTGAAAAAATTAAAAAAAGAAAGAAATTTGTAGATCATAACAGATTTGAGTCAAGCACAAAGGTTAAGGATACCCTAGACACTTCTACATAGATCAAACAAGTTATAAAAGACTGAAAGAAACTCAACAAGAGTCCCCAAAGCAGAAAATAGATGGTGCTCCCCAGCGGAGTCACCAGTTCTGTTGTTAGGAAAATTAATCTTATAGCAGGGGAAAGACTACCAATGTACTTTGGTTATCAAATAGACATATAAAGCTTTTCAAACATTGTTATTAAGCAAATTGGATTGGGTTTAGGAGAGTATGTACCTTACTTTGAAGGTCGATCCAATCTTTTCTCCCTTTGTTCTCCTATACAACAACCTGCAAAACAAACATAAAACCTTCCTCAAACCATTTTGACAAAAAATAATGGATTGATATTAATAATACAACATAACATCAACTTGTAATCAAATTGCAATAGACATGATCAAATCGATTGGGAAAGGAAGAATGTCCAAATCTTTATTGACAAATGCAGAAAGTACATAAAGCTATACTAGTCCTACACTGGCACCGTCATAACTAGACCCTGGGCTCCTATTCCTCTCTCTTAGCTATGAATTTCTCCAGCATAAATTTCTCCAATGATCATAAGGTCCCTTTCTCAAGCCCCTCCCCTTGTATTTACAGCAATGAAAGGAGGGTAGGTTCGAAAGGTGGTTGAGTTGGAAAGTTGGGGTAGTTTGGGTACCTTCCTTAACTAATACCAATTAGTTTTTTTAACTATTATTTCAACTTTTTCTTAAGACACCTGCGACTATAATATAGGACAACTAGCGATTGACTCGTGAGTGTCCTAACTTGCATATTTCGGGTGCATCTTTTTAATTGACACCTGCAAGTTGTCAGTAGAGATACCCGCGGCTGATTCACTGGTTGTCAAGTATGAGGGTCATGGTTATGTATTAAAATAGGAAGAGAAAGATGCTTCTAAGGAAAGGATTGCAAGGTTCAACTCCAGGTCATATAGGGTCAAGGTAACATATTCCATCCATAGTGTCCTTTTGTGTGACCGACAAGGTAATATGGTCATAGATGGAGAAGTGCTAATTTGACCGATAACACTCCCTCTCTCTCTGAACCCCTAACCAGGTTCTATGTAATATTTTCATGCCCCTAATCTTAGAATTAAATCATGGTTAATGTCGAATTGTATCACTTATTTGGGGGTCACTTCAAGAAGAAAGGTTGTATTTGATTAAATTACACGTATATCAAATGTCTACATCGAGATGAGAAATAAATTGTGAACTTAATGTTCGTGCGACATAGCTTCAAATGTCCAACTATTTTAATTACCTCTCACTCTCTCTTTCTCACAATTTATCACTCTCTCTATCACTCACTATCTCTCAGTCTCTCTCCATATACCCCTACCCCACTTTATATTTCTCCCTAAACCCCTACCCTCGTTGTTCCATCTCTCTCCACCCCTAACCCCCAATATCTCTCTCACTCTAAACTCCTAACCCATAGTATCCCTCCCTCTATCCCTCTAAGCCCCTAACCCCCGTCTCTCTATCACCCTTTCTCTCTCTAAATCCCTAAGCCCAATTTGTCTCTCTCCCTAAACCCTTAACGCACAATATCCTCCCTCTCTCTCCTCCTAAACCCATAACCCACAATCTCCCCCCTCTCTCTCCCTCTAAACCTATAACCCACACTACCCCCCCTCTCTCTCCTCCTAAACCCATAACCCACAATCTCCCCCCTCTCTCTCCCTCTAAACCTATAACCCACACTACCCCCCCTCTCTCTCCCCCTAAACCCATACCCAATACCCCCCCCCTCTCTCTCTCTAAACCCATAACCCACAATATCCTCCCTATATCTCTCCAAAATTTAATTGAGTACTAACATGTCATTAGAAATTAGTTTAAGAAACGAGAGTTTACACAAAGTACAATACATAGTGAACATTCACCCACCATATTAATGTGATAGGAGCATGTGCACTATTAGTGCGTGCACGTTAATAGCACGTGTGCACTCCTAACACAATTAATATAGAAAAGGTTCACCACAGTTGTACGCCAAATGTTTTTGGTTAACATTTATTAGCTAATGCATATAGGAGCATGTGCACACTAATAACATGCATGCACTAATAGTGTGCTTGTGTTATTAACACAAACACACTCCTCTGTCTGAAAAATGCATAAAAACATTTCCTGCGCATCATCCAATTCAATTTTCATTTTTAGATGGTAAACTCAAGTCTGGTTCACACAATTTCAGTTCTCTTCTTGTTTCACTCACATTCAACTTTCATTCTTTGGTAGATTGGAACCCTCTCAACTATCTTGCACACAACATCTACACTTGACAATTCTCAAAGATTTGTTTGGAACATTGGACCATTCTCATATAACTGTTGGACACATTGGAGTTCACATGTTTTGCAATGCAAGTAAGGAGCTATTAAAGAAAGGTATGGTGACAAATTTTCTACATGAATTGTATGAGTTGTCTCCCCTTGTAATATCCAATGGATGGACATGGTGTATTCAATTACATTTTAAGATTATAAATTGTAAAAAATTTATACATGTGCTTGATTTTGTTCAAATTCATCTATATGTACAAGAATGTTGCAATTCCAAATATCAAATCCATATAAGACACATATTTTTTAAGAAAAATAATAGAGTAACAAGTGTGTCAATAAATACATGATTTTGATTAGAATGAAAAATTTGTTATACAAATTCTCCCACAAATATGTTAACATGAGGAAAAACATAAAATATGTCCTAATTTAGGAAATAAATTGGATATGTCACAATTGTTCTCAAGTTAAGGGTATATATTACTCAATAGCACCTCTTCCCCTTGAACATAGCATGTGGCCCAAAATGGATCATTACATACATTTCACATACAACTATGAAGCTCAAAACCAATAGGCTTGACTTCCTGTGAAAATCCAACATCTTGCATCTGGCATAACCTTGTGCTAAACTCCCCAAATAAACTGTTTGTATCTTGGGATTGTCATCTATCCACATTCCAATAAAGATGAAAAATATTCATTCAATAAATAGAGGATTGAGCATAGTATTGAATCTACTACTTAATCCCACATTGCAAAAGGAAGAGACACCCTTGAATAGGGAATATGCCACAACTTCCTGGAATGTTTTTTCCCAAGGAGCAAGATGCACAAATCTAGTAGGCTTATTGAATGGAATGAGAGTTGAGGGCGCCTTCATCTATTTGGACATAACTTGAAAATTTTGATCAACATGCATACCTTGGGCCTAATCATTAATACACATAGTATAATCCATCATAGTTCTCTATCCTCGTTAGCTTTTGATAGGTCCAAACTCAAAATCCATCACTATTTGTGATCCAATAATGTGCTTTCTACTGACAAACCCCATTCACTATAATAACTATATAATGACAAGGGGAAGCTTAAAATGAACTACACCAACCATTTTGGATCAACAACTTTATATTTACCTATTGGATAACAAGTCTGTAAAGGTCATAATCAACCAAAAGAGAAAACAAATCCAAGCAAAAAGGATATCGAACTTGTCCTCAACTCTCTATATTAAAAAAATTCGTCCATGACTAAACATATGCTAGGGAATCGGTGATTTTCCATATACCATACTAAAATACCTACACAATCATTTCCTTTATACACATACGCATGGTAAAATTCACCATATTGTTCTATCCTTATTAGACTTTGATAGGTCCAAAGTCAAAATCCATCACTATTTGTGATCCAATAATCCACTAATTATTAGAAGTCTGAAAAGACACCCTGCTACTAGAACCTAACCAATATATGTGATGGGAACAATAAGATATCACCAACCTAGGCTTGTGTTTTGACTTCCTCAGTCACTTGGCTAGTACCAACTAATGACCCACTTATGTTCTAGATGAGGCAATTGTTGCTACAATAGCTATACCCTGAGAAGTTGTAGTAATTGTACCATGAGAAGCTACAATACTTGTACTTTGAGAATATATGGGAGGTGTTTGTTGATGTGGGAAGGCGCAAATGAAGTGGTCATAAGTGTGATATAAAAAAATATTATTGTATAGATTTAGATACTACACTTTCTATTGACAAACTGCACCCACTATAATAACTCTAATGACAAGGGGAAGCTTGAAATGAACTACACCAATCATTTTGGATCAACAAATTTATATTTATCTATTGGAGAAAAAGTATATAAAAGGTCATATAAATCAACCAAAAGAGAAGACAACTCCAACCAAAAAGGATATCAAACTTGTCCTCAACTCTCTAGATTAAAATTTTCCATCCATGACTAAACATACGCTAGGGAATTGATGATTTTGCATATACCATACTACAAAACCTACCCAATCGTTTCCTTATACACATATGCATGGTAAAATCCATCATAAAACTCTATCCTTGTTAGAATTCGATAGGTACAAACTCAAAATCCATCACTGTTTGTGATCAAATAATCCACTAATTCTTAGAAGTCTAAAAAGTCACCCCACTACTAGAACCTAATACCAATATTTGTGATGGGAACGATAAGATATCACAAACCTAGGCTTGTGTTTTGACTTCCTTGGCCACTTGGATGGTACCAACACCTTCATTTCCTTATAATAACCTTCTACTAACAAACCCCATCCACTATAATTGTTTCCTTATAATTGAATAAGAAGAGAACTTATTTAAGTTCACGGTGTCTTGATTGAGTCTCCTTTTTTTTGTTGGAAAACAAAAAATTCTATCACTGATTTTGTTCTAGTGAACCATTATGAATCATTATTACACACAAATTTATCTAGTGATCTAATGCTCCTCCAATGGTTTTAAGACCTTGTCAACATATCATACATGCTCTTCCCAATATTTGCTATAGGCAAATATATTATAAAAAACTACCAACACAAATGGCATGATCACCAAAACTTTATAATGACCTTCTTGTGTTTTGAATATTGATTTTCGAATGTCTTCTTGCATTCAATGTAGATATTACAAGATCACTCACGTAAGCATTTAATGGATAATATGGAATGATATTCACCATCTTGTTGCAAATGTTATTTATTTTGGAAGTGACAATAAACTTGTTTCCTAAAAACCGTTTTTGGAGATGGGCAACAAAAGGAATAGAACAAAAAATTCTAGAAGGAAGGATCTATCTCCTGAAATGCTCCATGGTATTTAAGAGAAAAATCAAGGTTGGGCATTGAAAAACATAGAGATGCAATTACCAATGCCTCAGATACTAGCACAATGAATGACACAATGACTTCTAGTTCATTTACACAAGTGAATCGGATGCGTCCAACGAAGCCCATTCAAATTCTAACCACAAGTCATCCTCCAACCAAAAATCCATCACCAACGAATGATGAAGTGATTCAGGAAATTCAAATATTGGAAGAAGTCGAGTATGCAGAACTGGATGTGCATCGAGTTGTGGATTTGCAATATTCCCAAGAAGACCACACACATGTTGAACACACTCCCAATCTAAAACAACATGTGAACGAAGTGCCACAACAAAGCGGTGGTGGGCCTCATACTTCTACTATACCTACTTTACCTCAATTGTCCATTGCACGATGAAGAAGAACTACTACACGTATTCATGTGGATGAAAGTGTCCTAACAGGTCTTGAATTTCAGTTACCTAAACGACCTATTGATTGGCAATGCAACAAAATTGTCAAAGAATATTTTGAATATAAGAGTGATACATCGAAATGTCAATTATTTTTAGCTTTGTTAAAATCAAATTGGTTAGGCAATGTTAGGAAAATTTTAGGCATAATTTTAGTTATAAGTTCGGAGACTAATAGCCATGTTTTTAGAAATATCCAAGTTGCGTTTAATTTAATTGGAAATATGTCTAATACAAAATATCTTAATGCGGTCCATCGTGTACTATCTGCATCAGCTATAAGCAAAAGAACGAGGATTATTCTCATTATATCAAACACATCTCACCTCTTTAAAGTAGATAGAAAGACTCTCCATTATGGAAGGTCAAATCTCAGTTGAAAGTGAAAGGGATGGTGACATTGGGATATAACAATGCTCAACTAAAGAAGGTGTTGTAATAAAAGTATTATTTGAGGATGCCAAACGATGATAGGCGTATTTTTTCACCTAAGGTAGGGGTAATGCTAATAAAATTATCACTACCTCATCTAATTGGTTAACGCTTGAATGTTTTATGTTAGTCGGAGAATTTTCACTCCACTTAACATGTGATAACTATTGAAGTTTATGTAATTCATGCCAAACTTAGAATGTTAACTATCCTACACTCAATGGGTACAATATTTTGTCTCATACATCAAAATCCTACACACAATGGGTAGGAATTTATCTCTCATCCATTACATAACTATGATTCCATGTTTCTTTCCACAATTTTTGTTTTATTTTATATCAACAAATTAACAAAAACATTCCCTACTTGATATAACAAAATATTATATTCAATAAAATTCCTCATTGTTTCTTTTAATGTCTCTTAATAAGAGAAAATCTCGATTCCAAAATCGTCGAAATGGAGGGGCTCTAGGCCATGGACCTAAGGGAGAGAGGAAACCCTAGCATTATTCCGATGTATTTATTCTAATAGAGTCGATGGTTCGATGATCCAAGCCATTTTCATCGTTTTATGGCTAGTTGCATCTCGCCTCTTGGAGGATTTCAGGGAAACGTGTTGAATTGGTCCCAGGGGCATAGAATTTGATCTGGGAAACAGAATTGATTTCTGTGAAATGATGCGTGTTTTTTAGTAGGTTCGACATGTGAAAATTGGCCACAATTTCATAGTCAACTCATTTCTGAATTTGACCCACTTGTGCAGGAATTATAGTATCTCTCACTCAGAGAAACCCTAGATTACAAAATCACTGAAATGGAGGGGCTTTGGGCCATGCACCCAAGGGAGAGATGCACCTCTAGAATTATTATGATGTCCTGATTCCAACAAAGTCGACGGTTCATCGATCTGAGCCATGGTCATTGTTCTATGGCCAGTTGCAACTCACCTCCTAGAGGCTTTCAGGGACACATGTTGAATTGGTCCTGGGGGCATAGAATTTGATCTAGGAAATAGAATTGAGTTCCATGATATGCTTCAAGTTTGTTTGGGCGGGTTCGACAGAAAAACACTGGCCACATTTTTATGGTCGACTCATTTCCAAATTTGACCCCCTTGTGCATAAATTGCACTGTCTCTCACTGAGAGAAACCCTAGATTACAAAGTCACCAAAATGGAGTGTCTCTGAGCCATGGACCTCGGGGAGAGAGGAACCCCTAGCATTATTATGATGTCCTAATTCCAACTAAGTTGATAGTTCATCGATCTGAGCCACGATCATCGTTTTATGTCCAGTTGTAGCTCGCATCCTGGAGGGTTTTAGGGACACATGTTTAATTGGTCCTGAGTGCATAGAATTTGATCCAAGCAACAGAATTGAGTTCCATGATGAGATGCTACAAGTGTTTTTTGGAAGGTTCAACATGTAAACATTGGCCACGATTTCATGGTTGACCCATTTCCAAAGTTGACCCCCTTCTATAGGAATTTCACTGTGTCACACTAGGAGAAACCCTAGATTACAAAATCGTTGAAATGGAGGGGATCTAGGCCATGGAACTAGGGGAGAGAGGCATGCCTATCATTATTTCAATATCCTTATTCCAACAAAGTAAATGGTTCATCAATTCAAGCCACATTGATTGTTCTATGGCTAGTTGCAAATCACCTCCTATAGGATTTCACAAACACATGTTGAATTGGTCTTGGGGGCATATGATTTTATCCGAGCAGACGAATTGACTTCCGTGAGATGTTTCTAGTCTGTTCGGGTAGGTTATGGGTGTTCAAATCTGCCACGACTTCATGGTCAATTCATTTCCAAATTTGACCCCATTGTGCAGGAATTGCATTATTTCTCACAGAGAGAAACCCTATATTACAAAATGGTCGAAATGGAGGGGCTCTTGTCCATGTACCCAGGGGAGAAAGGCACCCCTAGCATTATTCTAAAATCATGATTCCAACATAGTTGGTGGTTCATTGATTCAAGCCACGGTCATCGTTCTATGTCCAGTTGCAACTCGCCTCTTAGAGGCTTTTAAGAACACGTGTTGAATCAGTCCCAAGGACATAGGATTTGATCCAGGAAGAAGAATTGAGTTTCATGAGATGATGCAAATGTGTTTGGATAGGTTTGATGCGTGAATGTTTTCCACGTGTTCATGATTTAGACATTTCCAAATTTGAGCCCCTTGTGCGAGAATTACAGTGTCTCTCACTAAGAGAAACCCTACATTACAAAATCACCAAAATGGAGGGGCTCTGGGCCATGGACCCAAGGGAGATAGGAAGCCATAGAATTATTCTGACATCCTAATTCCAACAGTGTCGACGGTTTTTCGATCCGAGCCACGGTCATCATTCTATGTCCAGTTGAAATTCGCCTCCTTAAGGCCTTCATGGACACATGTTGAATCGGCCTCGGGGGCATAGGATTTGATCCAAGAAGCAGAATTGAGTTCCGTGAGATGTTGCAAGTTTTTTTGGGCGGGTTTGATGTGTGAACACTGTCCAGAGGTTGATGGTCGACTAATTTCGAATGTTGACCCATTTTTGCATAAATTACAATCTATCTTAATGAGAGAAACCCTACATCACAAAATCTATGAAATGGAAGCGCTCTTTGCCATGGACCTAGGGAATATAGGCACCCCTAGCAATATTCTGACATCTTGATTCAAATGGTGTCAACGGTTCATCGATCCGAGCCACATTCATTGTTCTATGGCCAATTTCAACTCGCCTCCTCGAGGCTTTCAAGGACACATGTTGAATTAGTCCCGAGGGCATAGAATTTGATCCGGGTAGCATAATTGAGTTTTGTGAGATGTTGCAAGTGTGTTTGGGAAGGTTTGACATGTGACCATTGGCCATGAGTTCATGGTCGAATCATTTCCAATGTTGACCCCTTTTTGCATAAATTGCAATCTCTCTTTAACTGAGAGAAACCATAGATTACAAAATCACCAAAATGGAGGGGCTTTGGGCAATGGACCTAGGGGAGAGAGGCACCCCTAGAATTATTCCAACATCCTGATTCAAACAAATTTGAAAATTAATTGATCCTATCCAAGGTCATCATTCTATGGCTAGTTGCAACTTGCCTCCTGGAGGCTTTCAGGGACACATGTTAAATCGGTCCCCGGGGTATAGGATTTTATCTGGGTAGTAGAATTGAGTTTCCTGAGATGTTGCAAGCATTTTTGGGTAGTTTTGATGTGTGAATGTTGGTCATGAGTTCATGGTCAACTGATTTCAAATGTTGACCCGTTTTTGCATAAATTGCAATGATCTCTCTTACTAAGAGAAACCCTAGATTACAAAAACATTGAAATGGAGGTGCTCTAGGCCATGGACTCAAGGGAGAGAGGAACCCCTAGCATTATTCCAATGTCCTGATTCCAACAGACTTGATGGTTCATCGATTTGATTCATGGTCATATTTCTATGGCTAGTTGCAACTCACCTCCTGGAGGCTTTCAAGGATACATGTTGAATCGGTCCCGAGGGCATAGGATTTGATCTGGGCATCATAATTGAGTTATGTGAGATGATGCAAGAGTGTCTGGGTGGGTTCAATGTGTGAACACTGGCCATGATTTCACTGTTGAGTCATTTCCAATGTTGACCCCTTTTTTCATTAATTGCAATCTCTCTTACTGAGAGAAACCCTAGAATCGGTTTCCAAGATTCTATGTTTCTATATTAGGTTTCTTGGTTTCTAGGGTTAGATTGTTGTTTCTAGGGATAGAATAGGTTTCTAGGGAATCTAGGGATACATTAGCTTTCTAGGGATAGATTAGATTTCCAATGTTTCTAGGGCTATATTAGGTTTCTAGGGCTAGATTAGGAGTAGGGAATTAAGAGAGACCGATGATTACACCTGGTTGTTGTTGTTGAGGAGAATGAGAATGAGGGAAAAGTGGTTGTTGATATGTATGAATAATTTCTATACACCCCACACGGGTGGAAAAAAATATGGTATGTTGTTTGCATTCCCAAGTAACAAGTTCCAAACCAAGATTGTGTAATTAGTTGTTAGTTCCCTATTCACCATTAGAGTTACAAAGGCAATTATATTTTTTTAACCAAGGAAGTAACCCCTTTGTTGCTTTCTATTTACTTATGAAAAAATTTCATAAAGTGAGAGACTAGAGAAACAACAAATGAAATATGTAGCTGAGTATGATTAATGTACAATAAATTTCCAACTAATGGTCAGTAGAAACTAGCATTCACTTGAGGCATGAAATGCAAATTAACCTTCCACTAAAAAGGGATTAGTGCTCTCGCTTCATCTTCATGTCAAGGGAAATAAATAAAAACTAACCAACATGCAAAGGGAAATTCAACTAATAATTGACACATTGTTGGCTTATGTAACTGTCTTGAGGTTTTCGATAAAGACCCAAGTTCTTTGCGGTTCAAGGAACCAACAAAACCCCTTTTCACCGGCCCTTTCAGCAACATCCTGCGAACAGACTGAGGTCTCACCCGAGGTGGAGCTATGGGGGAGCTACAGAATCAGGTTTCCACAGCTACGTGATGAGTTGTTCAAAAAGACTACTGATCAACGCACTACGGGGCTTGCGCTACGGACTGAAGACCGTGCGACAATAGCCTTCGTCGCGGTCAACACTTCTACAAGCTAAGATGCTTGCACAACCAACGCATCCAAGGACTACGCGGTCTGGGTAGGATTCAATCGACGGGACAACGCAACTAACTTATACGCTTCCTCTTTGGACTTAACCACTATTGATGACCTTACTTAGTGCTTTATTCATTCGTCTCCTGCCTTAGATTATTTAGTCTTATGAATTATGCAACGGGATGAAGTAGACTACTCTGCACACATCTGGTGTTGCGCTTCAAGGGAGTCGCATGGCACGAACTCTCCAACGTAAGTGCTTACCTAAATGACTTATGCATTTGTTAACTCATAAATACTGTGCATTCAACATTCATCCATACATGTGATACTTAACATATTATTCCCATTTCAGTCCCATGGCGAATACATATAAAAGCATGAACATATCAACTGATAAATGAGAATTCAAGCATTCATTGTAAGCAAACAGACAAGTGCAAACACATAACCAATCACACTGCATGAGATTTAAAGTGGTTCACCCCCAGAATGGGAGCTACGTCCACAGAAACTGTTGTTGTATTATTCTTTGGGAAGGGTGCAACAGTTCCAGTCTGTGCACTCAGCTGTAGACTCTCCTCTCTCTCAATAGGCCTCTGTGCACACAACTTGCAGAGCCTTTAAAATGGCAATTAAAGCAGGTCTTGCTCAAGATTATACAATGAGATACAAACCCAACTCTAGAGCGTAACCAAAATCATAACAACCCTTTCCCTTACAAAATATGCCTTATTTATAGATCATGCTCGTAGGTCATGTCTTTACAATAGCTGGGTGAAACCCTAAGGGTTTCCAAAACTGTCATGGTTTTCAGCTAACCGGACTTGCTGGCTTCTGGTAGTGAATCTTCTGTCGTGGCTGCCCTCTGCGCATGCTCACAATGCTATCATCCTCCCTGTCCTGCGCATGCCAACAAGTCATTTTCACGAAACCGTTCTTCCTCTAACGGCCTTATGTGACTGGTTCAGGTAATGGTTCTTTGCATGTGTGACCGGTCGCTTTCATCTCCTTTGCTTCTTACCTGTCGCCTGGTAGTCGTGGAGCATCTTTGCCAAAAATAGACCACCAATGGTCTAACCAGAATATATGCCATCTTCCGTCCAACCTTCTGTGTTGTCGGATCTCCATAGATTGGGCTCATCGCAACGCTGTCTCCTCGCAGCACTGTACTTTGCAACTCTTCCGACGCTGCGTGCGCTCCACTTCGCAGCATCCGAAAACTGACTTGTCCAAAAATCCTTTAGCTGAACTGCGCTTAGCTCTGCAATTCAAAAATACAGCTTGCTAAAAAATGCCCCACTTGGGCCAGGCCCAACAGGCCCCTAACACTTACATGCGGCTTGTCCCCGAGCAACCTTCTACTTGCGGTTCTTCCTTTTGCAGTGCCAACTTCACAACAAACTCTTGGTATGTTGCAGTCAACCTTTCAACCGCTTCCTTAGTATCTTGCTCAACTTGTTTGATGGTTTCCAACATCTTAGGTGTTATATCATCCTCGGCTTGTTGTTCCACCTGTTCTTGACCTTCGTGCAGCTCCTTTAACTTTTCTTCAATTTATTGTGTGAGTTCGTGGGCTTCCTCTTGTAGGGGCTGCGAATTGTCTCTGATTTCATTCTCTCTTTCTCTTAACACTTGAACTTCATTTTTTAGCTGCCTGGCTTCTGAGTGCTTCTGGAGTCTTTCTCTTGGTAGCAGGGCCTTGACCTTTGCGTCCAGCAGTTCTAATGCGGCATGCTTATCCTTCACAATGTTCTTGACTTCTAGCAACTCTGGGTCTTCTTCAGGTGCAGTGAACGTTTTCGTCGCCTCTTCTAACAGATTTTGGCATTTAGCCACATCAATGGCTATACTTTCCGCTGCGGCCTTCACTTCTTTTGCTCGTACCTGTTGTTGATTTGGTGGAGTCTTCGGTTGATTCTGCGCTTCTAAGGAAGCAATCTTAGCTTTGTGGCTAATCTCCATATCTCTCATTTCGGCTTTAAGGTTACTGACCACCTCACCGATCTTGATGACAGTGTCCACAGGGTCTGGATGCACGTTGCATTCTGATATCTCCTCGGCAACTGCGAGGACCGTAGACTCTAGTATCTTCCATTGGTAGTGCTCATCTTGTAGTTCCATAGCCTTCCGCGAGCTAGATTCTTCCAACTGTTTATAGCTTTCCTGCAGCTCAGCATGCTGGTTCAGAGCGTCGACACTTCACTCATGAATATCCTCAACAACCTGCAGATGCAGATTGTGTAGACCAGGAAGTGGTAACTTTGCAATGTCAATGTCTACATGCTCAAGTCCCTCGTACCCAGGATTAATTGTTCTGGCAGTGGTAGTCTTACACTTAAGGGATCAATATGGACAATGCGAGACTTCATAGGCACTGTCAGGGCTAGCTATGGTGTCTTCGGCTGTGAAGTGCCTCCTGACTTTCCTTCAGACTCTGAGTCCCATGGCCATGGTAAGTGGTGATGCACTTCTTCAATCTTCCCTGTAATTCCTTGCAGCATGGTAAGGTTCTTCTACAAAGCTTCTTGAATCATATTGTCCTTTTTCTCCTTCTCGGTCATCAGATCTTCCATCTGTTCTGTGACCTTTGATGCGATCATATCAAAATCAACCTCATGAAGTATTGCTTCTGATTGGCCTTTACTGGCTTTCTGCTTCTTCCTTTGTACCTTCGGCTGTATAGGGCTCTCAGCTTCCTTTCTTTTTCCTGTCACACGAGTCTTCAACAATGGCCGTAGGAATGGGATTGGTCTCACCGAAGTCACTTTGGATATCCACAATTTCAACTCGAAATTCGGTAGGCCATTCCTTCATAATGTTGTCAATGTATTCTTCATTCATGTGGTATCTTCCTATGAACCATTCAGGGTTCTTCATCTGTGCCTTGGCTGAAATGTGAATAGAACGCATGTCAGCATAAAAAAATTACAGTGGAATGTACTTATCCGTTACCTCTTTTGTTATCCGCGACGTGACAATGATGGCCTCAGGCAACTGCTCATAATAAGTGTAGAATACTTTAGCTGCCGCATGCTGTCTTTGTGAATTCAAGTTCGCCCAAAGTTTTGCATAGCGGGATCCTCTGCAATCACCGCTATCGGTTATTATGCCAATGTATTCCTTCATGTCCTTCCACCCTACGAAGGCAATCAACACTATTAACCATGTAAAATGAAACACAAATAGTTCACTATTAACTATCTATGTTTCATTTAGTTCCTCCAGGAACTAATTCAACAGGTATTGACACCAGTTGAATCGTCCACCGTCCGCGACTGTGGCACCAAGTAGTACTGCGCCTGCATGTACCTCCAATGGTCTTGCTTTTATGACAATCTTGTCGGCTAATAGTTGCGTGACAAACCACGTGGCCTTATCATCTATGTCCTCTGTTTGAAAGCCTCGCTTTTCTTTGACAATGGTTTGCGTTTTCTTCATCTTCACGACAACTTCTTTATCTATGTTTTTCCCTTGAAAGAACTGCTTCGGATTTTCACCTCTTTTGCTCAATGCAGTGATCTGGTGGATTAATTCAATGTTTAGGTCGATATTACGATCAAGCCACAAATATCCCTGGTGGATGCACGACATCAGAGTTCGACCACATTCATCTCTGGCATTCTGTCGAAGTGCAGGAGTCTCAACAGATTGAGCAGTCCCAATCCGACTACTCCAGATAACCAAATCTCTGCGACCAGGGTGAGGTTTCCGTTCATGTCTTTCTTCCAACACATGTACTAGTCGGGATAGAACTACAGAAAATTAGGTTCATTGGGGTCCTTCTGCAACTGAAGCAGATCGTGGTCTTCCCACTTACATTCTGGGATCTTACCCAACATATTTCATCCCACTTCGACATTCTTCGACATAGGCGAGAGTGGAATTTCATACTTAGCATTCTTCATTACTTGATGACCGATGCATCCAGTGCATGCGGCGAGATATAGTTGTGGGTGAGCTTCAATGGTATTTCCTTGTCGGCTAGAGGTGCTTGTGGCACTGTGGAACTCACCTTCTGTTGCTTCACTTTCGGCACCACTGGTTCTTTGCCATTATCCTGCATTACTGGAGCGTGCCTTGGTGATCTTCGGGAAGCTTGACCTTGTTCTATTACAACTTTCTTGAAGAGGGTTCTCATCAACCCTTCGATTCCTTCGTATTTAAATACCTTCACAGTCTTCGGGCCGTGAACTCTTTCTCAATAGCGGAGCTTTCAGACATTCACTAGACAAATCAGGGTAGAACAACTGGATTTCTGAGAACTTGCTATGAACAATCGCACAGTATCGCTTGGAAGAAAATTTAAGGGTTTTCGTAATGCCTACGATTCCAAATATAGCAGTATTTATGGGCGTTGCTAGCCTCCTCTGCGCCCTTCAATGGCTAAATAAGCATTAAATGCGGTATCCGTTGGCCAAATCTGCCAAATATTTCGGTCCTTTCATTCATTAACTCATTCAAAATGGTTATTTTTGCGTTAAATGCTCAAGTGGTCACTGGAAAAAGTACTGTATAACAGTTATTTTTGCATTAAATGCTCAAGCGGTCACTGGCAAAAGTATTGTATAACGGTTATTTTTGCGACCGACATTCTAACGGTTACTTTTCTGGAATGTTATGTTGAACTACACGGCAGGTTGTCACTACTCCGGTGCAGTTACTTCATGGTGCCTGATTTCTTGCTTCTGAACTTAGCCTCTTTTCTCATTCAACTTGATCTTCGCAGTTGCGGTTTGGTCTTCACAACTACGTAGTTCCTTTTTTTTTTCTTTCTCTTTTTCTCTTTTCATTTTTTTTTTTTTGGCGCAGCTTCAGTTCTGAACAAGTGCTGCGTAGTATATACATTTTCCTCATCATACTTCACGTACAGATTCTTTCCCATTTCTAGTCTGCAATTTCAACTATACTTGGCACTTAGAAATTTCCTTTCCTTCTTGATCATTAAGGGTTCTGCAAAGCAGGACTATCCTGATAGGGTTTTAGTTTGCTTCCATTGACTAGGTCGGGCAAGCTATCTCTTGCTAACGTGGTTAATTGAGCTGCACCACCATTAGTAACATGTACAACAGTATATGGACCAAGCCAATGCATCTTAAACTTTTAAGGAAACTTCATAAATTTTTTATCATACAGGAGGACTAGATCACCTACCTGAAAGGTCTTGTTTTTTATATGGCAATCATGCCATGCTTTTTCTCTTTCTTTCTGCACTTATTGGTCAAATCCTGCGATGAAGCGATCCGCCTCTAGACCAACCAAGTGTAGAATCCTTTCTTCTAGTGCATCGCGATATTCCATGTTTGTGAATGCAGCTATTCTCAAGTTGGGAACAATGTACTCCATTGGCATTATTGCATCCTGTCAATAGGCTAGCCTAAAAGGTGTGTGGCCAATCAACTTTTTGCAAGTAGTTCTATATGCCCATAAAACGGGTGGAATGAGCAGGTCCCAGTCATCCCTATTAACATTGCATACCTTAGTTAGTGCATTCTACAGTACCTTATTGAATGCTTCAATAGTTCCATTTGCTTGTAGATGATATGGCGTACTTCTTTGATGATGAATGTGGAATTCTTCTGTCAATGCCTCAATGGTTATGTTCAGAAAGTGATTTCCTTGATCACTCATCAAAAGCTTCGGGCATCCAAACCTTGTAAGGATGTTCTCAAAAATGAAATACACGGCAATAACTGTGCTACAGTCCTTCAATGGCTTCGCTTTTGCCCATCTGGTGAGGTAATCAGTTGCAGTAATAATGTACCTCGCACCAGTTCTCTTTTCCAGTGGGTTTATAGGTCCCACAAAGTCGATGGCCCATTTCTCAAATCCCTGTAATGTCAGTTGTGGATTTAATGGAATTTCATCTCTTCATGATGACCTTCCTATCCTTTGACAGACATCGCAGCTCTGTCAATGTTCCTTTGCATCTTTGTGAATAGTAGGCCACCATAGTCCTACTTGCAATATCTTCTGTGTAGTTGGTTGTCTTACATAGTGACCTCCTGCTACTCCTGAATGTGCATCTACCATGATAAATGATTTGTCGTGCGCTAACACACACCTACGCAACACTTCATCCATCCCCAATTTGTATAGTTCTCTGGAAATTATGGTGAAGTATGCTGCTCTTACTACCAACTGATTCTTCTGCTGTGTATTAAACTATAGGGGTGCCAACCCAGTAGTCAAGAAGTCTATGATATCTTGATAATAGTCATCAGAAATATGAATAGAAAACAACTGCGCATCAGGCAGATTGTCTTCAAGGTTCATAGGTTCTTCCCCTAACTCGATCCTTGACAGATGATCAGGTCCTAAGTTTAATCTACCAGGCTTAACCACTATGTCAAATTCATACTCTTGAAAGAGTAACAACCATTTGCGGATTTGACCCCCTAACACTGGCTTCTTGACCAAGTATTTCAAAACAGAATGGTCAGTGAACATAGAGAAGTGTGCACCCAGCAAATAGTGCCTGAATTTCTGAAGTGTGTAGACCATAGCTAGGCCTTCCCTCTCGGTGGTGGTATAATTCTTCTCATCAGATGAGAGCTTCCTGCTCAAAAATTCAATGGGATGGTCAATATCTCCCTCCCCAGTTTGTGCTAATACAAATCCCAACACTATACATGAAGCATCGACATGGACATGGAATGGCTTCTCCTAGTCTAGAAATACTAGGATTGGCATAGTTACCATTTTCTCTTTTAATGTATCAAAGCCTTCCTCACATTCTACATTCCAGATGAACAGCGCGTCTTTCTTCAACAACTTCTCCATGGGCGCGGTTATCTACGCATAACCCTTTATAAACTTTGTGTACTAACCGGTATGCCCCAATGTGGTGTGCAGCTGCTTTACTGAGTTCGGTGTCGGCAAGTTTACAATAACTACGATATTCACAGGGTCAACCATCAAGCCTTGATTGCACACAATGTGTCCCAATAGAATTCCATAGAGTACACAAAACATACACTTCTTCAAGTTTAATAACATTTTATGTTGTATGCACTTTTCTAGCATCAATCTGAGGTTTGCGCAATGGTCCTTCAGCAACCCAAATACTGTCCAATCATCAAAATAAGCTTCTAAAAACTTATGCATGAAATATTTAAATGTTGCGACCACAACTATGGAAAAGATGGAAGGCGCATTCTTCAGACCAAACGGCATCACTGTGTACTAGAACGACCCCCATTCAGTGGAAAAAGTGGTCTTTTGCCTATCCGCGGGATCAATTCTTATGATGATATCCTAAAAATCCATCAGTAAAGGAATATGCCTCATTCCCTCCAACATTATCGAGCACCTCATTAGTGAAGGGAGTGGGAAATGGGTCATGCATCGAAGCATCGTTCAATTTTCTGAGGTCCACGCAGATCCTGATCTCACCTTTCATCTTCTTGTCTTGGACAACCATAGGGCTTATCCACTCAGATTCTTCAACTGGCTTGATGATCCTTGTGTCAAGCATCTTATTGATTTCTTCCTTGACTCGTTCTTTGTATCGCGGATTCAATCTATAGGGTCTCTGCTTAACAGGCTTCGCACCAGGCTTAAGAGGTATCTTCATAACCCCTAAGTCACCCAGAATACCTTTCATTTCTGTAAACTTTGTTGGGAATAAATCCTGATACTCATGTAACAGGTCGGTGATCTCTGCAACCGTTTAATCATCCCAATAGTCTCCAATAGACGTGAACTTTGGCTCTTTGTTGGTTCCAATGTTCACTTTCCTTGTTTTCATAGGTCCACTCATGTCTGGAATTTCCAGCGGAGGTCTCTCTACGTCGCATGCTCCCTCTGACTTTGGTATATTTCTATTGCGTGGGTCCTCCTCATCACCGTTTTCTTTATGTTCAACTTCTTTAGCTAGATTATAACAATCCATGGCATGCTCTACCTGTTCCTTCCATTTTGGCTGTAGGCTTGCAGGTACGCTGTCAGCTCCAAATAATTCCTCTAATGTCATGTTTCTATGTGGACATTAAGGTCTGAATATTCTTTCCTTAATAATATGCAAAGCATCATTTATGGTAGGACTCTTGTCTTCAAAACTGAAGCTCTTATGGAAGTTGGCAGTCAAGGTAGGCCAATCTATAGTTTCTCTCTTTAGCTCCATGTCTAGATACCACTTCTTTGGAATTTCTTCCTCCAACGTGTGCACAAACAGATGCACCCATTCTATTTGTGGTCTCTCCTCCCATGCTTGTGAACAAATTTCAATATGCTTTCTTGGATCTTTCTGTCCATTTTATTTTTCAAAGGGTAGTGTAGCCTTGTCAACAAACCTGAGCTGCATCTTGATTCTACACTGATCCCATGTGGTCAGTGTCTGCTTATGCGCAGCCCACCATATGGACGGTGTCTCACGTAGTGCCATGTCTAGTGCTGGTAAGCGATGTTCATCTGTAATTGCTACAGTATATTCTTTGATAAAGGAATAAACATTAGATAAACCATCATAGGTGGGAATTGGGCATACCTCCTTTCTAATCCAGCGCAGTGACTTTGTAACTCGCATGCATCTCCTCACAGATACTTCATGCATACGAATTTTCCAGTTTTCCAGTCCTGCGTCAGAGTCTGAAATGCAAGAGTTGTCACATTTGCAGCTGAGTGTTCCATCCACAGTAGGATTAATATAGTCTTCCTGGTTCACAATCATCTTGTAAAGGCAGTCCGAGTCTTGAGCTTTGGATTCTTCCTGAATCGGCTAACTGTATCTATCTTCGTCTGAAGGGTCCAATGGTGCGATGACCTTGAGATGCTTTCCTTCAAAGATCATCTTCTTTTTTTTCAAGTTTATGATGGCGAGGTTATCCATAGCCTAGTCAATTCCCAACAGTGCTGGATAAGGCTGACTATCATCCACAATCTCGATAACCTCGAAGTTTGCATGACTTTGCACTCCATCAATTTCAACAATAACATTGGCTAACCTTCCAAAAGGTATAAATTTCTCCTGGTTGGCCATCCTCAACTTGATAGGTGACCATAACATATTTGGTCTCCCCATCTGCTGCCATGTCTGTTTGGTTAAGAAATTTACTTCAGATCCCAGATCAAGGATGATCTCATCCATTTCATAGTCTCCTATCTGTGCACTTAGTCTCATTTCTCGGCCTGATCTTTTGTGTTTCTTGATCTGGTGAACTATGCTATCGGTAGTCTACATCTTGCTCTGTGGCTCATACTGGTTTAATAGTTTTTGAAACTCCGCTATAGCGTCTGTGCTCTTCAGCAACTTCATGTAGTTTCTTAGGAACTACGCAACAGAGGTTCCTGTCTCTACTACAGCGCTCGTTTTGTCATAACTAGTTGGGATATATTCAGTGTGTGGTGTTTCATTACGCAACGAGATTCTTCATGAACTGAGTACTGACTCTTTGAAGATGTCTCGCGCTTCTTCAAAGAATTCTCTGTTTTTCTCCAAGTTGAAAGTAGGTGCTTTCCCAATAGCTTTTCTTATCCATATTGTCTCAAGAGGAGTCTGCTTAGTGTTAAAGTCTCTAGAAGTCGAAGCTTATGCTCCTCTATCTCTCCCTGTCATAGCGCCGCTTCGTGTCACTGCATTGATACTTGGATCTCCAAGTCTATTCTCTGCTGTGATCAACTAAATGTTTGGGTTCGGTGCATCTTGCCGCTTCTGTTTCTACATTTCTACCTCTAACACTGGGCAGTATTCAATAACATGATCGAACGATTTACAATAACTACACGTAGTGCATGGGTTGGTACAATCTCTGGACACGTGACCTGGATGGCCACAATTATAACAAATTACTTGACCTCGGTCTCGTCCTTGCGCTGGGTCGGCATTCCTTCCTCTCCCGCAATATCCTCCACGACCTTTGTATGCTCCCTGATCATGTTGCATGTTATCTTGTTTCTGCGGAGTCTCTTCTTGGACTCTGTATACTCCTCCATACATATGCTCAATATCTTTCTTTCTTTCCAACATGAGCTCATATGTGCGGCAGTTGGACTCATCATGGCCAACTGACTTACAGAAATTGCAATATAGGTTCTTAGGTGTTCTTACATATTTATGAATTAAGTAGTAGTCCTCTAGCTAGTGTCCTCTAGTTCTACATATTTCACACCATGGCCCTTGGTTCTGATTTAATGGGATTGGTGCACCCATGTTAAGGAATTCTTGGAATAAAGGACAATGATCCTTAGTGTGTCCTTCTCCCTTACAACCTGCACACCATACTTCTTGTCTCTCTTGCTTTCCTTTCTTTATATCCTGTAGTTGTAGTGTCAGGGTGGCCAACTGGGTCTGAATCTGAGACATCCTAGTGCCAATTTCTCCAATATGTGAAGCTTCTAACTTCATCATGATCTCCAAGGATTCTGCCTGCAAAGCCACTTTCTGTAGCATCAATGACAGTCTGATATGGGGCAACAACGTGGCTATAAACCATTCCTGGTGCTGTTGTCGTGCTATGACGAAACTTACTTGGTCCAACAACATCTTAAATTTCTGGTCAAATTCCGAGACTGTCTCATTAGGTTTCTGCTTGATTTCCTTTAACTCTATGATACATTGGGATTCTCACTTCAGCTTCTTAAATTCTACTAGAAGTGCAGCCTTAATTTCTAGTAAGATTCTCTGATGCCCAACATAATACTTCATGAACCAATTCAAGGCTTTGTCTCTAAAGGTAGTAGTGAGCTATGCTCACTTGACAGCATCATCCTGGACTTGCTTAACACTCCATACAGCTTCACATAGAAACCAATGTTGCTCAAGGTCCTCTAGAACCATTCCTTTGAATATCGACAGCTTAATATCATCAATCATCCTTCTTCTACGTGGTGTGAGGTTCTGTACAGGATTCTACACGGAAAAAATAAATGGGGGATTGTACAAAATGTTCTGATTCAGAATATTCTGAGTGGTAGGGATATTCACAACTAGGGGGTTCTGAACTGGTGGATTCTATGCAATGGGAGGCGTAGTGTTCCCAACCGGTGGGTTCTGCGGAGTAATAAGCTGATAGGTGGAATATTGAGGTGCGGTTTGCCTATCAAGTTCAGCTTGTGAATCAATATCTATGCGGAGTCCATGTCCACTAGAAGTCTTCTTAGGGGTATATTTATATCTCTTTCCACTTCTCAAATTATGTGTCTCTTCATCAGACTCACTATAAATGCTATTGACCATGAAAGACTCAAAAAATTTCACTGCATTCTAAAAGCGCCTTTCTCAGCTAAAAGCATTTTAATGTATAAGCTAAGGTTGTTCAGATACTTACCTCTGAAACCCTTGAAAAAATCTGCTTCGGCTATGCTGTAGGACTTTAGAATGTCCACGGCGAACTCCGTCATGAAGATTTGTAGTGTACTGTCAACCCAGAAGTCGATTACTCACGTGAATGGACTATCTACTGCTTTGAGCCTTTCAATGAGCTTTGGTGTCCACTCGGGTGGTACATCTCGTGGGGTACAGTTTCTACGCTCTGTGATCCTTGACAACCACTCGTGTAGCTCATTTCCAAAAGAGACCCAAAATATTTCATGAATATCTTTCCACAGGTATTTGTTCAACCATTGAATGTCAAAGAGATGTGGATGCCTATTGTCTTCCCTTGTGAAATCTCTTTCTGTCTTGTCACACCACGCCCATATTTCTTTCCTGTTTGGATGCCAAACATCAATACCCAACGAAGCTTCTTCTTCATCGCACATCACGACTTCAACTCATCACAGATTCTTATCATGAAAATGGAACCATTTGTTGGCTTATGTAACTATCTTGAGGTTTTCGATAAAGACCGAGGTTCTTCATGATTCAAGGAACCAACAATACCCCTTTTCATCGGCCCTTTCGGCAACAGCTTGTGAACAAACTGAGGTATGGCCCGAGGTGGAGCTATGGGGGAGCTGCAGAATCAGGTTTCCACAGCTACGTGATGAGTTGTTCCGAAAAAATACTGACCAGTGCGCTGTGGACTGAAGACTACCTAACAATAGCCTTCGTCGCGGTCAACACTTCTACAAGCTAAGATGCTTACACAACCAGCGCAACCAAGGACTGCTCGGTTCGGGTAGGATACAATCGACAGGACAACACAATTGAATTATACGCTTCCTCTTTGGACTTAACCACTATTGATGACCTTACTTGGTGCTTTATTCATTCATCTACTGCCTTAGATCATTTAGTCTTATGACTTATGCAACGGGACGAAGTAGACTACTCAGTGCACATCCGGTGTTGTGCTTCAAGGGAGTCGCACGGTACGAACTCTCCAACGTAAGTGCTTATCTAAATGACTTATGCATTCGTTAACTCATAAATACCGTGCATTCAACATTCATCCATACATGTGATATGTATCATATTATTCCAATCTCACTCCCATGGAAAATAGATATAAAAGCATGAACATGTCAACTAATAAATGAGAATTCAAGCATTCAGTGTAAGCAAACAGACAAGTGCAAACACATAACCAATCACACTGCACGAGATTTAACGTGGTTCACCCCCAGGATGGGAGCTATGTCCACAGGAACTGTTGTTGTAATTTGGAAAGGGTACAATAGTTTTAGTCTGAGCACTCAGCTACAGACTCTCCTCTCTCTCAATAGGCCTCTACGCACACAGCTTGCAGAGCCTTTATAATGGAAATGAAAGCAGGTCTTGCTCAAGATTATACAATGAGATACAAACCTAACTCTAGAGAGTAACCAAAATCATAACAACCCTTTCCCTTAAAAAATATTCCTTATTTATAGATCATGCCCATAGTTCATGTCTTTACAATAGCTGGGCAAAACCCCAAGGGTTTCCAAAATTGTCACAGTTTTCAGCTATCTAGACTTGCTGGCTTCTGTTAGTGAATCTTCCGTCGTGGCTGCCCTCTACGCATGCTCACATCGCTATCATCCTCCCTGTCATGCGCATGCCAACAAATCGCTTTCACGGAGCCGTTCTTCCTCTAATGGCCTTATGCGACTGGTTCAAGTAGTGGTTCTTTGCATGTGTGACCAGTCGCTTTCTACCGCTTTGATTCTTACCCGTTTCCTGGTAGTTGTGGAGCATCTTTTCCAAAAATAGACCACTGATGGTCTAACCAGAATATATGTCGTCTTCTGTCCAACCTTCTACCTTGTTGGATCTTCATAGATCAGGCTCACCGCAGTGCTGTCTCCTTGCAGCACTGTACTTCGCAGCTCTTCCAACACTACACTGTGCTCCACTTCGCAGCATCCAAAAACTGACTTGTCCAAAAAGCCTTCAGCTGAACTGCGCTTAGCTCCGCAGTTCAAAAATCTGACTTGCTCAAAAATTCCCCACTTGGGCTAGGCCCAACACACGCATTACATGCAATCCACCCCATTCCAATCTAACTCAGAGCATTTTTGTTTTCATAATTAAGATTACCATGGCAATAAATGCTCTAGTATATTTCTATAAGATTTGTCACGTCCACATATTTTTAGATAGAATGTTGTCCGAGATATTTCATGTTGACTCATTCCACTCTTATATTATTCTAACTTAGACAATCAATAGCTCTAACATTTAAATTCTATCCTACAAACTTCAAAAAGTCTTATCCATTCTCTCATTTTAGTGATGAAATTTGTTGTTTCATGTGACCTTGTCCTCTTCAAACTCTCTTAAGTAACTATGGGATATTTATTCATGTTTATTTAGGTATTGTATATAGTGCCTTTAGCTTCTATGTGTAACCCTCAGTTATCCCTACTCCTTATTTTTCCATCATATTTAGGCATTGAATCTATATTAGTGGTTTTGTAGTAGATGTTTGTATTAGTACAACTGATATTTACACCTCAATTGTAACTTGATGTATGACCTTAGATTCTACCAAAGAACCTTGATGTTCTTTATGATGGATAAAATTATGGTAGAAATGAAAACCATGGTTTAACACTCATTTAGACAAGGTTAGGATACAAGGATTACAAAGCTATTGACACCAACCTTAAGCATAGTTGTCTTTTTTTGCTATTGATGAAGCATAAGAAAAATTGATGCACACCATGTACAACCAATTTGCACAAATTACATGTTGATCAATGTCTCCTTCTCTCCCATTAAGGTCCAACAAATACCTTTTTCAATAACAATTAGGAAACACTTGTCACCATAAAGGAATTGGTGGGTTGATGAGTCGTGAACACATAGATCACCATGCACATGTTGCAAAGGTGGTGTTGCATAGAAATAGGCACCTTTTAAAATATCCTGATGGTTCTTTTTGAGAATACCCTTTGAATAAAGACCATGTTAGAAAGGAATGAGAGGAAGGTTGAGCATCACCATGTGATTTCATAATTGTTGAAGTGAGCAACAATTTAAATGTATAAATTGCTTGTGTTATGGTATACTAAAATAAACCATGTGAAGACTAAAGTATAAGAGTGGAAATTACCAAAAGTAGTCAATCGTGTGCACCTTGAAAATAATCATTGACATTCCTTGGATTTATTACACATTGAAGGTCCTTGAGATTTGTTTAGAACAATGTGAGGGGAAAATTGGGTTTACTTTCCCCATAATGTTTTTTTGATAAATCTAGGGAAGATTGTAGCAAATCCCAAGAACAAAGTACATGGTTAAAAATGCCACCATCTAATGGAACTATTGTAGACCTTAAATCTCCCAAGGGATTATTATGAACGGATTTATAGGGTTGGATTAGTGTTTCTAGGGCTATATTAGGTTTCTGGGGTTTCTAGGGCTAGATTATGTTTCTATATTTGTAAATTTGGTTTCAAGGTTTCTATATTAGGGTTGTAGGCCTAGAGTAGGTTTCTAAATTAGTTGTCCAGGGCTAGGTTAGGTTTCTAAGTTAGGATTCTAGGGCTCGGTTAGGTTTCTAAGTTAGATTTCTAGGGCTAGATTAAGTTATAAAGTTATGAAAGTTTGCTCCTAGATTTTGATCAATGGTGACATTGCATTTGAAGTCTTTAAGGTGACTCTAGGGATTATGGAGGTATTTAAGGTAGTATATGGTACTGTATGGGATATATTATTGTTAAGGTAGAATAGACTAGGTTATGGTAGTTTAAGTTTAGTGTAAGCATGTATTAGATTAGAATGGTTGAGGTGAAGGCATGGTTGGTTAAAGTAGGTTATGTGGTTAGTGTAGGCATGGTAGGGTACATTAGATAGTGGAGTGTGGAGGGTAGTGTAGGTTCAGTTATGGTAGGATAATCTAAATATGATATAGGGTTTGGTAGTTTTGGTAGAGTAAGTTAGATAGTGGAGTGGTTTAGGCTAGAGGTTAAGGTTGGTTTAAGTAGTTTCGTGTGCTTGGGCAAGGTAATGATGGGTCAATGGTTTAGGTAAGAGTAGGTCCTCAACCATCGACAATCCTATAAAGTGAGTTTTTAGCGTACAAGAGGGATACTTTGGGGCTATGCACACAAGGAAAGAATTTCAAGGTCGTGATATGGTCCAAAGATGAAAAAAAATGTCTTAGGCCCTAATATATCATAATTTTCAATCCTAACTCTTTTTAACAAGATGTTATGATTTGGATTGGAAGAGGGATAATAAATGCATGCATGCCATATATGGTGATCAAGTTATTTTATTGATTTTTTTTTCGATAAGATTGTATTCATCATAACACACTCCCATTTAGAATGGAATATGTATGTGATATGAAATATATTGAATGTAATAGTCATAATACATATAACATCACATTCACCATGAACCATGTAAAATTCATTATATATAGCATCAAATGCACATAAATAATGTAAGAATCCATAAATATGTTTCCATATACACTAGATGAAAGTCATAAATTTATATTGGAAATATGTTCAAAATTACACTTGTATACAAAATGGAACATCGTTCCCAATAATGGATGCTCAGACCCAAAAATGAAATAAGGACGGCTCATGGCCTATACACAAATAACATTTCCTGCCAAAAATGCCACATCGTGGATAATGTACATAGTCAGAGTCTCAATCACCCTGGCTACCATCGGCACCCCGACACTCATCTCCAAAATCAATCTTACTCCTTTTTGAGCCGGTGGAATATTGAGCCCCCCTACGTCTGGGTGTGAGTGTCTCTCATGGCTTTGAAAGGAAACCAATAGCATGCCAGCTTTCCCGCAATTCTATCAATTAGTACACCTAAAAAAATGCAATTAGAATTCAAATCTTGAGTACTCACCTGAGACAAGACAACATGTCGTGATGGGGGTATCTATCTCCTCAGTTCAAGTCTCTCAACAATGCCTCCCTACAAAAATTAGAAAAATAATTAATACATAATACCAAAATGCATTATTTTATGAAATCCATTCATGCTTTATAATATTTTAAAGAACTTATAAATCTCATCGTGAATATCAGAGGCAATGCAGGAGAATCCCCTTCCTTGCTAGGAAGTTGAGCACTGGGATGGACAACTTGCTTTGAGGCAATGGTGGTGGAGGGGGGTGATTTAGGTAGGGGGAAGGGGCCGATGTAGGTAAATGGGTGGCAATAGATGTATGGGAAATGGATGGAGCTAATTTGGATGGAGCCAATGTGGATGGAGCAAATGGAGCCACATGTTGAATAGGTGGGTGAAACACATGAGTGGATGGGTGTGTGTGGTGATATAGCCCCAGTGGTTGTACAATGGGTGGGAGCATCCTACGAGGGGATATGGGAATGTTGATCACAGGGGTAGAGTGCCCAGTCACCTGACTCGACATGAATGTGGAAAAAAATAACTATCTGGAATATACGCAGGAATGTGTGCGTATGGTGATCGTGTGGTGGGAGATGGAATCTACATAAAGATATAAAATACATTTCATTAGAATATAAAACATGTAAATTAATCATACAAACATAATGAATTTCACATCAAATATATAATTAATTTCACACAAGTTACCTACATGATAGGTGATCTGCTCAACACAGGTGGAGTCCTATGCTCAATCTCCTCCACTTGCACCCGTGGAAACACAAAAACATTAATATTGATTTCTCATATAAAATATGACAATTGAAACTAACTCAATTTTTAAATCTTACAACCATACACTCTTTTAGATACCTATATGTGAGGTGTTGCAATACTTTTCATTGCCGCCATGGCAGAATCATGGTTGGGAGTTGTAATTTCCTCCCACCTTGATTCTATTGTTTCATCTCGAAACAACTACACATGCCAAAAACATCAATTACACTAATCAATGTTCATATAATGGTTGTAAAATGCAAATTTAAAAATGTAATAAACCATTTATAAATCATGTACCAACCCCAGACATAAAGGTATCTTGTGTAGGATCCTTCATAGGGCCATGGCAAGTATGGTTGTAGTAAGTGCAATGATGGGGTAATCCTTACGTGTCAAAAGGATCATTTCGCCCACTAGCTTTCATGGATGGTCCATGACCAATGGAGCTTAAAGGACCTACACCTGATGGTTCTCCATGTTTCTCTGATGTGTCATGCCTAGATGATGGCACAAATGTATTGTGTTGTAATACAATATGAGTAAGCTATGCTATGGAAGTGGCAGTCTCAACTAATCCAGTAAATGAGGTGTCTGCGAAGGGTGGTTAGGCACACACCTAGGTTTAGGTGGCCCTAGAATTGGGTTATGCCTGGTGGTGGGTTGATCCTGGGAAGATCCAAGACCAACCCCATGAAACTCACTAATATCAAAGTAGTTGACTTGTAGACCCAACATGAACTCCGCATATAGTTTCCGAAGAAAATATAGTGGAACCTCCCTATTGTTGAAAGGAGGTTTTTCGAAAAACATAAACCATCGACTCATCCAGTTTTGTCTCCATGGATCATATGTGCACCAATCCATGCAAAGGAACCTTTTGCATGGATTAGGGGGTAGGTTGGTCTTGAGGTTAATGGAATAAATAGCTAGATTTTTTTTTGAGATATTCAAGTCTTTGATTTGGTATCTACCGAGACCAGTGGAATAATATGCTCTCATCCTAACCTTATACTCAACCATGCTCACTAATTGACTGTGAGCATTGTCAACTGAGGAAATGATGCTGTCGATGGACGTGGATAAGGAAAAGATCGATGGTTCCCTAGTGATTCTAAGCTCTTCAACCAAGCTTCTTAACTAGTGTAAATGTTGGTTTATTTGGGCTTTCGTGGTTGGGTTCTCCTCGGGGTGAATGTTTACTTCAAGGTTTTTTGTGGATGGGTTATCCTATGGGTTGTTTGTTTGGAGGTTTGGATCTTGGTTTTATACCACTGTGATGGAGAAGAGATGAACTACAACTAAAAAAAATGAATTTGTTTCAATATTGGTCAAATTTTTTGGATTTTTTATTATGTAATTTTTTTTAAAATCGTTGAAAAACAAATAAAAATTGCAAATTGTGGATCAAAATCCTACCTGGATGATGATTTGGAGGTGTTGGTGGTGGATTTGATGCACGTGCATAGTCGTGGAGTGTTTTTGGATAGTTGGGCACCAACGGACTCGGGTACGATGGGATAGAAATGGGCCTCGGCCCAATTTTAATATGCAGAGTAGCATGCACACTATTAACGCGCACGTACTAAAAGTGCATGCATGTTAAAAGCATGCTCGCACTACTAATGCACCCACGCTTTTAAGACCTACGTGGATGCCTAACTAGTTGTTCGGAATTTTACCAAACCATGGTGTGCACGCAGCCTTAAGGGCATGTGTGCTATGTTTTTTTAGCACTCACGCACTCCCATTGCAACGGATTTGGGTATGATCTTCGTGCGAGCACCTTCATGGAATCGGTTGATATTTGAAGACTTCTGAAAGATGTATTTATTCATTCGTACAAAAATACATGCTCCTATTTCTTGTTACTGAGCTTGAATTGAGATATTTGTTAGTTGTTATTTTCCCTCGACCGTGTTTAGGGGGGTGAGGAATTGATGCTATGTCAACCGAACTTGATTTTTTAGTCAATTATTGAGGTTGAATGAGTTGTATAGTGGGTTCCTTTGAGGCTGATTTGCTCACTATTTTTAGACAAATAATACTTACTATTGCTTTTTATTGTATACTTGACTAATTGACTAGAATGTCATTGATTGACAGGATGGGATTGCTTTGGAAAATAGTTTGGAATCTTATTTAATGGATTAGATGATTCAAGTGAAAAATGTTTTCACACTTCTTCTATGAGTATTATTGTATCTAATTTTGATCAGCTTGATGGTGATAGTTGTTTATATTTTTTTGGAAAATGTCATTGTACCATGGTTCATGAGCATTTTGAGCTCACAACAAATAAAGGGGGAATTTTATATAATTTTTTTCCATCGAAGATGAGTTTATGGAGGGGTATTGGAACAACAAGTTCTTGGTAAAAACCTCACCTTTTATATATTGAGGAAGTCAATCGATAGTCAATTGTTAGAGGGAGTAGTGAAGAGATTATGTTATTCTTTGCTATAAAATTACAAGAAAGGATCTCCATTTATAGAAATGGAAGAATCCCACTGTCATCTAAAAAAAAAATCGGCAGATGAGGATGCCTACGTAAGCCTACAACTCACATAGGTTGTCTGCAGTGGAAAAACACCAATGCCAACACCCCCCCATAAGAAAAATGTAGGGAGGAAACAAAAGAAAACAATGATGGGTTCTGGCAATGAGGCCTGATGAGGCACCCATGTACAAACTCTCATAACCGAAGAAAAGGAGAAAATCTCATGGGAAAAGCTCCTCCCCAAAAGAGAGAAAAACACACATGTCGAAAAATGCATTGGAGTTGAAACTAATGAAGATCTCACAATGATACAGTGAAATGGCCATAGTAGGAGACCCACGGAAGCTATGAAGAATTATCAAGTGAAATAACCTCAAAGGACACGGTTTAACTTTGAAGAAGTGGAAAGGTTGTAGAGGCACGAAAATGGAAAACACTAACAACTCCATATGAATGCTCCAAATAAATAGGTGTTGGTCAGGAACCAGACAAGGCTTCAAATAGAAGCAGACACCGTCAACCATCAAACAAGCAATGAGACCCGTGGACACTAAAAGATCCAAATAGGAAGGGTGGTTGAAACTCCAAAGTGGTCCACGAAAATCCAAACCAACAATGCCATCAAAGATACATGCAGAGATCCAAGTAGCAAATTTCGAACTTTTGAATGCATGATTCAAACTGTTGAGGAAATGAAAGTTGAATGCACACCCATCAAAATAAACTAATCCTCTATAATTAACCCCGACACAAAAGGCCTGATAAGGTAATCAACTAAGAAAACATCATATGCTGAGTGTCCATATGGATGCCAATCCATCTCATCGGACTGCATGGGTAACTAGCCACTACAACTGCCAAGTCAAAATAAGAACCTTGTCATCGGACTGCATGGGTAACTAGCCACTACAATTGCCAAGTCAAAATAAGAACCGGTGCTATGTATAAGGCTCACTTTGTAGATGCTTGATCTCGATTAATCACAACGGAAAAAAATAACCCAAGGAAGCATTACATACCACCCCCACAATATTGAACTAAGTGGAAAAGATGACCACAATGCATGCCACAATTGATAGCGAAAGTATGGAGATAAGCTAAAGGAAAGACTAAGACATAGTGATCACGCAAGCCAAAAGAGAAAGACTGAGACATAGTGATCACCAAGCCAAAAGAGAAAGACTGAGACATAGTGATCACGCATGTTGTAGAGCTGCCTTAAAAAAGTGTAGTCTCAGAGCTCCCCGTAGAAGACACAACTGCTTCCAGGATGGAATGGAATATCAAGGATGGAATGGAATATCAAGTCCTCTGGTCACTTTAAGAGCCAACATCCCAGCCAACTGGTAAAAGTCAACATTATGGAGAACTCTTCGTCAATTGGTTGCAGGAACCAGACCTCTTTGGGTGAGGAAGATGAACCGGATACAAGAACTCCCGTGCTCTCACAAACCAACACCTCTGGCATTGGAGGATCTAAGGCGTGGGGATCAAAATACGACTGAGCAACCAATAAAAACGTTTTGATCTTGATCTGAGGAGGTGTACTGAATAGGCCACAATCTAATAGAAACAATAAAAAATTGTTGGCTACCCAAACCACGATCTGTTAAATAATTGGCCAGGTCACGATATTGGCCAGGTCCATGAGGCCAAAGTCCGCAAATAGGGAAAGAATTTCCGGTGTACATCATCAACCCCCCCGCACGGGCATATGCATATTCATCGCATCATGCATGCCACTCCATCTCAGTCGGAGGATGGGATCGAGAGGTAAAACATTCCCATAGATCAACACATCCCATGCATGATGCAGCGAACTATCGATAATCCCATTACATGCATCCGATGGATCAATCCATACCATATGCACTGAAATTTGAAATTTGACTTCAGTGAATGGGCGGGTTATATTTGAAATTTGAATTTGAAATTTGACTTCAGTGAATGGGCGCGTTGATAACTTAATAAAGTCTGGTTATGTTTAAATGTTTGCAGCGGATTGTAAATGTACAACGTGGTATAATGTAAAGCAGAGTTTGAAGCATTATGAGCAGCACGATGTCCATTGATTCTTGAAGCATTCATGGACTTTCATTTGAACAATCGTCTATTCTTCATCGCTGTCCTCCGTTCGAGAGAGTTCGTTCCTCACGCTGTATTATTGGGGTTGTGTTCTTATAACGCAAGAGCTCTGAGTATAACGTAAGAGCTCTGAGTATGGCCGTATAACAGCTCTAGTTTGGTTCATTCTACAGAGAATAGAGATGGGCAACGTACTGCTGAAGTCTCTGTAGATTTTCCTGTCAAAGATTACAAGAGGAGGAGGGAAACTGCATGTGGTAAGCGCTGAAGAAGACGCAGCTCTATGGATGTTCTCTTGTAAACAACCAAAACGCAGTCTTTCAGTTTAATTCGGCCTTCCTCTAGGCTCCTTTTTTTCTTTATTCATATATTATGAGACTGGTAATAGGTATCACGGATTATGTATTTTGGACTGCCAGCTTATTTCAGCAATGATATTGGCAAACAGACATGCACTTTGATGTTTGTCACAGCCTCGCTTGTGGATGTGAATAATTTTGTATATATTAATACAAAGTTTGACGGTGTAAATTTTTTTATTATTATTAATAAATTAATGTCATTTCCAATTTCCAGATTATAAATGATCTGATTTGAATACTTAGGATAGTATGGTGAAGAGTGATAGAGTTGAATTAAATTAAAAATAGTCTAATTTGAATGCTTAGTATTGTCAACTGCGAATATAGTTGATTTAAACTTAAGCTCAAACACATCATTATTGAAAGTGTTTATCCTGAGACCCAAACATTTTCGAACCATTTGAAACCATTAACTATGAAGGATGCTGCTAATTTCATGTTTGTTTTTATTCTTAATAAAATAATAAAAAATGTATATAAGCTGCTTTCTAAAACTTATGTGTAAGTAAACTTTTAAAAAATTATGTGTTTATACATGTATTTAAGCAGTTGATGCAACATGTTCAGTGTGTCCGGAAATGTCAAAGCGTCTTCAATACAAAACACATTGACGTAATGTTATGAAATTTTAACAATTATTAAAAAAGTTTTTAATAATTTTTTTATCATATATAAAATAAATCTATTTTTATAACAATTATTAAAAAATAAAATAAAAAATTACCATATATATAAATTAAATTTTTTTTTATGATTGCATATTACTATCTATTCATTTTAACAATTTCATGAAACATATTTATTTTACTTTTGTATTGAATTGAATTAATTGAAACTATAATTTGTATGATTTGTAATTAGTGTGAATCAATGTTATTAGAAGTTATTATATACAAAAAGTTCTTTGGATAAATAAATTAAGTTGGAGTGTTAATTAATATTTATTAGAAACTACTATATACAAGAAGTTCTTTACGTGAATGTTAATTAATTAAATTTGTTATTATTAATCTTTACGTGAATGTTAATTAATTAAATTTGTTATTATTTAATAAGTGAAGTTATTTATTTAATTAGTTTATTTATTTATATTTAATAAGTTGTTATCTATTTAAGTGGTTTTCATTAATGAGTAGTGTTAAATTTTTATTTGAGTTTAAGTTGATTTGATTATAAATCTGGGAAATTTAAATAAATAGGTGTTAAATGAGAGACATCATTTCATTCACAATGCATTGTGAACCTTATGTCATTTATAGATGTCAATGCAATGCGAACCTTATGTTATTCATTAATTAGAATTCTATCCTTGGCATTTCGAACTTTAAGCGTGTGACTCACTTTAATATGTTTAGAGCTACAAATTATTTAAGTTAATATGCTAAATAAAACATTATTTTCAATAAGTTATTTTAATCATTCTATATATGTATAATTATGTAAAAACTTATTAGGGAAAGTATATATGTTCAAGATTTCCTACTTACCAAAAAAGCTTAGCCAAGGGATTGGAGCTTTACAAATCGCTATAAAATTGCGGTTTAGTGCTTATCATTTTTTATGGTCCCTAAAAGAAATTGTTCATTCTTCACCTTTTTATCTTTGGTTCATTTTTCTCCATTTCCATTACAGCTTTGTGAATGGCCTAGTTGTTAGATATTCACTTGTAAATGAGTTATAAGGAAGAAAATGTTTTCAATGACATAGTACTTGCATAGTTTTGGTTAGTATTAGTATTTCAAATGGTTGTGTGGAGCTTCAATCGAAATCTCATGTATTCTAAATAAGGTTGCACATAAGTTGAATAGAGACCATAACCAATTTTAAAGGAAAATTTATGCCAACGATGACTAAAAGTAGAGAGTAGATAGTTAATTGATATTGTATTCATAATCTTGAATTGATTGGGCTATAAGAACTTCTTTTAAATATCACTCTATACAATTTTAATAATTTTTTTTTGTTGATATACACATTCAATAAGTGATAAAGTGAACTTGTTAATGGTGAATGTTTCATAGAGTTTCGGGCTTGCCATTGAAACCATTACAAATTTACAACCCACATCAACATTGCACCCATTAAAATCCTTATAGAAATTCACCCTCAAAGATTTTTGAAAATAGTCTCAACAAAAACACATTTCTCTCAAATAAAAAATGGAAAGAGTAAAAGATAATAAAATTCATAATTAAGCCAATTTATAAAACCCTTGCTCACAATCTCCATAAATCAAACTCAATTTAAATAATGCTTCACATATCAATGCAAGGTTACAAATATTGCAAATAATTATTTCCAATTTGTCCTAACAAAATATATGATTCTAATCATTAATCTTACTATTTTAATCGAATTCATAATTATTTTTATATTTGAATTTTTTACAATTATTATACCATAGTCATTTTATATATTTTTAAACTTATTTTTTTAATATTGAATTTCAATTTTCCTTTATTACATTAAAGTTCTTTATTATGTTATATTTATTGAAATTACATGTAATTCTATATTTATTGAAATTACATGTAATTTTATATTTATTTTAACTATATTTTATAATTCAATAATATCATAGAGAAAAAATTCCAAAGATTCTATTTTATTTATTATTTTAATTTTGTTTTAAATATTAAACTACTAATTCCATAATTTTCAAATACCATGAAAAGTACACATAATTATCTTGGTGATATTAAATGGAATTTGTTTAAAGTAAATTTAGTTGTTTTATTATTATTGTAATAAAATTTATTATAATTTAATTGTTAAATTTGAGAATAATATATAATTGTAAAATTTGTTATAGAGTTTAGATTTTATATTTAGTTTAGCATCTAAAGTTTTATATAACTTTAATATTTTAAAGATAAAATAAAACAATAATAATTTATTAATTATATATTTTTATGTTTCATTTTAGTTTGAATATCATTATAGGTGTGTTGAAAATTTCTATATCATTTTTATTTTTATTGTTATATGTTAAATATAGACAATGTAAATTTTTTTTAGCCTTGAATTTATTAAATATTTAAAAAAATAAAATAAAAAATTTAAACCTAAGTTTATAAATGTTTAAAAGTTAGAGTTAATATCACTAATATAGATCCATCTTAACTTTGAATTTATCATGTACATATAGGAATCAAATCCATACAGGTTTAAACTATTTTTAGAGTGCAAAAACTTAAAGAAAAGTTTGCACTTCGAGGGATTTGATCCCTATCGATCTAGATCCAGAGTTAAAATGGATCTATGCTCATGATAAAAATCTATTAGATGAAATCATAAAGATGAATGCCACATGAGCATTATAAAAAAACATATAAATTTTAATGAGGTAAACATAGATAAATTGTGATGTCCCATTCAATTTGATGTTGCCTACAATAATGGTTGAGTAGCCTATTAGGCTCCCATAGGCTATAGCCACCATATATGGGATTTGTTTGTTGCTACTTAACTCGGAAAGTTATTTTTCTTATGAAAGTGGTATTGGATGACCCATGCTATTGCCTTTGGTATTGGGCTAAAAAATAAGATAAAAGAGGAGGCACTCATCCACTATCGACATGTTGATTTGATATTGAGTTCTTATGACTATTTAGGGGTTTGTTTGGCATTTTCATTAGGGTTTCAAAAAACCCTTCCACCCATTGTGGTTTAGTTTCGGTGGTGATATATCCACCAATCTAGACAAGGAGAAGGATCCATCCAGGATCTTTGCTTGAGCTTCATCTTTTGGTTTGGCATCATTCTCGGAGAGCGACCAATTAGAAGTAGAAGAGTCATGGCATATTACTGGTGTTTGATCTACTTATTGTGTGTTTTCAGCTGCCATAGCAGCCATTAGAGCTTGTAATCCGGGTTTCAATCATAATAAAAATGTCAAGGATGTTTCTCTTATTTCATGTGCAAAGCATTTGATGAAATATTTAATTGAATGCGAAATTGTTATAGATCAATGTAGTTTACAAGTGTTTCTCAAAATGCAACCAAATTACCATATTTCCTCTATTTGCATTGATGATACTACATAAATTCTATTATATCCATATCAAGTAATTAATTGGGCATAGCCAAACCTGCATTGTTAAAGGTTATATTAATTAGTGAATTAGCTAATATATGACATGTGGTTGAAAATATTAGAAATTCATACTCGTATAGTGAAAATGTTCCCTAAATCACACCTATAGAACACATCCGTTTGAGCTCTTTTTTCTTTTTTTTAATACACCCTCGAACTCTTATGTAAACCACCACTAAGGAATGAGTTTCCTCAATAAAAAATGCAATTTTAAATACACAAAAATCTAATTTAACTAGTCAATTTAGTCTTGAAAAAGAGTAAAGTTCTCCTAACCACTTGATACAAAGTCCCAATAGGTTGTATAAGTACACAAGGTCAATTTTTTAAAGACTTCATAAAGTGAATTAATAAATATATATAAAAGCTCATATGAGATTTTATATTTTACACCATACATAGAAGATTAAAAATTTAGAAGATTAAAAACTTCATAAAGTAAACGAATATATATATTAGCTCATATGAGATTTCATATTTCAAATGGTAACATCGAAAATTAAAAACTTCATAAAGTAAGTAAATATATATATATATAATAGCTCATATGAGATTTTATATTTTACACAATACATAGAAGATTAAAAACTTCATAAAGTAATGAATATATATATATAGTAGCTCATATGAGATTTCATATTTCACATGGTAACATAGAAAATTAAAAACTTCATAAAGTAGATATATATCGTAGCTCATATGAGATTTCATAATTCACATAGTAACATAGAAAATGATTTCGACTTATCATTCCTTATAATTTGTAATCCTTCTCAACAATGGATGCACTAATACCAATTGACTACGATATATATGCACGCGGTATTATTTATAATTTTCAACCGTAAATTAAAAAGGATGACATCGATTTTAGATCCACCTATCATCATTCATAATCTACGATCCAGATCATCAATGAGTACTCTAAAGTAAAAAGCTGGCTATGACAACTAATCATATGGATTGAGCGGCACCCTATATTTATAATGCATTCCATCTTAGTAATGTGATTATGATGCAATCGACAAGTATAACGTGAGGACAGCGTATTCAAGTAAATGTTTTAAACATAAACATAAGTAGTTACCGCACCTTCCATTATCATAATGTAAATACAACGCATTCAATTACAACGAAATAAGATTATAATAATAACCTGTATTCACTTTTAAACATACAGAGTCACAACACAATACATTAAATAAACAGGTGTATCCGAATTGCTTTCAAATAATACGTAATAGAGTTATAACACTAATGCCTATTTTTATTCAATTCCGAGATAACTTTAAAGCATTGCTCTGGTGATGAGTCAATGATAAGCTGTCGGTCGTAAGTGCAGTCAAGAAGGACGAACACCAGGACGACGCTCTACTCCAGCCACGTTGTTTTGATTGTTGAACGTAATTAGTGGGCGTCAGGCTTCAAATTTGAAGCCTTCAGGGCCCTCTTCAGAGGTCATTTTACACTTCTTCAGAGGTCATTTTACACTTCATAGAAGGCCACTTCAAATAGTCATTTTACACTTCTTCAGAGGTCATTTTACACTTCTTCAGAGGTAAAAAGCTGTCTATGACTATTAATCATAATGTAAATAGTTACCGCACCCTCCATTATCATAATGTAAATACAGCTCATTCGATTACAACGAAATAAGATTATAATAATAACCTGTATTCACTTTTAAACATATACAGTCACAACACAATACATTAAATAAACAGGTGTATCCGAATTGCTTTCAAATAATACGTAATAGAGTTATAACACTAATGCCTATTTTTATTCAATTCCGAGATAACTTTAAAGCATTGCTCTGGTGATGAGTCAATGATAAGCTGTCGGTCGTAAGTGCAGTCAAGAAGGACGAACACCAGGACGACGCTCTACTCCAGCCACGTTGTTTTAATGGTTGAACGTAATTAGTGGGCGTTCGGCGTTGCAGTAACCATTTCCATAACACAGGCCAATCGGCCAAATAGCAAAACAGTTGACAACTCAAGTTTAAGCATAATTAATTTAATTAATTTATACTGATTTCCAGCTACATCAGTCATCTAAAGGCAGATCTCGAATTCCTTATGAAGATATTACGGACTAACTATTGCGCAGTCACACGATCTTGGCGTCCTTTTGAAAATATAACGACAATCGAACACTGTCAAGTGATCGAGGATGTACTAATCGTTTTCAGGGGGTTAAATCGATTCTGGCGACTACGGGCATTTGCAGGATCTGATGATCGAAGTCTATCTCAGGACATTTCACAATAGAACATCTGAAACTAAGAAAAATATTGATTATTGAATCCAAGGAAGAATGCGATCGGATCTTAGTTTCGAACGCTGCCATTAAAAGCGCAGAGTCGATACGATTGTGAGATTGATACGAAGCTCAATCATGAAATGTAAATCCAGAACGGAAGTCTCAGGCAATAGAAATCATAAATTATTGACCATAAACTGGAGATCGAATACTGCCATTAGAAATGCAGAGTCGATCTAAGCGTAGGTCAATACGAAACTCCACATGAATCATAGATCTGGAACGGAAGTCGCACGCAAATAAAAAAAAACTATAAATTAATGCCCAGAGGCTAGAGATCGAATGCTGCCAATAAAATGCAGAGTCGATCTAAGCGTAGGTCAATACAAAACTCTATATGAATTATAGATCTGGAACAGAATTCGTAAGCAAATAAAAGCCAGAGACTAGAGATCGAATGCTGCCAATAAAATGCAGAGTCGATCTATTGACAAGTTGTAGTGGCAGGAGGTGAAATAGGGCACGGTCGGCCTCTGATCGTCAAACTAAAAAGGATAAATTGCTCTAATTGATACAGCCAGATTCCGCACTTCTTTCCCTAAATACTGGGACACAGGAGTATACATTTCTAAATGCTATAACACAGTTTATGACGTCTGATAAAATCAATTATTTGCAAATACAGAATTACGTTTTTCCCTCTGAGTATTCGGATCTATCACTGCTTTTCTTATTTCTACAGTGCAGAAAATAAATCTCTATATGATTCCATAGACAACAGTATATCTTAATTACACGCAAGATCAAAATCCACAGTTTTACATTCACGCTATGCGACGCTGGAAGACGTTCTCTCAAGTAGGCTCGCTTCTTTGGAAGGTTGTGTTGAAATCGGCCCTCACTGTCCTATTGTTGAAGATCTCGATCATTCACCGGCGGACACCTCCGTAAACCACCCTACCACTCCAGAAGTACTCTTCTTCTTTCCGGACCCCGAGCTAATCGGGCTGTAGAGTTCACACACATTAATCGAGAAATCCAGCTTGGGATTCTCTCCCACCAAGATTTCCAACCAAACTCTCAATAGCAGCAAGTCTTGGGGCAATTCAAAATTATAATAGTCATACACGGTCTCGGTGCCTTACCCATTCCCTATGCCTTTCTTATAAAGGAAAATGTTATGCGACACATGTCGCTTCATGCATAAATAATTCTTTAATTAATTATTTAATTAAAAACAACTCACCCATCCAAGTGTGAGTTTCTCTAGGAGATGCACCAACATCCCTAAGTTTGCTTATGTCTGTCCCTAGATGTTTTATTTAACTCCTATCTTTTAGTTGACTAGGTGTCCATGTTTAGGATTCTACTTTGCTCCTAAATAATGGTTTATATTATTTTAAATGCTAAAAAATAATAACTCATGTGCAAATGCCTAAATTAATCAATATTATTTAAAAGTAAAGAATAATCATTTATGTGCAAATGCCTCAAATACTCTTATGTATTTTCTAAGTAATGATCTAGGTGTAATCTTATAAGTTCTTATGCAGTTAAGTTTCTTAATCAATTTCACTAGGATCCCCGTGTCGTGCCATTGGGCTTCCCCGTTCCTTAATTTCATTTCCTCGACATGGCACCACTCCATCGGGTCCAGTCATCCGTAGTTTCTATTCCTCGGAAAGGTACTGTATCGTTGGGTCCTTGTGTCCATTCTTTCCGTTTTCGACAGGGTACCGCACCGTCGAGCCTTTCTGCAATCATCTTTCCGTTTTGACTTGTGGGAGCTTCATGTAGGGATTTCAAGAACCGTTACCTTCCATCCTCCGTCTACACGCTATTAGGGACTAATGGCGCTGATGAGTGAGTCCATTCTCATTGCGCGCCCCCAAACTCATACGTGACCAGCTCCATCGTGGCCCACTTCGTACGCCCTCATACTTTCCTCTTGAGCAAGCGGATTAGTGCTTATCTGCCGAGCATGGTATTCCATCGAGAGTCGACATCATCGTCGCTCTCCCTGTGTGTGATTTACCCATACTCTACTGTCCTTCATATTTCTTTGTGTGTCCGTCGGTGAACTGTTTCACCTGTCGCTACACACATTTCTCACAAACAAGTTATTAGTAGTACTATCCTCAATAATCATCATTTGGTTCATAAATTTGCTACTTCGTTAAGCATTTATAATTCACACAAACAATACTCATTCATCTAATCAAATATGCATTTTGTCGATAATTACTTTATTCATTCTCATCACATAATCACCGTATAGCTAGTCGTTAAGCATCATTCATAAACATATTTTCCATAGTCATATTTAATCATTTAACACATGTGATCATTCATTTACATCTATTGTTCATATCCACATACTCAAAATCAAGTCAAAGAGTTGTTCTATTAAATGTTCCAATCGGTCGGGTCACACAACCGGTGCCCTCAATGTCTATAGTATTCTAGGGGCACTACAACACCCATATATAGATCACATAGTAAGAAGTATCTTTTTTTACTTTGAACTTTAGGTGAGGGAAGACATTGTAATTTTTTAACTTTATATTTTATAATATTATTAAAGTGTCACATGTAACCTCCATGTTGAACACGGAATTACAACTTCACCTTCATACTAGACTATAGAAAGCGCATATCACACAATAACTCAAACTTTTATCAAAAATTATTTGAACTTATCACTAGTAGAAAATGAGAGATAAATGAGCAAGCAACTAAACAATTTGGTCACCACAGTTTTTTCAAGGTATAAATAAGCAAATTTGAGTGAGCCAAATAAAAATGACCAGAGGAATGACTAATTGGATCACATGATAAAATATACGACCAAATAACAAGTAACTAAACTAAAAATGACCACATAACAATAACATTAAGAATATCAATTGGTCATTTATTTAGCCATTGTTAGTTGTATCATTCTGACAATGGAATATTGCAATTTTGACAATGAATTTGTAAAATTTACTAAATTTGGGGTATTTGAATCTATCTACAATGTTAAAATTCAGTTAATTGTAGTACCCCTCAAGGATTCATAGGGTTATTTCGATAGTCCAGTTAGTGTTGTCTCAGAGATTGGTCGTTTCTCGTTAAAAGCATCATCATGTCTTGAATTTTATACCATTTTGTTCAACTTATTGCACTTATCATCCTCTTATTTCATTTGGCCAAAATCGTCACCGTTTGACCCTTTTAGCATTCGGTTGAAGTTTCGGTAAGCAAGAGTCTTTTGCATCTCATTAATTGAAATCCGTCTATTTTGTGCCTCCTGGTTCATAATTGGGTTGTGAGTCAAGTCACTCAACCTTATTTCTACGCACTCCCTATTCCTTTGAATCCAACCATCTAAGGTCGAAGATCTACACAATGGTATCTCCAAATAAATGTCTACGTATTGAACCATCATGTAAGTCTGTAAACAATTTCTTGACATCATTCTTCTCAAGTCATCTCAATAGCACTCTGTCCCCGCTCTGGATATGTATATGGCACTCGATCTACTCCTGTTGGCTCTCTAATTGAAATGAATGCTTACACGAGTGACGAGTGTATATACCAGTATATACACCATTTATACATTGGTATATACACCAGTGTATACACTGGTGTATATATTGGTATTTACACTAGAATATACACTAGTATATATACCAATATATGCACTAGTGTATATACTAATATATACACCAGTGTATATACTCATGTATATACCAATATATACATGAGTGTATATATCGGTATATATAGAAGTATATACACTAGTGTGTATATCTTTTATATATATATACAAACAAATCAAATACATCGATAATAAAAAAGGTGTCCAAACCCTCTAAATATTGTATATATTATTTGAAAACTGGTGTGTATCTTGTATATAAACTAATGTGTATATACATTGGTGTATATACAAATATATACATTGGTGTATATACTATTATATACTATATATACTAGTATATACACCAATATCTACACTAGTAACATTAGTGTATATACTAGTATATATACACCAATGTATATAATCATTCTTACTCCCCCTTAATACGAGTTACTATACATTGGTGTATATACATTAGGATATATACTGGTATATACACTAGTGTATACACAGATGTATATACCGGTCTATACACCAGTGTATATATTGGTATATATACCAGTGTATACATTGGTGTTTATAGTGAGGTATATACCGGTATATACACCAGTAGTTGCATGGTTGTGTGTTTGACAAAGGAAGAGGAAGGGGGATCCACTGCAGGAAGGGGATGGGTAGAGGCAACAAGGTCCAGGCAGCGTCAAAGCTCCTCCGAGGGAGGATCCGGAGAAGGAGAGGCTATGCGGATCCCCCTTCCTCTTCCTTTGTCAAATGCGCAGATTCCAAAACCAACAACAATTTCCCAAGAGGCCATGCAGATCCCCCTTCTTCCCCCTCCTCCAGATCCTCCCTCGGAGGAGCTTCGATGCCGCCTAGACCTTGCCTTCTGAGCCCTTGTTGCCTCTAACCATCCCCTTCCTGTAGATGATCCCCCTTCCTCTTCCTTTGTCAAACACGCAGCCGTGCCTAGAATTATCGGTGTATACATTGGTGTATATATACTGGTGTATATACCAGTATATATACCAGTATATATACACCAATGTATATACACCAGTATTTACTGGTACCTACAATAGTATATACACTGGTGTATATACTAGGATATACCCTAATATATATACACCAGTGTATAGGAACTAGTATCAAGAGGGAGGTTAGAATGATTATATATACATTGGTGTATATATATTGGTATATACACTAGTGTATTTTAAGTATATATACTGGTAATACACTAGTGTATATTTAGGTATATATTATACGGGTGTATATACTAGTGTAGATATTGGTGTATATACTAGTTTATATAAAAGTATATACTAGTATATATCCCAGTGTATCTATTTGTATATACACCAATGTATATACACACTAGTTTATATACAAGATACATACGAGTTTTCAAATAATATATACAATATTTAGAGGGTTTGGGAACCTCTTTGATTATCAATGTAGTTGATATATATATATATATATATATATATATATACAGCAGTGTGTATACAAGTATATACACTAGTGTATACACTGGTGTATATACCAATATATACACCAGTCCAATATATACATTGGTGTATATACTGGTATATACACTGGGGTATATACTGGTATATACACTGGTCACTCTTGTAAGCATCCCTTTCAATTAGAGAGCCAACAGGAGCAGATTGGGTGCCATATACATATCCAGAGCAAGGATAGAGTGCTATTGAGATGACTTGAGAATAATGATGTCGAGAAAGTGTTTACAAACTTACATGATGGTCCAATAGGTAGACATTTATTTGAAGATACCACTATGCAGATATTCGAGCTTAGATGGTTAGCTTCAAAGGAATAGGGAGTTCGTAGAAATAAGGTTGAGTGACTTGACTCGCAGCCCAATTATGAACCAGGATGCACCACTTTCGCTTCTAATTTTGCACCAATTTTTGCTTCATTTTTTGCATTGTGTTTTTCTACCAAGATGGTGCCATTTTTTTCTTCTACTGTTGCACCATATTTGTCTTCCTATATGTTTTGCATCCAAAGTAACATATTTTTTTCTACCATATAAGCGCCATGTTTCGCTTCCTCATTTGCGTCAAGTGTTGCATCATTTTTAATGCCTAGCTTTGCATTTCTATTTATGTCAACATTAGCACCATGTTTTTCTACCAATTTAGCGTCTATTTTTACTACCACACTAGTGCCACATTTTGATTCCTCTTTAGCTCCTTGAATTTCTTCTTGTTTTGCTTCCTTATGAACACCACATTTAGCTTCCCATTAAGCATCTAATTTTGCTTCTTTGTTGGCCAATAGTTTAGCTTCTGGTTTGGCTTCTACTTTAGCATCCAAAATACCATCAGAAATGACTTCCAACATAGCGCTAGGTATTGCATCCAATGTTGCTTCTAGATCTATGACATAGTGGGCTTCCATTTTAGCTCCTAGTTTTGCTTCCTAATTAAAACCACATTAGGCTTGTTATTTAACACCTACAACTATATCCAATTGTGTGTTAATATATTTATTATATCAAATTATTATAATTATTTCATTAATTTCAATAGTTCTCATATATCATTTACTTCATAGTTCTGAAATAACATAATGAAACATTCAAATTAATTGTAGATACCATTATTGAAATTAATTGCATATCATTTGTGAAGAAAATTTAACACAAACAAACAACATTTATACAAAGTAGTAACATCATCATATATATTAATTTTCCATGAAAAGATCATTGACAATTTCCAATATAGATAAATTTACAATATAGTAACGATAACATCACCATTATCTTTCATCAAAAGAAGTGAAATTATAAAACATCATCACATCTATAACCTATCATACATATCATCATATTAAAGTTAAAAGAACAAGTGAATGATATATATAGTGAAAATACCAATATCACAAGAAATATTTTTTTTAATATCCATATCTAGAAATGTCAAAATGACCAAGGATAATCAAAGTTTATATGTCAACATAAATCCACCATACAAATCAAAATGACCCAGAATTTAATATGAACTTGGATCATCACAAAAATAAGAATATGTGTCTAGTAGCATCGAGAAATCAATAAACATCCACAATCTCAATAGTAGCATCAATGGCTACCATCATCATCATCATCACCACCATTATCATTATCATCCTCATCCTCATCTATCGCAGCATCATATTTATCATCATTTATCATCTGATCCATTTTCATCATTATTGACTGGTACATTGGTGACAACATTATCTAGATCATCTTAGTCATCTTCACCATTTTTCCGCAAACAACAAGAAATAATCAATTTAAAACATTAGTATTAATTTCATTGCATAATATGCATATTTTGTGTTATACTGCAAATATTAGTGTGATAATTTATGCATTCTCACAAGTTTTCCAACCATGAATATAAGCATCACCTCATCAATAGACAGTAACCACACATGTAAAGTGTATCCACAACCATGCACACACTCACACATACACACACATGTACACCATAAATTTTTATATCACAACAGAACAAGACATAGAGGCAAGGAAAAATAGACATCCCGGTGATTATATATAAAGTGAAGAAATGTTAGAGCTAATATTTGCATTGTCAAATTTTGGCCTAAAGGGCGCTACAAGAAACCCTACATGCTGAAATTTTGGTTTTCTAGTTTTGAATTTCTCAAGCTTGTGCAGGGTTTCATATATCTATTGGTGAATGATATTTTTATTAAAATAATTTTGGTCTTTATCCCAATATCCAACTACAAGTCAAAGCACCCGGGATGGCAAGTTTCAACAGTAACATTTTAAACACCTAAAGAGATCGAATTTATATGCCAAGTCTTAGGTGTCAGCCCAACATTCGAATTTAAAGTGCCAATCATCAAAGAAAGTGGTTACACTAATCATCAAAGGTAGAGATGTCATTTTGCAAGTTTACTATGGAAAGAGATTGCAGAGATTCCAGATGTCCATGAATAGAGAATGCATGCAGGTGTCAAGGGAATCGCCCAGCTATGATTAGATGATTAAGGGATAGAGCTCGCGGTTGTCAAATATCATTGGGTTGTTGCCAACAAATGTTTTAAAATTACCACCATATGGCCAAACTCATATTTAACCAATGCACTAAGCAGTTAAATTGTTGAGTTGCAGATGAATAGGACAGTAGATATGTGCCCACTCAAAGTAAATATTCAAATTCCATCATACGCAGCTACAATTGTTTCTGGGCAATAGTGATGGTGAAGGGATAAGTCTTGTCCTGTACTTCAAGCTTTCTGAGAACTATGCCAAAGAAATCCTTCCTCATTTTCAAGATTGCATCAAGAAATTGATTGATGGTGAAGATGCAAAAGTCAAAGGTTTTGCAGTGGATTCAGTTGTGCCGTTTAGAGAAAGGTTAAAGATGTTGGGTGGGGTGGTGAATCTAGAAGAACTTCATTTAAGTACCACAGAAGAGAGATTTTTACAGGCATATAATGAAAATCCAATTCTTTCACGACTTCAACATAGATTTTTACAAGGGTACAAACTACTTTGAGATTGATTTGGATATCCATTGTTTCAGTTACATTTCCAGAAAGGGGCTTGAAATATTCTGGAATCGATTGAAATTCTGCATCTTGAACTTTGGTCTGACAATTCAAGGAAACAAATGAGAAAAATTTCCAGAGCAACTTCTCTCATGTCTGAGATTGAATCTAATTGACTTTATGAGCTGTAGAAAATTAGTAACTAGTGCCATGCCTAATCATGAGTACGATGCCTAAGCAGTAATAAAACTTTTCTAGCATGTTTCCAAGTATCATCGTAAATGGCATGGGCTTATTAATATGAGAGCATCTATGGAAACAAATTCTATTTTCCAGTTAATTCCATTCTTGATGTAGAATGACTGTGGTGATAACTATAATGCAACCTACAAATTTCTAGAAAAAAAATAAATCAATAGGCAGGAATATGATCGAGATCTTTCCTCCTTTAATTCAACAGATGACAGAGCATCCCAAATGATTGGCGGGTCAACTTCAGATCCAATTTTTTTTAGGGATTTAATCAATGATTTTAGGCAGAATTTGAGCATATCCAAGCACATATCAAGAAGGTTCCAGATTTGAAGGAGTTTATTCTAGCAGCTGAAACAATTTGAAATTCCATCTCCATCAACTCGAGATATCTAGCAACAGTTTCTGAATTTGCCTCTATTTTTTAAAATAGTATTTGACTCCTACAAGCTAGCAATAGCTGGAAAATTTTATTTGATATATATTTCATCAATGGTAATAGTAGGAGGGTAGAGGAGAGTTTTCAAAGATATAGTGAGTTGAGGTAAAGTGGTAAGCTAGTTTCAAATGGAGGGAGTGCATATTAATGTTGCTGTAGGTGTCAAGAGGAAGGGTGCACCATGTGTTATTGTTGACATTCAGGAGGAGAAGTGTATCACTGCTCTACAACAATATTCTTATTTACAGTTGCATCTGTGTTATCATAGAGGGTGTTCGAAGCAGTATGGGTAGAAACGTGGGTATCCTCATCACCTCTAACTGTTATTGAAGAGTGAAGGGCATGATTCTTGTGAAGGCAACCACTCATCCCTATGATTGTTGAACAGAATGGGTAATTTCTTGTGAAGGAAAGCAACTGGGAAGCTTTTCATTGTTTATGTCCTTTTCAAACTGCTACATTACATTTCTACCTTAGATCCCAAGCCAAAGATACATTCCAGTGGGTCGTGTGAAGCTAAAAACCTGAGAGTTCTCAACGCTGCCATATAAATATCAGCTGTATGGAATTCTAAAACACTGTAATGTGAAGTTCACATAAGGTCTGGGAATTGAAGGAAGATATCTCCAATCTATGGGGCTACCAAGCAGTTCTGAATATTGGGAAAAGCATTCCCTTCTTACTCATCTTCTTGTCAAGCAAATGACATACTCCAAACTTCAAACTTTAAATGAATATATATTAGATATGAGTATTTGTCATTTAGATTGATCAATTGTGTTAGTTATTATCAATGAGAAGCAACAAAGATGTTTTCTAGTCATTACCACATGAAACACTAAATGTAAACTCCTGGAAACTTAGTTATCAAGTTCAACAATTACAAGATATTTCCAAAGTGTTTGACAAAACTTCAAGGTAGACTGTTCTAACTGTAAGCTACAGCAGTCAAATAATTAGTGCATAAAAAAGGGTTCTCAACCTAGTTCTTCATCAAGAATTGTATCATTTAGCTGGTCACACTTGCAACTTCAGAAGTAAGCCAAATTACTTGCAATTATTCCACCAAATCCTTTGCTATAAGAACAGACCCTCCAAAAGGAAAAGAATTTAGGCCACATTGACCTTGGGAACATTACACAGGAAAGTTCTCAAAGTATAAGGCACCAATATGCAGGGCACTTCATGAAGTGTGCATCAAATAATGAATGTTATGCCAATAAAGGAGAGGGTGATGAGAAGGAAACTTCAAATGATAGACATTTTACTGAAAAGGCTCACAGAAATTTTTTCCACACAGTCTCCATAAGTGATACTGCTTCGGTTTCTTCCTAATTTTACCTGTGGCCTACACTGAAATGGTTTGGATTCTCAGAATATAAAGCATCCTCCAAAGCTGTGGTTCTGAACCAACAATCAAGGCTGAATGCTGTGGGAAAATTAGGCTGGTTGATCCCTTATTCGGCAATCTGATCCTCAATTCTATAAGATGCAAAGACATACTAGAGGAACAAACCCCTTTCTACATAGAAGTACTCCATAGTCCATACTATCAATCTGGGATGCATTTTGGTCAATCTAAGGTTGTCATCACACAAAATCGCTCCACAATATGCTTAGAAATTTATGCAGATTTTAATATAATGCTTCTTATTACTGTTTTATGCACAGGATCATCCAAAATCGTGCCCAGGTTTACCCAGGAACACCTTTACTGCTTTAGGAACACCTTTCTAAAGCCCATAATTAATTCAGATCCAATAATGATGATGTTGGCTGCCTAAAGATGAGGCTTCATTGCTGTTTGAAGATAAAAAGAGGCCTGAAACATGTACAGGAGGGCCCAGAATTGAAGAAAATGGGTAGTTAAATCTTGTTTCTATGCCCAGGCTTGCCGAGATCCGAGATTCATTGTTGTTGGGAGGCTGTGATATGCCCAGAAATGCCCAATTATGTCCAGTTTGAAGAATTAGGTTGTTATAAGGCCTTAACATGCATATGTTTCCTAGGAAGGTGGCCAGAATTAGCCCAGGTTGCAAATTTATTGCTTCTTACTGCTCTTAGAGGCTAACCTGCTCCATAAATGACCCCTACCACTGGTTGCCATCAATATTGCTTCAATAGTGCTACAAGAAATGATGAAATCAACTCTGTTTATGAGGAAAATCTAGGCAGTTTTACATAGGGAACATCTTCAATCACTATGGTACCATGAAGCATGAACCATCACTAACAGTCTAGAGAATCATATTATCTAACCAACTGCAAGCAGTCCATCCATGGCATAGCAAGAAACCCAGCAAAGCCTCATGTTCAATCAAGGCATCAACAATTCCACCCCCACTGAAGATTGTGATCCATATCACAAGTGGACAACCATACAACAAGGGGGTTAACACAGTCAACAATGGATAAAATAAAAGTTACAAAAAGGGGGCTTAACAGGGTCAACAATGGATAAAATAAAAGTGCCAATTCAACATGTGTACATCTCCAATGTGGACACAAAAGCAAGTCATATTCTCCAACGTCGTCCTAGAAAGCCTCAGGTAAAATCGACCCTTTGAAAAACTTCATCAATAGGAGTATCGACAACCTCATAAAATAGTGGATAAATACTCTAGAGTGGATGTGCCAACTAGGATGTGAGAATCATGAGAAGAAAGACCAAGCTAGCAACACACGTGTTGTAGTGCTTTGTTTTCTCAGTTAATTTTCTATGTAGTAGACATACCCTAAGCTAGTTTCAGTAAATTTCCAATATCTTGGTGTATTATAAAAACTCCAATTTCTCAAATTTAGGCTTGAGAAATAGTCCACCCTTGTGTGTAGAAAAAATTGAAGGCATCTATATTAAGCAACAAAATACTTGAAAGTGAGACGAAAAAATCTAAACTGGCATGATATATTGGAGGAAAATGAGATGCAACACTAATTGATACCCTGCACTTGTAAAAAATACCCCAATTTCTCAGAAATGGGTAAGAAAAACAACTTAACATTAGGTGCAAAAGAAACATGAAGGTGGTCTTTTTAAGCAATACAAAAATTTGAAGGTGACCCTGTTTCATGAAAACATGTATACAAGAAAACCCAAAATGAACATAAAAGCACCTGTAATATTATCAAAGGATGGCCTAGGATCTAGGGATAAGCCATAATGACAGTTTTCACCCCACTATTAAACTCGAAGGTTATTGGACAAAAACGGAAGGTTGTTGAAAGATTTGTGTATGTCTGATATGTGCATAAAAGATGACTCAAAGATAATAATAAAAAAGAAGAATGTCCTAAATCCCACGATATACATGCATCAAAACAAAGATAGAGAAAGAAAACACATTAGAAAGCATCGAGCAGATGACTGTCTATAAACACAAAGGAGAGTGTGTAAGCCACCATGGACTTCAAAGCAGTTGGATGAAATTCAGACATAAGGATGACCAATTTTATCATGATATAGGGCTATTTAGAGGAAGGTCTGGCATGGGACCCACCTCGATATCCTAAAGGGGAGCATACTAGTTCCCTTCTGAGAGCTTGAATTGGCATTTTTATGGATTTTACCCTCTTAAATTAGTAGAAACACTGAAGCAACTCTTGAAGTTGTATAGTCTACATCATTTATTGTTGGTTTCCAACAGGAGATGCTCAGAGAGGTTCAAGTTACAACGGAGAAATGACAACCGTGGATAACTAACACAATCCTAGTTTGAAATCCAACTCAATAGGTTCTACAGATTTTTATAGTTGTGTTGAAAAACACTACAAAACACTTTGGGATATACATGATTGCATTCTATAAATATATTAGATTTGTAATTAAAATTAAGAAGAATATTGATAGGAATTTGTTCAACCATTTCGTACACAATCCAAGCCTTTACTATCCAAATGTTTTCACAATGCTTAAGGTTGGGATGGTAAAAGAGCTGGACTTGAATAACTCCTGGAAACCTATGTACAATATGTAAAAGCTAAGATGACCCCCAAAATGATAAGAACAAGAGAAATACCCAAAAGGATCAGACATTTGAGTTGTTGCATCCTTGGTTTGTTAACATGGAGACTTTTCTTGTTGTAATGATGTTGCTGAAAAGACAATAATTAAATCCCTAGAAACCCAAATCAAAACCCATCATACAAATCCCATGTTTTGAGTTGCAACTTGTATAGATTCAGATTTAGATTTGGTATATATGGGATAAATGATCGTTGCTATGTGAAATCGCACTGATAGATTATCATTAACCCATTCATGGAGAAAATCCCCATGAAAGGGTGAAATCATTGTGGAAAGATTTGCCTTTGAGAGTTTTCTGCCAAAGGTGAAGCATCAGATGCAGCCGCATGACTATACATCTCCTTGCATTGTGTGAAAACTGTGAAGGAACCATGGGAGTTGCTAAACAAGCTATGTTAATTACCACAAATTCTATAATAAATAGCCAATTTGAAGATAAAATTGTTCAGACTCATTGATGGATTGGCATGCGAAGAATAGGAGTAAAGATGGATTCATGCAAATTCCGGCAGACTCCAAAGCAATGAAACACATAGAAGATAAATGGCCAACAAAATTCAAAGATGAACCACGTAGTATCGGGTTAGGACGTGCAATCGATGGAGTGTGCCCTTTTGCATTCCAAGGCCCAAATTACACTGTTTGGCCAGTTGGATTGATAGTATACAATATTCCCCCATGGATGAGTGTTAGAAAGGAGCACCTTATGCTACGTCTCATTGTTCTAGGAAAACTTCAAGTGAAAAAAATGGATGTTTATATTGCGCCCTTTATTGTTGTGCTACTCAACAATCAAGTAGGGCTGCAAAGTACAGCAGGAAAAATGCTCATAAATATTGTGTGTAAAATGAAGGTGCTTCCATCTGTTTAGCTCATTTAGAGCACATAGAAATCTATGTGGAAAATGTGTTTGAATGTTTCATAAGATTGTCGTCTCTCGAGAGTAATATGATTGCACTTTAATGTTGGACTTTTTCCTTGATTGAGGGTTTCTCTAGGGTAAATCTTGTATGATCTGTTTGTTATGGTGTCAAGTATTTTCCATGCAGTTGCACCCTTAGATCCTCTTGCCTTTGGCACCCACTAGTTGTATCCACCTCTAGTACAAACTTACGATTAACATCAATCATGTGTGCAATATAGATTAAACGGCTTTAATGGGTACCTTGGACAATGAGCTTGTGGTATTTGAGGATCAACAACCTGTCTCTACATTGTAAAGTTTACAAAGGGTGAAATAGCAGCAATTGATGCCAAGATAGTTCTATTTTTAAGCATTCTTAGTGCAGATAGAATAATTTCCTCCATTTGAGGTGTCATTCAGGATCCCATAAAGTTAGGGTGCTTTGACTCATATGACTGCAAGCACATAAAGAAGACCTCAATCCCTCAAAACGATTTTCTTCCTAGCAATTGGACTATGAATATGGAAGTATCACTCACGCAAAATTTGGCACTAGAGTGACTACACAGTCTCAACTTAATGACATGCATGTGTGTCTTCATTGATGCCACCATCACACAAACAACTTTGGGATTCTAAACCTTCTGAGCTAGGATGCCACTATTGATAGGAAAAAGTCATCATGTCATCCCTTTAGCAATGTAACTATAACATTTTGTATTATTAATACAATTTGGATGACTTTATGCAATAGAGAAAAAATTTATCCTAGAAGTATCTTTGAGAAATAAAAGGCTGGATGTAATGATGCAAAGGAGTGAGCCATCAGCTTCTTTTCTGTTGCACAAATATTGACTTTTCAAGCAAATATGTTTGAATCTTGGAGATGAATCATAGTTTGTTTCATTCATCATTACATACTTGAGTCAAGGAAGATGGTTCATGCTTTCAGTCATAGTGGCATGGACAAGCAACAAGGAATTACCATGGGGGTTTTTCCATGATTCCAAACCAACTTTAATATTCACAGAACTTGGATTGATGGCTACCATATTGGAGTCTTTTTTTGGCAGTCAGCTGAGAAGGTACCACCGTTTTCAATTCATTCATCCTGCTGGAAGAGAAAGTCCCACTTTATTGAACTCTAAAAAATGATATGACATTGTGAACCAGAAGCATTCATACCATCTTCTTTTACTAGAAAGCAACCAAAAGCATATACAATAAAATATAACTACACATGGTATCCATCGTAGTTTCCATTGCAGTATCCATTGTAGTTTGCAATGAATGTGATTGCACGTGCCGAAGGCAGTGGAAAGGGCTTAAGTATTAATGGATTATGGTCCACATTCATTGGAACAGATCTGGGAGATGGTGGCAGTCATTTGAGTGTGGATACAATAATTTCCATTCTAGCAATTGATATGGGTATTGGGTACAATAGGTTACCTTATCCACAAAACCATGTGGTGGATTTTTCAATTTCATTTCCAAACACCTACCATTGGCTTTGTCAAACAAGCCATTTATTTCTTCCATTACTTGCCAACAATTTCGCTAAAATTCATGTATGGGTCTCATTTATGCCTTGAATTTTAAATTTCAAAACTATTGAGTATTCCTTAAGTCTTTGTTGATTTTGTTGCATAATTGTATTGTTAATTCAAAATACAAAATTATACTACCAAATTAGGTTATGAATCAAAGATAAAGTAATTAGAAGCAGGGGAAATTAAATGACGGTAGAAGGTAGTTCTGAAGCTCAAAAGTCCCCTAAAATGGAAAAAATTTATGGTTCACATTATCCAACAAAATTTTTAATTGGGATAATGGACAAAACAAAAACTAGCAAGGGGATGGTAGATATATTTTGTGTAAACTATATGAATAAACTGTTGATGATCTCTTTGTCAATTACTATTTACAAGAGAGATCTGGAAGGAAGTTCTCCAGATATCAGGTGGAAACAACATATGGAAAAAGTTTATTTGTTAGAATGCTTTAAAAGTTGGGTTTTTGAAAAGTATGTAGAAGCACACAAAGCTCTTCACTGTTTTGTAATCTGGGGACTGTGGATTTCAAGGAACAATATGCTATTTCAAGGAATAGACAAAAATCCTAGGCAAGTAGGCTATCAAATCAAATTCTTATAAAGTGCATATTGGAAGCCTGAAAAGCCAAAACCATAGAAAAAATTTAGAATACCTGAAATTGATTATTCAAAAACATGGGGATTCTTTGGTGGGCCCTGTTAAGTAACATTAGAGGAAATTTCAATTTAAAATGGGCCTTCCAAAAATAATATGAATTCCATGTTATCATGTATTAGCCAATCAAAATGCTTTAAAATTCAACAAGGGAGCACCTAAAAAAATTGGGGGGAAAAAATAAAAACTACTTTTTTGGATCGTATTTTCAACTTATCTCCTTGTAGGTTTACTCAAATTTCAAGCAGGAGGACTCGTTGGATGCATAATTAAATTATGCATCCAATGAATACCCATGTTGCATACTTTTAACAACATCCACACCATGAAAAATCGAAAATACATTAAAAAACGTGTTTTCTCTCACTACAAACATGTTTTTTAATGTATTTTCAATTTTTCATGGTGTGGATGTTGTTAAAAGTATGCAACATGGGTACTCATTGGATGCCTAATTTAATTATGCATCCAACGAATCCTCCCGCTTGAAATTTGAGTAACCTTACAAGGAGATAAGTTGAAAATACAATCCAAAAAAGTAGTTTTTTACTCTCTCTCTACTATTATTTTATTATTTTATTATTATTTTCCTTACGAGGCCCATTTTTTACCCAAATTTACTCTAATGCTCTAGGTAAGTGTGCCTCTGGAGGTATTTTGTATTTATCAGAAAATAATTATCTCATCCCGGGGCATGATGGTGAACAAGGTACAAACAATAGATCTGAGTGTTTGGCTCTATGGTTCTTATGAAATGTGCAGTGGAGAAGGTATGGATTCCCTATGTTTGGATACTTGAAGATGCTAATGGATTGGAAAGATGGTAACTGTGTAATTGAGAGGTTGGCTCTTTCTCCTTTTTAAAACAGGGCTCTTGAGGTAAAAGAATACATCTATAGATATCTCTTTCTCTCATATTCATAGGGAATTCAATTCTGAAGCAAACAAATTATCTAAACAAGCTCTTTCATTGCAAGAAGGAACCTTTTCTAAGAAGGAGTTCAAGGATGGAGAACTCCTACAGAAGACTGTTCTTTGTCTATATTAACTTCTTCAGAGGTGTTTTGTTTTATATTTCTGAATTGGCAAGTTGTTGGTGATGGAAAGGCATAAAAGCCTTATGTGTGTATCCATTTTTGGTGCTTTAATGCACATTGAAGGATCTTAATTGTCCCAGAAAGACTGTACCTAATAGGAATATATGACAAACTTGATCTGGTTACATGATGTAGAGTCCTTAAGGCTCAACACGAGTCGAAAAGATAGTACTATGTATAATATGACTTCAAAATTTGAAATATCAAATATAAAGTTTTTTTTCATGGAATAAAAAGTATTTAGATACACTGAAAATAATATCTCAGAAAAAATAATCATTTAGAACAGTGAAAATTCATGATTGGCTTGACAATTGACAAGCTTAGAGTTAAGAAAGTATCATCCTTGAGGTATAGAAGCTAATATAGTTTCTTTGGTTAAGAGATAGTCAACCAAGCACATTATAGCATAAATATAGTTATACTAAAAACATAGTAAGAACTGAGGTGCAAACCTACTAAATCCATCAAAACTGCCTATTACACAAAAATAGAGGCATACTTGTAATGACAACAAGGACTTGGATCTCTACCCACAGGTTTCTTATTGATTATAATACTTATTTGTGACCTCTCATTTCAAAATATGCAAACCCAAAGAAAAAATCAGTAATAAGAAATGAGAAAGTGAATTTTATAGTCTAGAGTCTGGACTATTGGAAGCTGTAAAAATTGTCATAATTGAGGCATAACAAAACATTGTCAACAAGAATTCCAGTAAAAAACTGCATGTAGAATGTGAAATGGTGTTTTCATGCAATGAAACAACAACCTTGAGTATCTAGCAGACAAGTTTGTATGAGAACATGATCCATCTTCACGATGGTGGATGGAGTTGGTACCATTCACAACCACCTCCTGGCCAAAATCTCTATAATGAACAAGAAGCAGCACGACATCCACTACACAGAGAACTTGTTCCTCTTTGCCCCTTCAACATCATCATGTCCTGCACATACCCTGCCTGCCTCTTCCTTCTTCTCCCTTCAACATCATCGTGTCATACACATACCTTGCCTACCTCTTCCAAGTCCCTACTCAATTCATCTAGCTTCCATAAATTTTCTCCATTTGTCGATGTGATTGGTCTCCAACAAGGAAAACATGGACCCCATTATTGATTTCAATCCAGCTACGTCTTTGACTCCTTTCTGACACTCTATATTTCAGACTTTTCCTCACCTTGGCTACATCAACTCAGCTACTATTTGCAACAAATATATTTGACAACAACACATAATTTGCAGCATTTTCAGGTTCTAACTCAAAAAGGCATTGTACAACATGTTCTGCTAAATCCAAATTACCATGCATTTTGCACAGATTAAGCAAGGCTCCCCACACACTAGCTTTAGGCTCCAATGCCATCTTATTGATCAATTTATGCCTGGTAAAGGTATCCATCATGGCTAAGTAGGTCAATCAAGCAAGCATAATGCTCCATATGGTGTTTTATGTCATAGTCCTGAATCATGCATGGCATTAAATTAGGTGTGATGCCTGAGAGTTGCATTTCATGAAATATTTTCAAGGCCTCATCAAACACTCTGTTATGTGCATAGCCTACAATCATAACATTCCATAATACCACATCCCCTTGACTCATTTTTTAAAATGCCTGCCGTGCATCCCCTATACTCTGAGATTTAGTATACATGTCTATCAGGGAACTAGTCACAAAAGCATCTAATTCAAGCCCATTTTTTATCACATAATTATGGATTGGTTTTCCTTGTTTCATAGCTTCCACACAACTACATGATTGCAGAACAGTTTGCAATGGTTGTAGAGTTAGGTTTTGTGCCAGCCAGTTGCATCTGAAGAAAGAATTTCAAATCCTCATCAACAATGCCTTGATGGGCATACCCTGAGATCATTGCATCAATTGTAATCACGTTAGGCTGAGCACCTTCTACGTGCATTCTATGAAAGAGATTCAAGGCCTCGTCACACTGCCCACTATGAGAATAGCCTGTAATTAGCACATTCCACGACACCACATCTCTTTCAGTCATTTTTTCAAATACTTCGCATGCATCCTCTAATTTTGCATACATGTCCCTGAGCACGTACCCCACAAAATCCTAGAGATCAAATCCCATTCTAAGAATGTAACCATGTATCTTGATGCAAAATCTTGAATTTTAGACCTGTCTCCGCAACCTTGGAATTCTAGTTTCTATTATCACAGTTTTAAATCAAAGTAATTCATCGATTTTAGAAAAAATTGCATGGTTACTTTCTTTCAGTTTTGAGACTAAGCATAAAAAAAATTACCACATCAATTAACAGCTAAGCCTTATTTCCAGCTATGGTATACTTAATCAAATCATTGAATTTACCTTTGTCGCAGAAGGCAGAAGGCAAATCTTAATACCTTGGAATTAGATGCTGCTAAGTATTGAGATATTAACGCATTTCCTCTGTCCTTTGCTGAGACATGAGATTAAGGTGGGTAGCTATTGCTATCGACAGGAAACCTTAATCTTTTTTAACTATTCTTTGGATTCCACGCCCAATATATGAACAATGGCATTCTTTTGAATAATGAGAGCGACGGCTTGATTCTATGATGAAGAAAATGGAGAAGGCAACGAGGAGGTAGGTGACATTGACTGAGAGGAAACGTGGCTTGTTCAAAAAATCCAAGAGTTAATAATATTGTGCAATTCTAATTTTTGCCTCCGGAAAACTTTTTGAATATTCCAGTTCCAAGTGAAGTATGCAATTCTTATAGTTACTCCTGTACTCTCGAGCGGGAACTGTCTATTTTGTATATATTTTTGAAAAATATTACAGAATCATAGATGGGAAGAAAATGGGTTAGAATCCTTATTATGTAGAAAGAAGCAAGGTTGTGTGGAGGAGAAAATTTCCCCATTCTCTATATGTGGTCGGGTGAGCACTCTTCTTCCTTATTCACACCAAGTCGTTTTCAAGTATTTTCATTGCACTACAAAGGGTCTCTTCTACTTACTTAATTCACCACATCTCCTCCTTGTCATGGGGTCTTTGTCTTCTTCAACAATGCTTAGACTTCTAGTTAATTGTATCCACATGTAATGCTTTCTCTATCAAACAAAATGTAAGATGGGCTATTCTTCTGTTGTCTCTTTCTCAGATTTGGTATGGGCATATGCATCTATTATGACATAAAAATGCCATTGTTTCACCATTTACCGCTGTCATATTATTCTCCAAAATGCCCAAATTTTGTATAGATGTGTTTTTTAATATAAAATATTCGAAATTAATAATAATAATAATAATAATAATAAATTTGAAGGATTAATTATGATTCTTTTAATTTTTTCTTTCCATTTTTATGGATAAGTTTTTTATTAATGTGATGTTTTCTTTTAAATATTTAATTTTTTAAATGATGATTTTTATCACTCCTATTTAATATTTGAAATATTAATTAAAATTTTATACTTAAATGTTTTATAACATTTTTATTTTCTATTATATATTACTTAAATTTTCTATAAAATATTTTGATATAAATTATGAAAATTAAAAAATTTACATTTATAAGAAACTATGTCTTCCTAACAATAACTAAATAGCTTAATCTTGTATTTTAAAACTTAATTTTGCATTTTGAAATTTATAAAATATTTACTCAAATTTTCGTCAAAACTGTTTGACTAAAAGTTTTGAAATTTCAAAACTTTATAAGAAAATCATGCATTTCTTAACATTTTAACTAAATAGCTCTACTTTGAGTCTTTTGAAGCACAGTTTACTCTAACTCTACACTTTAATATTTTTCAAATTCAAACCATAAATTTCAATGTCATTAGAGTAATTTAGGTGACATTAGGATCTATCAGATGTTGTTACAGTCATTTACGTGCCATTAGGATCAATCACGATCCATGAGTGCTATGACATGCATCATCATCATGGAAAGAAACATTGTTGTCATCATCATCATCATCATCAATTTCATATGGTACGTCAACATCATCTTCATCATCATCCTCGTCATCATTGTCATCGTCATCATCAAGTACATCATCATCATTATCATTATGCCCACTCATATGTCAATAGTGTTCATCGTCACTCATCATCGTTAGGATTCATGTCATGTAATTGTTAGGGTCGTTTAGATGTTGTTACGGTCATTTCGATGATAATAGGTTCGTTTAGATGTCGTCACAGACATTTAGGTGCCATTAGGATTAATTAGGATCCGTAAGTGTTGTCACATGCATCATCATTGTTGACACCGACATCATCATCATCGTCATACAATAAATCAACATCATCGTCATTATAGTCATCATCAACATTAGTAAGTACATCATCATCATCATTAATATTGTGATAATCATGAGTAAGGCACCCTACTGCCTTACAAGAATGGATGATATAGTCTTATAATTATCAAATCATATCCATCGGCACCATCATAATTATCATAATGCTTCATCATCTTGTTGTTACGGTCAATCAGATGCCATTAGGGTCTATCAAATATTTTTGGGGACACTCGAATGCTATTAGGGTCTATCATCATAATCATAATCATCAACATCATTGTCATCATGCATCATCAACATCATCCTCATGCTCTTACGGTGAGTCAAGTTCCATTAGGGTCACTCAAATGTTGTTAGGGACAATCATATGCCATTAGGGTCATCTAGGGGCTATTATGGTAACTCCATTGCCATTAGGGTGAATTATGGTTCCATTAGGACTAATCAATATTAAATAGTATTATAGTCACCTGCATCACCATTATTGACATAGACATCGTCGTTTTCATCAACATTCTATTGAAAATTATAGAAATCATCATTGTCGATGTGCATCATCATCATCGGCAACATGCTATTAGGCACATTCTAATGTCATTAGGGACATTAGGATTACATTAGGGTCATTTACGATTAATTAGGGTCTCTTGGTTTCCTAAATGGTCATTTAGGCTATTAGGCGCACTCTAATGTCATCAGGGACATTAGGATTACATTAGGGTCATTTACGATTAATTAGGGTCTCTTAGTTTCCAAAATGGCCATTTAGGTGCTACTTCTATCAACATGTCTAGTGCTTTGCCTAACACAACATTGGAGTTTTGTTGGCACCATTCCTGGCGTTATGCCGGACAATTTTCCTAGTGCAATTCCTTTCAAAATTCCTGGTGCAATTCTTGGCATAATTCTTGGCTCTAGACCTGGTGCTATGTCAGCGCTATTATGGAAGCTATGCCTGGCGCTATTATGGAAGCTATTATGGACTTTATTCTGGAAGCTATTCTAGACATTATTCGGGATGTTAATTGGGATGCTAATTAGCATCCAAAATAGCATCTACTTTAAAAAAAAGACGCAAAAAATGATGAAAAATATACTAAAAGTGATAGTGGATGCTAAAAAGGGAGCTAAAACAGACGCTAATCATAGGTTTTGTTGTAGTGAAATTCATTGCTAATCGTCTTAAGCCTCTAATCCCCATTCTGATCAGTCCTAAGCAATCGGGATTTTTGGAAGGCAGACAAATCTTGGATGGTATTATATTGGTCCATGAAACGTTACACTCACTCAAGGTTTTGAAGAAACCTGGGATGCTTGTGAAATTAGACATAGCAAAGGCCTATGATAAGTTGAATTGGTATTACATGCGTGGTATCTTGGAGGCCTTTGGTTTTAATCAGGTTTGGATTAAATAGGTTATGAATTTGGTTTCTACTCCCTTCTTTTCCATCCTCAATGGTGCTCCAAAAAAGTTGATACAAGCCTCTAGGGGTATCAGGCAAGGTGATCCTCTATCACCCTTCCTTTTTATTATCATGGCAGAAGGACTTAGCAGACTTTTGCATTCTCGAGTTGATTCCGGAGGAATCAGAGGTCTTAAAATACATGAGGGGATGGAGAAATAGACTCATAAATAGTTTGTTGATGACACCATGTTAATGGGGCACCCTTCAGTCCAAGAAGCCAGAACATTCAAAATTGTTTTGGATATGTTTGCCAAAACCGCGGGGTTGGAAGTTAATCCCAAAAAATCCCAGGTGTTCTTCCTCAATACCTCAGGCATAACCCAACGCAACATCATCCAGATTCTGGGGTTCTTGCGTGGATCATTTCCTTCTAAATATCTCGGTGCTCCCTTGTCGGAAGGTATAATTTGCAAGGTATCTTGGCTTGATCTAGTGAACAGGATGAAGAAAAAAATCTCAAATTGGACTTTGCGCCCCCTAAAATTTCCCAGCAGGCTCACTCTGTTCAAGTCCATTCTGCAGGCCATGCCTGTCTATCTGTTCTCTATGCTCTCTACTCCCAAATCTATCCTAAGGGAAATTCGAAGCATCCAAAGATCTTTCCTTTGGGGTAGCAAGGAAAACGAGGCAAAGTTCACTTTGGTTGAGTGGGAGAAAGTTTGCAACCCAAAGAGTAAGGGGGGGATTGGCTTAAGAGACCCTGAAATTTTGAGTGAAGTCTACGAGGCAAAAATTTGGTGGCGTTGGTGCAATCACCAAGCATAACCTTGGGCAAAAATTTGGCACATCAAGTATGCTCGGGATAGAGAAATTGGGAAACTGGTCAGATACAATGAGGTTAAGTAGGGGTCTCACATTTGGCGAAAAGCCTTTGCGGCAAGGCATTTGGTTCAAGATCATTGCTTCTGGGAAATTCACAATGGGGAGTAAACCAACTTCTGGGAGGATTCGTGGAACTAATTCCCCATTCTTGGCGCTGACCCTAGATGGAAAACCTTAAAAGAAAGAGGCATAGCCACTGGAAAAACAAAGGTATCTCACTACTGGAACCATAATGCTCAAGAATAGCATAGGGAATGGATTTTGGCTGGAAGTTGGATGGCTATTCTGAGGATGAATCTCTATCTTCCTTTGACTCCACAATAACGGAACGATTTATTCGATCTTGTGCCTCCCTGGATAGACTATGCTGGGGTTTTTCTCAGAAAGGTACCTTTGGTATCAAGGAGGCTAATGAAATTCGAATTCAAGAAGAAGAGGAGACTAGGAAAATTTGGGGAAAACTGTGGGGTATGAATAAATGGCCAAAAATCGCGGTCTTTTCCTGGCTAGTAATCTGGAAAAGGATTTTGACTAGAGAAAACCTGAGGAAACCGAGGATCTGTGGTCCTTCCTGATGCCCTCTATGTTACAATGCGGAGGAAACTAGTGATCACCTACTTGATTCTTGTTCATTTGCATCTGTTATTTGGGACAAGAGTGCCGCCATTTTTAGGAGGTTTCATCGAGTAAGAGGCCACCTAGAGCAAACTTTGAACTCCTGGGACCCTAAAGCTTTCTCTAATCCTATGATCGGGTTGCTATGGCAACTTTTCCCTGGAATGGTGATTTGGTCCTATGGAAGGAAAGGAATGAGCGCATCTTTAGAGAACATTCCAATTCAGAGTAGCTAGTTTGGCTAAAACTAGTTAAAAACATGACGGAGACCATTCGTTGTCAGCAATGGTCTGATAAAGATAAAGAATTAACCCTTGGGGATTTACGCATCGCGGAGGGATGGAGTCTTCGTCGTTCTGACTTGGAGGGATTGCGTAAGAAGGATCTGATCTGCAGGCTTGGAATACCATCCCGATGGTTTCCTCCCCCAACTCTCGGTTACAAAGTAAATTTTGATGGCACATCCCAGGGTAATCCGAGATCCGCTGGGTTTGTAGGTGTTTGCAAGGACTGGTCAGGGTCCATTGTGAAGGTCTTTTTTGGTGCAATTGGCCGTGATTCCAACAATTCCGTGGAATTGGAAGGAGTAATCCAAGGGTTGTGATTGGAAATCACCGAAGCCTGGTCCCCAGTAGTTCTCAAAGGTGATTCACTAATTATCGTCCACATGGCTATGAAAATGTCCTTTGGGCAATCACCAAAAAAAATTTCTTCCAGTTGGCGCCTTCTTGCCAGGTTGGAATTTCTTCTAGCTGTCTCCTTTAGCCATGTCAAGCGGGATGCCAACAAAGTGGCGGACCATTTGGAAAACCAAGGAATCGAGGATGGGACCCCCCTTAGGGTTTGCAATCTGATCGAGAATCCTCATGATGAGTGCATGAAATCATGTCGCAACCTGGCACAAGAATATCTTACGAGTTTAAATCAGATGTCTGCTTCGGGTACATCTCGCATGAGCAATGCAAATGTGGTGGATGCTGATGTCAGGAGGGAGCCTTGTGTCAAGGCTCATCACCATGTGGAATGACACATGCTTTTATGAAATCCATTATGAGAGACAATGCGTGGTACTCTCTCAAGTATGATATATGTCGTGAAAAGACTCGAAGCATCCTTTGTTCATTCCTCATCTGTCCTTTTTCCAGATCCATGATCGGGATAGTTATTATGGTGATGGAGGACCTGTACTTGACGGCGGGTCTTCATCATCGGGCAGTAAATACTATGACATGCCACCCTGCTTCAAATATGGTCATTTTTCCCAACACCAAACTCATTTGCATGCTCAGCTGCCAGGAAAATCTTTGCAGAAATCGTGATTTGAGAACTTCTGAGAGTCCAGAAGGGTGGTTTATTTGGGCTCAACCATCTGAACCTTTAGCTGCTATCCTCATGGCGCTGAAATGCGGGCTCCCCCTCTCCGTCAGGCGGTGAATCGTCCAGCCATGGAGGGGCCAATGCTAGTAGGGTAACCCGTGCCTCTTCTAGGTCTCGTCTGCAAGAAGCAGTTGAATTTTTCTATGATCGCATCCCTCCTCCCATATGTGAATAAATTGAAGGGACTGAGAAGGGCCTCTGGGAAAATGTCTAGGCCTTGTCTGTGGTAGAAATTTACCAGGACTTGGAGGATTGGGTGGTCTACCCAGAAACCACGGCGGTTCGCATTTCTCTTTATGAGCGCACTCTCATGACCCATTGGGTAACTAAGAATTTGTTGGCTAACATTCTGATGGACTCGGCCAAGAAACATATGGGTGATGAGGAACCCGTTAGATCTTGGAAATCCTACAATTTCGATAGTAGGGTGATGCACTCCAAAGTTGATGCCATTGCTAGGAAATTGGGCATCTCTTTCGTCATTCAAGGTGTGCGCGATGGAGATGGAAGTGGTTGCAGCCATGGTGCAGCTCTCTCTCGGCCTGGAACTACAGGGGACGTGGACTCGATCCAGATACTGGCGTCTTCCAAAATTCCTACCCTGTATTCTGCTGGTCGGCTCCCGCAAACTGTTACCATTGATTGAGGTGCTCTGTTTTGATTTATGTGTTTTGGTCCTTCTCTATGTCTCTGATGGAAGTATGGTCACTGTTGAAGTTTAAAATGTTTCTGTATCATCGAAATTATGGAGTCTGTATTAAACTTATGGTTAGACTATCTAGTTTTGGTTATTTCCTTTTCCTTTTTGGCACACAAAGCCGGGAATGTTGTGGGTCTATTATGTTACAGTTGGATGGAATCTGGATTCTTGTTTGACCTCTGTTGGTAGGGAATGCCTCTGTCAATGATGTCTAGCTATGTACTCTTTCTCAGCATGTAATATATAGTTCTGTTTTTATTTAGAAAAAAAAACAAAAAAAAAGTATTAAAATTGTATAGAGTGATCTTTAAAAGAAGGAATTATAGCCCAATCAATTCAAGATTATGAATACAATATCGATTAAATATCTACTCTCTATTTTTAGTCATCATTGGCATATCTTTTCCTTTAAAATTGGATATGGTCTCTATTCAACTTATGTGCAACCTTATTTAGGATACATGATATTTCCATTGAAGCTGCACACAACAACCATTTGAAATACTAATACTAACCGAAACTATGCAAACACTATGTCATTGAAAACTTTTTCTTCCTTATAACTCATTTACAAGTGAATATCTAACAACTAGGCCATTCACAAATCTGTATTGGAAATGGAGAAAAATGAACTAAAGATAAAAAGGTGAAGAATGAACAATTTCTTTTAGGACCCATAAAAAATGATAAGCACTAAACCCCAATTTTATAGCGATTTATAATGCTCCAATCCCTTGGCTAAGCTATTTTGGTAAGTAGGAAATCTTGAACATATATACTTTCCCCTAATAAGTCCTTACATAATTATACGCATATAGAATGATTAAAACAAATTATTGAAAATAATGTTTTGTTTAGCATATTAACATAAATAATTTGCATCTCTAAACATATTAAAGTGAGTCACACTAAATCTAGTTTACTTAAAAATTGCTTAAAGTTAGAAATGCCAAGGATAGAACTCTAATTAATGAATGGCATAAGGTTCCCATTACATTGACATTGATAAATGGCATACGATTCACAATGCATTGTAAATGAAATGATGTCTCTCATTTAACACCTATTTATTTAAATTTCCCAACTTTATAATCAAATCAACTTAAACTCAAATAAAAATTTAACATGGTCACTCACTATTGAAAACTAATTGGATAGATAGCAAATTATTAAATATAAATAAATAAACTAATTAAATAAATAACTTCACTTATTAAATAAATAACAAATTCAATTAATTAACATTCACGTAAAGAACTTCGTATATAGTAGTTTCTAATAAATATTAATTAACACTCCAACTTAGTTTATTTATCCAAAATCGACCAACAGTTTGAGACTTGGGATTTTATCTCTCAAATCGAGCTACATGAAGCCAAGCAAATTTGAGTAATGTTCCAGTTCTGAGAAGAGTTTTAAGGCGAAATCCATGATCCACGTAGATCCAAAACAACTATATTATGTGGATGTGTGTAGAGAGGCATCCAACAGAAAATGCATCCACACAGTTTTCTTAGAAATCTGAGCTAATGCCCTTCCACTTTTCTACTTATGGGCTTTCGATAGAATATCTTGTTTTGCAAATACGAGTTAGACATATTTTGCAAATACGAGTTAGACATATTATTCATGATCTCATTCACATTTCCTAATTGTTATTGTATCGTGTTCTTAGCATAGATACTATATTGTGTTCAAATTCAAATTGATTTTAATAATGACAATTTCATGGATAAATGGTTTTATAATAGTGTGGTCTGACAAAAGACAAGACATTTTTTAGGAGTGTAGAATTTTACAAAAATAACGCAATGCCTAATTTATATATATATATTATATTTGTAGGTGGAACTCGTGTATATGGATTTATCACTTGTCATCAAGTTGATTGGAAATTCTTTGTATATTGAGTTCCATTTCTGAAAATTGTAAGAAGAAACTTTCAAAAATATAGTCTATATCACAATATCATAAGGAAGAATATGGTTTTACCACTTCCCTGAAAGTGATTGAAAACTCCTATCAATTTTGGAAAATTCTAAGAAGAAACATTCAAGAGTAAACTCCATAACACAATATCATAGAGATGAGCTACTTAATTTCTTGGAAATAATATCATAGAGATGAGCTACTTAATTTCTTGGAAATAAATATACATATTCTTGATGATGCATCAAATGAATGTTTTTTGGACTTGAACATTTCTTAAGGGTAGAAAGTTGATTGTCGATTGACTATTGGATATTTGGGTATATGTATGTGGAATGGAATGGAAACATGTTTTTCTGGTCTTGTTATAAATTACAAGTGGAAGTCTCATAAATATTAGAAACTATATAGGGTGAAGAATTTGTTTATATTTGTTAACTTTTATAAATCTATTGATTTTTTTTTCTCTCTTCTTAATTGTGTATTGACATAATTTAGTGTGTTTGTGGCATCCATTGGTAGAGTATGAATTTTACAAAAAATAGAGGCTAACATGATTTCTAATAGAATTATAAATGAGGAAGGTCAGTTAAAATAAGCTAGTACATATTAAGTACAAATTAAGGACTCTTGGGTGGCACTCCTTTGGGTTAATACAAGGTTTTGAAGTGTCATGAGTCTAGACATATCATTTGTCTATATTTGTGATCTTTATAGTTCTCAACAATATGTAATGCAAGATTTAGCATTGTGTTTTTCAAGCCAAGATAGTGTTATTCATCGTAAGAGGATTTTCATCCCTTGCAAGGCCAATAATATTCCTACAAACATGCTAACAGTCAAAGGTCAAATATCCAAGGCTCAACTTGTTTCAGTTCATACATGTAACTCCTATAACATATTTTCTTTCTATTCTTAAATTTTCAATAATTATTAGACTATTACTTCAATTAACTATTCTTCCAAATTTATTGAAGTGTTTGGTAATCATCTTTGATTGGTGTAATGTAGATTTTCCAATGTGGAATCTGTAGCTTTATTTTTCTGCAGGTCCATAAACATTTTTACATACATGGCCAAAGATTAATGCTATTTCCTAGACTCAAATGAGAAGGTTTGAGGGGAAAAGAATATTCTGAGACTCAAGCAAGACGCTTGAGGTGGAAAAAATGGACCCAACTCTACTTTGCTAAAGCAACTTTTCCTGGACTCAAGCAGGAGGTTGGGTGGAAAAGAAATTCCTTGACTCAAGCAAGAAGGCTTGAGGGGAATTGCAAAAGAGTTTTGTGGTATCAATGGCAAAGACCTATGCAAAAAGATTGACATCTGGGGATAGGACGTTGTTTGATGTCTTGAGGAGGAAATTTTTTTGACTAGCAATAAAAAAGGAGAGTAACCTCAAAAGTGTAGCCCATAAGTCCACAGGAATTGGTGACAGAATTCGAGGAAGAATTCTGTGTTCATTAGAGGGTTGCTGAAATTCCAAACTCATGGGAGATTTTGATGATCAACAAAGTGTTGTTGAAAGATTTGTTTTACGATATAACAAATATTAATGATTTGTCTCATAAACTAGACTATTGATATCTTTATGTGTGAATGTTATGAATGTTTGAGTAGGCAAGAATTTCCTCAAGGATGAGGATGCATGATAAATGTTAAAACGTTTACTGTCGAAATTTGTGAATTATAATATGCTAACCTGTGAATGATAAGGTGTTCCAAAAGACTTGTGCTTACCTTATGATTGAAATTGCAAATGGTATAATTATGTTATGCTGAAGAATCTTGTATGAGTTGCACAATGTACAGGTTGTGAAAAAAAAAAGGTATGAACCATAAGGATTTGTGAAGATCATGAAGAACAAGAAAACCAGAGAAGAGATGACAAGTGAACTAACAAAATGAAGTACGAAAGAACGCAAGAGCTGAAGGCCAGTCTTGAAGAATGAGAACACCGAGGACGATTTTATTCTTAAGGGGGAAAGGAAGGTAAGGCCAAGGGAAGACTTGAAAAGTTAAAATGACGATGGCTAAGAGTCCCTATGACATGATTATCATGGCTCGGACTATGCTTATCAACCTAAGTAGAGTTTAAAGTAAACTAAATAATGAGATGATTCCTTTCATCGGCGGAAGTTCAGCGAGTTACCTCGTTATAACCAAACTCAAAATTATGTCCCACACATAATTATCATAATCATTTTAAGATCTCAATGGGAGAAGTTGTCCTAACCTAAAAGGACAATGCTAAAAAAACCTACCATGGGTGAGGTATCTTATATCTGCATATATAGGTATAGTCAAATAAGGCCATCACCAAAAGAAAGAAGAATGAAGTAGAAGTTATGTATCTACGTTATATATATAATTGTGACATATATATATGTGAAAGTGTTACAATAGTTGTAATAATTACAAATACTACAAAGTAAGTTTGTAATTATTTATATATTTACATGTGTTATATATATATATAGGTTACTTTTACAAAATAGTTATGAAAGGAATACATTGGATAATATAATTATATTACGAAAGGACCTTGAACGTAAAATAAATATTATTCATTATAACTCAAACAAGAGTTGGCTCCACGATTGCAAAATAGTGGAAGGTAATACGAATAACTATTAAGTTATGGATGAAAATGTGTGTGAGATCAATTGTGATCTATTTGTGGACACATTGTTGTTGTCTTTTGGCACATATAAAACTGGCGTAGTCAAGCTACCCAATAGGTGGAATAGGACATTAAGGGATTTCCTTTTTTTATATAAATAACTATATGTATATATATATAAGAAAGTTAACTAACTCCATTCTTATATAAAATAAAGTATAGACGAATACTAAGTAAGACCGTGCGGGGTTTAGTAGTCGACATGTTGTATTTAATTGTTATTCCATTACTTATAAACAACTCTCCCACTATGCTTACTTTAGGGAGTTGATTCCTCTTTAGCTCGGTGCGGTAGTAATGGAACACCACCTTAAAACCGGTCCCATCCACTGTTGGTCACCCTATATGTCAATTAATTAAAACTAACACATAAGATGCTCAATATAAATTGTCAAACCCAGGGAGGTCTTTTTATTTCAATGGCAATAAGCACAATCTATGCATAAACATGTCAAGCAGTTGATTAACTAAATGAAGATAATGATCCTACCAGTCTATCCAGCCAAACTCATTCCATAAAGAAAACTAATCTAATTCATACATCTAGGAATTCAATTGCAACTACCTTCCTACAGAGATCAACCTAGTAGTTATAAAATTAAGAATAGAAATAAACGAGATTACTTTTGCAAGAAGTTAAATCCTATAATTGTCAAACTACAATATTCAATCTTTACCAAAATGATCCATCTAGTAGCTACTGTTACTCAATCACAATCTGGCTATTCTAATAAACCAATTGAAGATACAACAACAACCAGAATCTAAACATAAGCTTGAACTCTAACTGTTAATTACTAGAAATCCTAGAAAGCATAAACAACTGAAAGATATTGGAATTGAGCTTGGCTGTTATAGTTGATTCGAACACACATGCATTAAACTGAACTAACCTACACAGTCGACTGTCACACCACTCTACTACAGCTATTCAAGATGCAATCGTGAACTACCAAAAGGAAAGCTAACCTCTGTTGCAGCTAATAGTAACATCTACAATGATTCCACACCACACAGCAGAAAGAAAGCTAGATTAACCTACATGCTTAAATTGGCTATCTCTGTGAGAAGGAGAGCCCTGGCCTTCTAACAGAGACACCGAGAATCACAACAAATTAAGACACAGAAATGAAGAACTCTGCTCTTATATTAATGATGGAAATTGACAGTCTCAGTGCTCTATTACAGATTATGCAAAATGGTAATTGTCCAACCCCAGGCTACAAGAGCCTTCTCATATTTATACGTTGAAAATACATATCACGATCCACTAAAATCATGCAGCAATGAAGATCTCTGATCTTCATGCTGCGGAGTTACAACTCATTGTTACAATCGTATTAACTAAGGCTGTTACTCATGAAGGAGCTGTTACTCCAGTAATCAAAGGATCAATGGACTTGGAAAGCTGGAATGCGACGTGTCTGTTGCAGCTGGGTTCTGTTTCAGTGGAGGCCCGTTATAGATTCTCGTGCAGGAATGTTCTGTCCCTTGGAGTATTAGCAATCGAGCTTTGAAGAGTAATAGATGGCGCCATTTGGCTGATACACCTACGCTTTAGATCTTGACTAAATGAAATCACACAGATTAGCATAAATCAAGGACTAGGATCCAAAACCTTAACAATCTTAGGCATAAAATAAATAAAACAATAATCGAATTATACCTGTCAATATTATTGGTTGATATGGATAAAAGGCATACGTATAGCTTATGAAAATAGGATGTAGTCAGAGCAAAATGATGTAATGAGGATGGCCAAAAAGGGGCATTTCCTGGACCCAACATCCACTTGGAGGAGAGAACTACCACTTGGATTTCGGGTTGGAGTTCCAAGTGGAAGTTCACCCTTGTCGGACGGACTCCCCAAAGAAAAACTAATAACATTTAGGTAAATATATATGGGGAAAAGGGAGATCTCGCGGGATAGATTCGTATAAGGTGGGGAAAGGACGGCTCCTATGAGGGAGCTCGATCCCTTTTGATACCCTATCTGCGTGTTTTGTATTTGCGTAATGTAACTCTGTATTGAAAATATTAGTAGCTTACATCTTGTTAGAGTTTTATGGAGATCCGTTCTTCCCTTTGAACTTAGGATCAATTTTTCATCAACTTATTTTTCGTTTGCTGCTATAATAGCATGCCTTGGGACGGCGTTTAGTTTTCCTGTCTCATCTTATACTATTATTTTTCCATTTCAAATGCAACTCCGATCTAGAACGAGATCTCAGCAAACTGTGTTCAACCCAGGCGTTCGGGACACCCTGTATGCGTTGATCCCTGTAGATTTGAGTTGTCTTACTATTTTTATACTGTATGCTGTAGATATGTTGTAGGATCGGTTGGTTAAACGTTAGTGTATTCCTGGGATGATAAATCTTTGGTCTGAATACTTACTTGGCCTCCATGGAATCTTGAGTTTTGTATATGCATTATGCTCCTGTAAACTATTTGTTATATATTACTTTACTGTAGTGATAACGCAATTAGTTCTTGTAGGATTTGTCCGCAAACATTGGGATTTACATTGAGCCGTTTTGTTGCATGTTTGTCTTCCAGAGTGTTAACACGAATCCTTGGCTATTGTTGACATGCTGCACCTTGTCGGTTTGTACAAGAAACCGCTGGCTAGAAAGCTATGAGTATTTTATATATTTTCTTGTGGCTATGACTCACGCAGCCGTAGTTCATAAACTGAAAACCCAAAACTCTGGAAGTGTTATGTTAGTTATATTTATCTCTATAATGAAAGTGTAGTATAATGTTGTTGTTGGTCAATGTTGCTTGCTTAGGATCTTTATGTAATCGTAGGCCTTAGTAGGGATGCTGATTTAAGATGGATTGAAATCGTAGAATTCTATTTCTAGATTCTCTATGTTTTATTTCCATGATTGATTGGGTGAAAACGTTTAACCCAGAGTTTACCTTTGTGAGAAGATCGCAAGCATTGACCACTTTTGATCTCAGCCCTTAATAGATATATGGGTCAGTTGTGTTTGTGTTGCTAAGTTTTCTGCTTATGATGTATTTTGGTAGAGTGTTATGTTCTAATACTCGAGGGGATCAGCTCATGGAGAAGCTGTCCTCTGTCCCGTTATCTTTGTGTATTGATTTATATCGATTGTAGAGACCCCCCCCCCCTCCTCGGAGGAACTAGGTTACTAAGGTTTACACTCATGTATTTCTCTAAATAGTTATGCAGAGAACATGTTGGAAGGGAACGGCTCAAAGAAGCATGATCCCTGTCCAGTTCTTGTCTATTATTTTTAGATCATAGAAGATACATTAATCTCTGGATTGAGCTGGGTTAGATTTCAATGGAAATGCAATGTTTGTATGAGGATTAATAAGACTGGTCTCTGCTGAGATAAAACATAATTAATGTATGTATTACTAGATGTGAACTATAGGAAATACTAGTAAGGCTTCTCACTTATGAAAGCTAGAAGATGCTCTCCATGAGAGAGATGACTTCGAGGAAATGGAAGGTGAATATTGCAACCACTGAGTTGTAGAATTTGATGATTATTTTGATGAAATGATATATTGCGACTGGCGTTGTGGACGTAGCCCATGGTTTGGGTGAACCACATGTATATATGGTGCATGATGGCTTGTGTATGTGTTTGTCATATGATTCTTTGTTATTTATAATGAATGGTTAGCATGTTGTCCATGTGGAAAATCTTATAAGGATATGTATGATTCTTCATTTTAATATGATGAATATTTATAATGGTGTCCATCTTAAAAAGTATATTTAAGGTTTTGTCGAGTATACATAGTTACGACAAATAGCTAAGAATTGTATGAAGATGTTCAAAGGTATTGATGGAAATATTCGATTATTAAGTTAATGTTTTAATATGATGAAGTGTGGATAGGGGTAAATGTAATGTTTTCATTTATACACAAGTATTCCTTTGTCAAGGGAAAAAGGGCATGCACAGTCAATTAAAAATTTACTTCGCAATACATGAATATTTCTTTTCTTTTGCTAAGGACATGCGCTAGACCTAGCAAATAATTTGCTTTATATTTGAATTCCCTTTTTATAAAAACACATTACTTCATAAATTAAATGCGTAGAGATTAATTGTGCAATTCACCTTTTTACTGGGCGCAGATTAAGTCCGTGATTCTACTGTGCAAAGATTAACTGCACGATTCCACTTTCTGCTGCACAGTTGAACTTTTCCCCAATGTACACTTCTCTAACTTTGTGGAACTAGACTTTGCGCACTTCATACAAATTACCTTTTGCACACACTTTTAACTTTACGGAGATTAATTGTGAGGTTAACTTCGCATACATATTTAAGTGCGCACAACCCAAACTTAAATAAACTTTGTCTTAAAACATGAAACTTACTGCGCAGTTACTCTTAGTTAAAATAGAACTTTCACCACAGTGAAATACGTAGAAATCTTGATTTCTTTTACTGCGCGTAAATGTAAACAATCATTCACATAGGTCAATATGAAATAGATGCATAGCATTCATAAACAAACATTCTTGAGAATGAATTCACAAAACTAAATACTTATATATTACCACTGTAAAATAGAGTAACTTTGCCGCAATACGGAGAGATGACTACTTCAATCTTTTACATTCACATAAAGATTGGGATCTTGAAATACTTCACGGGATTTACTTCTCCTCTTCTTCACTTATCTATATCTCTTCATCTCTCTCTTTTTCTATCTCTGTGAATGATTTATATTTATAGAGTTTCATTTCACTGACTCAAAATGGCTTCGCTTGGAAGTTACAGGGTTTCATTAAAGTGTAAGTTTTAAACCTTGAAAGTGTAGTAAAAACTCATACAGATTCTTAAGCATTAATAGAAAATACACAATGGCACATGCATAACACAAAGATTTTCACCTGGAAACCCTTAACAGGGAAAAACCAGCAAAACTTAGAGCTACACAACTCTTTTCATTATATGTTTACTCAACCATTTACAATACAATATATGGTATTTCGCAGCATCTAAAACCCTAATTCAGTTACCCGAAATTAGGTTACAACCCTAATCCCTTTACTGGGATTAGATAGAATACAATGGGCCGAAATTGCAAAAAAGAAAAAAGCAACCCAAAAAAATTTTGCGCTCTGCACGGACTCTGGGGGCCTAACGGCCCCCTCCGTGTCGTTTCGGAACCTAACGGTTTGAAACGAAGGGGTGGGGCCCTAGCAGGCTACCCCCCCCTCCGGTCATGGTGTCGTGGTGTACGCGCAGCCACCATGTGAAGAGATATAACACACCCAACATAAAGACTGTAATAAATTCTACCTAAGAAAATCTGATCTTGCCGAATACAAGAGTGACTACTTAAATACTAACATGACGTGTGTCGGATTGGCTGAGAACTTACTAACATACTCACATCTCAGACTCTACGCGCTGACACAAACTAACTGACAGAGCCAGCGTAGTTAAATACAGTATCAGCTCATTAATTATGATATTTCCAACACTCCCCCTTAATTATGAGCAGATGGGGATCATTAAACAAAAGTAAAATATTACAAAATAATTCAGAGCTGAAACATGCTCTGTTCATGACATAGTTCACTACACAGAACTTGTCACTCCCAAACAACTTCACAGAAATTGAAATGGGTCCCTTTCCAATGGTTTTGTAAATATGTCTGCTACCTAATCTTCAGACCTGCAAAATTCTAAACAGCTTTCCTTGTTGTTTATCAATTCTCTGATGAAGTGATACCTTGTGTCGATGTGCTTGGTTCTCTTATGGAACACATGATTCTTTGATAGTGCGATAGATGAATTGTTGTCACAGTAAATGATTGTGGTTTCCTAGTGGACCTAGGACAATTCACTTAACATTCTGCACGTCCAAACTGCTTGACATGCAACGCTTGTAGCTGCAACATACTCTGCTTCTGCTGAAGAAATAGTTTCTATGAGTTGTTTCTTTGAAGCCCATGATACCACACCTATTCCTACATGAAATGTATTCCCATATGTGCTTTTTCTATCATCCATGCTACCTCCATTATCATTGTCAGTGTATCATATGAGTATGAAATTTTCTGAGGTTGAATACAAAATACCAAAGTCTTTTGTTCCACTTACATACCTCATAATTCTTTTACCTGCTTGCCAATGCGATTCTTTTGGTGACTCCATGAATCTTGATATTAGGCTGACTCCATACATGATTTCTGGCCTTGTTTCTGTAAGATACATAAGGCTACCAACGAGTTTTTAAAATAGGGTAGGATCTATAGTGGATCCATCATCATCCTTGCTCAATTTCAAACCTGTTATCACTGGTGTTGGAGCTGTCTTGCAATTTAACATCTTAAACCTATTCAAGACATCACTTGCATACTTCGACTATGATATAAATATACCATTTTCATTATGTTGGACTTCAATTCCTAGAAAATACTTCATAAGCCCCAAATTAGTCATTTCAAATCCACTTTCCATGACTATTCTAAATTCTTCTATGCCAAAATCACTAGTAAATATTAAATCATCTACATACAGGCAGACAATTAGCTTATTACCTTCCTTATTGATCTTTGTGTACAGTGTTGGCTCACATTCACTTCTGTAAAATCCATTCTGAATGAGGTATGAGTCAATGTGACTGTACCAAGCTCTAGGAGCTTGCTTCAAGCCATAGAGTACCTTTTTCAGTCTGTACACTGTGTGTCCTTGTCTTGGAACTTCCAATCCTTGTGGTTTCTCAACATATACTTCTTCCTCCAAATAACGATTGAGGAATGTGGAGTTAAAATCCATTTGATAGACATGCCATTTCTTCTGTGCTGCGATGGCCAAAACTGTTATGATAGTATCCATTCACGCTACAGGGGCAAAGGTTTCATTGAAGTCTATGCCTAGCTGCTGAATGAACCCTCTTGCTACCAATATTTCCTTGTGCTTCTGCGCATTTCCATCAGCATCATGCTTGGTATTATAAATCCATTTCACGCTTATCACATCCTTGTCCTTAGGAACATCAACTAGTTCCCATGTTTGATTCTTCTCAATGCATTCTATTTCTTCATCCATGGCTTGCGCCCAAACTTTCTCTTCAACAACTTCTTCAAATTTTAGTGGATCATTAACTTGAGAAAATAATGCAAAACATGAGAATGAATTAGGTGTACCAGCCTCATATATTTTGCGCAGAATTCTTATCCTTGGCGGAGTTGCTAGTGTCGAACTGCGTGAGCTGTGCGAACTGGTTAATGGAGTTTGTTACGCACTTGGTGTGCTTGATGGAGTAGCTTGAGCTGCACCTTTTGTTGGAGCTGCTTGTGCTAGAGAATGTTGCGCAATCCTTGGAGTAGATGGAGCTGTGGAGTTCTGATTTACATGCGGAGTCTCATCCACATCTTCTGCGCTGTCATCATGTTCAACATGTGACATGATTTGACATTCTTCTCTACAGTTCCATCCCATGCTTCATTTTCCACAAACTGAACATCTCAACTAATAATAACTTTCCTTGCAATAGGATCATACAACTTGTATGCTTTTGTGTCTTCAGAATATCCAATAAAGATGCATTTATGTCCTTTATTGTCTAATTTCCTTCTTAGCTCATCTAGAACATGTGCGTATGCTACACAACCAAAAAATTTTAAATGTGAAACACTATTTTTCATACCTATCCATGCTTCCTGCGGGACTTTGTTTTTCACACTCTTCATCGGACATCGATTCATGATGTATACAGCAGTTGCAACTGCTTCACCCCAGTATTCATTTGACAGATGTGCGGCTGCCAACATATTGTGCGCCATCTCCATAATGGTTCTGTTCTTCCTCTCTTTGATACCATTTTGTTGTGGTGTATACCACGCAGTGAATTGCTTCTATATGCCATGAGTTTTGCGAAAAATCAAGAAATCATTTGAAACATACTCACCACCTCTATCTGTTCTCAATATCTTGATGCTGTAACCACTCTGCTTCTCCACAAGTGCCTTGAACTGCTGAAAACAACTAAACGCATCAGATTTATACTTTAAGAAATAGAACCATGTTTTTCTTGTGAAATCATCAATAAATGTTAGAAGATAAGTGCATCCTCCCATGGACGATGTTTTCATGGGTCCACAAATATGAGAGTGCACAATTTCAAGTGGTGCGTGAGCTCTGGATGACTTTCCAAATGGAAAAACCTCTCTGTGTTGTTTGCCAAAAATATAGCCTTCACAAATTCTCTCTAGCTTTTCAATTAATGGTAATCCTTTCACCATGTCCTTCGTGTGCAGCAGCTTCATCCCACCAAAATTCAGATGTCCAAATATGAAATGCCATAACCAGAATTCATCCTTCATTTCTTTTTGAAACGCAACTTGCATTGCGCTGTTATTTTCTTCCTCTGCGCAATGAATTTCTGCTTCTTTGCTTTCTACTTTGAATGCAGATCTAGAATTTTCATTTTGTCCTTCATGAGCAACTTGAGTTTTTTTTCCTTTTGTGATGGGTATTATCCTCAAAGGAAACAAGCAATTGCTTGTCATCTACACCTCTGCTATTAATTGATTGCTTGGATATTTGTCTTTGATCAGACAACACTTTCCTATCATAAGGATTTTGCAACCTTTTTCCATCAGTTGTCTAGTGCTCATCAAATTATGCTTCAAACCTTGGACATAATAAACATCAGACATATATTTATGCTCCCCCTGTTTGGTTAGAATATCAATAGTACCCTTACCCAACACAGTGACTTGAAAATTGTTTCCAAGTGTTACATCAGTTTGAATTGATTTATCTAGACTGGAAAATAAACTTAAATTACTATTCATATGATTGCTACAGCTTGAGTCTAAATATCATATGTCATTTGGACTTTCTTGGATAGCAATGCATTCCAGTGGAGATGCGCATGCTAAGAACAACGAGCTGTTCGGAGTGTTGTTGTTGCTTGACTGAGCTTCACCTTGATTTCTTTGGTCATACTTCCTTTTCCTGCATTCATATGTGAAGTGTCCATACTTCTTATAGTAATAACATTGAATTTTTTATTTATCGTACCTTTGTGGACTTGGTTGAGTGGGCGGTTGATTCTGGCCTCTACCAGTGCCATGCACAGGGCTGCTGCTGCGACCTCCTCTTAAAGAACTTCGTCCTCTGCCTCTTCCATGGCTTATGGATGACTATGCTGCGAATGCACCTTCCAGTGATGTTTTTGAACCACTGATTCGATGTTCATGATTGAGAAATGAGGCTTGCAACTCATCAATAGTAAATGTGGACAGATCTATGCTTTTCTCCATGGTTACAACCAAAGATTCAAATTTCTTTGGAAGAACTCTAGGAACTTTTTCAACAACCCTTTGGTCACCTAAAGTTTCTCCATGAGACTTTATTTGATTAACTAGACCAATGACACAAGTATAGAATGAGTCTACTCACTCTATATTTTTCATTAACAGAGATTCAAAATCTCTTCTAAGAATCTGAAGTTTGGCAGTCTTTACCTTTTTCAAACCTTGATATGCAGTTTCCAGTGTGTCCCACGCTTGCTTTGCTAACTGTGCTGCTGCTACTCTTGGGAGTATTGATTAATGTGTTTCTTGATGTATGTGGAACAACGCCTTTCCATCTTTCTTTCTCTATTCCTTCAGAACATCCTTCTGAGCTTGTGTCAGATTGTTGTATGGTGTCAGATCTGCTGGTTCTGCATAACCATGCTGGACTATTTCCCATACATCTTGACCTCTAAACAAAGCCTTCATAGTTAGAGACCAATATTCATAATTTTTACTAGAAAATATTGGGGTTTGCAAATTACCCGAAGTGGAAGTCATTCTTAATCACTTTTCCCTTCTGTAAATACAAATTCTACTTTCCGTAAACTAGGATCTGATACCAAATCAAGGGAAAAAAGGGCATGCATAGTTAATTAAAAATTTACTGCGCAATACATGAATATTTCTTTTCTTTCGCTAAAGACATGCGCTAGACCTAGCAAATACTTTTCTTTATATTTGACTTCCCTTTTTATCAAAACACATTACTTCATAAATTAAATGCGCGGAGATTAATTACACAATTCACCTTTTTACTGCGCGATTCTATTGCACAAAGATTAACTGCGCGATTCCACTTTCTACTGCGCAGTTGAAATTTGCGCAAATGTACACTTCTCTAACTTTGTGGAACTAGACTTTGCGCACTTCATACAAATTACCTTTTTACCTTTTGCACACACTTTTAACTTTACCAAGATTAAGTGCGTGGTTAACTTTGCATACCTATTTAAGTGCGCACAACCCAAACTTAAATAAACTTTGTCTTAAAAAATGAAACTTACTACGCAGTTACTCTTAGTTAAAATAGAACTTTCACCACAGTGAAATACTTAGAAATCTTGATTTCTTTTAATGCGTGTAAATGTAAACAATCATTCACATAGGTCAATATGAAATAGATGCATGGCATTCATAAACAAACATTCTTGAGAATGAATTCACAAAAATAAGTACTTATATATTACCACTATAAAACAAAGTAACTTTGCCGCAATACAGATACATGATTACTTCACGGGATTTACTTCTCCTCTTCTTCACTTATCTCTATCTCTTTATCTCTCTTTTTCTATCTCTGTGAATGATTTATATTTATAGAGTTTCATTTCACCGACTCAAAATGGCTTCTCTTGGAAGCTACAGGGTTTCATTAAAGACTGTAATAAATTCTATCCAAGAAAATCCTATCTTGCCGAATACAAGAGCGGCTATTTAAATACTAACATGACGTGCATCGGATTGGCTGAGAACTTACTGACATACTCACATCGCAGACTCTATGCACTGACACAAACTGACTAGTGACTAGGGTGACTGACAGAGCCAACATAGTTAAATACGCTATCAGCTCATTAATTATGATATTTCCAACTCTAAGTAAATACTAAAGTTTGTTTTTAAGCGTGGCATAACAAGTTCACTGATAAATTTTGGATAGTTGTTGGAAACTTTGAAAACCCACGAGAATACTAACTACGGTTAAATGGGTATGTTACAATGCCTTGTTGGGATGATCTATATCTGAAGTCTTTTCATTTATGTCACGTACAACGTTTTCTGGAAGAAACTGATTATTATGATAAGTAACAATTGTTACGTAAACGTTGTCGTTACCATTGTTGTTGAGTTCATATGCCATGATTAACCTAATTCACCAAATAAAAGAATCCAATTAGTAACGCTATCGGGCTAAGTAATTTTATTTATTTATATAGATTGATACTAGTGTGCAGAAATGACAATTTAGGCTGAAACGACCCTAACAGGAAAATATACACAGAATTTATACTTCAAAACCCAAAACATACCCAAAAAAACCACAAACTATTCATTCAATTAGACATAAAATAAAAAGAAACAAAGAAGCGAACAACAAAGTTCGATGCGGAGATCAAGAAATTGATCATATTCTATTCTTGAAGCATTTCAGTCCTATACAGAATTAGTGACACACCGGGTAAGCTTACAATGCTCAATTGCTGCTAAACAAACTGTGCTTACAACCCTAAATTTTCTAAAATAAAATATGTACTGTAGGAAAAGAGACATTGAATAAGAAGAAATGCTCCAAAACAATCTTGTGACATAACCCAAACATATGTTTGTCCCCATGCCTCTGAACCCTAATCCTAACACTTCAATGCAATCTATTGACACAAACATATTTAAGCGAGAGCAAAAGGTAAAGACAACAAGTATGAGAACTACGTGTGAAGGAGTTAAAACTTAAACGAAATAGAGCAATTGAACCAAGAAATCAGAACCAGAATGGAATGGAGGAATGGACGCGACTCTATATGTACACGGTTACATAAATAAATGGGAGGAATGTTTCGGATGTTTCCTATTTCTTCAGTATTGAATGGAAGTTTGTGTTTTGGATGGGTTCAAGTGTGTGTTTCGGATAGTTTCACGTTTGGACTGTACTGCATTTTCCATGAGATGTTTCTAGTTTGGGATGGATCCATGTTTCCCCACAGTACGTGCAGTGAATGGTCTAACATATGCTTTCAATTTTGAATGGTTGTCTTCAAATTGAAAACATCTTGTTTTCTTCCCCCACTTCCTCGAAATAGACTCCCCTCCGGACTGATATAAAATTTACTTCATTGCCTACACCATACTCTCCCCTACGGATTGATAAGGTGTCAAAACGCCATTCAAAATTTACTTCAGCGCCCACACCATTACTGTACCTCATGTACATTTACGTTGGAACTTTGCAAGTGAGGTGGAAGCATTCAATACGATAATGGTAACAAGAAATTATCACATGGATGCATATGCTTCTTGTTAAGAGTTTTAATCTCAATGGTCCTAAGTTGGTTAACTAGTTGAGTCAACGGTCCTAAGTTAGTTGAGTTAGTTGATGACTAGGACATTGGTCGACCCATGGTATTCACTGGCCCATTGTATTAGCCTGTGGTTTTGAGTCTATGTGATACTATATATATGTGAGTTTAATAATGAGAAGGCAATCAATATGCCCTTTGTGTTTTTGATCTTGTCTTGTTTCTTTGCAAACTTTATCATGGTATCGGCGTTGACGACCTAATCCTTAAACCTTGTTTTTGGGGTAAGCCTCTTTAGAATCTAGAGAGCACACACTCGACTAGAAGTTGCAGCACGGGATGGAGACAGAACACTCGGTCCACGACATATTTTTTTTTATTGCCCACGATCGGCGAAGTTGCATCCTCAAAAATCCCATTGAAAATACCCTAGCGCACCCTGCTTGAAGGAAAACTGTTTCAGGCGCACCCTACTTGAAGACAAACTATGCCGGTGGCGCACCCTAGTGGAAGGAAAACTGAGCCGATGACGCAATTTGGATGAAGGAAAACTGAGCCGGTGGTGCACCTTGGCTGAAGGAAAACTAATCCGGCGGTGCACCTTGGCTGAAGGCAAACTGAGCCAATGGCGCACCTTGTATGAAGAAAAACTGTGCCATTGACTCACCTTGCTAGAAGGAAAATTGCGCCAGTCTTCCTTTACTCTATAAAATTTTGTCCAACGCACCCCAGAGGCGCACTGTGTTGGTTAGAAAGCTGCACCGACCAATTTAAGAGTTGTCATAATCCATGGCGAGTACGAGCATTGTTCAAATCCAATTTTTGAAGAGAAAGTACTACTGACGTTGAGCCAAAATATTGGACAACGTTCTAGCATTGATTGAAGAAAATCGAGTCTTATAGAGATTGATCCCAGAAGAATTTGTGTCGAAAAGGGAAGAGAAGATATGAAGTCTAAAGGACCACTAATATTGAAGAAATGACCAAGAAGATCAAATATTGAAGATGGTGCTAGAAAAGCTACTAGAAGAAATCAAAGAGGTAAGAAATCTGTTAATTTCAATAGGTTCATGGAAAACCTTTGATGGAGACAATTATGAATTATGGTCATTAAAAATTAGGGATCTGTTAACGTCACAAGATTTGTGGCATTTTGTAGTTGAAAAGGATCCTAGTGATCTAGAAGCATTTGCGCATTTGACAGAGTATCAAAATGAAAGAAGGCAACTTGTTGCCTTAAGTATCATACAAAATGTTATAGATTATTCCATATTTCATAACATTTCAGATGTTTATACTCCCAAAGAAGCTTGGGATATATTGAAAGCATATTTTAGTGAAGAGGAACCTGAAATAGAAGAAGATGAAGCAGAGTTTAGTGAAGAGGAACCAGGAATCCCACAGTGAAGTGGAAGATAGCAAGAAGACCGTGTTTATGATGCAGCCAATGATCAATTAAGCTCAACAAATCTTATTTATCTAGCTATGTTTGTTGATGACAGTGAAATCAAACCTGTCAATGCATTCGTCCCTAGTGACGTAAGTGATAGTCTCTTAGAGAAAGAGATAGTTGATAGCAACAGTGATAGTCTCTCAAAGAAAGAGACAGTTGAAAGCAGCAGTGATAGTCTCTCAGAGAAAGAGACAGTTGATAGCAGCATAGAAGTTGCACTAGTAGAGATTTCATCAAAGAAGCAGAAAACCAGAAGTTTGAGGGAGCTATAGGAGCAGTCTCCTATGCTTGATGAGCACCTACAATATGCTTTGTTTCCTTGTCAGCCCACAGTTTTTGAGGAAGCAGTGAAGAATTCACATTGTGTACAAGATACAAGAGTTAATGATGATGTAGCTTCAATTGAAACAAAATACAAGGAAGATGAAGAACACGGAGATGAGGAACACGAAGAAGTGAATGGTCTCCAAGAAGAGTTGAAACTCATAGAAACAAGAGAAGAGGAAGATGGGAATGCTCTCCAAGAAGAGCTAAAATATATTCATCTTTTTTTTTTTCTGACAATAATTGTGAGTGTGTAGGTAAAATGGACAGCAACATACAATATGTTCAAATAGAAGAAGAAGAAGAAGAAGACTTGCACTATGTTCCAACACCAACGAAAAGCAATAAAACTATGTATTTTGCAGAAGCTAAACAAGATGCTGAAGAATACCTACTTAGCATCAAGTTCAAGAAGACAAAGAAGAAGCATTCCAAGCACAAATCAAGGAAGAAAGTAAAGCTTAAGTTTATTTGAATGAAATGTATGGCTAGCTGAGACATAGACCAGTAGGAAAAACACTTAGGCATTGATAGTGCTAACCACACCATCCCACTTGAGATTAAGGGGGTGTGTTAAGAGTTGTAATCTCAATGGTCCTAAGTTGGTTAGTTAGTTGAATCAATGGTCCTAAGTTAGTTGAGTTAGTTTTTGAATAGGACATTAGTCGATCCATGGTATTCACTGGCCCATTGTATTAGCAAGTGGTTTTGAGTCTATGTGATGCTATATATATGTGAGTTTAATAATGAGAAGGAAATCAATATGCCCTTTGTGTTTTCTCTCTTGTCTTGTGTCTTTGCAAACTTTATCACTCCTTCCATCGACAGAAAAATCAAATGTTTTCATCGTTGAAGGACATTAATTATGTAAAACAAAGGAACTCCATTTTCAACAAAGTAAATAGTGTTCACAACATGTTTTGCAGTCATCTTGCACTGCAGTACGATGAATGAGATTAATTTTCTAAGTTATTTAAATTTAATCATTAAGATAAAGTGTACATATTAGAGTTTGATTGCCGGCGAATGGGAAAACATGATCACCTATGAAACAAGAGGTCTATACATAAAAATAACCAAGATTGGAAACATTATAAAAGACTTGTGTGAGTAGTCATCCTAGATTTATCAATAATTGTATTGTATAAATACTAAAGGTGCCAAATAAGAAAATATGAATGTAAACTAAGTATCAAATTAGAAAGACTAAAGAAATTAAGACAACTATATGTGCATATCATCAATAGATAAATGAGTAGTTGCTCGAACAATGAGGTTGATTTTTGCATTGATTCATTGGACTCGCACCAAGAGCTCATCCATTTGAAGCATAATCTCCTTGTGCTCCTCCAAGTGATCCAAAAGAGGCTTACTTGAAAGGGCCCAATATAGCCACATTGTTTGAGTATACTTTGTCTCTTTCGTTCACGAGGGACTGACATCATGTATGCATTTCCCCATGTCCCTCTACACCTCCCCCATATGCTCTAGCTCCCACTCATGCTAAACCCACTTTTTATATTGAGAGATTTATTTTTTAATTTCTTGCGAGGTGTACTGGGAATAATGGTGAGACAAGGCTTCGACTTCTTGTTGAATTCTCAGGTAGTGCTCATAGCCCTTCTTCTAACTTGCACCATTACTCCCTTTCATTTCTTGCCACGGTCCATAACCACTCTTGTTTGCTTCCTAGCGTGTCGGTCATGGACTAATATTTCTCCGCACTCCATAGACCCAGCCAAAACCACCAATTTCCTATGACTCCAAGTCTCCTAATTCAGACCAAACCCAATTTCGAGGACACAAATTAACACTGGTGCACAGGCTCCTAGCAAGACATCTAGCCACCCAACATGGTTTGGATTGAAAGCACGGACTTGAAGTTCACACTCATCGTCGAAATCATCAACCCACATGCCTGGGTATGTCTCCATTTACTTCAATCGCTAACCATGATGTGCACGGTAGCCTTCCTAGTTTCCAATATCTAAAACCACTCGAGAGCCATCCCATTAAATAATGGTGTGGGATAATGTGACAAAAAGGCCGAATCATTGATAAAAAAATGGATCAATATATAATTTGTCATCTATTTGGTGCTTTCTAGGTGGAACGATTTGAGGAATTGGTTTGCATGGGCCATTTTAGGGGCAGATCTTAATTTTCAATTTTGGGGTAAAAAAATCATGCAAAACATTGGAGGGCCATTTTGAGAGCTTAAACCGTATTTTTTGGTGCAAAACATTTATAGGACCAAAATTTTATACTCTACACACTAATACCTTTCCAATAGTGCAAGAATCGCCTCAATCGAAGTCCATATGGAGAAGTTATATCTCCCGCAAGTTGACCTATCCAGTTGGCCACCATCGTAAGAAGTAGATTCCATGTCAACTCTCATTTCTCATGCATGTGGATCCAGTTACATGTGGAATTTCAAGAACATTCTAGAAGGTACAAAACCATAACCCTAATCGAAAGTTGGGGCATGCAAAAGCTCTAATATTAACCCTATACAGATATCGAGCTATGTTAAATACTAGGTCATTAGGAGAAGGGGTTCCATTATTTTGATGTTACTGTATTGTTCCATAGTTGAGAAACAACATAGAAGTGGATATTAGAGGAGAACCAAGTAGATAGGAGATCATGTAGTAGTCATTATGACTACAAAGTCATAAATAAATGGAATTTGGAAGAATAAATTGGTCATGGATTTCTCTGTACATATATTAGACTAGTAGATAAATAGAGATCCAAAATATATGTTTCTTATAAGCTTAACTGCATGTTACTGAGCGTCCCTCGTTTAGTAATATATTCTTTATGATTTTTCACTCTCTATATCATGTTAAATCGCATGGTACTAAGCATTAATTCATTGGTTCTTCGTGTATTTTTCATTGTTTTATGTAATTGTATATACCTAAAAACCTGGACTCTAAGTCGTGCTTCAATAAGCTCTAATTTGTATATCTTAATTTTTTAATATTCCAATGAAGGAGAAATTTGGGGAGATAATTCATTTGTATGGATGATACCTAGTATCAACAAAGAGTGTTGTTTGCATGGGCAAATTCAAATATATATTTGAATTTTTTTTAATGCAATTGTGGAAGTGAGGGAAGCTATCAACATAGGCATTATACTTTTCTAGAATTATTGCAAACGGGGAAATCCAAGGAGAGTGTAAAACCTATAATTTAATTATTTAATTACTAAATACAATATTCACTTAACACAATATTCTTGATCTTATGACACATTGATAGACAATTGTATAATAGTTACAAATTTTTTTGGTCCAAATGCATGTCAAATAGTTATATCAGCCCACGGATCGAGACAAAAAAGTAAACACAATTCTTGTTTGGTATCAACAGGAAGACGTTACATAGTTTGGTTTCGAAATGGAAACTCTTGGCTGTAAAATCATATCCCTAACCATGACAAATGGAAAAATAATTGATAACAATGCAGATTGGCATAACCATTGGGAAATCGTCATCGAAATTAGGGTTTTAAGAAACCCACTGGTAAAAACTCTATACATAACCCGCGACAACAGGAGGGTGGAATATTCTATAGGAGGGAAGTCCCAAAAGATGATGACACATAGGAGTGTAGAAAGACATGTGATTAGGGTTATGGTTCCATCTGTTCTCACACCATTCCTTCGAGATGATCGCCAAAGAAAAATATTTTGAAAGGTTGCTACACAACCATCCACCAACGAAGAATAACAAGCTGAGCCATGCATATGCAGGTAGAGGAACATTCGAGTTTCATAGATAGATGGAAATGCAGGAAGCATGGCCAATAATGAGACTCAGTTCATCATGTTCACCATATTGCAGCGGTATCATGCTCTCTTTCACCATGATCCAGCATGGAATCATGCTCTCTCTCACCAGTGTCATCATCAATGGAATCGAGGCCAACTACAGGAGTGGCAAAAAGCCTCATTGGTACATTTCTTTTTTTTTGTTGAATTGGACCATCATTGCTACCTATACCTGTCGCGGCAGGTTCTGTAGTCACGGGTTTTAAAAAATCCTACAAACAATAAACTTTACTTTATCAGATCACTCGGAATGATAAAACACATAATATGATATATGAAATCACAATATAGATTAAAAACAATTGTGAAGATGCCACTTACCCCATAACACTTTATAACCCCTTGCAGCTCTAGAATCTTTGCCTTGTTCTCCTATGACAAGGGCCTTTGGCGAGCCAAGGCAAGCATTTCACAATTTTCCTTTTCAAGGAAACTCTAAAAGTGTGCATTGGGTCAGTGGAATAGAAAATCTCTTCCTCAAACCCCTCATCACCCAGAGCTAGTGCACGTGACTAAATTCATCAAACAATAAATTTAATTATGCAATATAATTTTAACATCATTCAAATATTAATATTGTAATGAAGATTAAGTTACTGTTATGCACTAACATTTACCTGAATCGATGTTATGACCGGTGAGTGTCCATGAGGAATCGTCACCGTGGAAGCAGCAGGTGCCTTTCCACGGTCCTGAATCAACCAGTAATCCGTCATAATGTCAGAAAAATGATCCAGTAATCCATCATAAGCTCAGAAAAATGTGAAAGTACTAAATCAAAACATTTACTTATTTTACTAAACAATTACCTGACGGGCCATAAAGTGTGACCTTCCATGGTCACCCTCGACCATGGAAGCAGCAGGTGCCTTTCCAATGGCGCCACACCGACACAATAAATCAATAAATAGACGTTTACCTCAGACTAAATAATTGTAACATAAAGAAAAATGAGATATTGCATTAATATTAATTTTTAACTCAGAAGTAGAAGATACATGTTCTGCTCCATGGCCATGAGCAGACTCCTGCCACAGTTTAATAAGCATGCTTTCATATGGAAATATTAACAATAAGCACGGAAAAAGCGAATGCTAACAGTGAAAATCGAAACATCTTGTTATTGTAGTCATACTTATTTACTATATTTAACAATTACCTGACGAGGTGTAGATGCTGACCTTCCACGGTCACCCTGAACCGTGGAAGAGGCATGTGATTTTCCACTGCCGGCAACCTAAAAAAAAATTTAGTAGTCAATAATTGCATCAAAACAAAAATGAGATATTCATAGCAATGTAATTTCCATGTAATCACATGGACATATTCATAATAAGCATGAATAAAGTGAATGGCAACAGTGGAAATCGAATGTTAACATAAGAAAACCAAACATTTAGTTACTATAGTCATGTTTGGTTACTACTTTTGGTGTTTACCTCGTGAGGCATATTTTCTGACGGTCCACAGTTGCCCTGGACCACGGAAGCCACATCTATTCTATTTAAGTTGTAATCGATCAACAACTCTTCACCTGCAAGTATTTTTTTATTGCACATACAAATATACGATGATGTTTGCGTGCCTCGAATTCGCAATTTGGTTTCTTATTTGTTGTCACTGGTCGTGTACTATTTATAAAGCCAACAACGTTTCCGGATGCTTTTGGTCTCCCATCAATATACATAGTCACCCCTTTGTTTTTATTTTTTTCTACTATTTGAGTATAATTCGCGGCAACTCCGTATCTCCGCATACTTTGAGTATATTGGACCAAGATCAACCAGTTATTGTATCTATATAGGGGTCCTACATACTCCATCAATTCGGTTACAGCGCCATAGCAGACCGTTATTCCATCCATGGAAAATAGCCCCAATCCATGTAAGGATGAAGGAGCGATGCGATACATCCTCCCTTTGATGAGGAAATATGTGTCCACTTGAGGTAGCATATTAGGTACCCATCGTTTCACTAGATGTTTATACCTCAATGGAAAATCCATGTCTCATATGCTCTCAGCATCATAATTACACAACCCACCGTTGGGAATAAAATATTTCATGCATCTATGGAATCTTTTCCTTATCTTTTTCAGATCTAGTTGATATAAAACCGGTAGATCTAGTACAGCTCGCCTCAGTTTCAACCTCTCTGAGTATATCTTCATCATCACTTGAGTAAGATAGATCAGACAGATACCTACTTGGTGGTACCTACACTCCATAAAACAAGAATAAATAGGACGGTCCTTTCTCTCTTCTTTGAAAGTACACATTTAGTTCCCTCAAATCTGAGGCTTAGGAGGGACATGCCTAACCCATTTACTTCTCCTTCCAACACTGCTAGGCATATTATTGGCAGCCTAACCTCTTTCTTTGAATGGCATATTTCTGGCATCCTACCATTCATTTTTTAAATTTACATGCTGGTATTTTATGCTAATGCATATGAAAACTGTTTGATAGTGAAATGTTTGGCAAAATCACTCAACTAAGAAACATTAATTGACTATATCAGCTCAACAAACCATAACTACAGTGAGATGGTCTACTCAGGAGTACATTGCAGCAATGTTCGTAAATGTTTCATGCCAATACATCTTAAACAAAAAATCTATAAAATACTACAGCAAAGAACGCAAAATAAATCAGCTAACTTAGGTGAAATATTACACCTTAGCATGTTGAAAATTTCAAATCCATGCAAATTGGCACTCAAAAGGCCATGAGAAATTTGATTTTCAAAGACCATTTTCAGACATTATGTGTATATTGATTGTTCAACTATATTGGTTTTTTATTTATTTAAAAAATAAATAAATTTCAATCAATAATGAGTGTATCGATCAACCAAGCAGGAGGACCAAACCAGAAAGATGTCAACTTGAGAGCAGTCCCTAGTCAGTCACTCATGTGCTGAAGAAAATTCAACACTACCAGTTAGGTCAATGTTCCAATACAATTTTCAGTGACATGTAATGTAAGATAAACACATTAATCACAAAAAGGAGGTAACACACAACATCAAGAGAACTAGGGAAAATGTAGACAAGGAAAAAATATTTGTTTCAGGAAGCTTTTGAAAATTGGTTTTTTACTCTGTAAGCCTTGGAATCCCTTATGGTTCAATTATCTACAATAATGTGGTTCTTGATAACGCTTGGGTACCATAGGACTTGGAGAGCCCCTCTCATTAGTATTCCAATCCCCTCCCATGGGATTTAATAACGCTGTAATGAATAGAATAGGTTGCACACTCCTAAGACTGGAACTACCTACAAATGTATTTCTCTTGCTTGCTTTTACTTGGGAAATTTGTTAGATACTATAGATATCATAGGATAGGCAGTTAAAAATCTACCAGAATGTACTTTCATATTCAACTCACAAGTCTAAAGTGTGACTTTTCCTTTTCATTAGTTGTAAAATAAATTTTGGGAATCCCAGCCAACTGTGGACAATGGAAGGAAATGAACATGCTTTATACCTCACATCTGGGCAGTTCTGGGCCCTATAATGACAAGCTACAACAGTAATTAAACATATATGGGTAGTTTTGATTTCCTCCCAAATGTTGTTATTTATTTAGTTATCTATGCCTCCAAATAACTAAAAGATATGCCAAATAAGGGGAGCAATCTAGTCTCCCAGGCAAGCAAACACCCGAAGGATGCCACCTCAGCACCTAATAGTCAAAATCATATAGGTCTTTGATATTACCATTAGGATAAACAATTAAATAACAACATTTGAGACCAATGTGTTAGTTGCAATTAAATGTGTGGGGAATGTTATGTAAGACCCTCAAACAACCCTTACACAGCACACGTGCTTGATGCAAACATTCAAATCCTTGACAATTTAAGCCTTAACTTAAGTGAAATCAGCGAGAGATATAAGTGTTGGAAACAACCAAACCATGACTAACCATTATGGAAAACCTCTTAAAGTTATTATGACTTTCAATATTAAGATCTAAAATCTTTTATGACTTTCCTTACAATCTTCATGACAATTTGAATGGACAAGCCCCACTCATAGCCAAATTCTTTTGAGATATTCACAAATCATTGGAGTATGGTGGACCAAAAATTTCCCGATAGGCATTGTCTTCATTGCACCATGCCTTTGAATAAATAGACCTCTGAACCACGTGTCTATTATGATGCATGTGGACGTCTATGCGGGTTTTGACAAGCCATGGTTGATTGTATTTAATGTAGTACCCAAGGATTTGATCCTCAGTAATCTTTGTCTGCAAAATATCTTTGACCTGTTCGAGGGACTCTCCAACTACCCATTTCAGATTATAAATAACATCTAGTGATAATACTGTCAGTTTGATGCCGAATGACTGCCACCAGTCTCTCATCCAATCAGGGATGTAGAATGCAGGGTCCTCATAGATTTGAGGAATTTGAAGTCCAAACTTCAGCATTGCATAATATGTTCTATCTATATTTTCTTTTCTCAAGAATTTCCACCATAATTTCCTATATTTTTAATAAGTGTGTGTAGTACTTGGAAACTGAAGACTAGCATATTTATGTGGCCATGCTTCAAGAGAACGTATCTGGTTAATACAGTAGTATTGTTGGTCTGGTTTTAGCCCGGGGTGGCGTGTAGAGCCCTCTAATGAGATTAAGGTAAGATCATGGTATAGGTTTGTTAACGAATTGCTTGCATCGGCTTCTTTTCTCAGGGAGTTGTTGTAAATCATCTTTGGTACAATACTGGATTCCATAGGCATTCTTCTAAGTTGTGGCACTAGTATATTAAAAGCGTCAGATCCCTGTAAGTTAGCATCTAACACTTCAGTATGTCGCAACTCCCACCTAGGTTTCCATTCTTGCATATAATCCAACCACATGATATTATCATCAATAGTATAGATTTGATGTTTTCCATTGGTCCAAGCAGAGATTTCCATGTTTACTTCTGGGTTATGGGCCTCGGGCTCGCTTGCACCAGGCTAGCTTGTTTCAGGCCCGCTTGTTAAAAATTAGCAGCATTCTTCTGTGTCAAATATTCTCTTTTTCATAACCATTTTGAATCAAATATTCTCTTATTAGTCATTCACACATTAAAACACCTCAGATCTAAGCCCGAGGTGAATCAAGATTCAGAGTCAAATCACTCTGGATAGTAACTCGTAGTTGCAATCAAATGTGTGGGGAATACTATACACACGGGAGCATCATCTAAATACTATGTGCATATGGTTTTGAAAGACAACCCATGATTGATTCCTAGGAGGCCTGTTATGTGCTATAAATATGCACATTGTATCAAGTATTATTTCAACCAAGTAAAAGGAGAAGATGTCTCAGCAGATGCAGGGGGGCCATTTTAAATAAGAGAATGAACAGGAAGAAGGGTAGGCACGAATGGGAACTACCACACTGTCACTATGGTGAATTAATGAGAGACCTAGAGTAGGTGGTGCCCTGAACAATCTAACATAGAGGTAATTTACAAGCAGGTGAAACTGATGTGTGTATGTTTTTAATAACATTTCCCATCATAATCTCTAGAAGTAAATGAACACAAGTGCATATTTTCTATAAAAAGGAATACAATTTACATCTTACTCACGTTTTCTTATGGAATCTATTGATGGTGTTCAAAGCAGTGATATCCAAAGCACTTTCAGGGCTAAGAGTTGAAATTCAAGACCTCATTTGAAGCAATCACATTAATATCGCCAATTAAAACAACTATCACATCCAAAATCTACGTATAAATCTAGATGAGCTTAACAGACCAAATGAGAATTCACATCCTCAGCATTGATACCCAGAAACATAGTTTTTTATTTTAAAAAATTATTAAAATTTTCACATACAACTTGGAAAGCAATTTGGTTCAAATTCCGAAACCAAAATCTAAAAGCTAGGTAGAATATCTTTGAGACAATCATTCTTCTATGGCCATGAAGGTTAAACTATGCCTTCAAATCATGGGTAGAGAACCCAAGAAATGCTTGTAGGATAACAGAAACGCCTCAAACTCTCACCAGCTCAAATCAAGAGAATGTGGCAAAAGGCGGAGATACAAAACTGCTTAAACCAAAATTAGGATTACAACAAATCTCCCAACTCACATCATCTCAAACCAGGGAGAATGTTGCTACCAGCGGAGAGATTTAAAATTGCTTAAAATAAAAATTAAATTGTAGGCATAAACACCCTCAAAATGTGATAATGAGCACATATCTAATTCATATTCCAAGAATCCACTTGCACGGAAATACCCAAATAAAACTGGTTTGCAACTGTTTTCAAAAACCATATCAATGAACTTTGTATCACTATTTATGTGTTAAATAGAACTACATCATTTACATCAATCAACAACAAGCATTTCATGTATATTGGTTTAGTTATAAAATCAAAACAACCCAATTAACAAATGAAATCAACAACACCTAATTCGAACCCATAAAATGCATAAATTTGACTCAATAGAGGAGGGTTTCAAAATCCCAAAGGAACACGCACAGTGAAGGAGGTCACAGACAAAGAGCTGGTTGCAAGGGGTGGAATATCTATGAGGGAATGCTTGTGCAAAACCCTCCCAGCTCAACCCCAAAATTTACCTCCCTACTTGCAAACAAGTTTATCAAAAAGGGTTCCACATACTCAGATTCGAATGCATAATTTATCACAACATTCATAATCAATTCAACATTGGACATATCTCCAACACAGATATCGATAGTTGGCAGAGGACGAAAAACCCTATCTCAGCAACCAACACAAGCAACCATTTAGGGTCTACCAATACTAGCTCTATCTCCAGCATTGCTTTTTAGACAAATTTGAGGTCCATTATTGCAAGTCTGGTGAATTAGAATCCACTTATGGTTGCAATTTAGGGTCTGCGGGGATTTGGACAAATGGCCGGAGCACACGAAACCAACTTCAACCCCCCTTGTAGCAATTGGACGGTGAGAGTTGCAAGAGGAAATGGAATTGTAGCCGGTTGCATGCACTAGCTGGTGCGGTCGAACGAGAGCAACAGAGCATTTTCATTAAGCTCGACAGAGACAGTTAGCAAATGACCAAAAGTAATCACATCAAACTTGAAACCCTACCAAAGCATAACGACTAACAAAGGACCACACATAACCTGTAAAAATACTCATTTCCATATTGAATTTACCACAACATTCATAATAAATTCATGATTGGACATATCTCCAACACAGATATCAATAGTTGGTAGAGGATGAAAAACCCTATCTCAGCAATCAACACAAGCAACCATTTAGGGTCTACCAATACTAACTCTATCTCCAACATTGTTTTTTTGACAAATTTGAGTTCCATTACTGCAAGAATGGTAAATTAGAATCCACTTACAGTTGCCATCGAGGGTCTGCGGGGATTTGCAAAAATTGTGGGAGCACACGAAACCAACTTAAACCCCTCTTGTAGCAATTGCACGGTGAGAGTTCCAAGAGGAGATGGAATTGTAGCAGTATGCAAGCACTATCTGGTGTGGTCGAATGTCGAGAGAAACAGAGCGTTTCATAGTTAGCAAATGACCAAAATGAATCACATCAAACCCGTGGACATAACATATGTTTTTGTTTTTGTTTTTAACCATCGACAATGTTAAAAGGTTGTCAAATATATGACATTTGTTATGACATAACAATGTTACATGGTTATCAAATATATATTGACATTTGTTATAACATAACAATGTTACATAGGTTATCAAATATATGACATTTGTAACATAGGTTTTTTATTTTGTTTTATATAACAATTTTTTTTTTTATATAACAATTTTATCAATAACGATACTGATTAAAAATTAAAATTTAGCATACTAATTACCATACCCATAGGAATTTCAATAAATGGATAGAGAGCAATTATGATTCAGTCGATCACAACGATTGGGATGTTTAGACCATTGACATGTAGATATTGAAGACTAATATAGTATTAGATGAACTAAAAGTGTACAATTTGCTTCTGATGAAGTGGATCCAAGTGTCGACATATTGGCAAAAGACATCATCAGACGATGCAAGATCTAGTTCTCACGAAACAAAAGTGGTTGGTTGATTAAGAGGACTTACAAGTAGTGATGAATGATCAACATTAAGATTAAAACTAGCTTAAAAATACCAAGAAGGATAGAACCCCTTTCAAAATAAGTTTTTTATGTTTCCAATGAAAGACTCAAAATAAGTTTTTTATGTTTCCAATGAGTCTAGTAGAGTTCTAATATGAAATAACCCAAAAAATAACACATAAATCTTATAACACAATTTTGTATCTTGCTCAATCGACACATGTTCGATTCAAACCACTAACACTACAACCTCTAGGAACACCCACACTACTGCACATGTAGAACATAATTAGATTAGAAAACTACTTTCCAAATATAACCAAGTTAATCAACAAAATGAACATATGGTGAGTGCCTTTAATTTAACCTAAAACATTGCATACCTCTACTTTTCAACAATTAAATATCATTCATCTTCTTCTTCATCCAACTCAACATATGTATCAGAATTTAGTTTTGAATAGATATTGATGAAAGGATCATTCACATCGTCATCAGCATCAAAGTCATCTTTGCTAATATAGTCATCCTCATCATCAATGAGATCATCATCTGATACATTTGCAGGATCATCCTCTTCAACTTCTTCATCTAACACATCGACTGTAGACTGATCTGAATCATTATCATCCTCTTCTTCTTCGTGATTGTCTTCATCATCTAGTACATGATTATACTTTACTGGTCTTCCTCTTGGATCGTATCGAACAACGTATGACCAACATGCTTTACCTGGTACCTCGGAGTAGTAGACTTGCTCACATTGACTTGGAAGAACATAAGGCTCTGTACCCGGTTCAAATGCCCTTGTATTAAACATGGTAAATCCATTAGCATGCTCAATAACAGTTCTTTCAGGATCACGTTCATGCATCTGTAGCCTGTACCACTTCACCTCAAACAAAACTATTTTAAAGGAATTAAAATCACACTCAACAATGTCCTCCAGATGCCCATGGTACCTATTCTCGGTTTATTTTGGATGTCTATCACTTCTGAAGGAAACATTGGTGACCTTAAAGACTGCAGTTATCCCACAATCTGAGGTTTTCTTGTTATCACCCAACTTTTTGATACAAAATTTATGACCATTCCATAACATAGCCTTGTGATGTTTGAGCTGCAACATTGATAACACGTTAAAAATACATTGTGAATTAATAATCGTCATATAGGATTCAGTAAATATATTTGAAAACTTAAACAAACGAAATGTAATAATTGGAAAAATGGATCGAAGTAATTGGAAAAAATGTGGGTAAAAAAATTACTTGCCTTTTTATATTTTACACCATAGGATAAATCAACTTCCCTTTGTGACGTAAGGTCAGGAATCTGATGTCGAAGACGATGAGCTGTTTTAATCATGTTACTGACCCCTTCCCATGATAACCTACCGAAGAATTCTTCACAATCTTTTATCCAATGCTCCATCCAATCAAGGTTGTTTGCAATGTATAAATGCAAAGCATTCCACACTCGACCAACTATAGGATAAAAAAACAATTCAATTTCATATTTAATTAGATCATCATTAAAGGAACATAGTTTAATATTGTTGAAAATGCATAATTATTAAAAATAATTAAAAACAGTATGATAATAAAAAATTGGAAAGAATAAATGTGTAACATATTAATTCAACAACGTATAATAATAATTACCTTTCACAGTCCTAAATGTACCTCTCCCTAGGAGGACCTCCCCTTCAAATTTGTTGATGGAGTCGAGATGCCAAATGCGAGGGACATTCATATTTTCTGGTAATTTAGGTAGATATTCACTAATGTACACCATGCATTGATATACCATATATCCTTCAACCATAGAACCCTCAGGACACGCTCTTTGTCTAACAAAATCCTTCAGTGACTTCAACTGCCTCTCCACCATCCACATCGACCTTGTGTGTACTGGTCCACATAATTCAATCTCCTGAACTTGGTGTATGAGGTAGTGTTCTTGTGCATTGAAAAATGTTGGAGGTAGATACTGTTGGATTTCACACATTAGTCAGGGAATTTCTCTCTTCCAGTGCCTTATATCTTCTTTATGGATTTCTTTTGATGAAAGCCACCTACAAATGATGCAATAAAACAATATGTCAATAAGTTCCACTACAGACCACAGACCAAGTACATTTTCGGATTAAAACATTACTTACCTCATGTATTTTCCAAGAACATCAATAATATGTTTTATGTTGCTGTCAAAGTCATCTGAGAGAGATAAAGGTAGAACATACTGTATCAAAAAACCGTTAATTATTAATATTTATTTCTAAATAAGAGAATAGAATTAATAAAATAGTGCATATCGATAATGAAATATATTATAGACTAATGATTACCTTAATGAATGTATACCAATCATGTGTTTTAACCCCTGCAAAATCACCTTTTTTCGTCAAGATTTTCTTTATGGTTGACGAAAAACCCGTCGGAAACCTGATATTTTTTATGACCTCTCTCACAATATTGCTATGTTGCTCCATCAAGCACCAAGGAAGACTAATATTCTGTTGACGGACATCACCATTAGAATTAATGATCACACTTTGCAATGCGTGATTAGATTCTTGGATGTCACTACAAATCTTTCCAATTCTTTCTTTGTCAGTCCTTCCATCTAATATTTGCCATAACATTTCTGTTATGTTCTTGCCAATATGCATTGTGTCAAACAAATGAACTATTTGTAGGTACTCGTAGTATGACAACCTATTGAATTGGATTGGGTAAATTTTGATTCCTCGTGTGCCTTAATGACATTCATGAAACATCAGTACATAATCAAATTAAAACCAATTAATCAATAATGGTATATCATATCTTGTTGAACATAATTCAATACAAAAAAAATGGCATACCTTGACGATTTCTATTATATTCCACCTTCCATAGGTGAGGTGTCATTCTTCGTGGTTTTTTTCCATTGTCTTCTTTATCGTTAAATTTTTCTTGGTCTGTAGTTCGATAACTATGGTTCTTAGGTAGAAAGTGCCTATACTCATTGAACACTTCCTTTGCTAAACTCCTTGAACGGCGAGATTTTATCCTAGGACCGCAAAATGGACATGCATATTTACCCTTGGTTTGAAGACCTACAAGATATTATATGAATTGGTGTAGCAAATTAGCATTACAATTTAAAATAATGTATGATGTTATCAACAGGTATATAAAATATTAAGGAACAAAAGAAAGTAACAACAATATACCACAAAAATGTGTTAACCCAAGAGCATCATGAATTGTAAATGCAAGTATTCCATGGAATTGAAATCATCTTTCCCCGATTGGTCTAGAAATATCATACATAGTGATGCCAGCCCATAATTTCAGCAACTCATCGATAAGCGGCTCAAGATATACATTCATATATTTAACCTGGTACTTGCTTAATTAATGAAAGACATAATTATCATGCATGAAACAAATCAATGAAATATTTACTGACCAGACTTTCAATTAAAAAAATACCTATTAATTAAATACCTAGAACAATCATTTCCAACATTGTGTGCTCTCTCTTGATCGACATCCAAGGAGGAAGGTTATTGTTTATAACAAAAACAGGCCACACTGAGCAGGTAGAACGAAGCTCTCCAAATGGATTGACACCATCAGCTGCCAAAGAAAGTTTAACATTACGAGGATCTTCTTTAAAAATTGGCCACTTTTCTTCGATGTAACTAAATGCAGAACCATCTGCAGGCATTCGAAGAACATCGTCACGACTTCTATTATTTGCATGGAAATCCATAAACTGTGTTATACTTTTACACCTGAACAACCGTTGGAAACGTGGGATTATCGGAATATAACGAATAACTTTTTGAGGCACCTTTTTTTTCACTTTATCGGTTCGATCCCTACTTGTTTGACATTGTGGGAATTCATTTTCTAATGCATATTGTCCATAGTATATGATATGATCATTAAGACATGCATCAATAGCTTGATACTCCATACCAAATGCTTTCATAATGATATATATCCCTCGATATGTGCGTGGTAAAATATTTGAAGTTGGTAATAGAAATTCACCTAACAATCTACAAAATTCAAAAGAATAAATCAATGAAAACAATATTAATCATCAATATCGCATCCAAACTTTACACATTAGATTACAATAGCAACAATATAGGAAAAAAGTCAATCGTTTCTATATATAGATATTGTTAACATGCAGACAAAAACAAAAACAAAAACAAATTACATACCTTAGTATCTGTGTCATACACGTGTTTGATAATCCATTCAAAACCTTCAAGTTCACTAACAACAATATAGCAGATAAAAGATTTGTTTTTGAGCCTTCATGAAGAGGTTGACATGACTTCTCAAGTAGAGGATCAACATCATCACTATCATCCTGGTTGTCCTCATCCATTGGAGCAAATGTGTCTTGGATCAATTTATGTATCTCATCTTCCTAATTTGTGTCACTAATGTTATGATCTACATCCATTATATCATCAGAAATAACTACTTGATCATCTTCAATATTCTGATGTAGAAGTTCATCAGGCTATATTGAATGAGTATTTCTGCTAGTACTTGGCAAATAACTCTCTGGAATGCGACATTTTGGGGGCACTGTCTATAAATTTACAAACAACATAGAAAAATTAGTTTGTATTGAACATATAGTAAAAAAATAAGACATTTTACTAAAATTCACTCAAACATGATGAATATTACAGTGAATATATTAAAAATTGAACCCCAAAAATAGTCTTACCAGGGGACGATATTCATAACCCCCTTCGGCGTGCCCCTTCTCCCTACAATGTCTTTCAGTTGTTTCTATTAAAAGTCTTCTTTTTTGCAATCCCTTTCAATCAAAGCAAGTACAATAACATTTTCCATCTCCTCTTGCCTCTAATGCAGCTCTAAACTGAGCAAGCTTCCTTGCATTTTCATTCATAGTGAAAAATACTTGTAGTGGCCGTACAAGTAATTGTCTTACCTACACCATACAAAACAATAACTTGTCAATTACATTAGATATTATAAGTACATTTTTGAATATAGTATATTATAATCCAATATTTTCTATATTTATAAAGAAAAACATGAATACTAAAGTTAATATGAATGGAAAGATAGTAAGTTGGTTGTGAGAAAGTCAATTGAGAATGGTTGGTTAATAAAAAAAATGGTAAATGCAAATGTTAAGGAACCAAAAATATTGGGAAATTGATAACTACTTGTATAGTTTGAAGACCTCGTATAGTTTGACCACCAAACAGGGTAGCCTCTTAACCAATATTGTAGTTATAATCCCTAGCTTAGTAGGACACATCAATGTGGTACGCATTAGAACTAGGAGAAGAGATCATTATGTCACTTATAGTGTTTCATAACTTAGGATGATAAAGAGAATGGGCTCAAGTGGCCTAACTTGGAGGTGCAGTATTTGAACAAGAACCTTTATGCATGATAGATTTTTATCTTCTAGATGAAATAGGGATGGGCTATTTGTGAACTCTCATGAATATGTTTTCATAAGCTTCTTGAATATGTTGCATAGCTTAAGAAGCATCACAAATTTTTTATAACAAAAAAAAGCATCACAAACACAATATTAATCACGAGCAAGAAAATTACCACTTAATTTAATTAAAAAAAATGACTTTACTACTAGAATGAATGTTATTTACCATGAAAATCAACTTGTTACCCTAAAATATTTAACTAGAATCTAGATTTGACAAGGTGAAGCAATTCTTAAGCTAGAAGTATGTTGGACTTAAAATAGCATTTCCATGAATTTCCTTGCCACAACCATTTTATAATGAACTTTTGTCTATAGAAAGACAAAAAACCAAGTTAACATGACCAAAGACAAAAAAAACAAGTTCTTGAAAAAAATATAGTAAGTTAAATGAAAATGATAGCAAGTTCTTGAAAAAAATATTAGAAAGGCGAAAAAAAAAATAGCATGACCTAAGCCTCATTACTTATAAACAATATTAAAATCTAACCCTTATAAAAATATAGACAAAAAATTACACATTACTAACCTCGCAATTTCAATATCAGACCTATCCAGAATATCCAAGCTCATACAGTCACCCCGCAAGTCCAAAATCCATGCTCAATGTGCCGCAAGAAAAGAAAATGTGAAAATTATGGTGAGAGTGTGTAGTTTATATAGCTCGACTTTCGTCCCTATTTCCACGAAAAGTGAAACCTAAAAAAATCGTGGATATATCAACAAATTTTCGTGGAACTTTCAAAAACGTGGATATTGCCACGTTTTTTCCACCCTGAATTTTTTTTTTTTTTTAATCATTTTTTTGACCCACGAATGTTGAAAACGTGGAAAAATTTCGTGGAACAATCTGCCCATATGTAGTAGTGGAACCTGCGAAAAAACAATTTGATAGAAATTTCACCCAGCGAGCCCAAGAAAGTGCTCTGATACCAGATGTGATGAACCTACAACAATTAATTAATCAAAATACAAGATATAGTAGCAATAAAAGAACTCAGAATCACTTTTATATTGATCGCAGGCCACTTCGAGGGGGCAAGCTCAATACAAATAACTTCACCATACCTTCATTGGCTTCAACACACACTTATATACTAAGTCTATGCCCAATACTATGGGTCAAAACCATGAGACATATAATACTACGGGACGACTTACAAAGCATATGGGTCCAATACTATGGGCTAATATTAACTATGGATCAACAAATACTACGGGACGACTTACAAAGCATATGAGTCCAACAACAATATCTAACAATGTAAAGAGAAGGGTTGACACGGGTTCCTAACAATAAGAGCTAGGGAGATTCCCAATTGAGAATCAACCCCATACCTGAAGCCTTGATGCTGCCATTTTCATTTTTATTTTATTTGTTCTTTCCGCATACAGTAGTAATCTAGCTCTTGCATGCTTTGAATGTTATAAGATAGGATTGTAGTTTCTTATTGATGTGTGTGAAGCGATATTAGCAGTATACCGACTCACATAACTCTATTATATGTGTATTTTCCATAGTAGCATAATTTGAGTATGAATATGGATACGAATACGATTCAATACGGAAAAAATACGTAACAAAAAAATCCAATACGGATAAAATACGGAAGTAGACTTCATATATATAATAGTTTTAATCAAATATATAAATCAATATAGCATAATGTACATTAAAAACCATTGGTTTATTTTTAGACATATTATTTACAAACAACCAAAGTTACTATTTAAAAACAAAAATATAAAATGTGAACATGAGAGATAACAACTAGTTATTAATAGTTACTTTTTATAAGAAAGTAATAAATTGAATGTTATTTATATTTTATAGTTATTAAATAATTAAAATTTGGTTTTTAAAATTAATTTTTCCATTAGTAAGAATCTATATTTGTATCATATCTATACTGAATATTCAACGAATTCGAATTGCTCTGAATTTTCATACAGGAAATGCCAATACGGCCGAATTATGCTACTATAGTATTTTCCAATTAGTTGTTATAGAAAGTGCATTTTGTAATAATGGTAGAAAATACGATGTGCTTATATACTCTTTTTCTTCATATGTTCTTTGCGATGGGAGAAACAAGTGTACTATGTTTTATAAACATGTATATATGTATGAATCACATTGTTGTTATAACCTTAGAACTATCCTAAGATCATAATCAACATGGGTAGGTCCATTCAAACGACGATATGGTTTAAAAGTATCCATGGAATATGGGGTTTGTAGATTGTTTTCGAAACTCTATTTCAGTGTAAATCTACATTTTTATTCCTTTCTTGAAATTCATAGGACTATATTGTTTGTGTACTTGATTTAGGAAGACATGCATTAAACTAAAATAAATAAATTAGAGATATTTGATTTTGGAGCAAAGCTAGATTATAAAATATCTAGAGTTTAACTCCCCATGAACCTATTAATCTAGGGATTGTGATTCTAGACTAGGGATACAACTAAGAGAGAATTGAGGAACTTATGTGCACTAGTATGTGAGAACTTGACACATGGTTGCATGAGAATGAATTATAAAATTAATAAATTAAATTAATTTTGCAGGAAACAACACATGTTGTATGATACTTTTCTATTTAAGAAAGGGAGAATGAAGAGAAAAAGGATCTCTTGATCCCTAATGCTCGATGGATTCCGTAATGTAAGTTTGAGATTAAGTGTGGTCCATGTGAGTTTGGTTGAGAACTACTATGGGGTTTCGGAGATCTCTTTTGAGGGTTTAGGCTTGTATGTTCCTTGCAACCCCTATTTGATCGGGGGATTGGGAGGAAGAAGACTACTTCCAATATGTTAGGGAGGTCAACCAAGCTGTCTTTCGGTAAATTGTTGAAAGCTTGGATCAAATTAAGCGGAAACCCCTCCTATGACTTCTTCAACGGTTGGATCAGTCGTCATGGACATGTTTTTCTTGTCCTTAATAATTTCTTTTGTATTAAAATTTATAAAAATTTATTGGGTTTAATATTGAGCGGGTGATCTACATTTGTCATTATACAATTCTGTATTGCTAATTGGTAAAAGATTTAACTTTAATTAGAATTTAGTTAGATCATCGGAAGAAGTCCTACAAAATTTCCAACTCGTAACTATATCCTAATAGGATGTTTTGAATACCAAACATGCTTCTCAAAATTGTAGTAATCGTCGTAAGAAGAAATATTTTCCTTAGACCCAAGTTGCTATTCGATTGCTCTTACTCATAAACACAATGCCAATGAACTTTTCCATACACCACTCATATAAATTCCATACCATTTCTTTAATCTATTTGAAAACGTTGACGACCTTATAGTATAAAATTTCATGTGATAATTGTTGTCATTTTTAACAGATGCATGGTTAAAAAAGAGAGCTCTTTAACATCTTAAAAATATCATCATAATTAATTAAAATATTTTCCTATCACAATTTTTTATAAATAGAATATATTTAAAATAAATATTAAAAAACTAAACAATATAACATAGTAATTTTATTTTATTTCCTCTCACTTTTGATTTTACTACATTGTACCTAAGTTATTACATCTTAGAAGTAGTAAGACAAAGTTAGCCTGCTGCCACTTAATACCATGTTGCTAAGCGGTACTCTAGGGATATATGAATAATAAAAAAAATAAAAAGTGAAACTACGGTTCAATGGTGTGGCTAGAATTTCCTCACGAACAACTAGGCGTGGTGAAGTGATAGATCCTTGAACGAGAGGGGGAAATAAGGGATCATTTGGCAGGTTGTTGAGACAGAAGGGACCATTTGGCACACACTTTCGTTCAGCAGTCCCCTAAGTCTCCACCCTCGTTTCCTTTATGTCAAGTCATATCTCGCTTTTGCCAAAATGTTTGAATATTTAAAGTTCATTAAATCGAGAGTTAGGTTGTATCCTAGGTTCATTGTATTGCATTTTTTTTGGGGAGTGAGATGTATATTAGTCCTCAATCTTTGAATAAAATATTTATTTTTACTTTAAATCTATTTTTTTAAATCTATTTTTCTTACATTGAGTATTTATTTTTGCTTTAAATCTATTTTTCTTACATGGAGTTCTAAAGGGTATTTGACTTGATGAAAGTCACCTAGCAATATTATTATTAATTTTTTAAATCAAAATTTATAACCAAAATACAAGAGTGTAAATTTATAATTATAATATATCTTTTTAATAAATAAAATATTTTTATATAAAATTTACTTAAAATATTTCACAAAGTTTATATTTAAAATAACTTTTTCCATATTCTATTAAAAAATATTCTAGTTTTTTATATAAATATTATTTATTAAAAATATTATTTCATATATCCAAAAATAAATATTATCAAAAATTATGATTGAATCTCATCCACCTCTATCATTAGGACCACTCATAAATAACACATTATATTTTCTTATAACAAATAAAGACCATCCATACATGATACACTCACTTAGTTCCCTATAAAGATTAATATTATATTATTAATAGGATTATAACAAATAATGACCGTCCATACATGATACACTCACTTGGTTCCCTATAAATATTAACATTATATTATCAATAGGATTGGATTATAAATATATATGAGTTAAATATTATATTAATTTTTATAAAAATGAATTTCAATCATATTTTAAATTTTTTATTTCACTATACAAATAATATGGATTTTTAAAAGTAAGTTACATATTTACTGAGGACTTACTACGATTTTATGTCACTAATGAAAATAAAAGTGCGATTAACAAGATATAATTGATTCGAACCCTGTAATATTGGTGTTTAAGGAATTGCTGGAGGCGCTAGGGCGCATGCGAGATAGAGGAGTTAGGGTTTCGTTTGCAGGTTGCAGCCATGGTCGCCCCTGGGGATGGGGATCCCCCTCCCCCCCCATCAGCTGAGATGAACGCGTTTAGGAGATTGATCGCCAGCGGTAGTAAGAGGAATGCTCAGCCCTCGGTCCCGAAATTCATCAAAAAGCTTGAAGAAATACCTGAAATCGCCTTGCCGGAGACGACATCGATCAAGATTGCCCTTGCGTTATCTGAAAGAGGGCTAGTCGGCCAATTTATGGGGCTATGGCCCTCAGCAAAAACCACTGACGACTGGATCCAAAGAAACTGGAAGCCCCAGCTAAAGCAAGGAGTCACCTGCTATCCCCTGAGCAGTGGCTATCTCCTGTTCGAATTCATAAATAAGGAGGATAAGGACCTCATCTTTAGAAACGGCCCATATTTTATGGGATCACAGGGGCTGTACTTGAACCATTGGACGCCAGATTTCGACCCCACGGTGGCCTTGCCCAAGGAAGTTCCTGTTTGGGTCAGACTCCCCAACTTACCGGTCCATTGTTGGAATTATGAAGCTCTGCAAATGATCGGAAATGGAATTGGGAAATTTATTGACAAAGCAGACAACAAATCCATTTATAACTGTGCCAGGATTTGTGTGGAAGTGGACCTGGAGGCAGGGCTACCGGAGGCAGTGAAGCTATCGGTGGGCTCCTGGACTCACTATCAGAAAGTTGACTATGAACACCTCCCATTTAAATGCAGAACCTGCCAAGAACACGGGCATTTCCAGAGGAATTGTCCAAAGAATCAAACCCCAGAGAAGGAAGAAGCTGAAGGATAGCAAAGGGTGAAGAAAAGCAAAGCAAAAAACAAAGATCCAAGGCCTGTACAGTTGAAGGATCATCTCCCCGCGAATATCAGCCTTCCGAAGGAGCCTGCAACTGAAGCCGCAGTAACATCAAAGGAACCTGAGAAAGAATTCATAGAGATAGTTTCCCAATCCACGCCCCCTTCAGAAAACCTGGCTAAGGATAAGAGCGCCCTTTCAGAAAAAGAATCTTTGAAATCAGATGAGGAGCATACCATCATAGGCCCTGAACCAGGAGCGGATTCAGATGGGGGGGCCACAGAGACCAGCAGCTCAGTCGGAACCCCTGAAAAGAATCCAAGAGGAAGGAAACCAGAATGGAAAAAAACAGAGGAGAAATCGTACAGGGATGTCACAGCAGGAGTCCAGCAAACCATTCCGGACATGATGGAAACCAGATCTTCAAAACAAGGCAAGGCTTCGAAAGGAGCCACCCCCCCCCCCCTCCTGATCTTAATGAAGTTCATCTCCTGGAATTGCATAGGTATTGGAAGCAAATCTAAAGAAGAAGCAATTAAAGACCTAGTAAGAATGAACTCCCCGGATATACTTCTCATCCAGGAGATGAAGATGGAGTAGCCTGAGACCATCCAGGCCAGCAAAAAGTTTTGGAAAAAGGGAGGAAGTATAGCAGTCATCGCTAGGGGAGCCTCAGGAGGTCTAGCCACCTTCTGGAACTCCACTAATCTCGACTTGCTAGAGGATCATAGCACTACCCACTGGCTATTCACGAAGCTGCAGCATCAAAACACAGGGCAACAGATAAGCCTTTTTAATATCTACACCCCAGTTCTACTTTCGGAAAAAAGAGAGTGTTGGGATTCGTTGAACTCCTTCCTGTCCACTAACCGGCACGACAATATCATCCTAGCTGGTGATATGAATGTAACTCTCGCCCTTTCTGAAAAAAAAGGAGGCTCCCTGGTAAGAGACCCGGCTTGGGAGTGGGTTGAAGACATCATTATGGACTGGGATCTTGAGGATATCAAACCCAGCAAAAGTAAGTTCACCTGGACTAATAAAAGAGTGGGACCTGGACACATTGCGGCCCGGCTAGATCGCTTCCTTGTCCATTCCTCCTTCCTTACTCTCGGACTTTTTGCAACTTCTGAAATACTCCAGGCCTGCACCTCTGATCACAACCCAATATCCCTTTCCTTGTCTCTGGGAGAAAAGCTGGGCCCTATCCCATTTCGATTCATCCCTCTCTGGGTCTCCATGGATGGCTTCTATGATCTGGTCTCGGAAACCTGGCAAAAATCAGTTTGTGTGTCACCGTTCTTCATTTGGGAAGAAAAGTTGAGAAGGCTCAAATCATCCCTTAAAAGCTGGGCAAATCTCATGACCTCCCCCATCGTTGAAAGGAAAGAAGCTCAAAGGAATCTTGGCAACCACCAGCTGCTAATGGAGAATGCCACAGTCATCCCAGAATTGCTTGCTGTTGAGCTCGACCTGCAAAAAGCCCTCCATAAGGCGTTGAGAAGAGAAGAGCATTATTGGCAAGTAAAGGCGCACTGTCAATGGCTCAAAGAGGGCGATAAAAATACGACATACTTCCACAAGAAAGCAGAAGCTCGGAAGAATTACAACAGTATTAGAGAAATTCACTATCAAGACCAAAATTTCAGCAAAATCGATGAGATCAAGCATGCTTCCCACTCCTTCTATAGAGATCTGTTCACAGAAGATTTGGACTCAGTTCCTAGGTTGGATCGCTATCCACTGAACGTTCTCCCCACTCTAATCAATGAGGAAGATAATAGAAAAATGACTTGCCCCATAACAACTGAGGAGATAAGACAAGCCCTGCATGGAATGAACCCCGACAAAGCTCCAGGGCCTGACGGATTCACGGTCAGATTCTTCATTGTATGCTGGGACATTATTCAAAAGGATTTGGTCAAGATGGTGAGGAAATCTCAGAACTGCAGCAAAATAGGAGGAAGCACTAATTCCTCATTCCTTACGTTAATTCCCAAAGAGAAAGGTGCCCAAAGCTTCACCAGATTCCGCCCTATCTCGCTCTGCAACACGGGGTACAAAATCATCACTAAAGTCATTACAAATAGAATAAATAATATCCTTCCTAGGATCATTCCGGAGAACCAGGGGGGCTTCATTAAAAACAGACATATTCAAGACAACATCATTCTGGTCCAAGAAGCTATTCACTCAAGCTGCCAACGAAAGGAGAAAGGTATGATAGTGAAACTGGACCTTGCTAATGCTTTTGATAAAGTTCGGTTAAATTTTCTCTTTGCTGTTATGAACAAGATATAATTGATTCAATGTTAATTTGAATTCATGTATTAGACATATTCTACAAATTCATTAGAAGTTTCTAGAGTCCTAGGTAACTATGTTTCAAAAAATCTTGTTATTTATAATATTTTGAAATTTTTAATTTTTTTAGTCATAAAGTATAAATAGTTTTTTAAATATAATTTTTTAATTATTTTTCTGAAAATGGTTTTTTTTAAATGGTTAAATATTTTTAAAAAAATTCTAAGATTTATCATGCTATTTTTTTATACATGCATTTTTCAAAAAAAATTATTTTTAAAATAATTATGTATTATTAATTAATTTATGATACTGTACATTTTAAATACAATATAAAATAGTGATTTTTCACATTTTTTAATTTATTTCATACTTCGATGCATAGTTTGATAGTTGTATTTAAAAAATATTATTTTTTTAATATTTAACAAATAAATGTATATTTAAAAGCTAGTTATAATGAAAGATATTGATTTTGAAATTGTTTTCTTTAAGCTTTTATGTGAAATAAAATTTTAAGACCAAAATTGAAAATAAATAAAAGACACAAACATTTTTAATCTTTTTTAACATATTTTCAAAATTTCACATATAAAAATAATAATATTATTTTCCATAAAGTAGTGATTCATAAAATGAAACATAGAAAGTAAACCATATATTTAACCATATATTATGGTAAATAGCATAACAATAAGAGTCAAAACATTACAAATATCTATTGTCAAAAATTTGTTATTGTAACATGTTTCTCAAGGACATCTTAAAACTAATGAATACTAGTGTATATGACAGATTCATCGCCTAGAGCTTGAATTTCTTTTAAAATATTATTGTGCTCTTCCATTGGGTCTTCTATTTCAACAATTTGTTCAAAGTGATTATTCCTTCCAAACAACCCTTATAATGGTGGTTGAAGCTCTTTTGACATTTTTGCCACATGTGACTCACTAAATTCTCATTTCTTCAAACCAACTTGTTGCATTGCATTTGGAAGTGATTTAATAGCATTAATTCTATGCTTAATATAATTGTACTGTAGTGGATCTTTTTCAATGGATATATACAATTTATTCCTTTTTGTAAGGAGAATAATAGTGTTGTACTTAATCACCAAATAAAAAATAATAATTAAGTAAAATAACTCAAAGAAACAAATTAAAATTATAAATATCCAATAAAACTTTTAAATGAATCTAGTACTCCATCTATATTATTATGTGATTCTTCTTTGATATATTTTATGACAAAAATAAATTTTAAATTTATAAGCAATAAAATAGAAATAATTAAGTTACAAATAAATAAAATAGATATCATAAATCAACATACATTTTTTTAATACAACAAAAAATATTTTAAGTTTTATATAGAGCTTCATCTTGATAGTTGCATTTAACATCATCCCAACTCTTTTCATTCAACATTCTAATCATTTTCTTGTATATTCTCATGTAAATATTGTCATTGGAAGAATAAAATAAATAATGCCATAATCATATCTAATCTAACCAAATAATTCGAATATTAACATGTTAAACTCAGAAAATAAATTTAATAAATTTATCATCAATAAAAATAACTCAACAAAATTACTTTCAAACTTGCTAGACATTTCTTCCATTGATAATTCACCTCACCTTGCATGTAATAATATAGCTATGATAAGTGTTTCATCCTTCACTCCTTGCATTGATCTCCAAGGTATTATAGTCATATCGTCTACCAAATTATTTACGTCTGGACTTGCCTTACCAATGCTTCCTGCTTTCATTTTAGACTTTTCAACTTTTTAATTTGCTATATTATTATTCTCTTAAGCTAAATATTTCATCAATCAAATCCCTTATTTTCCCATTTTAAATCCTAACTAGAAAAAAAATGTATATAGCTCTGAATGCATCAATTTATCTAGTACCTTGTTGTTTCAAATTTTTTTCATTAATCACGAAACCTATTTCCATATAGCATTGCTTCCAAAAATTTGCATCAACTTTCATTCGTCCCCGCAACATAATTGTTCAACTTCATTATGGATTTAAGTCTTTCTCTTTGTATGAATGTCATGGACATCTTATATTCATTATCTATGTTATGATTCCACGCCGATAGATTTGCTTTGTCAAACCAACATAAATAATGCATTTGACTATTTCAAAAATAGGTTTATTGGGATATTCCTGCATTAGTTCTATTTTAGCCTCTAGAGAGTGATTTTCCGCAATCACATCATATTTATAATCAAAACATTTTGATCGATCACATGCATGCTTAGTAGGAACCTCTTTTGGATCAACAAGAGTAAGGCAGTCAACCACATCTGCATACCACATGTGCATATGGATTGTACCTCATCAATGTTTTCAAGTTGTGAATATGCAAATGGTGTGCCTTTCTAATTTGATACTTCTCTTAGCCTTTTGTGGGTGTATAAAGTTGCTTCACATTTAATTGAAATTATCTTGTTGGGGCAATTGTAGTTGGCTCACTGTATTGATGAACTTAAAACCACTCCAACTACAATTTGATATTGTAATGCCTTCATTGGCATTATAAATTTTAATGTAATTTAAACACAGATTTTGTGACTAAACAACAAATAATCAAAGTGTAACCCTAACAACATATAAGCAAAATTTAAGCATTTGGCAATAGTATCAAATAACTTAGAATTTTTAAAACTCCATTGGTGATTCACACAACATAAACTAACATCCTAAATCATGTAGCAAAAGCATCATGTGATAATTTTACAACAACATATAAATGATTTAAAAATCACAAGAAAAATACCTCGTTATAAGAATGGTGACGGAGTCCAAACTGAGCAAGCTTCCCTCCTCCATTCGAGTTGCTTCTATCTTCATTGCCCAAAATCGGGACCACGGTTTTACCTGCCAGCCAACTAGGGGCCTAGTCGGCTCCCTAGCCCCAGGAAGCCATTGAACGGTCCCATCCAAATGGCCTCCTGGCCCTCCGTGCCCAAGACCCCCAGAGAACAGAACAGTGATGCACCAGTAGGCTATGTATCAAATCTTCCAAGAGTTCTCAAACTCTTCCAACTCTTCAAAAATTCTCATACCCCAAAACACCCAAAATTCTCCATCCTAGAATACTCTCACCATAATAATCTTCAAGAGAAAAGAACCTCCCTCCTTCCACTCTCAAGTCTCATATTTATATCCAAAAATCCTCATCCATCAATAAATTCCCATAAATAATAGTCATCCATTAATAAATTCATTTTCTCCAAATAAATAGAAATTTGATTTAAACAATTAAAATATCAATAAACATGGATGCAAAGTCTCACTTTTCATGCTTCCATATTAATGCAACTATGACAACCAATTTCTAAAAATTTGTGCAAATCCAATCTATCCATTTATTTATATTATCCTTTCATTCATAAGTCAAATAAGATATTTTCATATACTATATTATATTATGACATATTTTATGTTATATGTATATAACTATATATGTTATTTAATAATCCAATCAATTTATATAAATCTAAATCATTTTAAACAAGTCAACAAACTCATACTTTCAACACACAAGTAATGCTTTTATCAATTTGTCAACCAAGTTACTAATAGATAATATAATCGTATTAATTTATTCATCGATCGACCAATCATAGTAATGTAATCACGAATTGATGTATGCATGGCCAGTGCACACGTCTTAAGCGTGCGTACTAATAATCACATTTAATGCTCCTAATAAATCATTATTACATCCTCACAAACAACATATGGAAGAACAATTAAACACTGCATCATTCATCATTCATAATCATTCATATAGAAATAATACGACAAAATTAGATAAACATAATGGTGAAATCAAACATATAATCATGATGGTTAATAACAATCAAGAACACCATCCAATCCATCATTGGTACCATCCATCACACCAGTAATCCATCCCCCTAATCACCACTACTTCCATCTCCTGACCTCACCATCCCGTCCTCTGCTGCAATATACTGTGGCGTCGACTACATGAACTAACCACATATAGAAACCGTAAGCGGAAGTGTCGATCGACCACATCGACCAAGCTTCCCCAGCAGGCAACCGCTAGTCGTCATCACATGTCTAGGGGAGTGCACTACACAAACCTCCCACGACTCCAGGTTTCAGGGGATAAACGGTGGGAATTTCCTCCACCCCCCCTAATAGTACTAGGGTCAACACCCTACATCAACCATACTGTGCCATCACTGTTCTAAGGGGTCCCGTCATTGAAAAACCACTTTAGGCAAGTCACAATTCCTGTCAAAACTCACACTCACCCACAAGTCATAGAAATATTGGAATTCACAATTAAATAGCATGAAATTTGAAATAACGTCATTATACTCATGATGTTCAATACATCTCATGGGCCTTGGCAATATAGGAATCCACCTATCTCATAGCCAATCAACATGTGGAATAGTTCATCATTAACATGAAACATATATATAGCCATAACCAACTCTTTCAAGTGCCAATCCATATCACTAATACGACATTTACAAATACTCATGTAAGTTATTTTTGCAAACAACTAAATTAGCATTCTACATATGGATATTTTATACTAAATTTTGCATGTTCAAATGAAATAACATATTCATCGTCATTAACAAATTAAAACAATATTTCGAATTATCATACATGCCTCAAGGGAGTCCACATGTCCACATAACAATCATCTTGATCAATCTATCTTAGTAAACAGATAATAAGAAAAACATTGCGAAGCTAATTCACATTTAGAGTTTATAATTAAAGACTATCAAAATATGGGGCGTTACAGATATTATCTTGTTGGCATATATAATGACCATAATCTATTCCTGTAACTTTTTCTATCACTCTTCCAAGAACCATGTATCGAAAATTGCTATAGTGCATCGCTGAACCTAGATTAAAATCCAGCGGTACACTTTCCATGTGGCGAATGCCCTCATGAACCGTTGGAGGAGAAGGGCGATCGAGTGATTGCGATGCATAGAGAGCTGCAGGGATTGTGAGTAACTCGATTTGGGATGATGTAGAGTTCCAGCCTCCCGTGTGTTGCAATAAGTTATGTGTGGTTATATTGAATAACCTTATGTTCATAATGGCATTGCTTGGAGGCTCCAGGTTCTCTAGTAAACAAAATGGTTGATCTTCTAGGATGAGCCTCCCTTCCTAATGGCAAGAGTTCTCAAAAGAAAGATAAGTCACAAGATGTAAGGGAAAAATAAATTGATAGGAATAGAGAAGTGAAATAAGTTTTTTTATGACCTGACCTGAACAAGCTTGAGAATGGCAGTTCCTGTGATGACTTTGGAGAAGATATTATATCTCATAATATTCTTTGTAGTTACTTCTTCACCACTTTCACGATCAGCAATTCCAAAAGCTCTGAAATATTTCAGCTGGCCTCCTTTATCCACAACAAGCTAAGCTCCGGGAGCATTAGCGTGTTGCATTAAATGTTTTGATCTCCGATGAGTGATGGCTACTATTAAATTCTGAAATGGATCTAAAGGAGGTGAGTCATAATTCCCAATCTTGTTGGACAATATCTCTTGGATAAACTCAGGGTTGCAAACATTTAGCTTAGGCTTAGTACCAAACCAATAAACAAATTCCTCACCTATATGTCACATACAATGTCTCACTAATTAAGGAATAAGGGAAGGAACATGGTTAGTGAATGAATTGAAATTATGAGAAGCGTAAGAGATTGCGATAGGTTTTAGTCCACACATAATCATGAGGAAGAACTCGAGTGACTATGTCATGTGACAGAGGCATTGGTATGGAATTTTCCTGAGCCATCATCTGTCTCATCTCAGGAGCATTTCCAAAGAGAAACCTGTATGAAGGTCCTCTTATTCCTTGGGATTCAAAGAACCTCTTTAGCTGGACGAGTTTCCACCATATGACCGCTGCAATTCTCAAGAAAATATAACTTGCTAAACAAACACATAAAGCTAAAGCCACTCCATACTGAGATACAATGAAGCTGAGATGATATTACTACATTAGCATTTGTAGTTGACTCACTGTGATGATGAACTTAACATTATTTTTTGTTATGGGTTGAGTTCGTATGTCTTTGTAATCTGATATTGTTACAAACTTTGCTCTTTTCCTACCAGTATCCTTCCCTACCTCTGCCTATGTGTTTGTTCCTTCTAACTTTCCTCTTTTCCTACGGGCGATTTTCTAGTCCCATCCTTTGCCCATCCTTTCCTCGGAGTTTCTCCGTTGGGCCTTTGGCCTCTTTTCCTCGGAGTTTCTCCGTTGGGCCTTTGGCCATTTATTTCAGTACTTATGTCCCCCACATTTTACCTCCTCCCCATGCAGAGCCTTTTCAAACAATTCCTTCACTCACCACTACAACGCATCTACACATCTATAGTGATCTTTCACCAGACTCCGTATCTCATGATAGCCCTCCTCTCCCTACTATCCCTCACATCTCGCATCCATGCCTACGCTTAACTCTCCACCATCTTCCAGCGTTCAACCCTCCACACCTGCGTTCCCACAACCTCTCCATGGTTTCACTCTTCCCCACTGTCCAACGTCCCACACTCCCTCACTCTTTTCCAATCTCTTCTTCCCTACAAACCCTCTCACTAGTATTCTTGTTGTGCCCTCCACCTCTCCATCAAACGCCCATCCCTTCCTCTGTGCGCTCTTATCTCACCCCCACACTGTTAGAAATAGTAATTACTTCACTTAACTTAGCTTTTACATTCAGTTCCTATTTAGACTTTCAGTTAATAAATGCAACAACATGCTTTGCATGCATACAAAATCTAGGTTAGAGCTTTTAGGGTTTTCCATAAGTGTTTAAATACACATTAGATTATTGTTTGTATTACATCAATTGATCTCCATTTATGAATAAAGATTGAAGAGTCGTAGCTCATTCCACATTATCTTTGTTTTATTTCTGCCTCCCACCTTCGGTTTGGTATCAGAGCTTAGTAGAAGAACAAATCGGTAGAATATTTTTCCGGAGAAGCCAAAGCCATAGCTTTGAAGAATTTGTAAGTTTTTTTGAAGAATTTTCACAATTTTTTTTTTGTAGAATTTATAAAAACAATTTTTTTTGGAACTACCGCGGCCTCTCTATAGGCTAAAGTGCGATAGATTCAAGAGATACGAGGTAAAAAAATTTGGGACTACCACAACCTCCTATAGGCCAAAGCGCAGTAGTTAGTGTAGACCCGCGGCAATTAGGGCAAGAAGATTTGTTTTTTTGAAAAAGATATTTTTCTTCAATTTTTTTATGAGAGTGAAAGTTTTTCACGAAGTTGTTTTTTCCTTTTACGAGATTCTTTGAGTAAGAATTTTTCTTTTTACAAAAGAAGAAGATATTTTTTTTCAAATCTTGTTTAAGAGGAAACGTTATTTGAAAAAAGAGGAAGGAGATTATTTTGAAAAAGCCAGTAAAGGACACCGCAGCGTCTATGGCTTCTAGCAGCAATCAATCTCAGATTTCTCCTCTTACATGGAAAAAGAACTATGATGTTTGGGCCACGAGGATGGCGGTTTATCTCAGGTCAGAATATGCATGGGAATATGTCGTGTATGGCTATTTTGAACCTGTAGATGATACAACTTTTCAAGCACTTTCAAACGTAGAAAAGGATGTCCTCCAAGCGCATAGGAAGAAGGATGCAAAGGCACTGCATCTCATAATGAACGCTTTGGATAACAGCGTATTTCCAAAGATATCAGCATCATTTCATGCCAAAGCAGCATGGGATACCTTGGCGACCAGTTATCAGGGTGCTGGTAAGGTACAGACAGCTACACTCCAAAATCTGAGAAGAGATTTTGAAGCCCTGAAGATGAAAGAATCAGACTCAGTAGATTTGTTTATGACCAAAGTCATGGGTATTGTTAATCAGCTTAATATCTATGGTGAAAAGATGGAAGATCAAAGGGTGATTAAAAGGGTTCTGAGATCCCTACCCCACAAATTTGAGTCAAAAGTTTCAGCGATTGAGGAAGCAAAGGATCTAAGTACTCTCTCTATAGATGAGTTGACCGGATCTTTACTTTCATTCGAATCCAGACTCAACAGGAATGAAGAATCCTCTCTCGAGAATTCTTTCAAAGCACATGTCTCATTCTTAAGAGGCAGAGGAAGAGGCAGAGGCAGAGGAGGATCAAGAGGATGAGGCAGAAGTGGCCGAAGTAATGGCAATGGAGATCAAGATCACCATCATAACCATGAATGCGGAAACTGCGACAAAAAAGGTCAGATAGATCTAATATTCAGTGTTATTATTGCAATAAATTTGGGCATTATGCTCATGAATGTAAAAAGAAAAAGTCTGATCAAGCAAATCATAATGCTAATGTGACTAATACCTCTGAGGATAAAGATGATATGTTATTCCTTACATGTCATGCTACACACAAAATCCCAAAGGAACTTTGGCTTTCAGATAGTGGTTGCAGTAACCATATGACAGGTGACAGAGGTCTAATTGTAGACCTAGATGAATCAATGAGGACAGAGGTCAAAGTTGGCACGAATGAGGTAGTTCCAGTTCTTGGAAAAGGAGTGGTCAACATTCTGACCAAACAAGTCCAACAAAAGACAATTCAGATGTCTATTATGCTATAGGATTGAAGCATAATCTGCTTAGCATTGGGCAACTCACTGAAACGAAGTACAGACTTGTCTTTGATGGATCATACCGTGAAATTTATGACAAACCCCCAAATCGACAGTTGATCATCAAAATACAAGTGACTAGGAACATGATGTATCCACTAGTCATGAATTGCAACAGCAAGGTAACCTCTTTTGCTAAAAAATCCACTTGCATGGATGATTATTGGTTATGGAATTTTAGATATGGACATCTTCACTTTGGTGGTCTCAAGTTTTTGCAGCAAAAAGAGATGGTAAAAGGATTACCCACTATGAAGGAGCCAGAAAGCAGTCGTGAGTGTTGCATCATTGCAAAGCAGGACAGGGATAGCTTTCCTAAAGGTATGTCTCGAAGGGCACATGCACTTTAAAACTTATTCATACTGATCTGGTTGGACCAATGCAAACTCAATCGATTGGTGGAAGCTATTATTTTCTTACATTTATTGATGATTTCAGTAGAAAAACTTGGGTGTATTTCCTTCGTCGAAAGTCTGAAACTTTTGGCAAGTTCAAGGAATTTAGGGCTCTGGTTGAAAAATAGAGTGGTTATCAACTGAAAGTATTGAGATCTGATGGAGGGGGAGAGTATGAATTAAAGGAATTTCATGATTACTGCAAGCATCATGGAATCAAGAGGCAATTCAATACAATATATACTCCTCAGCAGAATGGTATTGCAGAACGCAAGAATAGAACCATCATGAATATGGCAAGGAGCATGTTGAAAGGAAGAAATTTGTCCCATGAATTTTGGGGAGACACAGTGGCTTGTGTTGTTCATGTGATGAATAGATCTCCCACCAAAATTGTGAAGAATAGAGTACCAGAGAAAGCATTTTCAGGTATGACTTGTAATGTTTCTCATTTTAGAGTATTTGGTTGTGTTGCTTATGGTCATGTTCCTAAACAACTAAGAAAAAAGCTAGACGACAGGAGTGAGAAATGTATATTTCTTGGATACGGTGAACAAACTAAAGCCTACAAGCTATATAACCCTATTACCAAAAAGGTTATTCTCAGTAGAGTTGTTTTTTTCAAGAAGGAAGAGTCATGGAATGGAACCATAGACAAGGGTATGGGAGCTGCAATACCCCAACCAGAAGATGGAGAAGATGAGGAGCTGATTGGACAACAAGATACAGTAGCATCTTCAACAGTAGCAAATACTCTTGAAAGAACACCTAGAAACTCAGTTCGAGGTGAAGCATCAAGTCCGCAATCAGGTAATGAATATGATCACAGTAATAAAAAGACTAGAAGATTGACAGATATTTATGATGAATTGGATGCAAATACAAATTATGTTTTTATTGCTAGTGAACCTGTGTTTTATGAAAAGGTTGTAAAACAAGAGCATTGGGTAAATGATATGGACGAAGAGATAGATTCCATTGAGAGAAATGATAGATGCAATCTAGTTGACCTGCCAAAGAATAAGAAACCCATTGGCGTGAAGTGGGTTTATAAAACCAAACTCAATGAAAAAGGTGAGATTGATAGGTACAAGGCAAGGTTAGTAGCAAAAGGTTTCTCGCAACAACTAGGAATTGATTTTGGAAAAAATTTTGCACCAATGGCAAGACTGGACATAGTAAGAGCAGTCCTAGCAATTGCAGCCTAGAATAAATGGAAAGTGTATCAGATGGATGTCACGTCGACATTCTTGAATGGAATTCTTGAAGAAGAAATTTATGTGGATCAGCCACATGGGTATGAAATAAAAGAACATGAATATAAATTTTACAAGTTGATGAAAGCTCTATATGGGCTCAAGCAAGCTCCAAGAGCTTGGTACAACAGAATTGATTCTTATCTGATAAAAAATAGTTTTAGCACAAGCAGCATCGAACCAACACTTTACACAAATGTAAATCAACAAGGACATATTTTAATATTTTGCTTGTATGTTGATGATATGATTTTTATAGGTGACCTCTCAGTAGATGAGCTCAAGGAAGCTATGAAGAAAGAGTTCGAGATGACAAACCTTGGATTGATGAGGTTCTTTCTTGGCATAGAAGTAGAACAGTCAGAAAAATGTATATTTATCTCTCAAAATAAATATGCTAATGAAGTTCTTAAGTGATTTAGAATGCTTAATTGCAAAAAAACACCTACACCAGTGGCAACAGGTACTAAGTTGAGCAAAGAAGATGGCAGTCCCAATGTAGATCCAACATTGTATAAGAGACTTGTAGGAAGTCTCATGTATCTCACAACTATGAGACCTGATATTATGTTTGCTGTCAGCTTGATTTCGATGTTCATGGAGTCTCCCAAAGAATCGCATTGGCAAGTTGGAAAAAGGATCTTATGATATGTTGCAAGGAATTCAAGCTATGGAATTTTATACTCAAGCATTGAGTATGATGTTTAGACAAGTTTCACTGATAGTGATTTTGCAGGAAGTTTGGATGACAAGAAGAGCACTTCCGGTCATGTTTTTCATCTTGGATCAGGGGTGATTTCATGGCCATCCAAGAAGCAGCCCATTGTGACACTTTCATCGGCAGAAGCAGAGTATGTAGCAGCGACATCAGTAGCATGTCAAGCAGTCTGGTTATGCAGAGTTTTAGAAGGTCTTCAATAGAAACAAGAAGGACCAACCACAATTTATTGTGACAACAATTCAGCAATCGCTCTATCCAAGAACCATGTTTTTCACCAGAAAAGCAAGCACATTGATACCATATATCACTTCATAATAGAACTTGTGAACAATGGTGAAGTTCGTGTTGAGCATTGTAAAGCGATTGACCAATTGGCTGACATATTAACAAAGCCATTGGCAAAAGATATTTTTGAAATTCATAGAAATAATTTAGGCATTGTAAAGGCTGCAGTAGTCAGCAGTAGTAATTAAGAGGGAGTGTTAGAAATAATAATTACTTCACTTAACTTAGCTTTTACATTCAATTCCTATTTATACGTTCAGTTAATAAATGCAATAGCATGCTTTGCATGCATACAAAAGTTAGGTTAGAGGTTTTAGGGTTTTCCACAAGTGTTTAAATACACATTAGATTATTGTTTGTATTACATCAGTTGATCTCTGTTTATGAATAAAGATTGAAGAGCCGTAGCTCATTCCGCATTATCTTTGTTTTATTTCTTCCTCCTTTGGCCATTTATTTCAGTGCTTATGTACCCCACATTTTACCTCCTCCCCACGCAGATCCTTTTCACACATCTCCTTCGCTCACCACTACAACGCATCTCCACATCTATAGTGATTTTTCACCAAACCTCATATCTCGTGATACCCCTCCTCTCCCTACTATCCCTCACATCCTGCATCCATGCCTGCGCTTAAATCTCCACCATCTTATAGCATTCAACCCTTCACACCTGTGTTCCCACAACCTCTCCACGGTTTCACTCTCCCCCACTGTCCAACGTCCCACACTCCCTCACTCTTTTTCAATCTCTTCCTCCCTACAAACCCTCTGACTAGTATTCCTGTTGCGCCCTCCACCTCTCCATCAAACCCCCATCCACTCCTCTGTGTGATCTTATCTCATCCCTATGCCCCACGAGATCTGTTCTCCCCCACTTCTTCCCCACGGTCCATCGTTTCTCTCTTCTGTGAGCCCCGCTGCTCCGAATCTCCATCCCCATGCATTCCATCCATATTACGCTTCTCATGTAGCCATGCTCATGTATACTCCTCCCTCAGCCCCGCTTTACCTCACTCCTCTGTGCACGCCCCTCCTCCACATGCTCCACTTACGCCATACTCCTCCTCCTTCTCCACTCTCCTCTCTCCCTACTATCGCCATGCCTCTATTGTGCTCCTTCTCCCCTCTTTCCTTACACTCCTTCATTCCACCCTTCCCATTGTTCCTCCTACAGCCCGCGTGCAAAGTCAACCTCGCCTCCACCTTCATGGACTTATCCCGCGGCTCCATTTCTTACACCCTACGCTCCTCTCATCTTCGAATTCTTTGTTCCCATCTACCAAAACCTTTCCACCATCCTCCCACATCACTCACCTCATTTCCATATGCCTACCCTCACTAAAACTCTAAATTTGACCCATTCAAAAATATTTTAATATTATTATAATAGCTTTTTTAGAACTAAAAATTTAATAATAGAATTATTATTGTTGCGCCGAGAGGTGCTCTACAGCCCAGTATGGGGGAGATCTTGTGAGTCGAGTGTTTGTTGAGTAAAAAAATAATACAAAGTAAACAAAAAAAGAATAATACAAAGTAAAAAGTAATAAATATTATGTCGGCCATAAACAAAAAAGAATAATACAAAGTAAAAGGTAAATATGAGACTTAAACTAGAGACTTTAGAGCTCAGGATTAGGTGGTAAATATTATGTCGGCCATAAACAAAAAAAAATACAAAGTAAAAAGTAAATATGAGACTTAAACTAGAGACTTTACTTTTTACTTTTAATACAAAGTAAAAAGTAAATATGAGACTTTAGAGTGTTTGTCGAGTAACAAAATAATACAAAGTAAACAAAAAATAATAATACAAAGTAAAAAGTAATAAATGTTATGTGGGCCATAAACAAAAAAAAATAATACAAAGTAAAAAGTAAATATGAGACTTAAACTAGAAACTTTAGAGATTATGATTAGGTGGCTCGCGTATTGCACTCAAGGAGCTATTCAAGGAGAGGTTTGCACCTCAGGAGATTTGATCCCTCTCGGTGCTTTATAGAGCCTAGGATTTGGATCTAGGCTGGTTAAATCTTTTAATAATTATTATTATTATTAATTGACCTTCAATACTATTAGAACATAATAATAATAATAATAATAATAATAATAATAATAATGTGAATTATTATTATTAATGGTATTCTTCTAAAAAAATTGAAATAAGTCATTGAAGCGATTATTGAAGAAGTGAGTGGTGAATTATGGATTCAATATATAAATCCAAAATTTGGACTAAGTGTCCTTAGTGCAAGATGGAATTTCAGTATCTGACAATTTTTAAGACTGACAATCGCTCCTGTCCAATATCTGGTAAATATTTTATTATGAAAGACGATCAAGGTAACTCACAATTGCAATCGCAAATACAAATATTGGAAGGATAATTAGGATACTACAAGGAAAGCAATAAAAATTTACAATTTGAAAATGTCAAAGATAAGTATTTTAATGGTGTAATAAAGACAACAAATTCCAAATTGAAAGATCGTATACAGAAGTCCACCACACAAATTAAGAATTTTGAAACTACAACAAACAAATTTGACGATGACATACAAGAACGAGATGAAGAGATCTCTCATCTAAGAGATCATAATCAGAAATTGTTGCTTCAAATCAAGAAGACAAACGATAAAACACAGTGCAATAAAAAGTTAGAAGAAGAGATTCAAGATCTTCAGCAAAATTTATCAAGAAGAGATTCAAGATCTCGAATGGACCACTTCAAAAATGACAACATTTTCACTTAATGTTTAAAAGAAAATATCGTCTCGTTTCGTCAAGTGTCGTAGCTACCAACACCGAATATTATGGGAAGGTGGTACGAGTAAGAACAAGGGATAAAAATTCTCTATAATCATGCTTTGAGGACAAAGCATTTCCGAAGAGGAAGGAAATGTAATAAACTGTAACATTCCTCTTCTACCCCTACTTTTTGTAATTAAAAATGTAGATGGTGTACGGTTTATGGTGAGGAGCTCAACGCGAAGGCCGCACCAGTAAACCTTGCAAGCATTTTTATTTGATTAGTAAGTTGTAATTGTGAATTATAGCCCTAGGAGACTGAAGGTTATGATGCAACTTAACGATGGGGCAATGAATCCAACTAGGGGGAGAAGTCTAAATGGTGGGTAGGCCATGACTTTTATGACAGATGTCATCGTAGTTCCACAAGCACTTAAGTGAACATCGATGTTCACTAAAATCTACTTAAGTTCTTAAGTTATCAGTTAGTCCTAGAGAAGGATATAGAAGATACCATTACCCGCCGAAAGGAAGTAAATGACTCCTAATACCTAATGGGTAGTACTAGGTTAACTTTTGATAAGAGATATTAAGTAAAAATAAGGAATTCCTATGAATATACTTGACATCCTAGTCCCCACAGAGGATGCAAAGGGATTACCTCATTAAATCCTTCCATCTAATAACTAGTATAAGCTAACTACATTGTCCTAAAGTAAGACCAAGCAATCTTTTATATTATCTGGTTTCATGTAAAAATTGCAAGATAATGCCTTCAAAAAGGTTATATATATATATATATATATACCATCTCTTTTATAAATATTATTAATACAATATAAAGACCAAAAATTGTCACGTGTCCAAATATCTATCTCGGATTCTAGTGGGGATATTTGGAGGGACTCTCCAATGTGATAAAATCACGTATACATGGGTGGTCGGGGCGGAGAGAGAAAGGAAATCTTTTGGTTTGGGAATGGATATTTACAATTTTATTTTGAGTATGCATTGGATAAGGAGGGAGGGAGGCCTTTGTGATAATTTGTGGTGCATGAGGTGAAAATGATGCTAGCAGTAGTAAATTTGGTGGAAATGTTAGTTCACCATTTCTCTGCGATAGGAGGATAGTTCCTCTGCAAATGATTTAGTAACAATCCTTGTGATAGGAGGATAGAAGAATCTTGATTTTTGTTTGATTCTTTATTTGCTAAAGAGAATCGTAGTAAACTATCTCTGCATTTTCTCTGTTTGAGAGAATCTTGATTATAATGAACTCTGTATGCATTACGATCCACATATCTGTATGGAAGGTGATCCATGCATTGACACATTTTTCTAGATTACTCCTAACACATCCATGTCTAGAATATGATTCACACCCCAGTCTAAGATGCATTCCACACCTCTGTCTAAAATGCGATCCATGCTTTGACAGATTTGTAGATTTCTCATAACTCAATCTTTGGATTGACCAATTTAGTATTTTAGTGCCCTTTGCATAAATAAAACTCTGCATTGTCAGAGCCATCATTTTAATCAACCTCTATCTTAGTTCGATAATACTCCCAACACCTCTACATGGGTGATTTGATAGAGTTTTTTCCACGTTGTGTATGTGAATATATTATACTGTATGATCATATCTTGGACAAGATTCAGTATGATGTGCTATAGTTGTGTTTTAGCTTAAAATATCCACATTTATATATCTCTCGACCAAGACAGTGATCATGTATGTTATATATAATTTAGATGTCAAGATCTTTGCATGTAAATGTTGAACAGGGTTCTTATTCTAGGAATTGTAATCTCTATATACAGGTTTACTTTTGACCCTAGCCCTAAATTATTATGATATTGTTAGTTTATATTTTTGAGAGGCTAGATTATATAGATATTGTTTCAAGAAGTCGTTACTAGGAAAGGATGTTGATATTCTCTAGTCTTCTTTTAGGTTAGAACAAAGGTTTATAATTTTTATATAAAGGATGCCAACCTTAGTTCAAATCTTAAAGACTCTTATCGAGTGTAAATAATGGAGGTAGGGCGTAGACCTTGATCCAAATATAGAATTAAGTGTAAGGGTGTATAACCTAATAAAAATGAGATTACATTAAGTGGGTAAATGGGGAAGAAAAGACATAGCCGAAACATAGGAGGTCGTACAAATTATATGTATGAAAGTCTCAGGAAGTGCATAGTCAACACTTGGAAACATGTTATATGAATGAAACCATAATATTGAGTTATATACGTTTGACGTATGTTTTCCAGGTCTAACCCTTTTATCTAGTGAAACCTCTATCCTAGTGGATTCATTGCCAGCTCAGGGGTGGCCTCTCGGTGGTAGGAATATACACCAGACAGAGAGACAGTAGGCTGGGTGGAATGTTGCACTCGAACCTTCACTCACATAAGTTTATGAGGGACTAAATAAGTACATTTTTTGTTATCATGTTATTATTAATGGCAAGGTTTATAAGGATGCATTCTTTTGTTGTTGACTTAAATGATTGGATGTGTAAATGTAGGTTTTGAATGATCTTTTATTGATGAATATATGTCATTATTTGTAGTTGCTCCTTTGGATCTTACTGTTATGGTAACGATATTCCATCGAAGATGTATAAAGTTGTTATTTTATGTAAAGTTACAATATCAATCCACATTTGTATTATTATGATGATTCAATGAGTTTTGTGAATTATTGCTCTTAAGGGGTAATAACTACATTTTTAGTTACTATTGTTTACTAAATGATATAGATATAAATAAAGGTGTTAAAAATGTTAAAATTCATTAGTGGTATACTAAATGTATACATAGTATTCCATGGTTGTAAAGGATTATTATAGTTGAACTTGATGACAATAAAATACTCATTAGAATAATTTAAAGGGTTATATTTAGTCTAAAAGCTTTAATACTTTAGGGGAACTAGTTTAACATAAACATCATGCCAATTTTGAACTCTACCATGTTCTATATTATATAGTACTTAGGAGGTAGGAATCTTCAGGTAAGATTATGTTTTCAACTTCACACGTTCTAATGGATTATGTTAAGAGATATTGATACATTCATAAAGTTATTAGTATGTTGTGAAACTACTAGAAGAGTTTTAAGGAAACTTGTGATAATTGTGTAAAGGTAGTTATTATAAAGTAATGCAACATCTTATGTAGGAACAACTTATTGGTGTTAAGTTATGGCAAAGGGATTTTAACAAGATATTAGACAATGGCTTTATGTTGCTAGTTGAATTTTTTTACATATTCATTGTACATAAGGATAAAATTGTTAGGAATGTACTTATCAATAAGTACACTGATTCAATAATCATGAGGGGTAACATATTGGTTGTTTGGACCAAGCTAAAGAAAAACAAATTACACTCCATTTCCTCGAATAATGCATAAAGGATTTTTGGGTATGTTACATGTGGTATCATAGCGAGGTTACAACACTTGGGCCTGTAGGGGCTCGGGCTGAGGTAAGAGAATTCAAAGTTGGTTAACTAAAAAAGTGACTCTACCTGTAAGGAGGAATAGACGAAGGAACGAATTCATCTTCAAATTTCTGCAAGATGTAACCAATGAGATAGATTGAATACTATGACACAGTTGTTTGTGAGTTACAAGTAAGTATTTTCATTATGTTTTATTTCCGAACCATTATGTTTAGAAATTGACTAATGGAATTTGGGTTAAAGGCATATTCCGCAAGAAGTACTTATATTGCTCTAGAGTTATGATAGACTAGGGTTTCTAGATGATAGGATCATAATTTTATGAGTTTATGAACAAATAAGATAAGATGTTTTGAATTACTGAATAGAATAACCACTGCAAATTGACATCATAGAAAAGAATGTACACTTATCCTAAGATAAAATACTATAATCCATGAGAAAAGCATAATGATATTGTGTATGGTTGATCCTATAAAAGATGAGTATTTATATTTAGATGAGTAAACCTAATATAGTAGTGAAAGGAGAACTCAATGACCAAAAATGAGTATGTGTACCTATTCCTAGGGGACCCACCCCTTTATATACATTAATTGGAAAACTACTAGTGACTATGTTGTTTAGTAAATATTTAGATATGAATATTGGATGGCTATGATCTCATTAAAAAAATATATCATGATATTATGATGTGCGGGAACCCTGTATAAGAAGTTATATTTAGAAGTTTTGTAAACAAGTGAAATAAATGGAAATAGTACATATTACTATTGAACGTACTCTACAAAAAAGATGACCCAAAACCCACATATTGTGGTCCAAATGACCTAAAACCGCATAATGTGATCCAAATGACCCAAAACCAACATATTGCGGTCCAAATGACCCAAAATACATAAAATACTATTGACTTGCACATTGTTTTCCTCCTTGCGCAATATCTTTGGCCTTGCGCAACATCCGCGATGCTGCACAGCTGACTCATCCAAACCGCCTTCCAACAAGTATGAATATTGAATTACGGCATAGTAAGAAAATAATAGGTAATGATTCCCTGTGTGCTTACTAGGAAGACCATGAAAATTGGAGAAGCTATGATGTCGAGGAGAAATTCCATGCTATGATTGAAAGGGATAATTCTTTAACTCTTCTCTTGCTGATATGATTATAAATTTTAATTTTTTGTATGTATAAAAATCTAACATAGGAATGCTGAACATGGAAGAGATCAGACGGATGAAGTGGATATGCACTAGTTGGCACATTAATACATATTGTGTAGTGCATGTATTTTATATTGCATCTTTGTAAGATAGTTTACATATGCAATGGGCCACTTAAGATAAATGTTGTGATTGACCGTAAATGCGGACAAAATAATAATATGATCATGGGTAATGAAGGATGACACCAAGCGGCAGAATTGATGATCAACTTTACTTTGCTAAAATAATTTTTCTTGGACTCAAGCAATAGAGCTTGAGTGGGAAAAAACAAATTCATGGACTCAAGCAAGGGGATTGAGTGGAAAAGTGAAAGAGCCGATGATAATCAATGGAAAGACCTAGGCACACAATTTTAACATTTGTCGAAGGCAGGATGTTGTTTGATGTTTTTTCAGAAGGAAAATTTTTGACTAGCAATCAAAAGAGGAGTAATCTCAAAATTCTAAAGCCTCTAAGACCACGCATAGATTGGTGACAGATCTCGAGGGGGAGATATGTGTTCCACAGAGTGTTGTTGAAGAATCAAAACCCAGAAGAGAGTTTTGTGTTTAGCAAACTATTGTTGAAATGCTTCAATCCCAATGATATAACAATGAAACATATGTTAAGAATTCCCAAGTAACTAGGTTGTTAACTGCCCTAATGTGTGAATATTATGAATGCAAATAGTATTGAAATAATACAAGATTCACTCAAGGATGAGGATGAATGACGAATTGAAGTTATTTGCTTGAAAGTATGTGAGAAAAATTATACTAATGTGTGAATGAAGGTAATGCCTATCGCAAGCTAAGGACTAGCTAAAGTGTCGAAGTATTGGAGGTAAAGGGCGTCCTCCAAAAGATATGTAAATTTGTGTGTACCTATGATTCATTTGAATTATATTGAAAAATAATCATGTATTATGTCTCCTCATGATGATAAGAGTACAAAGTTCAATAACAAAGGATTGGAAGATGTTCCATGAATAGAAACAATGATGTGTTATAAAAGGAGTTATTGTTTACATTCTGATTTGAAATGAAAATAAAGATATGTTTTTACTAAACAATTATGAAAGACCTGGATTGGTTGCATAAAAGCGTGGGTTGTGAAATAAGTACGAGCAATAAACGACATGCGAGAATCGTGAAAGATCGAAGATGATTAAGAGTATCAAAAGGGAGATAATGAAGCAAAAAAAAAGATAACTAAAGAATGACGTGCAAAGGAACTCAAGAATGGAAGACAAGTTTTGAAGAATATGAACATCGAAGACGGTGTCATCTTTAAGGGGGAAAGAATTCAACATCCCTCTTCTACCCATACTTTTTGTAATTAAAAATGTAAATGGTATATGGTTTTTTGTGAGGATATCAAGGCCAAGTCCCCACCAGCAAACCTTGCAAGCATTTTTATTTGATCCTAAGTTGTAATTGTGAATTATATCCCTAGGAGATTGAAGGTTATGACACAACTTAATGATGGGGAAACGAATCCAACTAGCGAGAGAAGTCTAGATGATGGGTAGGCCATGAGTTTTACGACGGATGTCATTGTAGTTCCTGAAGCACTTAGGTGAACATTGATGTTCACTAAAAGCCACTTAAGTTCTTAATTTATCGGTTAGTCCTAGAGAAGGATACCGAAGATACCATTACTCGTCGAAAGGAAGTAAAGGACTCCTAAGACCTAATGGGTAGTACTATGTTAACTTTTGCTAAGAGATATTAAGTAAAAATAAGGAATTCCTATGAATATACTTGACATCCTAGTCCCAATAGAGGATTCCAAGGGATTACCTCATTAAATCCTACCATCTAATAACCAACATAAGCTAACTATATTGTCCTAAAGTAAGACCAATCAATATTTTCTATTATCTTGTTTCATGTAGAAATTGCAAGATAATGCCTTCAAGAAGGTGAAAGATATATATATATATATATATATGTACCATATTTTTATAAATATTATTAATACAATATAAAGACCAAAAATTGTCATCGTTTATTAATTATATTATTATTTTGTATTTGTACATATAAATAACATTGTAAATAGATTAAGGAAAGGTACATTTTATAAATGTAAACAATATATATATATATATATATATATATATATATATATATATATATTCAGTTGGATTTAAGGTGATATAGTTTAAATGACCGTTTGCGCCTCATCATATGAATCCATAAAGAAAGGGCGACGTTTTGTTTAAAGGGGAGTTAGAATCCCTATGTTTGAGTCGGCCACTTCGAGTAGTTAGTGTGTGGTTCACCATTACCGGTATAACTACTTTGACTCTCCTTGGAAGCCAGCTGTCCAAAAATATTATTGGACAAGCGACTGCTAGAGGGCGTTTTAACCATGTGTCCAAATATATATCTTGGATTCTGGTGGGGATATTTGGACGGACTCTCCAATGTGATAAAATTGCATATACATAGGTGGTCAGGGCAAAGAGAGAAAGGAGCCCTTTTGGGTTGGGAATTGAGATTTAAAAATTTATTTTGAGTATGCATCAGATAAGGAGAGATGAAGGCCTCTGTGATAATTTATGTGGTGCATGAGGTGAAAATGACGCTAATAGTAGTAAATTCGGTGGAAATGTTAACACCATTTCTCTGCGATATGAGGATAACGCCTCTGAAAATGAATTAATACCAATCCTTGCGATAGGAGGATAGAAAATATCTACAATGGAGATAAGAGTTAGTAAGACACCTTGTCATTAATATCTGGTAAGCGATCTCTGTGAAAATCTCTGTTGATTTTTGTTTGATGCTTTATTTGCTAAAGAGAATCATAGTAAACTATCTCTGCATTTTTTCTGTTTGATAAAATCTTGATTATAATGAAATTTGTCTCGATTATGATCCACATCTCTCTATGGAAGGTGATCCATGCATTGACACATGTTTCTAGATTACTCCTAACACATCCGTGTCTAGAATATGATTCACACCCCGGTCTAAGATGCATTCCACACCTCTGTCTAAAATGCGATCCATGATTTGACATATTTGTAGATTTCTCATAACTCAATCTTTTGATTGACCAATTTAGTATTTGAGAGACCTATGTATAAATCAAACTCTGCATTGCCAGAGCCAGCATTTTAATCGACCTCTATCTTAGTTCGATAATACTCCCAACACCTCTACATGGGTGATTTGATAAAAAAAATTCCACATCATGTATGTGAATAAATTATATTGTATGATCATATCTTGGACAAAGATTCAGTATGTTGTGCTATCATTGTGGTTTAGCTTAAAATATCCACATTTATATATCTCTTGACCAAGACAAGGATTGTGTATGTTATCACTGCTTTAGATGTCAAGATATTTGCATATAAATGTTGAACAGGGTTCCTATTCTAGGAAGTATAATCTCTATATACAGGTTTACTTTCGACCGTGGCGCTAAATTATTATGATATTGTTAGTTTATATTTTTGAGAGGTTAGATTATATAGATATGGTTTCAAGAAGTCATTACTAGGCAAGGATGTTGATATTCTCCAGTATTTTTTTAGGTTAGAATGAATGTTTAGAGTTTTTATATAAAGGATGCCAACCTTAGCTGAAATCTTAAAGACTCTTTTCGAGTGTAAATGATGGAGGTAGGGCGTAGCCCTTTATCCAAATCTAGAATTAAGTGTAAGGGTGTATAACCTAATAAAAATGAGATTACATTAAGTGGGTAAATGGGGAAGAAAAGACATAACCGAAACATAGGAGGTCATACAAATTATATGTATGAAAGTCTCAGGAAGTGCATAATCAACACTTGGAAATAAGTTATATGAATGAAACCATAAAATTGAGTTATATACGTTTGATGTATGTTTTCCATATCTAACCCTTTTATCTAGTGAAACCTCTATCCTAGTGGATTCATTGCCAACTCGGGGGTGGCCTCTTGGTGGAAGGAATATAAACCGGACAGAGAGCCAATAGGTTTGTGGAACGTTGCATTCAAACCTTCAGTCACATAAGTTTACAAAGGACTAAATAAGTACCTTTTCTATTATCATGTTATTATTAATAACAAGGTTTATAAGGATTCATTCTTTTGTTGTTGACTTAAATGATTGGATGTGTAAATGTAGGGTTTGAATGATCTTTTATTGATGAATATATGTCATTATTTGTAATTGCTCCTTTCGATCTTAGTGTTATCATAATGATATTCCATCGAAGATGTATAAAGTTGTTATTTTATGTAAAGTTACAATCTCAATCCACATTTGTATTATTATGATGCTTCAATGAGTTTTGCAAATTATTGCTCTTAAGGGGTAATAACTACATTTTTAGTTACTATTGTTTACTAAATGATATAGAGATAAATAAAGGTGTTTAAAACATTAAAAGTGGTTACTGGTATACCAAATGTATACATAGTATTCCATGGTTGTAAATGATTACTATAATTCAACTTGATGACAATAAAATACTCATTAGAATGATTTAAAGGCTTATATTTAGTCTAAAAGCTTTAATAATTTAGGGGAACTAGTTTAACATAAACATCATGCCAATTTTGAACTCTACCATGTTCTATATTAAATAGTACTTAGGAGGTAGGAATCTTTAGGTAAGATTATGTTTTCAACTTCACATGTTCTAATGGATTATGTTAAGAGATATTGATAGATTCATAAAGTTATTAGTATGTTGTGAAACTACTAGAAGAGTTTTAAGGAAACTTGTGATAATTGAGTAAAGGTAGTTATTCTAAAGTAATGGAACGTATTATGTAGGAACACATTATTGGTGTTAAGTTATGGAAAAGGGATTTTAACAAGATATTAGACAATGGCTTTATGTTGTTAGTTGAATTCTTTTACATATTCATTGTACATAAGGATAAACATTTGTTAGGAATGTACTTATCAATAAGTACATTGATTCAATAATCATGATGGCTAACATATTGGTTGTTTGTACCAAGCTAAAGAAAAGAAAAGAAAATTACACTCCATTAGCTCATATAATGCATAAAGGATTTCTGGGTATATTACATAAACAAAATATATTTAATATATAAATATTAATAATAAACCAATCATTAAATAAACTAGCATGTAATGAAGAGACACCTTCATAATGAGAAGTCATGTTACAAGATTTCCCAAATCCGAAGGAAAAGATGTCATGCTAGTTATTATTGATAGACTTACCAAATATAGTTCAATACAATTGCAAATCTAGCGAAATTGCAAATGTTTTCCTTCATGAATTTCCTAAGGCGGCTATATTTTAAAAGTATCATAAATTCACCAATTATTCCTAGAAAGAGTAATTAATATCCATAATGCCTAATTAGTTTTGAGCTCTACCTATTGTCACGTCCCCACCTTGACCCTATTGCATTAAAATGAAAATGATATAATATTGTTATAAAATCATGGTGAGGAGCTCAAGGCCAAGGCCCCGCCATCGATTTATTAATGCATATGGTTTGCGTGCTAGTAATGCACATTGGAAATTCAAACATCATGTAAATATGCATTTTAATAAAATACCCACAACTAGCTATGCAATGCAACAAGAGATGGGGGCATGATTTTACAAGAAATTGGGATGGAAATATTCAAACCCTTGGAGCCAATCAGGTCAAGCCAATTGTCAATGAGAGAACCAATCAAACCCTCAACTACCCATGTTGACTTTTGTACCCAATCATTGATTTCTCCCAAAAGTTGGTTGAGGTAGTTAATGCCTTGGGGAATGGGAGGTATGGATGTCCAAATTCGGGTATGGGCAAGCCACCCTGCATGGGAAATCGCGTTTTGCTTCTTGGGAAAGAAAAGAGCCATGAATTGCTCCCCAAGTCATTATCTATGAATCAATTGATCTCCCTCACGAGTGGAGAGCTACCTGGGCATTTTTCTCAAGAGATTTCCTATGTTTTCCTTCATCTTGTAGGCTGGGAAGGGCGTTTTTTGCTTTGGTGACCAATGGGGAAGAGAACAGATCAATTTGGGGTTTCAATGGGGTCGTTTTAGGCCATTTCAAATGCTCATAGCATGGGGGACAAATCAGATTACTCCTTGGGGATGAATTTCCCTTCCCACAGTCTGATTTAGTGAGCCACGATTTGGAGATGAACCCATGGATCCTATTTTGTAAATCCCATTGTTAAATGTGTATCCCTTCCCAATGATTGTGTTTGCTGTGTGAGAAAAGAGTATGTTGGGGTATGGGTTATGGGTCTCCATTGTTTTGGCTTGAGCTTGAGAGAAAGCATCCAAGGTTCAAATGTAGCCGGATAAACCCAGCTCTGGACTGGCTTGGCTTAGATGAAATGGTTAATTGGGCTGTGCATGAGCTTGAATGTTCCATTTTCCTTGTAAGAATCATGCCCAGCTCGGGGGTGGTAGTTGTGTTGAGAGATTTATGAACACAACTGGCCTATGGTTGGGTGGAACGTTGCAACGACATAGCTAGTTGTTTGGGACAATTGCCCAATGAAGATAAGTGTTTTTTGTCTATGTATTTACCTCTGCAATGTTTAATTAATGATTATTTTGATATGTTGGATGAGCATAAATTGTGTGTGGATGTTGTTTTAATTCAACTGTTCATAATTGATTTGTTTTACATCTGCACACTCATATTTTAATTATATAAATCTAACGAATGGGCTGAAATCATGTGAAAGCCCCGAATTCGGCATCATGTTCCCTGCCTTGCATTGGATAAATTGGTGGGTACATGACAGATGGTATTAGAGCTGCTGGTTATAGCATTGGGCCTTCATGGGATACCTATCACAACTTACAGAGGTAAGTATGCTTCCTGCTCAGCAGTAATCATTAAGAAAATTTCAGAAAAAAAATTTCAAAAATTTGAAAATTTTCTAAGTGTTTTTGAGTTTTTATGATAAGTTGGTTTCGGTGCAAGATTTCGAGTTCTGCTGAAACAGTCAGCTGAAGTTAGTGAGTTGGGACGAAGCAATCGGCAGAAAATTAACAAAGTTCGCTGAAAAAGATGGACAAATTTCAGCGAAACTCGCTGAGTTGGCCTGAAACTGCGGAAAGAACTAGTGAGTTTGCACTGAAGTTGTCGGAAGGAAACGCTGAGTTTTCAACCGGAAGTACTCAGCGAATTGGTTTGCAATGGCAGAAGAACTCAGCGAGTTGGTCCGAAAAATATCAAAATTTTTCTAAGTATTTTCGGCGGAAGAACTCGCTGAGTTGGCCCGAAACTGTGGAAAGAACTAGCGAGTTTGCGCCGAAGTGGTCAGAAGGAAAAGCTGAGTTCGATTGGAAAAACTCGGCAAGTATCCCTGCAATGGTGAAAGGAATCGGCGAGTTGGTCCAAAAAACTTTCTAAGTGTTTTCAGCGTTAAAGAAGAAATTTCAGAAGAACTTGGCGAGTTGTTCCGAAACATCGGAAGAACTTGGCGAGTTCGTCCGCAATGTCGGAAGAGATGGGCAAGTTGCTGCACAACATTGGAAGGAACTCGACAAGTTGGTCCGCAAAGGACCAGAAGGAAAAAACGAGTTTTCAATCGGAAGAACTCGGCGAGTTGGCCCAAAATGGGTTGGAAGAACTCGCTGAGTTGCTCCGAAACAGAGAATTTCAGCCATTTTCTAGGGAAATTTTGTAGGTGTCGAAAGTTGAAAATGGCCATGAATTTATGTGCTAGATTGCGTGAAATTGAAGGTTTAAAAAAAAAAAAAAAAACGAGGGCCGCCCCACAAGGGGGAAAGCCCCCTTGACCCCCGTCGTCCCCTGGAAGACAGTCGTTGAAAGTGTGAAATGCATTCTTGGGATGAGAAGCAGAAATTGCATAGAAGGTTGTGGAGAGTAATTGGTTGTAATATGAATTGCAGAAGAGCAATGGGAGCAGCAATACAATGTTGATAAGAGGGAAACTTCTCACCTTAACTATTTCTGTTATAGCATAGGAATTTCATGCTTGAAAAGTAGCAACTAAGAATGTTTTACATTTGTATTAAATTGCTACTTGGTGAGAAATGACAGCTAATGATTCCTTGCATGCTTGATAGGGAACCCAATAAAAGGATCAGCTATGACGTGGAGAAGGGACCCCATGTCGTGCTTGGAAAGGGATAATTCCTTAACTCCGCTATTGCTATTGTTTTTGTATTTTACAAGTTTATATGCATAGAATCTATGGCATAGGAATGTTGGAAATGCAAAAGGGATAGATAGATGGCATATTGCACAAGTGCATGTGAAAATGTTTTTGCATGTATATGATATTGCATATTGCTAAAAAAGTGAGGATTTACATATGCAATAAGCCACTTAAGATCAAATGATGGTGGTTGCTAATAATTAGTTGTGTTCGCATTGGTTGTAGGACCAGAGACAATTGAAGCATGGCTAAGGATGTGGATGATGATTGTTGCATGCAACCTCATGAAGAGAGGATGGTGCAACAAATCCATGATCATGATGTTGGCAAAAGAACTGAGTAGCCTTGGTAAGAGGCCGATTGATCAGGTAACATCAAGCGATATTAATAATAGCCATGCAAGTAAGGGTTAACTGTGCTTAATTGCATGAATGTTGAAAGAGGATTTGGTGAGTCTCTTCAACTAAAGTGATTTGGTTTGCATTGAGTTCCTGAATGTGAATGCCAACCCACCAAGTATGGTGAGGTGCGGGTAGGTGAAGGCAGGGAGCCTTACACCCTATAGTTTCTAGAAACCTCAATGCATTCATATGAATTCATATCATGCCATTTGTGAATATTGGTTGTGAGTTTAACAACCAAAGCAACTGAGGACTTATGGACCTATCATGGTAGTGCATGCTGTATGTAGTAATCATGGTTAGGCCATAGTATGTTTGAATGCATAGTATTCATGAAATCATGCAAGATGTCATTGAAGATATGTGCATTGAAATATTCGGTAAATGTTGTAAATATGCATGCATGTGTAGGTGCACATGTTGAAATGCATTATGTGAATGCATGGGTGTGACATATATATGTTTCAATGCAGTTAGATAATCGATGAAATGGTGGACTATTGCTAATCTTGAGACCATTTCATAAGCTGCTATGAATGCAGGAGAAGGACTGCATGAAGAAGGTCGACATGTGATGGGCTACCAGAGCACTCTATTGGAAGGACAGAGCTGCATGGAATATGAAGTAATGAGTATTTACAGTTATTTAAATTGCATGGATAGTGTGACTATGTCTTGCAATTTTATTGTGATAATGATGCATATATAGAAATGTATATATTTCATTGCATTTCAAATGTTAAACAACTGAAGGTGTTTGAATTATTGAGTATTATAATTCTGAGATCACTTCAGTGACTGTTATGGCAATGAATGATTATGTGCATAGATACTCACAACGTGTTTGGCTGATTGAAGTTTTAGTTTTCAGGTAGAAAAGTCTTGCATATGGCAATGAGTATAAGTCCATAGTAAAGACCGAGATCTACCATGTGCAGAAGCCAAAGGTTATGAGAAATTTCTCATGGTTGTAATTTATGCATGAAACAAATCTGAAAATTGTCTGGTTTAAGTTTATGAGAATAGTCTCATAGTTGCAAATCTAATTTCTGTAGGAAAACAGATTTACAAATTTCAGATTTGAGAATTTGCTTATAATTGCTAATGATTGTTTGGCTTATATAGAATTGTGTCAGGAGGACATGTTGTAGGTGGATGTTCAGGTATGGTAGCAAGGGTGAAACCATAATGGACAGAGTGATACCACTTATGAGAGCCAAACAATATGAGGATAGCCTCATTGCTAAGCAAATCAATTTCTGCAGGAGACAGAATTGTAAATTCATGTTGAATTTAATTATTAATGTTATTGATTGGTTATGAAACAATCATATTTGAGGCTTATTGCTAAATGTTGCTGACTGTTTGGCTATTTGATAAGTGTGCCAGGATGACGCATTGTAGGAAGACCATGTGTGATGGCCTGCAGAAGCCAAACTAGATGGGAAGGATCCCATGCTTTGGAAATGGGTTTCGGGTGAAACGCCATTGTAAACGTTGATAATGTCTCAACCGAACTGCATGTTGGTAAAGCATGTGAGTGAGACAGTAAAATTATTCCAAGAAGGCATGTGTGGGTTAAGGAACGTGAAAATATTGGGGTGGCAACCCGAAGGACTGTTGACTCAAAGAAGGGAGCCCCCATTCTTCCCCAATAAAGAAAAGATACATCTATAAAATAGATGAGTATTCTATAACCCCAGCTAAAGAATATGCATGTGTGGCTACTAAAGTTAATATGCAAAGCATGTTGTATTATCTCATTATTATTCCAGGCTGCTTGAGTATGATTAGGTCCTACATGGCTCACATCAGAAAGGGATGCATACCTTTCAGATGTTGGGTTATGATAAGGGTTTCAATATTGACTACACCCTAAGGAAAAGGATGCATTCCTGGTGTTTCAATACTTGATAGTGAATGTTATGAAATATGGTTACAATTTTAGAGCGGCAATACTGATGAGTCTGCTTATCCTTCTTATGCTATCAGCTTGCACAGATGCAATTTGATGTTTCACGTAAGAGGCAAAGTGAAGAAAGGGTGCTCAAGAGGATTGTATGGGTAGTGGTAACCTTTCTACGCTCACACTAAAGGAGACTAGAAGAGATGGATAGGACCGAGGAGCTATGTTGTAGAAAAGGGGTATCATCCTTGTGTATTGTGAGTGGGTATTGTGGGGCCATGCTAGCCTGCATGCAAGTGAGTCACCTATGGAGTTCTTGGAGGGAACCACTGGTTTGCATAAGAGAAGGAGCCACATAATCATATTATGATGTTCTCATTGCCTGATAAACCCAGTAGGTGTACTAGCTTGGCATTTGTTATTTAGATGTTGTGGAGAAGGGTTGTTGAATGCCTGACAAACCCAGTCGGTGTACGTGCTTGGCATTGGTTATTTGGATGTTGTGGAGGTATTGGTGAAGGCTGTTATTTCCTGACAAACTCAGTCGGCGTACTGGCTTAGCATACTGATTTTTGAAATCCTTGATAAACCCAGTCGGTGTACTGGCTTAGCATACTAATTTTTGAAATGCTTGATAAACCCAGTCCGCGTACTGGCTTAGCATACTGATTTTTGGGATGCCTGATAAACCCAGTCGGCGCACTGGCTTGGCATTGCCTATTCGGATGATGTTGTGGAGCAGCATGTGTGCTGGCCAAGCATCCACCCCACAGGTGATCCAAGGCTTGTAAAGCAGAGAAGGAAACCTGTGGAGTAGTGAGGAAAATGCACAATACAGATAAGTATTCATTTTCATTTATTTCTTGTTTGGAATAATGAAGATTTCAGGTATAAGTCTTATGACAACCAAGCTAATACATTGTTGTTTCTTTGTTGGAAACCTTGGCCATTACAGGAAGCAAGGACCCTGAAAGAACTATAAATTCTTGGTAAACCTAGAGAGTAACTGGTTGGAGCTATAAATGCTTGGTAAAGCCAGAGAGTAACTGGTTGGGCGCTATAAATTCTTGGTAAAGCCAGAGAGTAACTGGTTGGGCGCTATAAAATTCTTGGTAAATTCAGAGAATAGTTGGTGGGAACATTAACCACTTGATGTTGTGGAGCAGCCGGTGTGTTGGCCAAACATTCCCGAATTAATTGATAAAAAACAGTCAACGTACTGGCCTGGCATTGCCTATTTGAATGGTTGTGGAGTATCCTGCGTGCTGTCCCAACATTCATTATTGTATCCACAGGAAATACAATGCTTGGAAGGCAAAGAAGGATCTTATGGAATAAAGTGAAGACATCCAATACAGATAAGTATTTGGTTATATTACAACTTCTTGCTTATGAATATACATGTGTATATGATTTGATTATGATTTTCTCAAACCTTTGTCTAGAGATAAACCCTATGAAAATACACTAAACATGTGAATTAATTCAATGTTTGAGTGTAGGTATTGTTGGAAGCAAGGACTATGAAAGCATATGGAGGATGCATGTGGACATATGACTGTCCTAAAGAGCTCAGTATGAGCAGTAATGAAAGATGGTGCTAGTGGAACTATGTGGGTCCTAGCAGCCAAAGGTTCTATAAGCAACAATAGGGAAGGGTTCCCTAGTTGAAAAGCATTAGACAGACCTTAGACACTAAAATGTCATAGCCAAGAAATGGCACGCCAAGCATTCACATTGAAGTGAAAGAGGCTAAGGAGCATAGAACCACAAGTGATGGTGTGGATCCAGATTGGAACAAGACTAAGAGGGGGAAACTCATACTCTTCTCTTTCCTTTTGACTGATGCATCTCAGAAACAAAAGATTGTTGAGTGAATGTCATAAATGAAAACAAATTGTGTTTAATTACTTGAAATGAATTGTGAATGTTGAAATGGTTATTTTCCGGTGAAAGGATGAACATGAATGAGTTCAGGTGTATATTGGGAAACCATGAAATGTGTGGAAGTCTCATGAGTAAAGCATGGACGTTCCATGTCAATTGAGCAAATAATTGACTAATTTTAACATTGTATTATGCTTGTCCTAACAGGAATTGCCATGATGAGTCTCACAGGTGAGAAATTGAAGCCATTGATTATAGCTATTACTAGCCAAGTGTTTCTAGTGAGAAAAGAGAGAGCCATTTGTGCACCATGATCATGGCAGCAGACCAGAGACTTTTGTTTTGGGCTGAAAATATTCCTCAGATAGTTGTCGGGACAATAAGAAAGATGGCATCTATGAAATTCTAGACTTGTAGATAAGCTAGAAGGTGAATAAAGGGAAGGGATTGCTCTGGAGCAATGCCCACCTATAGAGCTGGAAGACCAAAGCTAGCAGGAGAAGCTTGTGGAAGCCAAAGGACTTGATCCTGAAAGTTCAAAGTAAAGAGATGAAATGTAGGACAGACCTGCCACCAGTTGTGAATTTTGAGGCATGTGTAAAGTGTGTATATATTCTGAGGTATTGGAACACTGAGGACAATGTTATTCCAAGGGGAGGGGAATGTCATGTCCCCACCTTGACCCTATTGCATTAAAATGTAAACGATATAACATTGTTGTAAAATCATGGTGAGGAGCTCAAGGCCAAGGCCCCGCCATCGATTTATTGATGCATATGGTTTGCGTGCTAGTAATGCACATTGGAAATTCAAACATCATGTAAATATGCATTTTAATAAAATACCCACAACTAGCTATGCAATGCAACAAGAGATGGGGGCATGATTTTACAAAAAATTGGCAGGGAAATATTCAAACCCTTGGACCCAATAAGGTCAAGCCAAGTGTCAATGAGAGAACCAATCAAACCCTCAACTACCCATGTTGACTTTTGTACCCAATCATTGATTTCTCCCAAGAGTTGGTTGAGGTAGTTAATGCCTTGGGGAATGGGAGGTATGGCTATCCAAATTCGGGTATGGGCAAGCCAGCCTACATGGGAAATCACATTTTGCTTCCTGGGAAAGAAAAGAGCCATGAATTGCTCCCCAAGTCATTATCCATGAACCAATTGCTCTCCCTCACGAGTGGAGAGGTACCTAGGCATTTTTCTCAGGAGATTTCCTGTGTTTTCCTTCATCTTACAGGATGGGAAGCGCGTTTTTGCTTTGGTGACCAATGGGGAAGAGAACAGATCAATTTGGGGTTTCAATGGGGCTTTTTTAGGCCATTTTAAATGCTCATAGCATGGGGGAGAAATTTGATTGCTCCCTGGGGAGAAATTATCAGTCTGATTTAGTGAGCCACGATTTGGAGATGAACTCATGGATCCTGTTTTGTAAATCCCATTGTTAAATGTGTATCCCTTCCCAATGATTGTGTTTGCTGTGTGAGAAAAGAGTATGTTGGGGTATGGGTTATGGGTATCCATTGTTTTGGCTCGAGCTTGAGAGAAAGCATCCAAGGTTCAAATGTAGCCTGATAAACCCAGCTCTGGACTGGCTTGGCTCAGATGAAATGGTTAATTGGGCTGTGCATGAGCTTGAATGTTCCCTTTTCCTTGTAAGAATCATGCCCAGCTCGGGCGTGGCAGTTGTGTTGAGAGATTGATGAACACAACTGGCCTATGGTTGGGTGGAACGTTGCAGCGACATAGCTAGTTGTTTGGGACAGTTGCCCAATGAAGATAAGTGTTTTTCTGTCTATGTATTTACCTCTGCAATGTTTAATTAATGATTATTTTGATATGTTGGATGAGCATGAATTGTGTGTGGATGTTGTTTTAATTCCGCTGTGCATAATTGATTTGTTTTACATCTGCACACTCATATTTTAATTATATGAATCTAACGAATGGGCTGAGATCATGTGAAAGCCCCGAATTTGGCATCATGTTCCCTACCTTGCATTGGATAAATGGGTGGGTACGTGACACCTATAATCTACAAGAAAATGGCCAAGTAGGAGTTTTGAACGAGTGCTTTGAAGGTTACTTTCATTGCTAAGATACCAACAACAATCATAATAGATTAAATGGATAACCCTGAGAAAATGGTGGCATAGCACTTCCTCCATGCAACATCCAAGATGGGCAGCAAAATCATTATACAAGAATAAATCATAATGCATGTAATACCTGTTGTCTTTTTTCTACTTGCCAACGGACAGCATGGTGAATAATATCCTTCCAAATTGGTACATCAAACACATCCCTAGTTAGCACTATCATACCTTTATCCTCATTATGCATGTTTGTCACCCTTAGTGCCATGTCCTCAAACTTTCCCACAAATGAAAAAATGTCGACAGGTGTTCAAAATTCACATTAAGACAATTCTTGGCATGGCAATATCATACATGCTCAATATGGAAAATTTTACTATATCATTTAAAAAGGAAAACATGTTTAGATGCTTGAAGCTTATGATATGGACATAATGTATATACTATATAGTATATACCCAATATGACAATATACCCATTGACCTACCTTTGTGGTCAGTTGTTGGACATTAATAAAATTAATTTATCTTATATTATTATCTACTTTTTCAATACTCTTAAAGGGAAACTATTTTTGTGTTTCTAACAAAGCATGAGGCCTTGGATTCAGCCAAACTTCAACTTAGCAAGATTAATAAATACATAAAAATATTCAAAATTTAGTCTCAAAAAATGTCCATGCACATCAATGCAAATATGAACACTTAGACACCAAATATGCAAATTTGTTGATTTATATTGCATGTAATGGTGCATATAGGCAAAATCACATTGAGATACATAGATTATAAGTTCTGAGAGACATAAAATAGTTCTGAAAAATTAATGAATATACTGAGACATAATACATGAAAATTGAGGCTATAAATACATTGGGTAGACATCAATCATAGAGAGGCCCCCCTCTGAACTTTTCTAAGCGAGTTCCAAATCAAGTCTAGCAGCAGGCTTCCAGGCAGGGTTTTCTGTTGATCTTTAGTTGTCATTGATGTCAACTAATGTCAAAGAGGACTCGATATTCCTATGCCAGTTTGAATAAATATATGATATCCACTTTGAAGAAGTATATCCAGTTGTTCCAATCTAAAGAAGCATATTCATACGTACTTCAAACATATCGAGTTTGAATAAGTACATAAGGAATACAATGAGAAGATGTGCAAGTATCATGTCCACCTAGCCATGTTACTTCAAGGAAATGTCAAGGAGATAGTTGGACAAGTTTTGGGTGTGCGCAAGAGGATTGGAGACAAAAAGCGGTAAAACTATTATGCAAGTCCCGAAAGTGCACAAGATACACCAATCAGAAGAAATATGTAAGTTATTGAAGCGTGCAAAAGTACCAAGAAGAAAGTAGCAGTTCAAGAAGTCAAGTGCACAAGTACCACAAGCGATGGTACATCAAGGGCGCAAGATCACACCAAAAAGGCGCAAGTCCCACTAAGGAAAGAACTAAGTATGAACAATACCCACAAGAGATGACACCTTAGAAATGCAAAACATGACAAGTGGCAGAAGCGTGAAGTGTGAAGCAAGGAAGAAGGGAAGCCAGAACCAACTTGTGGACATCACCATCCATGCAGAACAAGTATAAATAAGAAGTCGAGTTGGAGAATTTGGTAACCTTATGAGATGAAGACTGGAAGATACATATTTAACAAGCTTCTTATTTAGGGGCATCAAGAGCTCGTGGAACCTGAACAACATGATCTAGCGAAGAGAAGAGTGCGCACAAACAAAGGAATATATTTGTTGATGGTGCACAGGATGATGTAATTTATCTATAACAGTTGTACGAAGATAGAAAGGTATAACTATAGAATATTTGAAAGTGCGTGAGAACATAATGGGATCGTAGAAAGTACACAAACAGTGATGTAGGAGCATTAGGGCCTAGACAGGTCACTCGAAGTTGATCGACATAAGCAGTCGACCAGGGGGAGTGCCGACGACCACTGGTGAGAAAGGAGAATGGTTGTCGAAGTCAATAAGTCAAGTAGGAGCAGTTGATATGAGATCGACAGAAGGAGCGAAAGGTCGAGAGTCGACATGTCAAAGGTCGACAAACGGCAGGGTTGCAGCAGAAGGTGTCATAGGTCAATAGGTGGTCGAACTGCGACACTGACAGGTTTTGGTAAAGAGAAAAGCGTGGTGGAAGGGGCAAACTGGAAAAAACTAAAGAGCGAAGTAAAGACAACGAGTAAGTCGAAGGCTGACGGTAGACAGTATGGTCATGGCGTAGGGCCGACTACTATAGTAGTGCCAGAGGAGTTCAGAAGTCGAGGTGAGTACTTGGTAGCAGTTCGAGGTTTCTAAGGAAGTTATGAGCAGTTATTGATGGTGGTTGGGATCACCACAGTTGTCACCACATGAAGAGGTTGTGCAGCACGATAGAGGGCATTGAAAACTACAGGTCTGCAATATCTAGAGGAGTCAGCTAGTAGAGGAAGAGTGTCTCAGGGGTTGGAGTGGACCTCGAGTTGAGCAATAGAGCAGCAACAGGGTAGAAGACCAGTGCACAAGCACAGAGGAGGAGTCACTCAAGAGTTTATCATTAGATTAGAGAGAACAGTCATGCATCAACCAAGCATATCAGATATTAGATCCATAGCTTAGCGAGCGCTTGCATTCAGCAGAGGCAGTGAGAGGGTGATGGTCGCACATAGAGAGAACACACATTTTACTTCTGTATATTGTAATAGGCTGAGGCTGACATAGTTTAGTTGTTTACATTTCCTTGCAGTTCGCATTGTAATTGATTTGTGGAAGTAATAGAAGCCATCTTCTGACATCCTGTTTACATCTAGTCCATGTGAATGTGTGTGTGTTGTGTGTTATTGATAAGCAAGAAGGCCCGATTGACTGAACTTGCACCAGTTGGTATTAGAGCAGAAGTATCCCGTGAGCAAAAGGATAGTCGATATCAGAGATGGTTGTGAATCCAATGTTGAGAAATTCAGTCCATTGAGTTGGAAGAGCCTACAAGTGCGTTGAACAGCTCCAGCTACAGTTGGGTAGAGTTGTGCATGACTTGTGAAAGTCCGGTTATGATTGGACGAGTGGGAGTTTTAGATGAGGTTGAAAATGGCTCATAGAGGTGTTAATGTCCAAGGATTTGGACGAAGAGCACATGGCGCAGCAGTCACAATTGATCGTGAAATGTTTGACGAGCTCATGTGAATGATGCGAAGTTTGACTAGTGAAGTTGTATTGATCAAGGAAAGTTAGAGACATGGATGCATTCCCGATGCAGTAGACCACAGAGACGAGGAAGTCAAAGAGGTGGAAGCATGGGAAGAGGCAGTCAAGGAACCAGAAGATAAATTCATCAAGCTTCTGATGGAGTTGAGAGTTTAGACAAAGATAGATGTGCGTACCTACTCAGGAAGTCTGGATAGAGATGAATTGATCGACTGGTTCAGAGAGATGGATAAATACTTCGACATAGAGCAGATCGAGGAACCCAGGAGGGTGAAGACTTCATGTCTGAGGTTGAAGGGTCACGCCTCATTGTGTTTGGAAAATGTACAGGCTGACAAAGTCAAGAAAGGAAAGGAGAAAATCAAGTCTTGGGACAGGATGGTCACCAAGCTGAATGGGAAATTCTTGCCGGGGGACTATGTGCTTTCCTTGTTCCGGAAGTTGCAAAACTTTCTACAGAAAGAGATGACTATGAAGGAGTACATGGAAGAGTTCTATAGACTGCTGATTAGGTTGGGACAAACCGACGAAGGAGAAGAAGCTGTCACTAGATATGTGAACAGCTTGAAGTATGCGATACGGGACGAGTTGATCCTGTCAAGGTTCAGAGCGGCCGGTGAAGCATATCAAATAGCTGTAAAGGCAGAATAGAAATAGTCAAGCAAATCTACATGGACCATAGGTAAGATGACTAGTCGTGGTGCGAAGACTATTTCCGTGAAAGGCCAAAGTAGCCGAACCAGGAGAGAATCTGTCAAAGAAAACCGCCATGCAAAAGGGACATCGACTAAGGAGAAGGCACAAGAAAACTGACGCGATGGTCAAGAGAACCGCAGTCGAGTTGCGCATGGTCGAAGTGGTCCATCTGATAGAAAAGGAGATGATACACCATCCATAGTCCGTTGCAAGTGTCGAGGAGTTTGATACAAGGCATATGAGTTCCGAGAGAACATACATGTTGTAGAGGAGTCAAAACCGAGACGTTGAAGAGATGAGAAATTCGACGAGAGGGTGGAGTTGGCATCCGACAGTAGTGAGGATGGAAAAAGGAAAATTTGGGCCATGATGACTAGGAGAACGTTGGTTCAGTATGACCGACACAACAAGAAAGAGCCACCACAACGAAAGGCTATCTTTCGAGCTAGAGTGCGGATTAGAGACTGGTATTGCAAGACCATAGTTGATGGTGGCAGTACATAGAATCTTGTGTCGATAGAGGTAATCAATAAGGCAGGTTTGAGATGTTGAGAACACCCAAATATATACAAGATATCTTGGTTGCAGAAAGGACATCATGTCAAGGTAACCAGACAGTGCCTGATTAACTTCAAGGTCGGGAAGCTTGAAGATAGTGTACTGTGCGACGTAATCCCAATGGACGCATGTCATCTATTGTTAGGGATACCATGGAAATATGATCAAAATATGATCTATGATTGTCAATCCAACACAGTCACAGTGTGGAAAAATGGCACACAGAGAACTCTAAAGCCAAAGCAGGAGGATCAAGCCGACTAGAAGCAGGGTGAGAGAAACTATTGGGAGAAGTGAGTGCTGACGTGCTCAGCCAAGGAATTCCTCACAGAGAAGGAAAAGCAGCTAGGATGTTTCTCCAGCATTCTGAAGGGACCATGTGTCGAGAGGTCGACAATGGAGAGGATTTTGGTCGAAGTCAAAAAGATGCTCGACGAGTTCAGTAGCATAGTAGTCAACGAAGCACTGACGGGATTGCCACCGACGAGAGGCATATCCCATCAGATAGACTTGATTCCAGGATCGAGTTTTCCAAACAAGGAAACTCATAGAATGACTCTGGCAGAGGGTCAAGAACTCAATCGACAGGTGCCATATTTTTTGGATAGAGGATTGATTAGAGAAATTTTGAGCCCTTATGCGATACCAACAGTATTAACGCCAAAGAAGGGTGTAGAATGGAGGATGTGTACAGACTCTAGAGCTATCAACAAGATCATGATCAAGTATCGGTTTGCATTACCGAGAATGGACGACTTGATGTATTGATTGAGTGGGGAGAGATACTTCACATAGATCGACGTGAAGAGCAGTTATAACCAAATTCGGGTTAGAGAAGGAGATGAATGGAAAACAACCTTTAAGATGAAAGAAGGGTTGTATGAGTGGTTATTCATGCCATTCAGATTGAATAATGCACCCAATATGTTCATGTGATTGATGAATGAGGTACTGAAACCATTATTGGGAAAGTTTGTCATAGTCTACCTAGGCGACATTCTGATTTTTAGTCGAACCAAGATAGAGCACTTGGAGCATAGTTAACAAGTGTTGTGAAAGCTGCAGGAAGAAAAGTTGATGGTGAACCTGCAAAAAGGATTCTTCATGAAGGAAGAACTGGTGTACTTGGTATTTTTAATCTCGAGTAAAGGATTAGTGATGGACCCAGAAAAGTTGAAGGCAATATTGGATTGGCCAGAACCGACAAGTGCGACTGGAGTGCGAATTTTCCACGGACTTGCCAGTTTCTATAGGAAGTTCATTTGGGGATTCAGTCCAATTTGTGAACCTTTGACAGAGTGCATGAGAAAAGGGGATTTTAAGTGGACGGAAGCTACCCAGAGAGATTTCGACAAGTTTAAGGAAAAGGTCACTGAGAGCCCAGTGTTAACACTCATAGATTTTGACAAAGTTTTCCAATTCGATTGCAATGTGAGTGGGATGGAAATTGGAGCAGTGTTGAGCAAGGAGGGCCAACCAATTGCATTCTTCAATGAGACTTTGGACAATGCGAAGAGGAAATATTTGGTTTATGACCATGAGTTCTATGCTATTGTCCAAGCATTGAAGAAGTGAAGACATTATTTGTTTCCCAAGGAATTTATGTTGTACACAGATCACCAAGCATTGAGGTACTTGAATACTCAGTCGAATTTGAATCAACGGCAAATGAAATGGGTCGAGTTCTTGCAGGGATATACTTTCATGTTGCGACATAAGTCAGGAAAGTCGAATAAGGTTGCCGATGCACTGAGTCGAAGAGTTGCATTGCTGAACACGACGACAGTTCAAGAAACAGGAATAGAGTCGGTGAAGACAGAGTATGGGACCAATGAGGATTTTGCAAAATCATGGAAGGCGAGTAGTGAGCCATGGAGTGTCGACAGAACTCCATACTTGGATTATTTCATGCAAGAAGGATACGTATTCAGGGGACAACAGTTGTGTATTCCCAAAGGATCCGTAAGAGAGAACCTAATCTGAGAACTGCAAAACGGAGGATTAGCAGGTCATTTTGGCATCGATAAGACCAACGCGTTGGTTGAGGAAGATTAATATTGGCCAGGAATGATGACATATGTTGGTATGTGGGTATGACATTGTTGGGTTTTCTAGTTGGAAAAAGGGAGAAGTCGGAATACAGGGTTTTATACATCGTTACCAGTGCCAAATACCCCATGGGATCACCTGAGCTTGGATTTTGTGCTAGGATTGTCCAAGATGCAGCAAGGAAGCGAATCAATCTTTGTTGTAGTCGACAGATTTTCGAAGATGGCACACTTTATTATGTGTCGAAAGACAAGTGACGCCACAAGCATTGTTGTTCTATTCTTCAAGGAGATAATCAAATTGCATTGTTTTCTGAAGAGTATCACGTCGGACAGAGATACCAAGTTTATGGGACATTTATGGAGAACCCTATCGAAGAAACTGGACACGAAGTTGCAGTTCATCTCGGCATATCATCCGCAGGCAGATGGATAGACCAAGGTGGTGAATAGAAGTTTGGGAAACCTTCTGAGATGTTTGAAGACCAACAGACCCAAACAGTGGGAGAACATTTTGGCACAAGTAGAGTTCATGTACAACAATTCTTTGAATCGGTCGACAGGTTTGATCCCATTCCAAATTGTTCAAGGACTAAGCCCATATGGAGTGGTAGATTTGGTCGAGTTACCGATAGAAATCAGGAAAAGTGCGGATGCAAAATCATTCGTAGATCATATGAAAGAAGTGCATGAAGATGTGCATAAGCGCATAGAGAAGAGTAATGTGGCATACAAGTTGAGAGCCGACAGGAAGAAGAGGCTACAGTCATTCAATGAAGGAGACTTAGTATATGCACATTTGCAGAAGGAGAGATTTCAAACAGGAACATATGACAAGCTGAAGCTGAAGAATATTGGACCATGTAATATTTTGAGGAAGATTTCGGACAACGCTTATATGTTGGAGCTACAAAAATACTTGAGCATTTCACCAACGTTCAATGTATCAAATATGTACAAGTTCGAAGAGGGATCAAGTAGCGGAAGTGTGGAAGTTTTGAACGTCAACTGGACAATGTAGATTCCAGGCCGACACAAGGAGGAAATCGCCGAAGTGTTAGAAGAACGTGAAGTTGGAAGGATGCATAGTTTGCGAAGGAAAGATGATGAGTTGCAGGAGGCCACATGGATTTCCGAAGAAGAATTCAAGATACTGACAGATTAGTCGAGTTATTTTTAACTTGGGGAGTCTGATGTAGGAGCATCGAGGCCTAGGCAGGTCAGTTGAAGTTGATCGACATGAGCAGTCGACCAGGGGGAGTGCCGATGACCACTGGTGCGAAAGCAGATTGGTTGTCGAATTCAATAATTCGAGCATGACTAGTTGATATGTGATAGATAGAAGGAGTGAAATGTCGAGAGTCGACATGTCAAAGGTCGACAAACGACAAGGTTGTAGCAAAAGGCGTTGTAGGTCGACAGGTGGTCGAACCGCAATACCAACAGGTTTTGGGAAAGATCCAACCGTGGAGGAAGGGGTGGACTGGAAAATCCTAAAGAGTAAAGTAAATCCGATGGGTAAGTCGAAGGCTAGTGGGAGATAGTATGGTCGTGACGTAGGGATGACTACTGTAGTAGTGCCATAGGAATTTAGAAGTCGAGGTGAGTACTTGGTAGCCATTCTGGGTTTCTAAGGAAGTTATGAGTAGTTATTGATGGTGGTTGGGATCACAACATATGTCACCATAGGAAGAGTTTGGGTAGCACTGAAGAGGTCGCTAACAACTGCAGGCCTACATGATTTGGAGGATTCGATGAGCAGAGGAAGAGTGTCTTGGGGACTAGAGTGGACCTCGGGATGAGCAGTAGAGCAGCAGTAGGTTAGAAGACCAGTGCATAGGAACAGAGGAGGAATCACTCGAGAGTTGGTCAGTAGATTGGAGAGAACGTTCATGCATCAACCGAGCAAAGTAGAGATCAGATCCATAGCTTAGCAAGCGCTTTCATTTAGCAGAGGCCATGAGAGGGTGATGGTCGCACACAGAGAACACACACATTTTACTTCTGTATATTGTAATAGGATGATGCCAAAATAGTTTAGTTGTTTACATTTCCTTGCATTTGCATTGTAATTGATTTGTGGAAGAAAAAGAAACCAGCTTATGGCATCCTGTTTACATCCAGTCCATGTGAACGTGTGTGTGTTGTGTGTTATTGATAAGCAAGAAGGTACGACTGAACGACCTTGCCCTAGATAGTCACAGATGATCTAAGAAAGAGGTGCGAAGACTAACTTGAAGTATATCTTCTGATGCACAAATTAAAGTAGTTTATCTAATGCGCTAAGATAGAGTCGATGCATAGTAAAGGGTGTGCATTATGATAAGGATGATATGAGACAAGTGAAAAAAATAGAAAGGCCTATCAAAGATGATGCATAGAAGGTCACGACTTATCTAAAGACTATTGCACCATGACATAATAGACATATCTCAGAAGGTGCATAGACTCACCTCACACCGATGCGCAAATTTGGAACAACAGTTCATCAGAATATGCGCAGTGTCAGTTGAAGTTGCAGAAGTGTAGAAACAAAACAACATACTAAACCTAAGCGCATCCTACCAAAGATGATGCAACAATACACCGGTTGTGAAGTATGAAGTCAAGTATATTTGGTTGATATGTTCAAGTGAATTTTGTGACACAAAAAAATGATTGCAATATCTCAATCTTATGGAAGGTGCACACAACAGAATGAGCATTAGTTAATCTGAAGAGTGCACAGATCAGAAGAACAACAAAGTAATTTCTTCTTCTTTTATATCATAGTGACAGGAAGGGGAAAGGAGCAGGGGGTCGATGCCTCCTTCTAGTTGAAGTTGGTAAATTAGGGAGTTGGTGCTTCCTTTAGGTCGTTTCCTGTAAAACCAGGGGGTCAGTGCCTCCTTCTAGTTGGTGCTTCCATGAATGTAATCTTTATATTATAAGAGATCATTCCTTGGTTTTCTCCCATTTGAGTTTCCATGCAAAACTCTATGTGTTATTTGTATTGTGCTCATGTCATGATGAATGTTATTGTTTATGTGGATGCATAATCTAAGTTTAGATTAATCCGTTTGTTCATAACTGCTATAATATGGATTCATTCCCCCTCTCGGTATTAAGTAGATTCCAACAATTGGTATTAAAGTGGGTGTCTCTAGTAACAACTTAACATATGGAAGACATATCCATGTGTAGATATGGACAAGCAGGAAGGTATCTCCACTAACATAGCACAAAGGTTTGATGGCACCAACTACACTGTCTAGAGGATGAGGATGGAAGTATATTTTCAATCTCTCGGAGTTGATGTCTGGCAGTCCATTGGGGATGGTTATAATGTACCAAAAATTGCACTAGTTGATCCAGTTGAGAAGAGACTGTATGAATGCAATGCAAGATCCAGAAACAAACTATTATGTGGGTTAACAGACACTAAATTTATCAAGGTGATGTATTGTCCCTCAGCCAAGGATGTATGGGATAAACTCAGAAATATCTATGAAGGTGATGAGAAAGTAAAGAAGGAAAAGCTGCATAATTACTCTGGATTGTATGAATCCTTGAAAATGAAAGGTGAGGAGAATATTGCTTCTTACTTCTTGCGAGTTGATGAGTTAGTGAATTCTATCAAGAGTCTTGGAGCTACTCTAGAAGAAGAATCAATAGTACAGAATATACTAAGAACTCTGCCTCCAATATTTGACGCAAAGGTATCTGTGTTAGAAGATAAAGACAATCTTGCAGACTTAACAAAGGATGAGCTTCAAGGGAGCTTGACTACATATGAGATGCGAACATAGAAAAAAAATCCTATTAGAAAATAAATGACCTTTAAAGCCACTAGAAAGGCTAAAAATGATCATGACAAGGACTCTTGTAATGAATCAGATGAAGTAGAGTCAAACTTCGTAAGGAAGATGAAAAGAGGACGTGGTAAGTATAAGAACAAATTGCCTTTCAAATGTTTCATGTGTGGAGGGATAGGACACTTTTCTCCAAAGTGTCCATACAAGGAAGATGGAGATAGCGGCAATGAGGAAGAAGCTAGCTCCCATGAATGAAATATGGTGTGCACTCGGGACAGATTTGATAATAGGAATAAAGTTCCAAAACAAAGGAAGAGTTTGTATACTAAGGAAGACAACAATTTATCCGAAGAAAGTGATTTCGTCGATAAGCCAAAAGAGGTACTATTCATGGCCTTTGTAGAAGAAGAAAGCAATGAAGAAAAGGAGAAGAGTTGTTCGTCAGTCAAGAAGGACACACTAGTTGCACAAAGAAAACCAGGATCACTGGATAATTATTTCTCTAGTGGATCCTTCAATACACCTTCAAAGCCTATCATAGAAATTAAATCTGATAGTCAATTTGAAGAAGAAGAACCTGTAGAGGTTGATTGGGAAGGTGAACTAGTTAGTGCCCTGAATGAATTGAAGAAGTCAAGAAGGAAGAGTAAACTCTTACAATACCAACTGTCGAAGTATGAAGAATAGTTCAAGCAAGCTAAAGAGTTTCAAGAATCTCTTGATAAATAGGTTCGTGAAAAGGTGATGAATTGTGAGAAACAACTAAATTGTGCAGTAGACAAGATCGAAGTGCTTGAAGAAGAGAAATTTGTATTGGTGACTTATGTGGAAGAATTGGCACAGAAAAATACGATGTTGACAAATCATATTGAATTAAAGGATACAGATATATCTCGTTTAGAAGACAAGTTGATCAAAATAAAGGGAAATAAACAAGTTCAAGATCACATCATGAGTGAAACTCTTAATTGCGCACAATCAGGAAGTGACAAGGCTGGTCTTGAAGATGAAACATTGAACAAATTCAAAAGTAGCACATCAATCCTGAATAATATTATGAATGATCAAAGATCACTAGCAAAAAAGTCAAGAATTGGCTATGAAAAACCAACTGACATATTCTGTGATAGTAAGCAAGGTACAAATTGAATGAAATCATTCAGGTATGATAATTCCTTCAGTAATTACAATTCTTTTCATTATACTACCAAAAGAAGGATTAAAACAATGAAGTGTGCAAGGTGCAATTGCATTGGTCATATTGCGAAGTATTGTCAAACTATGAGATGTTATGCTTGTGATGGATTCGGACATAAAGCTATGTATTATCGAAGAACAATAATTTTCCCAGATGAAAACATGTTTCTCAAAAGAAATCGCAATACAATGACCAAAAGAGAAGTTACTCAAGCACAATATCAAAATGGAAGTGTGCACATGAAAACATGGGTAAGGAAAACTTCTCAAGCTAGTGGAGAAGAATCTGACAAACCAAGTGTGTCTAAAGAAACAAGCAATTGCTACTTTTCTTGCTAATATGTAAGAGGTTAAGTAAGATCCTTGAATTCAACACAACAATCATTAGGAATTCAAGGAAAGTGTTAGTGAAGTATTGCAGTTAGAGAATACTTAAAGTTGGTTGCATTAATGTTATGTTGCAAAAGGATATGCATGTATTTTCAAATAGTTGTTGTGATGTGTTGTAGTTAAATTGCTGCACAAAGTGCACAAAAATGATACAGAGTAAAGAAACATTCAAATAAGCATTTCCAATAAGAAACATGAGTCTGCAAAGATACATAAACAAAACTTGTATTATATTCAAAATTTATGTTTACAAAATGCATGAGTCCTCTGTCACTGAGAACATAGTTGAAAAACAAAAGAGGAATCATGCCGAGGCAAAAAAAATTGAGGTCATATCATGCAAACCTGAGAATTACGGGGGTAATTCCAAGCCGCAATTCAAGGTCTATATCCGTATCATGGTTGGCTAGTTGATGTGGAAGTCGAAGTTCCAAATCCATTTAAATTGGATCAATGAATTCAGAGCTTGGATGTAGAGGATATAGTTGTAGAGTTGCAGATGACAAATTAATAGTAGATTGCTCAGCCTGAATCGTGTTCAACATATCAAAAATCTATTGTCATTGCTGCTCTAGAAATTCTGCTCGCTTTCCCAAACAATACAATCCCTCAGCATTTCTATGATTTACTTGCAAATGAGCATACCAACGGTTGAACTCAGACTCCTTCATTTGTCCTTTCTAAATCCCCATGTCCACTCTTAATCATGTGAACTCTGCCTGTTGCGACTGAACCGCAAGGCGCATACTATGAAGAGAATCGTTAAACCTCTGGAAGAAGGGATACATGATGAAAGTCTCAAGGAAAACAAGACATATAGAAAGCAAGGAGACATAAGAAAAAGGGTGATAAACTAGACAATTCACAACTTTCTTATAGAATCGAAAGGAAGTTGTTCACACGTGTGAAAATTAAGTTGAAGGGACTTGGATTTAATGACATTCATATCTGTGCGACTTGAAGTTGGTTATGGAGACACCAAAAGTAATTGCATGAGTTAATGAATTTGGGAAAAAGGACAAAAAGAGGAAATATTTTTCATTGTTCCGTGCAACTGGAATGATGTTTCCCAAAAGGCTCAAGTACGAATTTGACATATCACAATTTCCACACAAATTGTTTGTCACATTGCTTTATTACCAAACTAGCTGACAGGTGGAAATTTGTGTGAAATATTTGGTTGTCATGGTGAGATATGCGACGTCAGGAAAGGTAACAATCATCTGTCATAGCACAGTAAGTATGAAAAAAATAATATTTATACGTAGGAAGAAATCAACGGGAAAGACAGTGCAAAAACATAAGCAGATGGAATTCGGCATTCCATAGTAAACACAACAAGAAGATGGCATGGAAGATTGCACAAGGAATGATGAAAGATTGATGATTGATATGACAGGAACAGAAGATCAAGATAGAAGGATGATATCAATTGTACAAGGGGAGCTTATCCAAGACTATTACAGGGATAATATATAGGGTGCTAAGTAACTCAAATGAGTCTAGAGACCCCAGCAAAAGAATGGAGCATGCAACAGGGGGAGTAGTCTCAGCAAGTAGATGCTCAAAGGATAACAGAAGAAAGGAGAAACTATAATTGTGTAGTGATGGCACCTCTTTTCCATTTATATCAAAGGGGGGAGAATTTGCATGAAGTATGTGATCAACGCAGAGATGAAAAGTAGCTGAGAAAGTTCATGAAGCATGCAATCCGCTCAAGAAGCAAGAACACAAGGAAGAGCATTGACAACATGATTGAAAGATGAGTAAAAGATCAAACTGACAAGAACAAAGGGTGAGTACACACAAGGAGAGTAGTACGACCAACACAGATGAAGTGGACAATTTCATGAGATGATTATGCACAACTTCATGAGGTGTTTACATCAATGCCAAATGGGGAGATTGTCAAACTTTGGTTGCCATTGATGTCAACTGATGTCAAAGAGGACTCAGTATTCCTGTGCTAGTTTGAAGAAATATATGAAATCCACTTTGAAGAAGTATATCTAATTGTTCATGTCTAAAGAAGCATATTAAAAATTACTTCAAGCATATCGAGTTTGAAGAAGTACAATGGAAATAGGACAAGAGCCAACCAGTTTGGGAGGTGTGTGGGGGGGGGGATATGTCGATGGTTATTGTTGTTTCAGGAGTATGACTTTGATATTGTCATCAAACCAGGAAGACTGAATGTTGGACTAGACCATTTGTCGAGGTTGGAAACAAGAGAAGAACTGACCAGTTTGGAAGATAACCTCCTAGATGCATCTTTTTGTGGTAAGAATGGTTGATGAATATTTTCAAGATATTGTAACATTTTTACCTATAGGTACAACACGAGAGGGATATACAACTCCACAGAAGAAGTAGTTAGTTGTTAAATTTGTGGATTACTCGTTGATTTTTGGTCAGTTGTACAAGTTGGGATTGAATGAGGTATTGCGTCGCTGTGTTTTGGAGCATGAGCGACCAATCATCTTAGCCGAGGCTCATGATTGATTTGCGGGCGGCCATTATGCAGGTAAAGTTACTATGCAGAAGATCTTAAGAGCCAGACTATGGTGGCCTACCCTTCACAAATATGCAAAGGAGTATTGTTCAAACTGTGATGTATGTCAAAGAATTTGAAATCCGTCAAGGAGAGATGAAATGCCCTTAGCTCCTCAAGTTACATTGCAAGCCTTCGAAAAGTGGGCAATTGACTTTGTGGGTCCCATCAACCCACCGAGAAGAAGGACTGGTGCAAGGTATATTATTACTACAACTTGCTATTTTAGCAGATGGGATGAAGCCACACTAGTAAGACACTGTAGTGATGTGACTGCCACGAAGTTCATGTTTGAGAATGTTGTTACCAAGTTTGGTTGTCCTTGATTTTTTTAAAGTGATTAGGGTGCACATTTTGTAAATAAAACTATAGAGGCACTTATAGAGGAATTTCAGATTTATCAGAGGAAAAGTACTCGATATTACCCACAAACGAATGGGACTATCAAAGCATTCAATAAAATATTGGAACATGCACTAACGAAAGTTTCTAACGTTAACTGCAACGACTAGAATTTGAGAGTTACTCCATTATTATGGGCATATATAACAACATGTAAGAAGTTGACAAGCCAAACACCTTTTAAGTTGGTATATGGAGAAGAAGTTGTGATGACTATGGATTACATTGTCCCAAGTTTAAGAATTGTTACCTTCACTGGCATGTCTGAGATTGGTGCTGTCAAAGAAAGATTGTCGCAGTTACTTTAGCTAGAAGAAGACAAGTTCATTGCAATATTTTATCAACAAGTGCAAAAAGACCGAGGAAAAGCATGGCATGATCACCACATCACTAAGAAGCATTTTCAGCGAGGAGACTTAGTTCTTCTCTGCGATTGTAAGTTTTGCAAACACCGTGGCAAGTTAAGGATGCATTGGCTAGGTCCATATGTTATCAGCTATGTGACAGAAGGAGGCACAGTGTAGTTACAGAAATTGGATGGTGAAATCCTTAAAGGATTGGATAATGGGAGCTGGTTAAATCCCTACTATGATAGTTGTGGCTCGTCGCAGTAAAGAGATTTGATACAATGGTTGTACAGAAAAAAAAATTAAAAAATAAATAAATAAATAAATTATCTATAGGTGTCTTATAGAAGCCCCAAGTTTTATTTTTGTCGAGGTTTTCATGTCGATGTATAGGTGTCTCAAACATTCTGGGAAACCTCAAGTTAAATTTGTGTCACAATATTTTTCGTCGAGGTTCTCCTAGCTAAAGTCTTTTTTCTTCAAGCTAGGTAAAATAGAGAGATACTTTTGGTCTTCTAGATTAGGGTTAACAACAACCTTGTAGTATCTTAGCTTCCTTTTAAACTCTAAATCCTTTTTGCCCCATGTTTTCTCTTTAAACTTAGATGCAATAGCACTTTTAATGTTATTGATATTTTGCAAAGTTGCATTTTTGTCTATCTCGCAAGGAATTAACCAGACGATGTTATATTTATGACAACCTTTCTTGAGTTGCAAGCAATCCCGACTAGATTTTAAAGCAATTTTAGGGAGTCTATGATCTCGCATGCCATTTATCTTGCACTTGTACATTAAATACCTTGTCATAATGATGCTCTCTATAGGGGGGAGTGTTTTCTTTTATAAGAAGAATAGGATAAGGTGTATTGCTTTTAATTCAGATGTTATATGTGATAAAATGCTTATATATTTGCTCGATATTTATTCATGATTATCTAGAGATGTTACACCCCCAAACTTCACACCCATACAAGATAATGGGAGTGACTAGAGTATCAAAGAAGAACTTCATTTTATCCCACATCATAAGGTGTGTTGATTTATTGTTGTTATCAAAAACAAAATAAGATTTCCACTTTCCATTAATAATTTTCTCAATGCTGCAACTCCATGGAGCTTATGATGAATATGAATCCTGAGATACTTATAGGAAGAAATTTCCTCCAATTTGTTATTGTTATATAGAAAGTTATCATAAGTGACCTTCTTGGACTTGATAATCATTACTTTTGTTTTGTTAGTGTTAAGAGTCATGCTCATGTTAAAGCATAAATCATTCAAAGTTCTCAATAGTTTATCAAGGTCAGGCATATTGCCAAAGAAGAAAGACGACATATTGCCAAAGAAGAAAGACGATATAGAAAAGGATGATATATATAACTCGATATACTTTACTAAATCTCAAAAGAATTGCTTACAGTCACGAACGTATATAGCCAACACACACTCGAGAAGGTATTCACACACACTCACGGTAACGTATACTTAACAATCACTCACATTAACGTATTAGGACACAGTCACACAAAAGAAGTATGTATTAGGAAGGTATCAGCACACAATCACATAAATATAGACTACAATCACACCCAAATACCCAAATATTTATTGCCTGTCATCGTGGAGGACAAGGGAGAGTTAGGGGCAAAGCACAGGAGTGAATGGAAGCAGGAAACACACTGATAATGCCATTAAAATCACCAGAAATGCGGCTCTTTGTTGAACCCAGTTATTGTCCAAATCGTCCTCTCGTTCTTCACTGTTGGCAATAGGCATGGACAAGGCAGAGAGCCCTTCTCTGAGTTGTCGACGGAGTTGTCCTCTGCGGCTGAGAAGGTTGAACTGCAAAATGAATATACGACAGAGGCCGACAATAATGGATGCGGAGGAAAGCCCAGAAACAATGATTGGATTCCACCAAATCTGACAACCCCTCCTCCCCTGCCCAGCAAAGACGGCAGAGAATATCGGTACCTGAATCATGGCGTAAATAGTTAAAGAGGTGTATATAACAGCTGTATAGTTGGCATATGCTGCATTTAATTGTAAAATCTGCCCATTAGAAGATACAGCTAGAGCCATAGCTTCATTTAAGTGTGAAATCTGTGCATTTGCAGACGCAGCCACAGAAAATCCCAGTAGCATAGCAATAACGTCTCCGGGAAGCTGATTGGTAAGTAACATCGAACCAATAGCAATGATGAAAGGAACGATTTCTGGCCTCGAGAATACAACGCTTCGGTTGCCGTAACCGTCTCTTCCCAAATTGATGGTTTGTTCTGCCATGAAGAACCTGATTTGCCATATAATTAATAAAACATGCCATAAAGGAGGGACAGAAGAAAAATAATTTACATATGATGAAAATCAGCTTAATATACCTATTAATCAGGATGAGGCCAACCGAGATCTGAATACACAGTCTGCAACTTTTCTAATCTTCAAAGCGAGGAATTATGTCGGATGGAAGAATTCTGTGACATCCAAGGGCCTCTCGGTCCCCTTTTATAGCAATTGATGATGTGTACTCCTCGGGTCCCTCGTTTGACGATTACATATTATAATATTATAAAGCACACCGTTCATGAATTAGAGTAACAATATTACATATTGCTACTCTACATTGACAGTAACATGAGTGTCCATATTGCTACTGTACTTGCTCTTGACGAAGTCATATTGCTACTGTACATTGACAGTAACAATGAGTGTCCATATTGCAAAAGAAATTATTATGAAAAGCAGAGATAAAATAAAATGTGAAGGCATATAAATGTTCCGGAGGCCAAAAACTTATTTATTATGAAAAGCAGAGATGAAATAAATGTCCAGCACTAGCTAAGGGTCCCTCGTTTGACGATTACATATTATAATATTATAAAGCACACCGTTCATGAATTACATACAGTAACAATATTACATACTGCTACATACATTGTTACTGTCAATTGTAAATTGACAGTAACAATTGATAGTAACAATGTTACTGTCAATTTACAATTGACAGTAACAATGTATGTAGCAGTATGTAATATTGTTACTGTATGTAATTCATGAACGGTGTGCTTTATAATATTATAATATGTAATCGTCAAACGAGGGACCCTTAGCTAGTGCTGGAATTTTATTCATCTCTGCTTTTCATAATAAATAAGTTTTTGGCCTCCGGAACATTTATATGCCTTCACATTTGATTTTATCTCTGCTTTTCATAATAATTTCTTTTGGCCTCTCAAACATTTATGGAACATTTATATGCCTTCACATCATTTTTCAACAATGAAGTTTCATTAAAACAAAATTTTCAATGATAATGTTTTTATTAAAAAATTTAATTTTCAATCATGTTTTTAATAAAATGTTTTACTATAGTGTTTAATTTCATTTGTCTACCTTCACACCATTTTTTAACAATAAAGTTTTATTAAAAAAAATATTTTTCAATAATCATGTTTTTATTAAAAAAAATAATTTTCAACAATGTTTTTAATAAAATGTTTTGACTATAGTGTTTAATTTCCAAATAAAAGATAATATGATGTATATGGAAATAAAATGTCAAAACGGTTAGGGTTTTAAGTCTCAATAGCATATACTAAAGGAGTTAGGGCAGGGCTATGAAGAATTTGTATCATTGAAAGGGGGGGATGTCCTTCCTTTTTTTTATGTCTGCTTCCACTTCTGCTTTCATCAAGCACTTTTGCTTCCATCACTAATTCATGTTGGGGGGATCCATATTATGTGTTGAGCCTTCTACCAGTGGTGATAGCCACTATAAAAGCCACACTCCTACAAGAGGAATCAGAGGTACTCGCCTATCTTATTGCTCGCTCACTCACGTTTTGGTTCTCTAGGAGACTAAGATGAAAAGAGCAAGTTTGACTCAAGAATGAGAACCTCCTGCCCAATTCCACGGGTATTGATATTGAGAAATACGATCAAGAAACACTAACATGAGGAGGAGGAGGAGGAACGAGAATGAATTCTTCTTCGTCACTGAATCCATTTCGGTCCTCATTGTCTCCATGGACACGTTTTGCAGACGCTGATGTACTGCTCCATCACTCCTCATCTGAATAGGGAAGGGGATCAATGGAGAAGGAGGGATTGAAATATTTAGAGTACATTGTTAATGAAAAACATGGGTATATCATCTTAAAATGCAATTTTGTTTAAAAAAACAGAACAATTTAAAAAAAACTAGAAGAATTTTAAATTTATCAAAAAATGAAGAGGCATCTGACTAGAATTTGTAATAAGAAAATCTCACAAGAGATGGATGTACCCCTTCTCCATCAAAGGAGATCACCTTGAAGCTACAACCTACAAGTCATAGTTGGGACTCAGGGAATTCTATAGAAATGGGTGTTTGAAATTGGTTATGGGTCTCTCCAATACTTCCCTCATCAAAGGAGTGATTTAGATTAGGATCCTACTAAATTCTTCGATTCCAAGATTACAATGAGTTGCAGACCATTATTCACAATGTACATTACACTTGGTCTCATCATGATCAATAGGTAATGTATATAACCTTTTTAATCATCTCATATATTATCATCATCTTGACATTTACTTCTGACAGACTATATATTTGGGTGGAGATTGCATACATTAATGTTAGAAAAAACTATATAGTAATATATGATTTTTCCCCTATTAATTCTAACTTTCATATAAGAAGTGTAATTTAGATAAAAGGTGTCCCTATAATGGATTAAATCATGATATCTAGTCTAATGAATGTAGGCCCAACATCCTCTTAATGGGAGACTTTAATGCTCGAACTTCAAGTAACCAAGCTATTCTTTTCAGCATTTATGCCAATCATAATCCTATTTGGTTAGATGAAGACCTTCTTTTAGCTAGGAGGTATAAAAGAAGTTTTGAAAATCTAGGTGAAATTTGTTCGGTTATGTCCTAATCAAACTCTCTAGTGCTCAAGATCTTATAATTTGCAATAGTCTAATGAAGTGGCCAAATTCTGGCAGGATGACTTGTATTCATGGTCTTGTCAGTAGTACTGTGGTATATTGTATTATATCTTATATCCATTTATACAACAAAATAATAAATTTTGACATCTTAAACAACCATGAACCTGACCCAGATCATATACCTTTAATTTAACTCTTAGTTTTGTCATGCAAAGTGATTTAAAAACAAATTTGTTTCCTCTATCATGTAAGGATAATATAAAATACAGATATCATAATTTTACTAGGTTTCCCTCTCATCTACCATTAACAAGTTCTCTATCAAAGTTTCGAGTAACAAGGGAAATAGAAGAACAAACCCTTAGTATGATAAAGAGTGTAAAAAGGAACAAAGATAAATTAAGGAATCTAATGACGAGTCTTGAAATTTGACAAAATAAATATGTACAAAGACCTAATTAAAACAAAAAATGTACCAAATAAATCAAAGCCAGGAAAAGATTTTACACTTCTCTAAGATAGCTCCTAAGAAGCTCTAGAGCTAAATTCTAACTTGCGAAACAAAATAAAATAATAGGATTTCTTTGAAGGACTAAAAATCCTATCTTAGACATATTTACGAATCCTCAGATGTCATGGATAATATTCAAGCCCTCCTTAGAACATAGCAATTTTTTGGTTAGAAGAACTTTTTTGGGATTAAGTGCAAAGTAAATGGAAAAGATAAAGTCATTAAAGGATATCAAGTAGAAATATTAAAAATTGGAGGGCCCATTCTTATCTCTTACACCCACAATAAGGAGATTTTTTTTTTGTTAGAAGACAAATTTTGGGGTTAAGTGCATAGTAAATGGAAAAGATAAAGTCATTAAAGGTTATCAAGTAGAAATCTTAAAAATTGGAGGGCCCATCCTTATCCCTTACACCCCTTGTGCTAAATTGGCATGCGCCAATAACAAAAGGATTTATACTTTCTTACCATCCTACTATCCTTTCTATCCATGGTTGGTGTATCACTTCCCAAACACACCTACACATTGAGCTAACACAACTATGTTCTACTTCCCAGTTTGAATTGTATGCCCCCAGCTCAAATTCACCATGTGTCCTTGGAAGGATTTAGGCTACGAGTTAAAAATGGACATAGAATGATGATGGTGGCTTGTATTGGAAAAATTTTGACTTCATTGGAATTCAGACATCGGATTAGTGATCTAGTGGTTCCTCTCCCCTATGGGTCCATGGCCTATAACTTGTCTTGTTCGACGATTTCATAAACTAGAGTTTTGGTTAGTAAGTCGCAATGCAGTTTCTACACTAAAGGGTCAACTTGGGAAATACCTCAACCGAGAGCTTGTGGGTAGTGTTCCCATGTGGTCCTTTCCTAAATAAACTTGCAGGAGCTGACATAACTTAATTTTGCTGCACGGTTCGAATTCTATTCCCTCGGCTTGGATTCACCATGTGTCCTTGAAAAGCCTTAGGTTTCAAGTTAAAAATGGCCATAGAACTATGACAATGGCTTGGATCGGTGAACCGTCAAAACTATTGAATTTTGAACATTAGAATCGTCCTAGGGGTGCCTCTTCCCCATGGGTTCATGGCCCAAAAATTGTTTTATTCGACAATTTCATAAAGTAGATTTTTGGTGACAATGGTGATGGTGACAATGAGACAATGAGGATGTTGATTGTGACAGTGAGCATGAGGATGATGGTGGATGTATAGGATGAATGCGGATAGTTATGGTGACAAGGTGAGCATGAGGATGATGAAAAACTACGACATTTTCAAGTGGAAGACAATAGGCATGGTGATGGTGAAAATGGCCATGATGGTGACGATGGTGAAAATGGGCACCAAGATGAGGATGGTGATGGTGACAATGAGACAATGTGACAATGTGAAAATGATGATGGTAATGGAAACAATGAGCATGAGGATGGTGATGGATGATGGATGAGAATCTTATGGTGTACTTAGATGATATCAAAAATCAAATACAACAAATCCATGATAAAGCTTGTGCAATTTATCAAGTTGTTTATGAATATGAAAAATAGAAGCATGAATGTTGATGGTGATAATGAGCATGGTGATGGTGAAGCATGCTGGTGATGGTGACAATGAACATGGGGATGGTGATGGTAACAATGAGCATGATGGAAATGATGGTGATGGTGACAATGGTGATGGTGATGGTGATGGTGAGAATGGTGATGATGACAGTGACAATGAGTATGGGGACAGTTATGGTGACAATGAGCATTCCAATCGATCCCTACACTGTGAAAACAAAAGACTAAATGTTAAAAACTTTCTTCATAAAATAGATAATCACTTAATGAAACTATAAGGCATGAATTTTAAAACACTCGCCTAGCTATAATAGTATATTCCTTGCATCGCTCACTCATGAAGTCCATCTAGATCATCTTTGTTTCCAATGGCATCCATCAATTTCTCATACTGGAAATGTGGTAGCAAGTATTGTATCTGTGAACTGTTTTTTTTTTAAAGTGTATGTAACTTGATGTTACACCAACTATTAAGTTGGTGTAGTGGTATAGAACATTTCCTAGTCTATAATACTGATACACATAGCCATTCTTCTATTTTTGTTGTGATGCTAGAGTCAAGTATTCACCTTTAACAACCATTGATCCAATCGAAATTTCATTATCTTTATCATCTATAACAAGTTCAAGAAGGGTTTGCTTTCACTCTAAGAAACGTGCCAACCGATAGTCAGAACACCATTCATTTCTTTTTGGGGTGACCACTGCATATACGTGACCTAAAAAATCGAACAAAATGTACACATGAACTATGTTAAAAAGAAAGAGGAGTATGTACTTAATAAAACTCAAACTTCACAATCATATAGATTAAAATTATAATGAATGCCTCAATGTCACATATTATTAAACATGCTTGTAGAATATTCGATATTTGATCATAATCTGTAGAAATTAACATTTCAACTTATTCAAAAGGGGTTGTATAATTCAAGACATGCATATCGCCACCAAACGTGACTCGGTCCCATGTATCAACCAACTCTGTAGATTCACACTCGTCCCATTCATCAATGCTACAAGAACCACAACATAAATCCTTATTTAGTTTCCATATTTCGAGGGACTAGTTGTCTGAGCTTCTAATAGAATGAAATATTCAAGTTCCATGAACCGTGTTTACCTTATATGTGTGTGATCGGTCAACATCACTCACCTCCCAATAAATTCTCAACACTTTCCTTTTCCTTGTTGATTGCTTTCCCATAATACATGTACACCAATAAACTATGGATGTATCATATCAAGGTGAGAAGCTATAGAATTCATTTATTCCATTTGAAGAGTACTTTTTATGCATGCACCACCACCATCGTGCTCTCCTTTTCCATATCCAGTGTCAAAATAGTTTCATATATGTGGCACCTTGTATTTCATGTGCAACAAAGACAACCATTGAAATACACATGCATTTTTTAACTTCCCTTTGCAACCATATGACCATATCCAACGTCGACAAAATGGTATATCACTAGCAATCAACTAATCATAGAACAATTCGAAACATTGTTGCACATAATGGACGTAGGGGGTCAGTCATCACTTATATAGAAGTGAATTTCTTTCAATATCACTCGCTTCTCTTCACTACTATCTAACTTGTGACTGTAAGTGATATGTACCATTATGCTCACCTAATATTAATGATAATATTGACTTTGTATCTCATTTTGTGGTTGTAGGGTGTAGTTTTCAGCAAAATCAACCACTGACAATATTGTTCCCAGGGGTAAAATATCTCTACATATTCTAAATTATTCATCTTTCCACTGATCCAAATCGACATGATGAATTGAATGTTGAATCTTTCCACAGAACTATGGAATAAAATCGCATACTTGCACTAGTTGGGAAAATAAAAAAACATAAATTAGATATACAATAAGATAATTTTAACCAAAATTTCACAAAGACATTATTACCTCTAAATTCATCAATTTAATCTTCTAACATTCTTTACTATCATGAAACTAATAGGTCTCGTATTGGAAGATCTGTTTCTTAACAATTGTATTCCGAAATGGATGACTTTCATTCTCACGGATGCACTCACTCCATAGTGCTAATCTGCCACAATTGATGCAAGTATCATCTACACAAGGTTTTTCTTAATATGTCTATCCATCTTGCCTTGGACACATGATGGTATGGATGAAATATATACCTAACATTGGTGATATTGTACTTGAGCATTGCTATGCATAGATATAATGCAAAAAATGACATATATGTACAAAAGTATTATAATAATAATCAAACTCTATGCAGTATCTATGAAAACATGTGTTATGAATGGTGTTGATCCTAACATACGAAGGTTTGCATTTTTTGAAATATCGTTGACCAAGCCTCAACTCTACATGGGTGGCTCTAAACATCTCATAAACTTGTGCTTTTGTCATGTCAATATAGTGTTTAATGTGGGGTTTGTGATCCCTAGAGAACTTATAGTGTTTTAACACATCCTTTGTGTTAGAAGTCCTAGTGTTATCATGCCAAAAAGCATGCACTATTCCATTCACTACTTCAACTAACTTCATGTATTTACGTGGTACCCTACCACTTGATTCCCATAATTTATTTGTTTCTCCCTCTGTGTCAAGACTCTCTTTTGATCGAATAGACTTTTAGGGTTTTTGGATGCATTTTAACAATTTCTAATGTGAATTTAAGTAAACAACGTTGTCTTAAGCTTCTAGTTTCAATTGATTCAACTAATACATGGAAACCACATTCTTGTCGGATGAATGAGTTTTTTTTATCAGTGGATGTGAATGCATCAACAATCGATTTTACAATGTGATTACTTGATTATATATTTTTCAATGCTTTTATTCTTAATTTTCTTCTAACTATTTCCAAACTCCTAGATTTTAGCAAAGATAAAAATAATTGGCATTTACCAACATCATATTTAGGTTCAAAATATTGTTGAGTAATTTGTGAACAATGGTGATTGATAGTCTGTATAGGTATCTTACCTTCCATGGAGGACAAGGTGGTCTCTTACACTTGTATGTGTTTAGGAGTTTTCTTTCACTGACATGAAAGGTTCACTAGTATTTCAACAAGTGGAGTGAAATTGACATCTATTGTAGGTTGGATACTTTGCTTTAGAAATTGAACCACCTAGGATGGTTGTTGGAAAGAAGCATCAAGAATAGATTCATTAAACTCTTCACCAAGATGTTCAACAAATGATGTCATAGTGTTGGTATCCTCCTCATACCTCACTTCTAATAACAAACTATTGTCTTCCTGAACAACTCTATGATCATCATGTGATGAACTCGAGAATGAATTGTGGATAGGTGGGTCATGTATAGATGTCATTGTAGCTAGTGTTTTCACACAAGTTAGTGCAAAAGAGCACTTACTAATGATTATGGAACCCTTAGTAACAATTCGTGAATGGGTAGTGTGTGAATGTAAAAAAAAGAGTAAAAATGATGGAAATTATGACATAAAATAAAAATCTAAACTAAAATGAAAAATTACTAAAGATATGCCATGAGAATCAAATAATAATCTTTCTATTATAAACCATGGTTTTACAACAGGTGAAAATGGGTGATCTACCGGCTTGAGGACAATGAGGTAGAGAGAATGCAAGAGGATATCTCTTGCAGCTCTATGTGTGAGGGAAGTGTAGTAAACATAGGTAAAGATCAGTAAAGCTAGAACTAAACTATAAAAATAGGAATATAACCCAAACAAAGTATGACGGCTTATGAGATGTAAATGAAAAAGAAAAAAGAAAATATTATGCGGTAAATGGAAAACTAAAAAGAAAATATTATTCCATAAATGTGAATAGTAACAGTGAATGTGAAACTGTAACAGTAAAGCAAGTAACATTAAATTTTCCCTTTCAACACACTCAACAACTGAGAGTCAGAATCTCAAAGGTAAATGGACTGCATGTAAACTGGATACTCTAGGAGCATATAACTAGAGCGATTCCAAAAATTATTGCCAACACATCCTGGATATCCACGAGAACATACAATTGGGGGGTTCCAAATAGACTCACCGATGTGATAGAGTCAAGGGACATCTGGCGTCTTCGACCAATAACTGAAGGGACCAATAACATGTACGAATCTCAACGGTGCGATGAGGGAGTTGGAGTCGAGTACGTGAGAAACAATCACCCTAAGAGGCATTAAGGACTACTCTTGGATGATCCATAGGAAGTCATCACTGATGGGGGTGAGGACAATATATAGGGACCTCTGGGTCTATCCACCGGAATAGATGTGCTGGCATCGACAGAGGGACACTTGCAACTACCAAGGCAATGAGGCTTCCTTGATAGGAGTGCGAGGTATACAACCAAGATGTAATACTACTGGACCTGAGACTAGAACATTATGGAGGGAATATGAGGGTTGCAGAGTGATGGGACTCAAACTTCCTTTGTTCAGAGTATGGCGACAGGGATGACTTAGAAGCATATGAAGCCAATCTTGGGGGGAGAGGAAAATCACTTAGGGGATCAGGAGCTGTGACTGCAATGGGGGAGACTTAGGTGGGAGGGGGAAATGATTTAGTGATATTAGGAGACTCCAAGGGTGACTCATCGCAGAATACTCTGAACAAAGGTGGCTATACTTAGAAATGCTTCCATAACATGGGGTTGTATGTGATCTGTAGGGGCACTGAAAAGCACCGTTTGGACCTTCTTCATGGTTTAAGGAGCTCGAAGAAGGGGTAAAAGTGTGCTCGATATGGTACCATCATGTGGATTTTTTACGATCCCAAGACGGTGACTACTCGTGGTATCTTTCAATTTTAGAGAGTCTGAAAGCAATAAGAAGACCCTGAAGGTGGTATCTTTCGTGTGTTAGTCCCCAAAGCCCAAAAAATCATACAAGTATGCAATGGAGAACTCTTCTAGCTAGAGAGACTAGAGTATTCCTTTTCCATAATTAGTCCATCCGGTCCGAAAAAGGGTTAAACTTATACCAAATAGATGCCCTTTCAGATACTTTAATGAGCTTGAAAGGAAGCGAGATTGCTCGTCGATCTTTTCATTCTTTAAGGAGTCAGAAAAGGGCTACCAAAACTCCATGATGGCAACCGAGGTAAAGGCTAATGAGAGACAATATGAGGAACTGCATGCGGATTCAACTCAATATGTCAAAATGTTGGGGCTCCCAATCCTAAGAGGGAATTGAACATAATGGGTTCCAAATGCAAGGGGTTATAAGAACGGTCACCCATGTGGAGGGAGGTTGTACTGTCGAGAAGGGGCAAATGAAAGGGTGGCTAGGTGGGGCCACCTACTCGGGTAGGGAAGGGGGTCCTACAGGTTCAAGGGATAAGACCAAGGAAATGCATCAAATTTTCAAAGGGAAAGGATGTCCTATATTCCATATAAGGGGTTATACCTGTGTAGATTAGTTGTCGACTGAAACTAGTGGTGCTCAACGCGACTTGGACCTGTACACATTGAAATGATACTAAAGCATAAAATGTGCATCTGAAAATAAAACCAAATATATAAGCGAAGTGTGACCTCAGAAATGTTTGAGATCATGCATGTGTAAAAATGAGTAGGGTTAATGGCCTGCCCCATGCTATGGGCATGGGTTTTGTGATTTTGGATCACATATGTGTTGGTTTGAACGATGGGATCACTAAGATACCGATATAGATGTGACAGGTAAGGGTCAAAAAGATTGAGAATTCCCTGTATCCCACGGTCGAGGTAATTGATTATGCCCCCTAGCCTATAGGTGTCAATGTGGTGTGGATGTTGTCTTAGAGAGGGATCAATAAAGCATCGACCAACTGCTGCCAAGTGGGTGTAATGTGAGGCTATTATCCATGGTGGAAAACTGAATTGATGAGATGATGATGGGGGATTCCCCTTGCGGGGTAGATTCCCCATTATCTTCAAGAAGAATGATGATGATGATGAGTAGGCAAGTTTTTGGGCATGCCCCCATGCTGTGGACATGTGATTTCCTCATCGATTCGAATAGATCAATCAGAAGGATCAGTTGAATTTGATGATGCAACTATAGTGTCAACGGTTGAAATAGTATAAATGGTGTTTACCTCAACTAACGAGGATTCCAGGGGGTGGATCGCCTCAATAACTGTAATCGAGGACTATAAGGATGGTTGTTGAAACTCATGGAACACCAACCAGTACTCTGGTAAGTAGGGGAAGTGGTGGGAATAATGGCCATAGATTCCACAAACTAGGCAAGATTGATTGGTTCACAGCCATTTGTTTCATTCTTGTGGGGGGTTGATAGTTGAATAACCTGAATGTTCTCGTTATCATCCAATGACTCCATATGGGCACAAAGGTCGAGTAGGTGAGGACAGTTATGGGTAGCATGACCAAAGGTAACGCATAAATCGCATTTCATAAGTGTGCATGCTTGAGGAGGGGGGATCACGTCTTTGTTCGCAGTTGTCGATGTGTCAGTTTTCGTGTCTTTACCCCCATCTCTTTTGGAAGATTGGGGAGTAGGGTTGTGTGAAGTATTTTCTGACACACCAGGAGGTGGGTGATTTGCAGTGTTGATTGGTTGGAATGATTGGAGAATGAACTAGGGGGTTGGTGCAGGATTAGGTGTAGGTCGGTGCCAGATAGGGAGCCCTAATGTCAATCCTAGAAGGCTCAGTTTTTCCATGATCGACACACTTATGAATCTTGATGGGGGAAACAAGAAAGGGATTGTGTGGGTTGGGGTGGCTCCCACGTGACTAGGTACCGATAGCGGTTGAGGTTGAGGTGATTGTTGGGGTTGTGGCAGAGGTACCAGTTGAGCTACAGGATGTGCTATAGGAGCTGGTTGGCCTGATGAAATAGTGCATAAATCCGACATCTCGACGGTGAGTGGGGGTGGGGGTAAGGAGATAATAGTGGAATTCATTGGGGCCTCAGAGTAAAGACTCGTCCCTACAGTTGAAATCAATGGATTAGGCGTTCCAAGTATAGGTTTTTCGACCATGGGGAGGACATTTTATGGCATAGCTAGGGCGTTCAGTTCGTAGTAAGTGATTTGGTCAAGTTTGATGACCCAACCCTTATGGGGAAACATCATAAGTCAGAACACGGATGAGGCAATGACATTCATCGCGTACATGTAGTTTAATCCTATAAGAAGGTTGTAATCGAGCTGAGCATTTACGAATTTGATGTCAATCAAGATGGTTTTTTCGGCTAGTTGGATGGGTATGTTGGAAAGCAATTCTTGCGATTGGGCTGCAGGACCATCATAAGCTCGAAGGGTCATCGTTGATTCTTGTAGAGGAGGGGATCCTAGTTTTTTTTCCATATGAATGTGGACATGACGCATGTAGAGGCACCCTCATTGACTATGAATCAATGTATAACAAGGTTTCGGATTGAAACTGAGATATAAAATGCAATAGACGAAGGCATGTGGGATTCTGAATTATCTAAGTCAAATGCCATCAGTCATGAGTCTGAAGGGTCGAAAAAACCTAATGTGGATAAAAATGCTTTTCGTTGTCCTGGGCTGTTTTCTAGAACTTCCAAGGCTAACATTGATCTAGATTTATGTGGGAACGAAATAAAAGAGCATATACAGAATCAAATATAGAGATATATTGCAAAGAACACAATGATACAGTAAACACATTTCTATTAAATAGCGGAAATAGAACAAACTCAAAAATACAATAGCTAGAATGGTAGTAGCTATCTCTGAGAAGAGATGTGATCGTTGTGCTCATTTGTGCCAAGATGAATACAAAAGGAGGCCGAAAGGGCCTATTTATCATAAGCACAAGGGAAAGAATCCCAAACATCCAAAAACCTAACCCTAGAAGATGAACTGTCATAAAGTTTGCGGCCCCAAGGTGGTTAGTTGAACAGTCAACTTCCTGGGGTCATAATTTTTTGCATATGATCTTTGTTTGGGGCGCTCGGTAGCCCGTTGGAAAGGTCTATATGAGATTTACAACTATCGGGACAAGTGGGAGATGCCCCAAAAAATGTCGTTTAGGGCCTCAAAATGGCTCCCGAAGTTCAGGACTGAAAAACTGCTAAAAATAGTAAATTACCAAATTTGCCAGAAAATTGTTTTGAGCCAGTTGGAGAAGGTGGGTCGCCACCGATATCCACCTGGATCGGACATGGTAGTAGGAGACTGGGCCAATTCATACACAATGTTATAATTAGGGGCGACGCAAGCATTGGGGTTATTAGTAATGCGATGCAAAAGGAATTTGGGGGCTCCTTAATTCAACAATTGTGAAAGCCGTAATGACTAGTCAATAGGGTTTGACGTAGTCACCTTATCTGCAGGTATGCTTTCCCTAGCCGAACCATATTGGTTACGAGGAGTCTGGAGATTAACATCGACCGATGACATCATTAGGAGGTGGTGAAATTCGAACTCAGAGACTTGACTTGTGGATGTGTCATAGGTGGGAGGTGGTTGTGTGGTGAGGACCTATTGTGCGGGTAGGGGGTTTTGTAATGTCATAGGTTGCGCTGTGACAACCCCTTGCATGGGTAAGGGGTTTAGAAACAACAAAGGAGGTTGTGTGGTTTGGGTTGGTTGAGGTTGTGCCTAAGGGGAGGCAGTAGTGTTGTAGTGGTTAGCCTCATCCCAAAGCTGGTGAGCTCCTGCTAAGTGGGGACAATGGTGAGTATAGTGGCCATAAACATTACAAAAGGAACATGGATGGTTGGTTCGCAACTGTGGGTTCTTACCCTATCGAGGAGGTTGATTGGGGTCTTGACTCATGGGATTGGGGCCATTATTAACTAGGGGGTTAGGAGGAGGTCCTCCCCTCCCTTGGCGTTGATTGTTTATGTGATTTTGTCCTTGTCTTCTATCTTGTTGTCCTTGCTAGTTGTTGGGGGTAGGTTGGTTTGGTTGTTGGTTTTGATGAGCGTAAACCTATCATTGAGGTGCAGGGAGAGCCTGAGGTTGGGAAGGTGAAGGGGTTTCCTATGGTGGATAATAGATAGGGGAAGCTTGATTTCGTGGGGGAGTGGGAGTAGGTGGCGGATGGTAGTAATTTGGTGGGGCCGCAGGAGGGGGGTACGCTTGTTGGTTATAACCATAGTTATGTTTCATGTATGTGGGCCCATATGTTTGAGCATTGTGGGTCGGTGGCACATGCAAAGGTGTTTCTCCAAAATGAGTTCTTGTACGTGAAAATTCGGGACCACAACTTGGAGGCAAATTGCGCGAGTGTTGGAGGCATGTGCACGGGTTGGTAAGTTAGTGGATACAAAGTGGCTAATGGTGCCATCTACAGCATGGTATTCCCCCGGGGCGTCCTTCCGAGAAGTATCACCACACATGGCGTTTGGTAATATGGTGTATAGGTACCCCGATTGGGTGTAGATAAGGTTGAATGGTTTGGATTTAAGGATAGCCTCTTCTTTGGTATAGGGTCGCTTGAATGCCACATCCTTGGCGATGGCTGGTATGAGGGACTTCAAGAACCAATCTTAAAAGATGCATTCGTTTAATTTAATCTTACACAAACTGTGACATTTACGCCATTCATGGATATCGTCTGTGATATGGGTAGCCATATTTTGTCTGCAAGATAAGAGGATCTCAACACCAGCATCGTAATGAACTGGTAACTAGAAGAATTGCAGGAAATTCAAAGCAAGGGGAATGAATCAACAAACAATTTTACAATGTGATTACTAGATTATGTATTTTTTAATGCTTTTATTCTTAATTTGTTCTAACTATTTCCAAACTCCTAGATTTTAGAAAAGATAAAAATAATTAACATTTACCAACATCATATTGAGGTTCAAAATACTGTTGAATAATTTGTGAACAATGGTGATTGATAGTCTGTATAGGTATCTTACCTTCCATGGAGGACAAGGCACTCTCGTCTACTTGTATGTGTTTAGGAGTTTTATTTCATTGACATGAAAGGTTCAGTAATATTTCAACAAGTGGAGTGAAATTGACATCTATTGTAGTTTGGATACTTTGCTTTGGATATTGAACCACATAGGATGGTTGTTGGCACGCAACATCAGGAATAGGTTCATTAAACTCTTCACCAAGATGTTCAACAAATGATTTCATAGTATTGGTATCCTCCCCATACCTTGCTTCTAATAACAAACTATTGTATTTGTGGACAACACTATGATCATCATGTGATGAACTCAAGAATGAATTTTGGATCGGTGGGTCATGGATAGATGTCATTGTAGCTAGTGTTTTCACACAAGCTAGTGCAAAAGAGAACTTAATTAGGAATATGGAACCCTTAGTAACGGTTCGTGAATGGGTAGTGTGTGAGTGTAAACAAAAAGTAAAAATGCTGGAAATTATGGCAGTAAAATAAAAATCTAAACTAAAATGCTAAATACCCAGAGATATGCCATGAGAATCAAATAATATTTTTTCTATTATAAAAAATGGTTTTACAACAGGTGAAAATGGGTGGTCTACCGGCTTAAGGAACTTGAGGTAGAGAGCATGCAAGTGGATATCTCTTGCGGCTCTGTGTGTGAGGGAAGTGCAGTAAAAATAAGTAACGATCAGTAAAACTAGAACTAAACTATGCAAATAGGAAAATAACCCAAAGTATGATGGCTTATGAGCCATCAATGAAAAAATAAAATGAAAATATTATGCCGTAAATTGAGAACTAAAAAGAAAATATTATGTCATAAATGTGAATAGTAATAGTGAATGTGAAACTATAATAGTAAAAACAAGCAAGCAACTTTAAATTTTCCCTTACAACACACACATATAAATCGGATGAAAGTATCTAATATCTTTTATTAAAAGAATTCGGCTTATATATGAATAGAGAATACCTCATACAATGGTGGCCCTTGCAGCTAGGCCGAGTGTGTCGCTCTTGGTTCCAGGCAGACGAATGTCTCCCACACTTTGTCATGGAGGTGCCGAAGTTCAACCAGGGTAAAATGAGAACAATAACAGAGGATTAATGGCTTATAGGGAATTTCGACAGAGTAATGGTGCTTAATGTGGATATCATAAATGGGAACCTCCATATCACATAATTAGGAGAATACTTAGGATTTAGGGTTTCCAAACCATGGTGGTTTTTCCATTTTAGCGCTACTCATTTTTTAATTTGAGCGGGATTTTCTTTTAATGTGGACTTTCCCAAGTTTTGGTGGCTTTTCCCCTATTTTGGTGGAGATCCCCTCAATTTTTGGGATAAGTCCACTTTCCATGGTGTATCGATTTTTCTTTGGATTTTTTGTTGTATGAAGGTTCACCATATTGATTTTTTGAAAATTAATGGTGTGGAAATGGTAAGTAGGCTACGATGTATGAACGAGTTTTTTGTGTTAACAGTCATAATCATTGAACCAATGGGAATTGATGATGAACTTGTATTTTTCACTCTGAAATTTAGTCACTTCAATTGATGTAGTGAGCTATTATCCATTGTTTGTCATGTTGAATTCATATGCTTCAATTGTGGAGGGGTGGGAATTTCTCTCTCATTAGTTGAAGGTCTACAATTCCATTATTTCCTTTGTTCTTCCATTTCCTCCAGTGTAACCTATTTCCTTGAATATTTTTGGTTTCTACTATGTAAATTCCCCATAAAAAAAACTATGAAAGATTATAGATTGCCTCTAAATTTGATTAAAAACAAGAGAATTATCGAGCTTGAAACTATTATCTACATGGTTGTGGATGCTTTCTCCTGTAATGCAAAGAGAGATATTAGCCTACGAATCAACATTTTTTATTAAAAGAACACATATGCATTACAATGCACATGCATTACCAAAAAGCTAAATTTAAACACTAAATACATTAAATGTATAGAATTCCATAACGCATATGCGCTATAATGTGTGATGCATTATAACACTATGTGTTATGGAGGCCTATGCATCCATAGCAAAAATGAATGCACTTAGATGCAAAGGTTTCCATTTCTACTATGAATTCCATAATGCATGTGTTATAACTCATATGCATTATAACTCACATGTGTTATGGATTTCATAGCAGTAATGGCAATCTTTGTATATATTTGAATACTCATGTGATCTATGGATGCATAGAACTCCATAGTCGATGTTCGTTATAATGCATATGCATTATGGATATCTATGCATCCATAACACAAATGAATAATCAAATATACAAATATTTCCATTTCTAATGTAAATACCATGACATATATGCATTATAATGCACATGTGTTATGGAATTAATAATATAAATGGAAATATTAGTATATAAATATATAGGTAGTGAAATATGGGGAGTGGGAGCAAGGATTTGTGGGAGAAAGGGACTAGGTAAAGAAGAGAGAGAGAGAGAGGGAGGAAGTGTGGAAGGGATGGGAATGAGGAGAGAGAGGGACTACGTGAAGGAGGTAGAGAGAGAGGGAGTGTGGAAGGGAGAGAATGGGAGTGAAAAAACAGGAGTGGGGAGCAAGGTAGGGGTTGTGGAAGAGAATGAATTAGTTAAGGTGGGAGATAAATAGGGAGTGTTGAAGGGATGGGAAAAGAGTGAGATATATATAGAGAGAGAGGGATATATATAAAGAGATAGAGAGGGACTCAGTGAAGGAGGGAGAGAGAGGAGTGTGGAAGAGATGGGAAAAGAGTGAGGAAGAGAGAGATAGGGGGGGACTAAGTGAAGGATGGAGGGAGACAGAGGGAGTGTGCAAAGGATGGGAAAATATAGAGAGAGTGAGAGAGAGAGAGATAGTTATTGAAGAGAGAGAGGGACTAAGTGAAGGAGGAAGAGAGAGATGGAGTGTGGAAAGGAGAGAGTGGAGGTGAACAAAGAGGAGTGTGGAAAGGAGAGAGTGGGAGTGAACAAAGAGGAGTGGGAATAAAGGGATGGGTTTTGGAAGAGAGAGAATTAGTTAATGTGGGAGAGAGAGGGAGTCGAAAAGGGATGGGAAAGGGGAGAGAGAGAGAGAGAGAGAGAGAAAGAGAGAGAGAGAGAAGGAGTGTGGAAGGGATAGAAAAGGGGGAGAGAGAGAGATAGAGAGAGAGGAAGGGGTGGGAAAAGAGTGAGGGGGAGAGAGAGCGGGGGGGATAGTCTGGAGAGAGAGAGAGTGAGAGAGAGAGAGAGGAAGAGAGGGGGGGGATAGAGTGAGATTTATAGAGATAGGTATAAAGAGAGGGAAAGGGGGAGAGAGATAGAAGAGAGAGAGAGATAGAGAGAGAGAATAAGTGAGGGAGAGAGAGAGATAGAGGGAGATGGGTAGAGAGAGTGAGATAGGGGGGGAGAAAATGAATGGGAACAATGAGCAAGGGAGGGGTTTTGGAATAGATTGACTAAGCTAAGTTGGGAGAGAGGGGGAGTGCGGAAGGGATGGGAAAAGAGAGAGAGAGAGAGAGAGAGAGAGAGAGGGATAAAGGGGTGAGAGAGAGAGAGAGATGGAATTAAAATCTGATACTATCTCTCTCACTCAATATAAAACCGTAAACCCCAATATCACTCTCCCTCAACCCCTAACCCACAATCTCTCTCTCTCTCTGTATTTAGGGAATCCAAAAATTCATAGTAGATATTGGTCATCTTATGCATATTTCCCTTCAAGACTTGACACTCTTTCACATATAATAGTCTCTCTCTCTCTCCCACTCTAAAACTGTAAACCCCAATATCGCTCTCCCTCAAGCCCTAACCCACAATCTCTTTCTCTCTCTCTCTCTCTCTATGTAATTGGGGCATCCAAAACTTCATAGTAGATATTGGTCGGCTTCTGCATATTTTCCTTCAATAATTCAGACTCTTTCAAATATGATACTCTCTCTCTCACTCTAAACCTGTAACCCTAATATCTACATCCCTCAACCCATAACCCACAATCTCTCTCTCTCTCTCTCTCTCTCTCTCTCTCTCTCTCTCTCTCTGTATTTGGGGCATCCAAAACTTCATAGTAGATATTGGTGAGCTTATGCATCTTGTCCTTCAAGAATTCACACTCTTTGACAATCAATACTCTCTCTCTCTCTCACACTCACTCTCTCTCACTCTCACTATAAACCCATAAACCCCAATATTGCTCTCCCTCAACCCACAATCTCTCTCTCTCTCTGTATATATATATATATATATATATATATTCAGGGATAAAAAAACTTCATAGTAGGTATTGGTTAGATTCTGCATCTTTTCCTTCAAAACTTCACACTCTTTCACATCCAATACTCTCTCTCTCTCACTCTAAAGCCATAAGCCCTAATATCACTCTCCCTCAACCCCTAACAAACAATATATATATCTCTCTCTCTCCCTCTCTCCCTCTCTCACTCTCTATTCAGGGTATCCAAAAATTCATACTAGATATTAGTCATCTTAGTCATCTTTTCCTTCAATATTTCACACTCTTTTACATTTGGTACTCTCTCTCTCTCACTCTAAACTCATAAACCACAAAATCGCTCTCCCTCAACCCCTAATCCACAATCTCTCTCTCTCTCTCTCTCTCTCTCTAAACTCGTAAAACCCAATATTGCTCTCCCTCAACCCCTAACCTAGAATCTCTCTCTCTATGTGTGTGTGTGTGTGTATTTGTGGCATCCAAAAATTCATAGTAGATATTGGTTAGATTCTGCATCTTTTACTTCAATACTTCACAATATTTCACATATAATACTCTCTCTTCCTCTCACTCTAAAGCCGTAAACCCCAATATCGCTCTGCCTCAACTCCTAACCCACAATCTCTCTCTCTCTCTCTCTCTCTATATATATATATATATATATATTCGGGGCATCCAAAAATTCATAGTCGATATGGTCAGCTTCTAAATATTTTCCTTCAATACTTCACACGCTTTCACATCTGATACTCTCCCTCTCTCTCACTCTAAACCGGTAAACCCCAATATTTCCCTCCCTCAACGCCTAACCCAGAATCTCTCTCTCTCTCTCTCTCTCTCTCTCTCTCTCTCTCTCTCTTGTATTCAGGGCATCCAAAACTTCATAGTAGATATTGGTGAGCTTTTGCAACTTTTTCTTCAAGAATTCACACTCTTTCACATCCAATACTCTCTCTCTCTCTCTCTCTAAACCTATAAACCACATTATCGCTCTCCCTCAAACCATAAATCACAATCTGTGTGTGTGTGTGTGTGTGTATTCAAGGAATCCAAAACTTCATAGTATATATTGGTCAACTCCTGCATCTTTTCCTTTAACACTTCACACTCATTCACATATGATACTCCCTCTCTCTCACTCTAAACCCGTAAATTCCAATATCACTCTCCCTCAACCACTAACCCACAATCTCTCTCTCTATCTCTCTCCCTTTGTGTGTGTGTGTGTGTATTCAAGGCATCCAAAAATTCATATTAGATATTGGTCATCTTATGCATATTTTCTTTCAAGACTTAATGCTCTTTCACATCTGATAATCTCTCTCTCTCTCTCTCTCACTCTAAACCCATAAACCCCAATATTTCTCTCCCTCGACCCCTAACCCTCTCTCTCTCTCTCTCTCTCTCTAGGGAATCCAAAAATTCATAGTAGTTAATGGTCAAATTATAGATCTTTTCCTTCAATACTTCACACTCTTTCACATCTGATACTCTCTCTCTCTCACACACACTAAACTCGTAAACCCCAATATTTCTCTCCCTCAACCCTTAACCCACAATCTCTCTCTCTCTCTCTCTCTCTCTCTCTCTTTGTCTATCTATCTCTCTATATATCTATATATATTTATATGCAGGGCATCCAAAACTTCATAGTAGATATTGGTCATCTTATGCATCTTTTCCTTCAATACTTCACACTCTTTCACATCTGTTACTCTCTCTCTCTCTCACTCTAAACCCATAAAACCCAATATCTTTCTCCCTCAAACCCTAAACCACAATATCCCCCCCCCTCTCTCTCTCTCTCTCTCTCTCTCTGTGTGTGTGTGTGTGTACTCAGGGCATCCAAAAATACATAGTAGTTATTTGTCATATTATGGATATTTTCCTTCAAGACTTCACACTCTTTCACATATGATATTCTCTCTCTGTCTCTCTCACTCTAAAACCATAAACCCCAATATTTCTCTCCCTCAAACCTTGACCCACAATCTCTCTCTCTCTCTCTCTCTCTCTCTCTCTCTATATATATATATATATATATATATATTCGGGGCATCCAAAAATTTATAGTAGATATTGGCCAGCTTCTGCATATTTTCCTTCAAGACTTCACACTCGTTCACATCCTATATTCTCTCTCTCTCACCCACTCTAAAATCGTAAACCCCAATATCTCTCTCCCTCAAACCCTAACCCACAATCTCTCTCTCGCTCTCCCTCTCTATACTCGAGGCATCCAAAACTTCTGGTAAGCTTATGCATATTTTCCTTTAGGACTTCACACTCTTTCACATCCGATACTCTGTCTGTCTCTCTCTCTCTCTCTCTCTCTCTCTCTCTCTAAACTCATAAACCCCAATATCGCTCTACCTCAACGCCTAACTCTGTGTGTGTGTGTGTGTGTGTGTGTGTATTCGAGGCATCCAAAAATTCATGGTAGATATTGGTCAGCTTCTTCATCTTTTCCTTCAATACTTCACACTCTTTCACATCCGATACTCTCTCTCTCTCTCTCAACCCCTAACCCCCAATATCTCTCTTTCTATTTCTCTTTCTCCCTCTCTCTCTCTCTAAATCCCTAAACCCAAATATCTCTCTCTCTAAACCCCTAACCCTAATCTCTCTCTATCTAAACCATTAACGCAATATCTCTCTACGTCTCTCTCTCTCTCTCCCCCTCTATCTCTCTAAACCGCTTCAAGACTTCACATCCTTTCACATATGATACCCCCAATATCTCCCCTCCCTAACCCCCAACTCTCTCCCTCAACCCCTAACCCCTAACCCCCCAATCTCCCTCTCTCTCTCAACCCCTAACCGCAATCTCCCTCTCTCTCTCAACCCCTAACTAGGTTCTACATAAGCTTTTCATGCCCTTAATATTAGAATTAAAGCATGGTTAATGTCGAATATTATCTCTTATTTGGGGGTCACTTCGAGAAGAAAGGTTGTATTTTATTAAATTACATGGATATCAAATTCTTACATCGAGATCAGTATTAAATTGTGAACTTAATGTCCGTGTGACACAACTTCAAATGTACAATCATTCTAATTACCTCCCACCACTCTTTATCACAATCTATCTCTCTTTGTCACTCATTATCTCTCTGTCTCTCTCCCTAGACCCCTAACCCCATTGATCTCTCTCCCTAAATCCCTACCCCTCTTGTTCCATCTCTCTCCATCCCTAACCGCCAGCCTCTATCTATCAAACCCTAACCCCAATCTCCCTCTCTCTCTCTCAACCCCTAACCAGGTTCTATGTTATCTTTTCATGCCCCTCATATTAGAATTAAAGCATGGTTAATGTCGAATTTTATCGCTTATTTGGCGGTAAATTAGAGAATAAAGGTTGTATTTGATTAAATTACATGGATACCAAATTCCTGGATCAAGATCAACAATAAATTGTGGACTTTATGTTCATGCAAAACAACTTGAAGTGTACAACCATTTTAATTACCTCTCATCTCTCTCTCTTTCACTCATTATCTCTCGGTCTCTCTCCTTAGACCCCTACCTCCCTTGATATCTATCCCCAAACCCTTAACCCCCTTGTTTCATCTCTCTCCACCCCTAGCCCCCAATCTTTCTCTCTGTCTCTCTCTCTCTCTCAAGCCCTAACCCCCAATCTACCTCTCTCTCTCAACCCCTAACCAGGTTCTACGTCATCTTTTCATGCCCCTAATATTAGAATTAAAGCATGGTTAATGTCCAATTGCATCACTTATTTGGGGGTCACTTCGAGAAGAAAGGTTTTATTTGATTAAATTACACGAATATCAAATGTCTGCATCGAGATCAGTAATAAATTGTGAAATTCGTGCGAGACAACTTCAAATGTACAACCATTTTAATTACCTCTCACCTCTCTTTCTCACAATATCTCTCTCTCTCTGTCACTCACTATCTATCGGTCTCTCTCCCTAGACTCCTACCCCCTTGATCTCTCTCCCTAAACCCCTACCCCCTTGTTCCATCTCTCTCCACCCCTAACCCCCAATCTCTCTCTCTCTCAACCCCTAACCCCCAAACTCCCTGTTAGGAAAACTACTCTTATAAGAGGAAATACTACCAACGTACTGGGGTTATTAGATAGACATATAAAGCTTTGCAAACACTGTTATTAAGCAAATAGGATTGGGTTCCGGAGTGTATGTACCTTATTTCGAAGGTTGATCCAAGCTTTTCTCCCTTTGTTCTCCTATACAAAAAACTGCAAAACAAACATAAAACCTTCCTCAAACCACTTTTACCACAAATAAGGGATTGATATTAATAAGACAACATAACATCAACGTGTAATCAAATTGCAATACACATAAGCAGATCTATTGGGAAAGGAAAAATGTCCAAATATTTATTGACAAATGTAGAAAGTACATAAAGCTATACTTGTCATGCACCGGTACCCTTGTAACCAGACCCTGGGCTCCTGCTCCTCTCTCTTAGCTATGAATTTCTCAAGCATAACTTTCTCCAATGATCATAAGGTCCCTTTCTCAAGCCCCTCCCCTTGTATTTATAGAAAGGGAAGGAGGGCAGGTTCAAAAGGTGGTTGAGTTGGGAAGTTGGGGTAGTTTGGGTACCTACCTCAACTAATCCCAATTCATGTTTTTAATTATTTTTTAAAAATTTTCTTAAGACACCAGCAACTATGATATAGGACAACTAGCGAGTGACTCGCGAGTGTCCTAACTTGCATCTAGTGGGTGCAGCTTTTTTATTGACACCCATGGGTTGTCAGTATAGATACCCGCGGCTGACCCGCTGGTTGGAAAGTGTGAGGGTCGTGTTTATGTATTAAAATAGGCAGAAAAATATGCTTCTGAGGAAAGGATTGTAAGGTTCAACTCTAGGTCATCTAGGGTTAAGGTAGGCGCTTCCATCCATAGTGTCCTTTTGTGTGACTGACAAGGAAATGTGGTCACCGACGGATTAGAAGTGCTAATTTGACTGATAAAAAATGCCCCCTAATGTGTGAGGTCAGAGGGAAGGGATGGCAGAAATACATTACAATCCAAGCAGAGGAGGAGCAAAGGGGCCGCAGGATGAGGTCACAAACAGTACCTGAAACATAAACAAAGTCAGCAAGCAGTTTACAATCTTGACATCAGGAGATGTTCAGAATGGTAGAAAATAATCTCCAATACATAACTAAAAGATGTATATAGCATGGCTACTGAAATACAAGAGTGGATCCATGTCAAACAGGAGATCATAGCCATAACAACAAACTGGATCTATGTCTCATCAAGAGCCAAAATATGGATGTGACTCAGTCTTGCGCAACTTGGGCAATAACAAAATGTGATGATGATATTATAGGCCCAAGGTCTTCATTCAAACATCAAGGTACGAATCCTAACCATGCGAATAAATGAGCTGAGGTTGAACATGGATGAAACCATTTTATTATCAGCCAATGATGTAGACCGTTAACAAACACGAGGGCACCCACCATTAATGAAAATAGGGCCCAAGGTAGCTAGTACATTGTAACAAGTGTGAATAAGAGGTCCTGAAGTCGAACAATTGAAGAATCCATCAAGTAGGGGACATTGATGTATTCCCATTATTCAATGGAGAGGGAAATTGCCACTAATGACTGCAATCCCCAAGGTACTACCCGAAACTGTAAAATTCATTCCCAGATCAAGATGAGTTGAAGTCAATAGGAAGAAGTTCTTTGGAAGGGAGGCCTTAAGGTATTCTCCATCATCCAACACGAGATACAATCAAGCTTGATCTGATCTATAGTAGGATTGAATATATGATGAAACATACTGACACCAAGGAATGGCCGACACACGAGGTCAAGGTAACTACAGAATGGCCGACACAAGGGGTGTCCTTCAACAATGAGCATGACACAAGAGTGACTTAGGCATCTTTTGATGACAAAGGGACCATGATATAAATCTGTAATGTATAAGACATTAATAGATTCTCCATATGACTAGAAGAGTAACCAATCAGAGGAGTACAAACTTTGAGATCAGGTTCATCCTAAGGCCAAAACTAAAACCCAACTTGTTTGAAAAAGACTCAAAAAGGGTGTTGTGTTCAAGGACATAATTGACTTGTTGCCTTTATACTGAAAGATACTTGACATTCTTCCCTTCCCTTTTCTCTTTTTATTAAAGAATGTCCTTCTTGTTAGTTTCAATGAGTTCAAGAAAGAAAACTCAATATTCCTTCTTCCTTTTTGAAAACAAGCTCAAACAAAGAGGGATAAGATTGCTTGATATAAGTCCAACCATGTGTAATTTAACGAGTCCATGGGAGGGAAACTCAAGACCTTCTTCATGTTTTAACAAGTTTGAAGAAGAGATAGACTAATACTCGATAACACTGATCCATGTATTTTAATATCGAGCCTGGATCTGTTCATGCTCGTTGGTGTTTTCAATTTTAAGGACTTTGAAAAACTTAAACAATAACTCCATACACCCACTCGTGGATTTTTATATTGAGACCGAGTTGGTATGTGCTCGCCGGTGTTTTCATATTTACGAAGTCTGAAAAACTTAAACAATAGCTCCATATACCTACTCGTGGATTTTAATATCGAGCTCGAGTTGGTATGTGCTCACCGGTATTTTCATATTTAAGGAGTCTGAAAAACTTAAACAATAACTCCATATACCTACTCGTTGATTTCACATTGAGCCCGATTTGGTGAATGCTTGATGGCGTTTTCATCTTTCGAGAGTCTGATAATCCTAAAGAAGACTCCTAAAGGTCTGTTTTCGTAAATTTAGTCTCCTCACCCAAAAAAGTGTAAAATAATGAGAGAAGATACCTTTTTCGTAATTAATCCACAAAGGTCTGAAAAAGGGGTAAACTTATACCTAAGTGGATGTCCCTTCAATTCCTTTAGTGAGTCTGAAGTGAACAAGTATACACGACGATCTTGTTTGTTTTTAGAGAGTCTAACAAGGGCTTTAAAAAGACTCTATAGATACCAAGGAACTTAATATTAGGTAAAAATGAGATATAATGTATAATTCCCTTGATATGTCAAATGATGAAAGGGTTGTAGACATCATGAAGACCACTGGATTAGTAGAAAATGACACATAAACATGATCAAAAGAGATTTCAAAAATGAAAGGACGTACTGAACTAAACTGACATGCCATAAAGGAAATCAAACCTTTATACTATCACTATTGTGAAAATAGTGAGAAATGCCTTTTAGAACTTCACCTAATCAAAAAACTTGAAAAAGTCATTAGTATTAAATAAAGTTAAAAAATAATTTTGGAACTATATGAAAGTTGGTAAAAGTGGGTAAAAATTTCAAGTAATTTTTATAAATAGTGTCAAAATGTCCACATAACTCACAAAGTCATTTTTTTGGAGCAAAAGAGAAAAAGAACCCCCTTACTTCAACCGCTTGTAGCGTTCAAACCAGGTCACCAAATAAACTTCCATCATTTGCAAGTAAGTAATCTCTCCCTTGTCCATCAATTCAATCCATTATTTTGATTTTTTAGTGATGTTTTTATTTTTACTTTTATAAGGACTTAAAATTTAGGGCTTCGTACCCGCGGGTTCATCTATGCTAAACTCGTGGCTACGTTAAATGTGCATGGGTTTAGCATAGGCATACCCACGGGTACCTGCCTCTATTGCAGAGGTGAAGCCGGGAGTACCACAAACTAAATGAAAAAAAAAGGTGAATGGGGTGAATGATGCAGGAGTGGTGCTAACATGGAGGGAGAGAGAGAATGAAACCATGGATAGGGATGCTATGGGGGATCCACTCACCCTAAATGCACTACGAAGATGCAGTCTTCTCAAATTTTTCCGAACAACAAGTATGCGTGAAAAAATGCATTTGCTCCAAATGCTCATCAACTACTTGGATGTCAATCAAGGGATGTTTGATATCCAAGGGGAGATGATTGATATTAAAATATATGATATATATTTCGATCACTGGTTTATCCCAAATAGGTGAGGGAGTTAACATCAAAGGAACATTCTGAGGGGTAGGTGCACTTTCAATCGAATATTACATCAACGCCTACTGCTTGCCTGGTACCGAGAAGAGCGGTAGCCAAGTTCTGATTGGGTCTATTACGAGCTTCCCACTAAAGGTGATATTGAGCACACTTAACAGGATTGGAGGGAGTGTTGCGCAACATTTGGCCTCTCGAAACTATATGCAGATAAGGGTTGAGTGTTTGCGTGGTCCGATATTTGATTGGTGTTTGGTCCTACTGGTGAATATGAAACACTAGTGTAATGTCCCCTCCCATCATACCAGCATGATATAGAGGACGTGAGACTAAAACCAGGCATCTAGCCCCATATCCATTAAGTAAAAACTCATTGATAAAAGACATATACATGTGCATGTTATAGAAACACAGCAGAATTAAAAATCATGTTTAATATCTAACATACATTCAACATTTCTGTGACAACCATTAAATAAAGGCGTTGCAGAATTTATAAAAGAGAATACTTATCTTAACAAAGTAGTCCCAAGCAACTGGTTATGCAACTGCAACGTTCCACCCAAGCATAGGCTAGTTGTGATCATCAATATCTCCACACACTACCACCCCCGAGCTGGGCATGATCTCTAGAAGGAATCAGGGAATAGCAGACTCACACATAGCCAAGCATACACCAAGATGATCCAAGCCAATCTACAATTGGGTTTATCAGGCTGTTAGGAAATGGAAAGGAAGAATTGCTAAGCTAGTGAGCTCAAGCATAGAGCCAGGGATACCTCTGCAAGATCTATTTAGCTTGGCACCCACAATGCCTACACACCCCACTCAAGGAAGTATTCCCTTCACCAATTCACAGTCCCTCAGGCCATACCTTCCAATTCTAGAGTGTCCCAGGTGTGCATAGAAGAGTAGCCAGCCCTCTTGATCTTCTTGAGAGGTTATTCTCCCCACTGGGTTTATCAAGCCAATTATGTCCACTACCACTCCAAATCTTTTGCTCACAGGTTCAGACCAAAACAGGGATGCACATAACAGCAGAAGTATAAGTGTTGGGCATGAAGAAATGTTTTTACAGTGAGATGCCCAAAGAGGGGGTTTCTACCAATTCAGAAAAATGTGGGAAAGCCCAAAAATGAAATGGCAATTGGGGAACAACCCTAGAGAGCAGAAATCGTTTTCAGAAAAAACGCCCATGGGTATTTTGGGGAAAAAACGGCCTCCATAACAGTCCCAAATCATTGTCCTCCTCTCCCAGTCACTGTGTAACACAAAAACGAGCTCCCAACCATGGAAAAATGCAGAAAAATGATGAAAAACATGATGGGGAAAGACCCGGTAGTTCAGACTGCATGAGAGAGGAAAGACTATCGGTTCAGAATGGCTTTGGGCACCATTTCGTGGGTGTTTTCTTGCCCAGTGAGACAAAATACGATTTCCCAGGTTGATGGCTTTCCCATACACGAAATTGGCTGCCATACCTCTTCATTTCCAAGGCATTAACTACCTCAAACAATTTCTGGAAGAATTAAATGATTGGGTCCATAACTCAAAATGGGTAGTTGGTTGTTTATGGGTTTTCTCATTCACACATGGATTAACACCATTGGCTCAAGGGTTTGAATAATTTCCCTCCCTATTCCTTGTAGAATCATGCCACCATCTCTTTGTTGCATTGCATAGCTAGTTGTGGGTATTTCATTAAAATCTATATTTACATGATGTCTTATTTACATTGTGCCTATCTAGCAAAAGAACCACATGCATATATTTTTAATTGCCGATACATAAAACGCTAAATCAATGGTGGGGCCTTGGCCTTGAGCTCCTCACCATGATTAAATATCAATATTTACATCATTTACGATTTAATGCGAAGGGGGTCAAAATGGGGACATTGCAACCAGTTGATAGAGTGCAAAACCATGAAGAAAAAGAACTTTGGATACGGAAGTATCTTATGTACCTTCGAGAGAGAGAGAGTCCCCGCTCTGAGCCCAGGGATGGCTCTACCAGTACTAAACCCTCACGAGTCGTTGATGACTCAGTGGGGAGATATCTTATTGCGCCAGGGTGGTGGTGAGGATAGCCTTTCTTATGCTGATGCAGATTATCTGGCATGGTGGAGCCTCCAATTGTTGGCACTCAAGCAGTTCCCATATGCAGGGCTAGATTTCTGAGGAGATCTAGAGCTCATGCTTCCTCCAGGATCAACCTGGGGAGAGATAGGTAAATGTGCTTATGCTTTATGTATATGTATTTTTTATGATGAGTATGAGTGCTGATAGTGTGCTTTATGCAGATGTGGGACCTGTGAGACCTGTCAGACACCCTCGGATATTTATTAGATAGGCTAATCCAGTTGCAGCAGATTCCATGCTAGTGAACCTTGAGGGGAAGATGAGTCATTTGACTCATGATATCCTGAAGTACAAGATCGAGCGGATGTTGCTCAAAATACAAGAGCATGTCGTAGGCGTGACCCCAACATGGATCCGGCTACTTAGAAAAGTAGCTAGGCTAGTCATATGCTATAGAGAGGCTATGGAAGAGTTAGCAGGGGCACATCCCTCTCCAAAGGGAGAGAGACATATTATATTTTTGAGGCCTTTGAGCCCATTTTTGTATATTATGACACTGTGACATCCTATGACTCATACTCATAATTTTTAATCCTGATATATACAGTATGGTTTATATATATACATGTGTTTTTCTTTATGTGTGTGATTGTGTATGGTACATATTTGAATCTAATATATAGTTTGCATATGAATCAACTAATGAATTTAAATTCCTTTAAATGTGTTGATACGTGATAAAATCAAATTGTCTTTCAAGCAATCTAACACGCAAAAACTGATAAATCAAAGAAGGATCCCTAACCCTGTACTCACCCATCAACTGAAGTACTACTAACTTCTAGTCGAGTCTTACCTCCAAACATGAAATGTCATGATGGATAGCATCTCGTAGTAACTCGATGAATGCACTATACTCAGCTACATTGTTTGTCGTAGGGCCTAAACAAGCACCTCCCAAAGACACAAGTTGGCCAGACGGTGAGTAAATAACCCAAGCTGTTGAGGCCAACTGATGGGTGTAGCGACTAGTGCCATCAACGAATCCTATAAAGCACTCAGTTTTCATCTAAAACCACAATCCAGAAGACACATAAGATGCAAAGAGGAAATCAAAATAAAATACTAACTCTATAAACATGTACAGTTATAATACAAGAAAAAGCATATAAGCCTAAGCGTAATGCTTTTTCTGGTAGAGCCCATTTCTATGCTCAAGTGACCGAAGGGTCAAATCCTGGCTTCTTCTTGTAAGACCAGGTGTAAGTGTCTCATAATTCCTTAGATAGATTGGTATACAAAGTGATCTCCCATGGAGAACAGTTTTCTCAAATAAATATGTTTTCCACAACATTCAGCTTGGTGGAAATATCAACAAGCATAGTATTTGAAATGTTTGCTATATTGCCTTCTAGAAAATTGTCTGTTTAGTATAAGTAGGGATGGACAAATCGATATTCTCACCGGGTCTCATCGAAAACTCACCATTCTCAATCCTGTCTAGATCTGGAAGAAAGTAAGATCTGTGATCCATGTGTTCCCAAGGATGATCCATACCAATCATGGCTTCCAGGATAGCCTCGTCGGAAGGAAAAATAGTATCCAAACAGTCAAAAGAATGGGTGGACTTTACTGACCATGCAGGTGCATAATCAAAATCTGACTCGGCTAAGACTGGTGGAGTCAAGATGTGATCCATTGCAGCATTTTGTGATACTTGGTATGCCACTTCTGCAATGGATGGGGGAACGTTCAATTCTTGTTGAATCCGAAGGATCCATGGATTAGTCGTTCGACTAATCATAAAAGCTTCTTGAGATGATGTATCGCTACAACTCATAGAATCAATATGATGTACAAGAGCGGGTAGGTCAAATTCTCCCATCAATGATGAATACATACCTACTCCTAAGCTCTCACTAGGCAGTCGAGCTTGATCAATCAACGGGATATTAGAATGCTTTGAAGTTGTGTTTGTGAAAATCCTCACAACAGAGATATAAGAGCTGATGTATACCTCACAAGAAAGATTAAGATTAAGCAAGAAAATAGAAGAAGAGTGGACAATGCAGTGTAAAAGAGCAGCAGAATCATGATACAGTAGAACTCAGATAGAAGCAGAATAACATCACACACTAATTCATTAATCACAATATGGACAAATAAATAATACAATGGTGAGAGGATTCGAATTCCAAGGTGGCAATTCGAATTTGCCTTCATGGAGTGATCATCAGATCAATGTAGTGTCATCAAAGCCCAACTAGAAGTCCTGATCATCATCAGTAGAGTCATCAATACACAAGTAACTGTCAACCAGATGTCAAATTGAGTCTAACTGAGTGTGGTAGGTGTAACTGGCACATGGAGGCACTAACTAAATGTAGGAGGCTCAGTGGAGTGCGCATGAGGAGCTAACTGAAGTCAGAATAGGTAGTCTAGTATCACTGGGGGTCCATCGAAGTGATACAGTCAGTTGAGGAGTCAATCTAGCCTTAAATCAAGTAAATACCTAAAGATAACTCAACTAACTGAAGTGCAACTGAGTGGTAGGTGAGAGAGGGTGCCTTTCACAAGTGGTATCCTTAAATCAAGGAAGGAGGGCGCACTAAGCACTAGGAGGGCTAAAACTGATATGAAAGAAGATCTCGGGGCTAGTTAATTGAGGGATAGGTGCTGGGATTGATGACTGGGATGCATGCAAAATCATGATTGCATGCATGACTGAAAATGCAAAAATGGATAATGCTAGTAGGACTAGGATGGAGTATAGGAATATCCCAACACCCCCCCTTCATCCATCCTGGGCCCTGGTAACTGAGACTAAAGGTCACCCAATACAATGAATAATAATAACAGTCAATAAACTGAGGAAATGGGGAAAACCTCATGGGAAAAATACCCCCCCTCAAAATGGACTGTAGGGCACACACACAAAAAAAGATCCAAACTCAAGCAGGTGTGATGCTTGGTCATATGTATGGAGGTATCTTCTTATTGGGAAGAAGTGGATCATGCTCAAAGAGCATGTGCTTGTACTTGCTCTTCAGATCGAATGTGATGAGAACAAATCCAAAAATATGAGGATGATCCTAGAACCTGTGATTCGAGAGTCAACTGAGGTAGGATCAAATCCATGAATGTGTATATAGTCTTTTGTTTTCTCCTTTGAACCATCATAGGTGAGATTATGCCCAAAAGAACCATCACATGATATTGAATGCTTTCAATCCAAATCAGATCCAAGACTTGAAGAATGGTTTCTTGAGATCTCCTTTGAACCATTAGAGGTGAGATCAAAACCATGATATGCATGGGAAATTATCCCAAGTAGTGATTGGTTGGATTTTAAATCAACTACAAGACTTAATGAATGGTTTCTTTAGATCTCCTTTGAACCAGTAGAGGTGAGATCAAAACCATAAAATGCATGAGAAATTATCCCAAGTGAATGGAAATGCCCTACATCTTCAATAAACTTCTGAGAGCATGTACAAATGATCATATAGTAGTACATAAGAGGTGAGTGATCAAGGAGAGCGAATGAATTACCTCCAATTGCTGATTTGAACTCCGAAACATTCAATAGATCATGATGCAAACCAACATACTCTTGTGCAAGAGAGGATTTAAGAACCTCTGCAGTTTCTAGAGTGTGAGCTGGCACATAATTCGAAATAGAAGAAATTTGGAGCATGAGTGTAGAATCTGCAAGTTCTTTTTCTTTGTGGACAACTTCAATATGAGATATGTTTGATACTGATTCATAACCAGAGAGACCATCAAGGAGGGTGAATGCAACAGTGGGCTTGCTCTCGAAATGGTTTGGACAAATCCCTTCATTATGTTTGCCAAATCTTTCATCCAGATGCGCCCATAGCTCTTTTGGAGATTCAGCAGAAAGGAAGTGGTGTACCATGAAACAAGACATAGAAAAAATCATGGCTGCAAAGGCTCTATCACCTTCATTTAACCAATCATTCTCTTCTTCAGAGGATTCGAACTCTCTTTCAAAACAATAATCAAAGAGACCACGTCTCTTCAAATGTGCTATCATCTGTGGTTTCCATTCATCATAGTTGAATGGAGAAAAAGGAGTAATTCCTTCCGAATTCATGGAAGTTGTTTCAGAAGACCTACAAAAAACAATAGAAAATGTATGCAACTGTTGTTGTTGCAAAAGTGCAGAACTGCTGCAACTACTGCACTCGAAAGCTTGATAATGAAACTGCAAAAAAAACTCTCAGGAATGGAGATAGACTATACTCTCAACATGCTCTGATACCATGTCGAAATCCTCACAGCATATCTAAGAGCTGATGTATACCTCACAAGAAAGATTAAGATTAAGCAGAAAAATAGAAGAAGAGTGGACAATGCAGTGTAAAAGAGCAGCAGAATTATGATACAATAGAACTCAGATAGAAGCAGAATAACATCACACACTAATTCATTAATCACAATATGGACAAATAAATAATACAATGGTGAGAGGATTCGAATGCCAAGGTGGCAATTCAAATTAGCCTTCATGGAGTGATCATCAGATCAATGGAGTGTCATCAAATCACAACTAGAAGTCCTCATCATCATCAGTGGAGTCATCAATGCACAAGTAACTATCAACCAGATGTCAAACTGAGTCTAACTAAGTGTGGTAGGTGTAACTGGCACATGGAGGCACTAACTGAATGAAGGAGGCTTAGTGGAGGGTGCATGAGGAGCTAACTGAAGTCAGAATAGGCAGTCTAGTCTCACTGGAGTTCCATCGGAGTGATACAGTCAATTGAGGAGTCAATATACCCTTAAATCAAGGAAAGATCTAAAGATAACTTAATTAACTGAAGTGCAACTGAGTGGTAGGTGAGAGAGGGTGCCTTTCACAAGTGTTTCACAAGTGGTATCCTTAAATAAAGGAAGGAGGGTGCACTGATCTGAAAGAAGCTCCCGGGGCTAGTTAACTGAGGGCTAGGTGTTGGGAGTGATGACTGTGATGCATGTAATTGCATGCATGCATGTAAAATCCTGATTGCATGCATGACTGAAAATGCAAAAATGGATAATGCTAGTAGGACTAGGATGGAGTATAGGAATATCCCAACAGTGTTGTTCTTCCGAGTGAAGGACAATTGATCAACTGTGATGATATTACCTTCATGGGGGAACATGAGTACTCAGAAAATGGACGATGGGATAGCTTGCATCGCATACATCCAACTTCTTCCCAACAACAAGTTGTAGTCGAGAGAAGAATCGAAAACATCTACCTCCACAGCCACTACCTTACCAACAAGTTGAATCTCGAATGTTGGTAGGACTCCATGCGTACGACAAGACTTTCCATCAAACGCGTGTAAGTAGTGTAATTGAAGGGGATAACTCCGGAGAACCCAAGGCTTTCAAACAGGATATAGACATTACGCATGTTGATGTGCCTTCATCTACGACTATTTGTCCAATATTCATCTATTCATGGACTACTTCAATCTGGAAAGCAACGTGATATGGAAACCAAGGTTTGATATTGGACATATCAAATCTAGCTAGCATACTTGATGAGTCCATACTACCTATTTCCGCTAGAAGTGCATTCCACTACGAAGGGAATCTTTGCAAGACTTCCAGTGCAAACATGGCACATTGTGTTTGGGTTAAGTCTTCCACAACAGAGTATTTGGGAGAAGCCCGCGCGATAGGATTGTGCACAACCCGTTTGTAGACACCCTTTGGTATCTTCGGCAAAGTCTCTATAGGACTCTTGATGTGGAGAGGAATAGATGTTTGAGGAATCTCCTTATCTTTCTATTGCATTTCCGAGTTATAATTTCTCGCTCTCGTTTGCAACAAGGTGTTGGACTTAACCATGTTTATATATGATTGATCAGCTGATGTGGCACGATGAGTGCCCCCAGTATTAGAGTTTCCAGAAGCTGAGCCTTGTCCTTTGGGAAATGGATCCTTCAGGACAGCCGGTTTCTTTTCTTTCAACAACTTCTGGGCTTCTTCGACAAGAGAGAATTGGTGAGTAAGGTAATCGTCCTTACAAAGATGGCAAGGAAACTTGACCTTGTTTTTGTCTCTCTTTCCCTCCTCGGCATTCTCAGTGTTTTTGGGATTTTGATTTCCGTCCCCTTTCTTCCCCTTTTCCTTGGGTTGCCGAGGACCCTTTTGGTTTGTCTGCACACTCTATATAGATTTACATTGTGAAGGGAAGTTCGCAACAGAAGTTGCTTCTGTTGCTGATTGCTTCATAGAAAGTGCATGCACTTGTTTCGTTAAGGCCTCCAACACTAATGAGTCAGCCGAACCAACAATGCCATCGACATGACGTCCAGGTTTGGGCTTACCAAGATCTATATTAGATCATGGTGCGTCAAGTAAGATCTCATAAAGGATCACAGATTGCGCATAGAATAGGTTAAGCTGTTGAGTCCTTAGGATTGCTTCCTCTTCATATGTTACCCCAGAATTTGAGACATCTTTAGAGACTTAAGGGAGAAGTGATTTCAAATACCACTCCAAAATAAAATCTGGGGGAATCTCAACCTTGATGCATCTCTTCCGCCTTCACAACTCCTGAATGTGTTCAGAAAGGTGAGTGGCTTTGTTCTGTCTAAATGTAGAAAGAAGTTCTGTGTCGACATCATATCAGATGGGAAGCTGGAAGTGGTTCAAAAATACTGTTGCTAAATCTCAAAAGTTATCGTATGTAGTAGCCAACATTTCGATGTACCATTTAGTTCCTACACTCGTTAAGGTTCTCTGAAAGATCCTCAATTGAATTGAGTCGTTGTTCAATGAGTTCGAGGAGAACCATGGATGAAAACTTGTAACATGATCTCCAAGATCTTCACCAATCTTACCTTCGAACTTTGGAATGTCTGAAGGAATCTTGGTTGTGACCGGAGGCCAAGTAGGGTTATGACGTACCGGATCGTTTATGAGTTTCATAAGGTTTGGCAAGTTCAAAGTTTCCAGAAATGGAAAGCGAGGTCACACCGATGGCATATGATGTGGAGGAGTTTGGTAAGGGGAACCACCTGAGACCTGGATCCTAAAAGGTTGATTGAGTTTTCCCCCAGTCACCGGTTGTGAAGAAGAAATGTTCCTAGAGTTTCTCCATCCAAAGTCTAATGGATTACTTCATTGTGGTGTCGTCCACTGTGGTTGAGTATAAATGCCTCCAAATGGAGGGTTAGTATAACTATTACTGTCCATTCCACCAAACAATGAAAAGGGAGTACTCCCTACAGGTGTATTAGAAGTTTGTACATTGGAAAAATGTGCATTGAAACATGTGAAGGGGTTATAACCTAGTGTAGATGCAGTAGACGAAGAAGGAATTAAGCCTACAAAAAGTTATGAAGAAGAAATATGTCCTCTGAACCAAGGAAATCCTTGATTAAATGGAGCAGAAGTAGGGTTGACTTGGAATTGATGAACAAAGGGGAAAGATGTGAACGACGCTGAGGGTATCCCTGGGAAAGGAATATTGGATGGGCCAATAGAGGATCCAAAAGGCATAGATGTCATCGTACTTTGAGTATTGGACAAACTTGAAGGATCAACATTGAAGATAAATGAAGTGCTCGGAGCAGAAGTGAACTGTGGAGAGATCGGTGTGGAAGTCTTCATATGAGGAGGAGACACACCTCCTAGTATAATAGATGAAGTGGGAGTGTGGGGCACTCTTGATTCATCCCCTGAGTTATCCATGACAAAATCAGGTGTAAGCCTATATACAATCACTTCAGGTATCCATAAAGAGACAAATATTTCTAGTAAAGGGTCGTTGGGTCTAGTTAATGGAGGGTTGAAGGGTGTTGCAAACTCGTCAGTAGTCAAGTCTTCAACCTCAATAGTTTCCTGAACTGATTGAGAAATGAGATTTGGATCTCTAGGGAGTTCATTTGTCCACGTGAGTTCCTATGAACCACGTGAGTTAGTTCGGCGTCGTTGAGGTCGCGGTGGAGGCTCCACTGTGAGCATAGGAAGGTTTTGCAGCCTTCATGACCTATGAAGAGGGTAGTCCTCCACACTTGTAAAAATATAAACTAAGTGTTAAACCTAGTGGCCACTACAATAGTGAGGAACAAACAACACAACACTATCAAAATTTCCTAAAGTAGCCAAGACTAAGAAAACATAGATGATACTCTCAAAGGAGATTCTGGGATGATTAGGGCCCCTAACTAACCAGTAGAGTAGCAAATAACAGTTACCCGAGGTCAACAATACAGTATCTGTGGGTGGAAGCATTTGAATCACCAACCACCCTCCCAAAGATCTGTAAGGGATTTACTCCCATGTATTTCCTACGTACAGTGGAAATAGCCTTCCACTGTCACCTGTGTAGATCCCTAAAGGTCAAAATATATTGAAGGCTACCAAAATTGCAGAAAGATCCCAGGGACCAGTCACATGTCCATCCAAGACGCATGGGCAGGGTAACTAAGCCTAAAATCCAAGAGTACACAAGGCACTAATCGATACCCGTATGCGAAAAGGATTTGGTGTATGCTCGAAAGAAAAGTGAGGGGGTATCCCCAACAGTCCAATCTCACACGACCTCGTGCTTAACTCTGGTTTTAGTATAGCTTCCTGGACACCTCCACAATAGTGGATTTACCTAAACGATAGTCTCACTATGATTTGAAATTTGAATGGTTTTGGAAGGTTAAAAGTGATGTATTCCAAAACCCTAGCCTGGACTAGTTGATTTTTTGTAACCTAAAAAAGAAAAGTTACTAATAAATTTTATTAATGGTTCTTTTTAAAGGTTGTATTACTCAAAAGGTAGTGCTATGTGTGTGTGATGGTTGCAACTGGAATTAAAGTGTACATATGGAAATGTAAAAACTTCACAATTTTTCTAACTTGTCTTTCGAAACAGAAGAGACAAAGCAAACCTAAAAGCCAACTATACTTTTATTTTTATTTTTCAAGGATGAAAAGCATAAACAACTTCTAACCACTTTGAAAAAGAAAGAGACAATCCTTGCTATAAAGTAAAAGCATTCTTTTGATTTGGTTTTTTCTTTATAAAAAGAAAATACAAATAACTTATGAACAAACAAGACTTATCAAACAATGCAAGTAAAGATAAGATGACCCAAAACTAAAGAAATCATACATTTTTCAAGATTGAAAAATACCAACCCAACAAGTTGCTTTTGAAAGTAACTTGGTTTTGGAACAAAATGCAAACAAAGACAGCTGATATGCAAGGCAGAAAGCAAATACTCTTATGTAGAGATCAGTCTTCTCTTGAATACCAGTGACTCAAAAGGATTAAATCCAATCACTTTCCAAACACAATAGCTAGAGAGTAAAGGGTAACTTCACAAGCACAAATGACCCAAAGGAGAAACTCTTAAAGAGGCTGCAAACAATGTAAAGAGGGTATCAGATCAACAAAAGACTTCCAAAACCACAAACCAAAATGCCTAAGACCAAACCCAAATATAAAAAACAAAAGTCTCAGGAAATGTTCGCATCTGTAACATGCAGAAGAACACGGGTGCAACTAGATAACAACGGGTACTGATATAAGCAACTCACTAGTGAAACTAAATAACCGCGCCTGTAAGTACAGGAAACTTGTGGGTGGGCTTTGAAAAAGTTCAAAAAAGAAAGAAATTTGCAGATCATAACAGATTTGAGTGAGGCACAAAGGTTAAGGATACCCTAGACACTTCTACATAGATCAAACAAGTTATAAAAGACTGAAAGAAACTCAACAAGAGTCCCCAAAGCAGAAAATAGATGGTGCTCCCTAGCGGAGTCACCAGTTCTGTTGTTAGGAAAATTAATCTTATAGCAAGGGAAAGACTACCAACGTACTTTGGTTATCAAATAGACATATAAAGCTTTTCAAACGTTGTTATTAAGCAAATTGGATTGGGTTTAGGAGAGAGTGTACCTTATTTCGAAGGTCGATCCAAGCTTTTCTCCCTTTGTTCTCCTATACAACAACCTGCAAAACAAACATAAAACCTTCCTCAAACCATTTTGACCAAAAATAATGGATTGATATTAATAATACAACTTAACATCAACTTGTAATCAAATTTCAATAGACATAATCAAATCGATTGGGAAAGGAAGAATGTCTAAATCTTTATTGACAAATGCAGAAAGTACATAAAGCTATACCAGTCCTACACCGGCACTGTCGTAACCAGACCCTGGGCTCCTACTCCTCTCTTAGCTATGAATTTCTCTAGCATAAATTTCTCCAATGATCATAAGGTCCCTTTCTCAAGCCCCTCCCCTTATATTTACAGCAATGAAAGGAGGGCAGGTTCGAAAGGTGGTTGAGTTGGGAAGTTGGGGTAGTTTGGGTACCTTCCTTAACTAATCCCAATTAGTGTTTTTAATTATTTTCTCAACTTTTTCTTAAGACACCCGCGACTATGATATAGGACAACTAGCGAGTGACTCGTGAGTGTCCTAACTTGCATATTTCAGGTGCAGCTTTTTAATTGACACCTGCAAGTTGTCAGTAGAGATACCCGCGGCTGATTAGCTAGTTGGCAAGTATGAGGGTCACGGTTATGTATTAAAATAGGAAGAGAAAGATGCTTTTGAGGAAAGGATTGCAAGGTGTTAAATTTTGAGCATTAATTGACAATACTCTAGGATCTTTACTGAGAGAATAACATATACAGTATATCAATGCATGACAATCACAATAAGTATGACAAGCATCACAAGAATCAAAAGCATAAGAGACAAGAGATACAGAGTTTCCGTGGGGAAAACCCTAAGGTGAAAAACCCCACAAATTCCTCAGAGATAGAGAGAGCAATGGCTCAACCAATGTACAACCAAAATACACTGAGATAGTCTCCTAGTAGCAGATAATCCTCCTCCTCACTAGTGCGCCACTTTCTGAGTGAGAGAGATGTACTTTTCTGAATGATCTAAATAGAGATCACCTGATCTCTATTTATACTAACCTGTTTTCCCAGTGACCTTATGGGGATGACTTGTCTAGCTAGGTGCATCCACATTATAATATATATTTTAGGGCCGACCCCACACATGGTGGTCTAATAACCCATCGGCAAGTAAACACACTTTCTACACTTGTCAATTCACATGATGACACTTCCTTATAGAGGAATGACACATCTCTTATAAGGGTACAATAAATATATATAAAATACACAGATGAAATACATTCCGAAGTTACATATACATCAACACTCCCTCTTAACTAGGAAGGTATTTCTCGACACAGATCTACTAGACAAGTCTTCTTCTCGGGATCATCGTCATCGATGCATCGTCATCATCATCGTCATTGCTGCTACTATCTCAACCAATCTCTGAATCTAATCGTCATAGGAATTTCTACAGAGCCAGTCCTTTTTCATACTGGATGTAGGCCCACCTCCTGCAGGTATTCATCATCACTAGCCATACTATGGAATTCACAGGACTTATTACGTGCGTCACAAAACCTGGCTGCAACATCCCAGGCTATTACAAGCACATAGCTCTACTTGTAGGATCTCCCAGGAGCACATTACATGTGACCCATCACAAAACTTGGCTGAAGCATCCCAGGCTGTTACGAGCACACGGCTCTACCTGTCGGATCTCCCAGGAGCACATTACATGTGATCTCACCACAAAACCTGGCTGAAGCATCCCAGGTTGTTAGGAGCACACAGCTCTACCTATCGGATCTCCCAGGAGCACATTACATGTGGTGCACCACAAAACCTGGCTAAAGCATCTGAGGCCTTTTTCATCTTGTCCAAATCTCCCAGGAGCAAATTACATATGGTCATGGAAAAACCTGGCTGAAGCATCTGAGGCCTTTTTCATACTATCCAGATCTCCTAGGAGCAAATTACATTCCATAGGACAAAACCTCGCAAGAGCATATCAGGACGTTACGGGTACACAAATCCGACCTAAAGATCTCCCAGGGCACAAATTACATGTCATCCCAGAGCAATTTATCGAAAGAGCATCCCAGGCTATTATGGGTATGCAACTCCGACCTATAGGATCTCCTAGACATGCTCATCTGCACAACCTGATCCACGGCCACAAAGTATCATCTGATACTCATCACACATCATCCTGATGTACACATGATCATCCTAATCATCATCACTGCAACATCCTGCTGCATGTCATCTGGAGAAGCTCGTCATCCACGATCACCCTGATCATGCAATGCATCCATCTGATGCACACCAAGTATCTACCTGATACATATCATCATACAGAGTGTATCCATCTGATACATAGATACATGGTCCACACAATGTATCCATCAACATACATGATCTACCTGATCATACAATGTATCCACCTGATACATATACAGATACATGGTCCAAGCATCCAACATGATGCATATACAAAATACATACAAATGATCCAACCGATCATATCTAGCATCCAACATGATGCGTACGTACATATAAATGATCCAACTGATCATATCCAACATCCAACATGATGCGTACATACATATAAATGATCCAACTGATCATATCCAGCATCCAACATGATGCGTACATACATATACATATAAATGATCCAGCTGATCATACAAAGCAGAAACTAGAACATCATCCTGATGCTCATCATCCAGTGCTTAGATCCACAGCCATGTGAAGGATCCTCCTTCCAACATGCTTGGAATGGCTTCAGCAAATGTGTCCATCACTTCTTCCTCGAAGTGTCCTCGATCTGAAGAACACCAAGCCTCTCCCTGAAGTACTCGAACTTCACCCTGGCTAGTGGCTTCGTCAGCACATCTGCAGTCTACTCGTCCATCGCAACATACAGGAGCTTCAAAGCTCCTCTCTGCACCATATCCCTGATATAGTGATATTTGATCTCTATGTGTTTCGACCTGTCATGAAACACTGGATTCTCAGACAACTTCACACAACTCTGGTTATCACAGAAGATACCAGTAGCATCCAACGGGAGATCAAATAACTCAGACAGTAGCTTCCGTAGCCATACTTCCTCACAACTAGCTGAATAGGTTGCAACATACTCTGCCTCAGCTGTACTCAGTGCTACACAGGATTGCTTCCTGCTAAACCAAGAGATCACATCTAATCCCATACTGAAGCAGCACCCAGATGTGCTCTTCCTATCTGCAGCACTGCCAGCCCAATCTGAATCAACATAACCCTGCAGGTTAAACTTTTGATTCGCTTCATACTTGAGCCCATAGTCCACTGTACCGTTCAGGTACCTCAGAACATGCTTTACAGCAACCAGGTGAACACTCCGCGGATTCGTTAGGAACTGGCTCAATGTGTTCACAACAAAGCAAATGGCTGGTCTCGTGTTCGTCAGGTACATCAAGGACCCAATCATCTGACGATACATAGAGACATCAATCGGCTCAGATGAAGCATCGCATAGAAGCTTTAAGATTCGATAGCATAGGTGTGGCCATGGCCTTGCAATCCATCATCCCGAATCTCTTCAGGATATCTACTGTGTACTTCCCTTGACTAAGGAAGATCCCACCTACACTCTGCCACACCTCCATACCTAGGAAATAATGCATCATTCCCAAATCTTTCATATCGAACTTAGCAGCAAGCTTCCTCTTAGTATCTGCAATCAATCTATCATCTCCTGTTACAAATAAGTCATCCACATACAGGAGTAGAACCACAGGATTCCCTTCATCAACCTTGTAGTAAAGGTTGGAATCCGCTTTACTCTTGGTAGAGCCCAAACTAGATAGGAAACTGTCCATCCTACCATACCAGGTTCTGGGAGCTTGTTTCAAGCCATACAAGGCTTTCTTTAATCTGCACACATATGACTCCTTATCATGTATTTCAAAACTGAGTGGCTGCTCCACATATACTTCTTCTTCAACTACACCATTCAAGAAAGCAGTCTTGACATCCTTCTGGTGTATTTTCCATTTCATCGCTGTAGCCAGGGCAAGTATTGTTCTGATGGAAGTATACCTGGCTACAGGTGCAAAAGTTTCTTCATAATTTATTCCCTCTTTCTGAGAGAAGCGATGAGCTACGAATCTTGCCTTGTATTTCTCCACACTGCCATCTGCAACATGCTTGATTTTGTAAATCCATTTGGAAGTCACAACAAACTTCTCTTTAGGTCTTGGGACAACATCCCAAACATCATTATTCATTATTGATTGATATTCCTTGACCATGGCATCCTTCCATTCTTTCTTTTCTGCTGCTTCTTCATAACTGGAAGGCTCTTTGTTTATAATGTCACAGAGTAAAGAAACATAGCTGGTATGTGATCTGGTTCTCTTCTTTGCTCTGTATTCCTCTTTTGGAATGCCAAATATTTCTGCATCTTGAATGAGCTCTCTAGCCCATGCAAGTTTCCTCTTGTGAGAGTTATCCTCACGGGGTGGATCTACAGGTTCTTGCGGATCTTCAAACTCACGAACAACTTCTAGAACTGCTTCAGTCATGGTAGTGTCTTGAAATCTAGTTTCCTTAGGTTCTTCATAAACTTCGATCAGTGCCTTCCTTGATTTGATGAATGCTGAGTTCTCATCAAATGTCACATCCCTGCTGACATCAATTTTCTTGAACCCTGGAAAGTATATTCTGTAAGCCTTCGAGCTTTCATTGTAACCCACAAAGATACCTTTCTTTCCTGAAGGATCTAGTTTGGTCCTCTTTTATTTTGGGACATGAGTGAATACTGGAGAACCAAATATTCTGAGATGGCTGACTTCAAGTTTCTTACCAGAAAAGACCCCTTCTGGTGTCTTGTTGTCCAATATCTTGTGGGGTGTTCTGTTCTGCACATATACAGCTGTTCTAGCTGCTTCTACCCATAGATGCATAGGTAGATCCTGGTCATGGAGCATTGCTCTTGCTGCTTCCATGATTGTTCTGTTCTTCCTTTCTGCAACTCAATTATGTTGTGGATTGTAAGGAGCAGTCAACTCCCTCTTAATCCCTGAATCACTGCGAAGCCTCTTGAAGTTGCCTGAGGTGAATTCTCCACCATTGTCGGATCTGAATGTTTTGATGTTCTTGTCAGTTTGATTCTCCATCAAGGTTTTTAATTCCTTAAACTTATCAAACACCTCATCTTTGTTCTTCAAGAAGTATACCCAAGTCTTCTTGGAGAAATCATCAATAAATGAGACATAGTAAACATACCCACTTAGAGAACTGGATGACATAGGACCACATACATCTGAGTGGATGATTTCCAGGATGTCTTTTTCCTTGCTTTCACTGCTTGGGAAATACTTCTTAATGTTCTTACCTTTTGCACATCCTTTGCAAACACCTTCATGTTTGGTCTTGATTTCAGGAAGACCCTCTACAACCTTGCTTGCAATTGGAAGTGCTTTATAGTGCATATGAGCAAGTCTTCTATGCCAAACTTCACTTGGCTCCATGGATTCATGTACCATGGCATGTTCAGGTTGTCCCTTCAATTTATACAAACCTCCCTCTTGCTCTCCAATCACTACTGCATCATCTATGTTCTTTCCCTTTGGCCACATTAGGACTTGGCCATCCACAAATGCAACCCTCATGCCTTTTGCATCCAATGCAGAGATTGAGAGTAATTTCTTCTTGAGACGAGGTACATAAAGAACTTCTTTCATCCTCAAAGATTTTCCAGAATCTAGGTTGTAGGAGGCTTCACCACTTCCTTTGATTGGGTATTGATAATCATCCCCAAGTTTCACCTTATGGGGTGATTCATGTTCAGATAGATTCACAAAAGATTCCTTAAACCCAGTCATGTGTTTGGAAGCCCCACTATCAATCAACCAATCATTACAACCATGGGAGATGGTACCTGTGAGAGCAGAGATCAAAACATACTCTTCTTCACTTAATGAGTTATCATCACTTTCTTCCCTAGCCTTCTTCTTGGGTGGTTCATCATCCTCGGCAGCATGAGCATGAAACCTTCTTTTGATGCCCTTCTTCTTCTTGTTGGAGTTGTTGTTGTCCTTCTTGTTCTTGGGACAATTTATGGAAATATGTCCTTTCTCATTACAGGTGAAGCATATTCTTCTTTCTTTGAAGTGATGTGAAGATTTCTTGGAGTGAGATGGCTCTCTCTTGGACTTCTCTTTCTTGGTGTGAGCTGTGAGAGCTTGATCTTCATTCCGCATCTTTTCTTATCGTGCCACAAGCCTTTCTTCTTCTTGTGAGCATTCTTCCCATAGTCTAATGAAGGAAATCAACTTCTTTCTTGCACAGATTCCCTGAATGAAGGAGTCCCATGACCTAGGTAAGCCATTCAGAGTGGTCATGACAACTTCACCATTCTCTACCATTTCATCCATTGCTTCTAGTTGTTCCTTGATCTGGGAGACTCTTGAAAAATAAAATTGAATGGTTTCTCCATTCTGAAACTTTACCCCTTTCAATTGGTTTCGCAGGGTCATCTTCCGATTTATGTTCTTCCCTTCAAATAACTTGGTCAAAGAATCAAACATCTCTTTGGGTGTCTTTAGAGAAGACACATGGGGTATGAGATGGTCTTTGATAGAATCAACAATGATTCTCTTTTCCTTGACCAAGTTCTTCTTATCCAATACTTTAGCCTCTTCATCCTCTGTGATAGGGATGTCCTCTTTTATATATGAGTCCAACTCATTCTCTTCCAGGATTAACCCAATCCTATACTTCCAAGCTCGGAAGTTATCAACCCCTTAAAGCTTATCCTCAAGCTTGGTGTGGTGAGACATCTTAAAGAGTACTTCAAATGGAAATAGAAAAGATTTAGGTCTTACCACTTGAAATGCTGAAAACTGGATCTGGTCCTGGATTAGGGTTTGTCAGAAAAACCCTAAAAATTCAAAATGTGAATTTCAAATTTCTGAAAGGATAGAAAGATGCACCTTGATGAGCTGATCAGCCTGGTGCATTTAGAATTTGAGATCAGCAAATATTTACCCTTCAGATTTGACCTTTTTTCCACCCAGGTTCACTAGGGAGAGCCCTGAATTAGGGTTTGAGTTTCCCGGAGATATACCTAGCCAAAAATCTCGATCCAAAGCTCTAAACTTTGATTTTTGCAAGGAGCTTCCAGCTATGTCTTCATATTTCCGAAATTCCTATTTTTGTGGAAACCCTAAGTTTTAGGGCCAAATCTGAAAATGCTCGGAATTGAATTCTGATTGGACAGATAGATGCGCCTTGATGAGTAGAGTCAATCTACTATACTGCTTTTCCAAAATCGGTGGAGAGAAACCCAATAAACAAGAAACTCAATTTTTCGTCACTGCAAAATGTCTTCTTCTCAGGTTAGCTCTAATACCATGTTAAATTTTGAGCATTAATTCACAATACTTTAGGATCTTTACTGAGAGAATAACATATACAGTATATCAATGCATGACAATCACAATAAGTATGACAAGCATCACAAGAATCAAAAGCATAAGAGACAAGAGACACAGAGTTTCCGTGGGGAAAAGCCTAAGGCGAAAAACCCCACAACTTCCTCAAAGATAGAGAGAGCAATGGATCAACCAAAGTACAACCAAAATACACTGAGATAGTCTCCTAGTAGCAGATAATCCTCCTCCTCACTAGTGCGCCACTTTCTGAGTGAGAGAGATGTACTTTTCCGAATGATCTAAATAGAGATCACCTGATCTCTATTTATACTAACCTGTTTTCCCAGTAACCTTATGGGGCCGACTTGTCTAGCTAGGTACATCCACATTATAATATATATTTCAGGGCCGAACCCACACATGTGTTAAAATTCAATATGCTAAGACAGAAAATAGCAGCATTACATTCCATTTCACAATAATAGCATATACAGGATCACTGAAGAAACAACAAGCACGGCATAAACACAAGAGACAGAGATTTATCCTGGGAAACCCTCATGGGGTAGAAAACCCAGCAAAGCTTCCTCAATATAGATGACCAGCAATATACAAAGATGAAACCCTGAGACATGATCTCCTCCTCCACAATAGCAGACCTCTCCTCCACAAGTGCGCTATCCTCAAGTGTGTGAGTGTATCAAATGAGGAACACACCTCCTCTATTTATACACTACTATGATATGTATTTTACACAAGTACATGTAGGCTCGTATTTAACCATTAGGTTAAATACCCCATTATAACTGACTGGGCCGACCCCCACATGGTGGGTCTAATAACCCTATTTACCACACCCAACTCGGAGGAATAAACATCTCCGGATTTATAGTATAATCACATCGGAGGTATGGAACATCTCCGGAATAAATAATATACAAATATAATATTCTTTGAAGTTACAATATTTCAACACTCCCCCTTAACGAGAAGGATATTATAGCAGTATCTGCATGAGCAAGGAGTCATCAACATCATACATGATACATCTATAAATCATTGGAAGCTTTCTCAACATCATCAGTAACTCAAGCAGTTACTGGAACATCTTCAATACTGGAACATCAACATCTTCAGTACTGAGTCTTTATCTTCTGCAGCACTCGAACAGCTACAACAACATCAACATATGGATCCTCACGATCATTAGCATCGTCATCACACGATCATCAACATCATCATCACACAATCATCAACATCGTCATCACACGATCATCAGCATCGTCATCATCACGATCATCGCACGATCATCAGTATCGTCACCCCACGATCATCAGCATCGTCATCACACGATCATCAGCATCGTCATCACACGATCATCAGCATCGTCATCACACGATCATCAGCATCGTCATCTCACGATCATCAGCATTGTCATCACACGATCATCAGCATCGTCATCACACGATCGTCAGCATCGTCATCAACACAGGTATCCATAACAATACAAGTATCCACATCATTAGTACAAGTATTCATCCCAATACAAGTATACATATCATCAATACAAGTATCCATACTGATACAAGTAACCATGTCATCAATACATGTATCCTACCGATACAAGTAACCACATCATCAATACAACTATCCAGACCGATACAAGTAACCACATCATCAATACTAGTATCCTACCGATACAAGTAACCACATCATCAATACAAGTATCCTACTGATACAAGTAACCACATCATCAATACAAGTATCCTACCGATACAAGTAACCACATCATCAATACAAGTATCCATACCGATACAAGTAACCACATCATTATAAAAAATCACTTTCTCGGAGACCATTCGTCTACGGATCAATTCAGGGACCAAAGTCCGGGGATGATACAATCCCCACTTCTCGTAGACCACACATCTACGGATCAATTCAGGGACCGAAGTCCGGGGATGATACAATCCCCACTTCTCGGAGACCACACGTCTACGGATCAATTCAGGGACCGAAGTCCGGGGATGATACAATCCCCACTTCTCGGAGACCACATGTCTACGGATCAATTCAGGGACCGAAGTCCGGGGATGATACAATCCCCACTTCTCGGAGACCACACGTCTACGGATCAATTCAGGGACCGAAGTCCGGGGATGATACAATCCCCACTTCTCGGAGACCACACGTCTACGGATCAATTCAGGGACCGAAGTCCGGGGATGATACAATCCCCACTTCTCGGAGACCTCACGTCTACGGATCAATTCAGGGACCGCAGTCCGGGGATGATACAATCCCCACTTCTCGGAGACCTCACGTCTACGGATCAATTCAGGGACCTAAGTCCGGGGATGATACAATCCCCACTTCTCGGAGACCTCACGTCTACGGATCAATTCAGGGACCTAAGTCTGGGGATGATACAATCCCCACTTCTCGGAGACCTCACGTCTACGGCTCTCTTTAGGACTGAAAGTCGAGGGATGATCCAATCCCCTCAACTGTCCACTAAGGACTTCATTCTCGGAGACCTCACGTCTACGGCTCTCTTTAGGACTGAAAGTCCAGGGATGATCCAATCCCCTCAACTGTCCACTAAGGACTTCATTCTCGGAGACCTCACGTCTACGGCTCTCTTTAGGACTGAAAGTACAAGGATGATCCAATCCCCTCAACTGTCCACTAATGACTTCATTCTCGGATACCTCACGTCTACAGCTCTCTTTAGGACTGAAAGTCCAGGGATGATCCAATCCCCTCAACTGTCCACTAAGGACTTTATTCTCGGAGACCTCATGTCTACGGCTCTCTTTAGGACTGAAAGTCCAGGGATGATCCAATCCCCTCAAGTGTCCACTGAGGACTTCATTCTCGGAGACCTCACGTCTACGACTCTCTTTAGGACTGAAAGTCCAGGGATGATCCAATCCCCTCAACTGTCCACTGAGGACTTCATTCTCGGAGACCTCACGTCTACGGCTCTCTTTAGGACTGAAAGTTCAGGGATGATCCAATCCCCTCAACTGTCCACTAAGGACTTCATTCTCGGAGACCTCACGTCTACGGCTCTCTTTAGGACTGAAAGTCCAGGGATGATCCAATCCCCTCAACTGTCCACTGAGGACTTCATTCTTGGAGACCTCATGTCTACGGATCTATTCAGGGACCGAAGTCCAGGGATGATACAATCCCTACCTGTCCACTAAGGACTTCATTTTCGGAGACCATACGTCTACGGCTCACTTTAGAACATGTGTTCAAGGATGATACAATCCCCACATGTATTCTCATCAATACATCTATCATCAAAAGCATGTATTCTTAACATCAAAAGCATGTATAAGTAAAACTAAGTATTCTAAGTATAAGAGTCCTAAATCTAAATATTTCTAAGTATCTAGGTGTAGAGAACAGGTTACCTCATCATCGACCTTGTTGTTCGATGAGACAATCTCATCATCAATGACTATACTACTCCCCCTTTCGAGGAGGGTCCTTTTGAGCTACACCAAGCTTGGCTCGGAAGTATTCAAATTTCACTCGAGACAGAGTTTTGGTTAGTTCATCAGCAACCTGTTACAAATTCAAACTTTATAGTTCCTTTCTGTGTCATATCTTGTTAGATCCCTATGATCTTTGACTTATCATGGAACACTGGATTCTATGTCATCTTGATACAACTCTATTTGTCACATAGCATCACAATTGGTTCTATCTCTAAGTCAAACAATCCTGAAGCCAAACTTCTTCACAACTAGCAGAGCAAACAGCCATATATTCTGCTTGTGCTGAGAGCCACACTAGACTGCTTCCAGCTAAACCACGAGATCATGGCTAATCCCAGACAATAACATCCTCTTGATGTGTTCTTCTTGTCTGATACACTTTCTGCCCAATCAGCATCTGAGTAGCCATCTGAAGTCATGATCTCCAAGATAGCACAGATCAAAGTCTATCGTATCCTTTAGGTGCCTCATCACATGCTTTGCAACTATCAGGTGAAAACATCTAGTTTCCACTAGATACTGACTCAAGGTATTCAGAACAAAGCATATATCTAATCTAGTATATGTTAGATACATCAATGACCCAATAATTTGACTGTACAGAGTTATATCCACTAACTCTGATGAGTTATCCCCTAACAGCTTCAAGTTGGAATCCATAAGAGTGGCCATTCCAACACCTCAAGTCATATTTCTCATCATACTTTCCCTGGTTGAGAAATATTCCTTCTGAGCCTTGCCATACTTCCAGACCTAGGAAGTAAAGCATCAATTTGAGATCTTTCATTTTCATTTCTGCATTGAATGATCTTCTGCATATCTATCTGTGCCATCTCTTGTTAGATGGGTCTACTGATATGAGCCTCAATATCATTCGAACTCTGTGGTGAGTTCCTTCTTGCATCCATGTCATATGTGTATAGAAATCATATTCAACCTTGTAGCAAAGGTTGAGATCCACATCACCCATGGTGATCATTAAGCTTATCAATTTATTATCGATCCTAGGTACCTATACAGAACCTGATTCACACTTCTTCTTTAATTACACCATACTTGGAGCAAACATCTTGTCATGATTCTCTTCCCCTTTCTAAGAGAATCTTCTAGCCATGAGCCTTCTATATTTTGTTTGATTTGTAAATCTTCTTGTTTGAACATCCACCACTTGTACGGTGTCCATCATTCTTCATGACCTTTCCTACAAATCAAAATTAAGTACATGATTAGTAATACTTCATAATCATCAAATCATATTGACATGATAACCTATTATGCATACAGATATCATTTACATAGTGATGCAACTATTTTGACCAATACTTTGGCACAACACTTTCCCATATCCTGTATGCATACAGTGTCTATCTAGATGCCTTCCATCTCTACCAAAACATACTATCGAGAGTGTGCACAACTCTCAGCATGTCAGCAAAGAGGTTTCATTCTAGACAAGCAACAATGGAATGTTTGTCCAACTTACCAATCATATGCACATTAGTTGTATACTGTTCAATGCTCTATGAATGTTTACACTCAGCATTATATATTCTAGGAATACAAATATGCATACAACCTATTACAGGCAATATCATTACTATTTCAAATAACAACTCAAATACTTATCTTTTATGTTTGTGTGGCTTCCTCCCGCTTGATCTTCTGTATGTCTTTTGAACTTCTATTCATTCTGTACCACTGTGCATGCTCAAGAGTCATCCTCATGATCTCATACAAACATACACTCATTAGTATATTCTAAATGCTATCAAAACATTATAGTACTAAATAATCTTGAAAATGTATATTCATGATTATAGTTAATAAACATTAGTATTCAAGATTTCAGGGAAGTCTTCTTTTACTCATGCATATCATCAATCAAGATAAAAGATATAATATGCATAATCCCTTGATTACTAACTTTATGAATAAGCATAACCAAACATTCCAAGTATACTTATATAAGGGATCCTAACACAAGGTAAGATTCATGGGAAACATACCTGGATTAGTATACCTACTTGGTTATGTACAACATACCTAAACAATCTCTTCAATGATTTAGAGATCCTGAGCTAGAACCTGCATGTCTCATAGGTTAAGCATAATATAACAAAGTCATACATACCTCGTAAGTAGAACAAAGATTATGGATGAGTCTTTGTCTTCATGTTTTCATGGTCATGGAGCCTGATTTGTCTTTTGTGATGTACCTGTATCTTGTTAGCAGACAACATCAACCTTACACAACATCATAATGCATTAGTACAATCATAAGTGTCAACACCCTAACCAATGAATATCTTCTATCATGCATTCATAATTTTGTTAAGGTGATACAACAAATCTAAAATCAAGATTGTACTAACCGCAATAACATGAAGACAAACATACCATAAACTTAATCATGAACAAATCTCAAAACATACCTCGATGAGTCATACCTGTCGAGATCGCTTTTAATCTCCTTATGTAAAGCCTTAGCCTCATCTCCCTCTGAAACAGGAACTCCTTCACTTATGCAGGTGACCAATCCATCTTCTTCTAGGATTAACCCTATCCACTTGATTTGCAAGAACTGGACCTGAAGGGATTCACTGGACATGACCCTAAACTGGGGTTTGATGAATCCCACTCTTCTACCCAATCAAAATGTTTGATCCAAAGCTCTAAGCTTCTATTTTTCTGAGGAGCTTCCAGCCATGGTCACAGATTTCAAAAATTCCCATTTTTACAGAAGCCCTAATTTTCCACTTTTTTTTTAATTTTTTTTTATCAAAGTCCCGAACTAGGGTTTGATCAAGCCCGGCCTTCTGCCCAACCAAAAAATCTGATCTTGGTCTCTAAATTTCTATTTTGATGAGTAGCATTCAGCCGTGGTCTCCGTTTACAAAAATTCCAACTTTCTTCAAAGCCCTAAATTCTGGAAGCCATGAATGAAGGTACTCAAAAGTAATTCTGTTTTGACAGAAATATGTACCTGATTGTTTCTCGTGTAACTACAAACTTTTCAATCCACAGGGTCTGAAAAAGTTTTCTGAGATAGCCTGACCTGTTATCATTCCATCCTGATAGGTCTGACCTCAATTGGATTCTCTGAGAGAGAGTTATGTCAAATGTCGCAACGTGACCTGTTTTGGGATAAAACAGAAGAGCGAACTTGTACGGCGTGCCACGTGTCACTGTTTGAACTTCGGCCTCTGAAAAACTTTCCTGAGGTAGCTCGGCCTGTTATATTTCCATCCTGATAGGTCAGACCTCAATTGGACTCTCTGAGAGAGAGTTATGCTCAGTGTCGCAACATGACCTGTTTATGGGATAATACAGGAGGACAAACTTGTACGGCGTGCCACGTGTTACTGGTTGAACTTCGGCCTCTGAAAACGTTTTCTGAGATAGTACAAACTGTGTAATACCTGTCACTTTTTACGAAATTTCATTTGGAGCTTCCTAGCCCAAGATATGACCTTTTTCCCAAGGTCACCTGATTTTGACTCAGATCTGGAAGAGGTAGAAACCCTATATTGTACAGATCATAAATCACAAAGTATAACGAATTAGAGGTTGTCCTTTGGACAAAAGGTACCTGGAGATTTAATCTTCGTCCTGTAACAATTTCCGATCCGAAAAATTCTCCAAAACGGATTTATAGCGAAAGTGCTACGATGACGGGTTTTTGCTATGTAAAACCCTAACCTTCAAATTGTCGTAAGTAAAGGAAGTGTCGTTAGTGCCATACCTTGTCTTCCTTCAGGTTAGCTCTGATACCATGTTAAAATTCAATATGCTAAGACAGAAAATAGCAGCATTACATTCCATTTCACAATAATAGCATATACAGGATCACTGAAGAAACAACAAGCACAGCATAAACACAAGAGACAGAGATTTATCCTGGGAAACCCTCATGGGGTAGAAAACCCAGCAAAGCTTCTTCAATATAGATGACCAGCAATATACAAAGATGAAACCCTGAGACATGATCTCCTCCTCCACAATAGCAGACCTCTCCTCCACAAGTGCGCTATCCTCAAGTGTGTGAGTGTATCAAATGAGTAACACACCTCCTCTATTTATACACTACTCTGATATGTATTTTACACAAGTACATGTAGGATCGTATTTAACCATTAGGTTAAATACCCCATTATAACTGACTGGGCCGACCCCCACATGGTGGGTCTAATAACCCTATTTACCACACCCAACTCGGAGGAATAAACATCTCCGGATTTATAGTATAATCACATCGGAGGTATGGAACATCTCCAGAATAAATAATATACAAATATAATATTCTTTGAAGTTACAATATTTCAACAACATGGTGGTCTAATAACCCATCGGCAAGTACACACACTTGCGATACTTGTCAATTCACATGACGACACTTCGTTATAGAGGAATGACAAATCTCTTATAAGGGTACAATAAATATATATATAATACACAGAAATACATTCCGAAGTTACATATACATCAACACAAGGTTCAACTCCAGGTCATCTAGGGTCAAGGTAATATCTTCCATCCATAGTGTCCTTTTGTGTGACCAACAAGGTAATATGGTCATAGATGGAGAAGTGCTAATTTGACCGATAACACTCCCTCTCTCTCTGAACCCCTAACTAGGTTCTATGTAAGATTTTCATGCCCCTAATCTTAGAATTAAATCATGGTTAATGTCGAATTGTATCACTTATTTGGGGGTCACTTCAAGAAGAAAGGTTGCAATTAAATTACACATATATCAAATGTCTACATCGAGATCTGAAATAAATTGTGAACTTAATGTTCGTGCGACATAGCTTCAAATGTCCAACTATTTTAATTACCTCTCACTCTCTCTTTCTCACAATTTATCACTCTCTCTATCACTCACTATCTCTCAGTCTCTCTCCATATACCCCTACCCCCCCTTTATATTTCTCCCTTAACCCCTACCCCCATTGTTCCATCTCTCTCCACCCCTAACCCCCAATATCTCTCTCACTCTAAACTCCTAACCCACAGTATCCCTCCCTCTATCCCTCTAAACCCCTAACACCTGTCTCTCTATCACCCTTTCTCTCTCTAAATCCCTAAGCCCAATTTGTCTCTCTCCCTAAACCCTTAACGCACAATATCCTCCCTCTCTCTCCTCTTAAACCCATAACCCACAATCTCCCCCCTCTCTCTCCCTCTAAACCTATAACCCACACTACCCCCCCCCCTCTCTCTCCCCCTAAACCCATACCCAATACCCCCCCCTCTCTCTCTAAACCCATAACCCACAATATCCTCCCTATATCTCTCCAAAATTTAATTGAGTACTAACATGTCATTAGAAATTAGTTTAAGAAAAGAGAGTTTACACAAAGTACAATACATAGTGAACACTCACCCACCATATTAATGTGATAGGAGCGTGCACACTATTAGTGCGTGCGCGTTAATAGCACGTGTGCACTCCTAACACAATTAATATAGAAAAGGTTCACCACAGTTGTACATCGAATGTTTTTGGTGAACATTTATTAGTTAATGCAGATAGGAGCACGTGCACACTAATAACACGCACACACTAATAGTGTGCTTGTGTTATTAACACAAACACACTCCTCTGTCTGAAAAATGCATAAAAACATTTCCTGCGCATCATCCAATTCAATTTTCATTTTTAGATGGTAAACTCAAGTCTGGTTCACACAATTTCAGTTCTCTTCTTGTTTCACTCACATTCAACTTTCATTCTTTGGTAGATTGGAACCCTCTCAACTATCTTGCACACAACATCTACACTTGACAATTCTCAAAGCTTTGTTTGGAACATTGGACCATTCTCATATAACTGTTGGACACATTGGAGTTCACTTGTTTTGCAATGCAAGTAAGGAGCTATTAAAGAAAGGTATGGTGACAAATTTTCTAGATGAATTGTATGAGTTGTCTCCCCTTGTAATATCCAATGGATGGACATGGTGTATTCAATTACATTTTAATATTATAAATTGTAAAAAAATTATATATGTGCTTGATTTTGTTCAAATTCATCTATATGTACAAGAATGCTGCAATTCCAAATATCAAATCCATATAAGACACATATTTTTTAAGAAAAATAATAGAGTAACAAGTGCGTCAATAAATACATGATTTTGATTAGAATGAAAAATTTGTTATACAAGTTCTTCCACAAATATGTTAACATGAGGAAAAACATAAAATATGTCCTAATTTAGGAAATAAATTGGATATGTCACAATCGTTCTCAAGTTAAGGGGATATATTACTCAATAGCACCTCTTCCCCTTGAACATAGCATGTGGCCCAAAATGGATCATTACATACATTTCACATACAACTATGAAGCTCAAAACCAATAGGCTTGACTTCCTGTGAAAATCCAACATCTTGCATCTGCAATAACCTTGTGCTAAACTCCCCAAATAAACTGTTTGTATCTTGGGATTGTCATCTATCCACATTCCAATAAGGATGAGAAATATTCATTCAATAAATAGAGGGTTGAGCATAGTATTGAATCTACTACTTAATCCCACATTGCAAAAGGAAGAGACACCCTTGAATAGGGAATATGCCACAACTTCCTAGAATGTTTTTTCCCAAGGAGCAAGATGCACAAATCTAGTAGGCTTATTGAATGGAATGAGAGTTGAGGGCGCCTTCATCTATTTGGACATAACTTGAAAATTTTGATCAACATGCATACCTTGGGCCTAATCATTAATACACATAGTATAATCCATCATAGTTCTCTATCCTTGTTAGCTTTTGATAGGTTCAAACTCAAAATCCATCACTATTTGTGATCCAATAATGCGCTTTCTACTGACAAACCCCATCCACTATAATAACTATATAATGACAAGGGGAAGCTTAAAATGAACTACACTAACCATTTTGTATCAACAACTTGCTATTTACCTATTGGATAACAAGTCTGTAAAAGGTCATAATCAACCAAAAGAGAAGACAAATCCAACCAAAAAGGATATCGAACTTGTCCTCAACTCTCTATATTAAAAAAATTCGTCCATGACTAAACATATGCTAGGGAATCGGTGATTTTCCATATACCATACTAAAATACCTACACAATCGTTTCCTTTATACACATACGCATGGTAAAATTCACCATACTGCTCTATCCTTGTTAGACTTTGATAGGTCCAAAGTCAAAATCCATCACTATTTGTGATCTAATAATCCACTAATTATTAGAAGTCTAAAAAGACACCGTGCTACTAGAACCTAACCAACATATGTGATGGGAACAATAAGATATCACCAACCTAGGCTTGTTGTGTTTTGACTTCCTCGGTCGCTTGGCTAGTACCAACTAATGACCCACTTATGTTCTAGATGAGGCAATTGTTGCTACAATAGCTATACCCTGAGAAGTTGTAGTAATTGTACCATGAGAAGATACAATACTTGTACTTTGAGAATATATGGGAAGTGTTTGTTGATGTGGGAAGGTGCAAATGAAGTGGTCATAAGTGTGATATAAAAAAATATTATTGTATAGATTTAGATACTACACTTTCTACTGACAAACCGCACCCACTATAATAACTATAATGACAAGGGGAAGCTTGAAATGAACTACACCAATCATTTTGGATCAACAAATTTCTATTTATCTATTGGAGAAAAAGTATATAAAAGGTCATATAAATCAACCAAAAGAGAAGACAACTCCAACCAAAAAGGATATCAAACTTGTCCTCAACTCTCTAGATTAAAATTTTCCATCCATGACTAAACATACGCTAGGGAATTGATGATTTTCCATATACCATACTACAACACCTACCCAATCGTTTCCTTATACACATATGCATGGTAAAATCCATCATAAAACTCTATCCTTGTTAGACTTCAATAGGTCCAAACTCAAAATCCATCACTGTTTGTGATCCAATAATCCACTAATTCTTAGAAGTCTAAAAAGTCACCCCAGTACTAGAACCTAATACCAATATGTGTGATGGGAACGATAAAATATCACAAACCTAGGCTTGTGTTTTGACTTCCTTGGCCGCTTGGATGGTACCAACACCTTCATTTCCTTATAATAACCTTCTATTGACAAACCCCATCCACTATAATCGTTTCCTTATAATTGAATAAGAAGAGAACTTATTTAAGTTCACGGTGTCTTGATTGAGTCTCCTTTCTTTTGTTGGAAAACAAAAAATTCTACCACTGATTTTGTTCTAGTGAACCATTATGAATCATTATTACACACAAATTTATCTAGTGATCTAATGCTCCTCCAATGGTTTTAAGACCTTGTCAACATATCATACATTCTCTTCCCAATATTTGCTATAGGCAAATATATTATAAAAAACTACCAACACAAATGGAATGATCACCAAAACTTTATAATGACCTTCTTGTGTTTTGAATATTTATTTTCGAATGTCTTCTTGCATTCAATGTAGATATTACAAGATCACTCACGTAAGCATTTAATGGATAATATGGAATGATATTCACCATCTTGTTGCAAATGTTATTTATTTTGGAAGTGACAATAAACTTGTTTCCTAAAAAAATGTTTTTGGAGATTGGCAACAAAAGGAATAGAACAAAAAATTCTAGAAGGAAGGATCTATCTCCTGAAATGCTCCATGGTATTTAAGAGAAAAATCAAGGTTGGGCATTGAAAAACATAGACATGCAACTACTAGTGCCTCAGATACTAGCACAATGAATGACACAATGACTTCTAGTTCATCTACACAAGTGAAGCGGATGCATCCAATGAAGCCCATTCAAATTCTGACAACAAGTCATCCTCCAACCAAAAATCCATCACCAACCAATGATGAAGTGATTCAGGACATTCAAATATTGGAAGAAGCTGAGTATGCAGAACTAGATGTGCATCGAGTTGTGGATTTGCAATATTCCCAAGAAGACCACACACATGTTGAACACACTTCCAATCTAAAACAACATGTGAACGAAGTGCCACAACAAAGCGGTGGTGGGTCTCATACTTCTACTATACCTACTTTACCTCAATTGTCCATTGCATGATGAAGAAGAACTACTACACATATTCATGTGGATGAAAGTGCCCTAATAGGTCTTGAATTTCAGTTACCTAAACGACCTATTGATTGGCAATGCAACGAAATTGTCAAAGAATTTTTTGAATCTAAGAGTGATACATCGAAATGTCAATTATTTTTAGCTTTGTTAAAATCAAATTGGTTAGGCAATGTTAGGAAAATTTTCGGCATAAATTTAGTTATAAGTTTGGAGACTAATAGCCATGTTTTAAGAAATATCCAAGTTGCATTTAATTTAATTGGAAATATGTGTCATACAAAATATCTTAATGCGGTCCATCGTGTACTATCTGCATCAGTTATAAGCAAAAGAACGAGGAGTATTCTCCCTATATCAAACACATCTCACCTCTTTAAAGTAGTTATAAAGACTCTCCATTATGGAAGGTCAAATATCAGTTTAAGGTGCAAGGGATGGTGACATTGGGATATAACAATTCTCAACTAAAGAAGGTGTTGTAATAAAAGTATTATTTGAGGATTCCGAACGATGATAGGCATATTTTTTCTCCTAAGGTAGGGGTAATGCTAATAAAATTATCACTACCTCATCTAATTGGTTAACACTTGAATGTTTTATGTTAGTCGGAGAATTTTCACTCCACTTAACATGTGATAACTATTGAAGTTGATGTAATTCATGCCAAACTTAGAATGTTAACTATCCTACACTCAATGGGTACAATATTTTGTCTCATCCATCAAAATCCTACACACAATGGGTAGGAATTTATCTCTCATCCATTACATAACTATGATTCCATGTTTCTTTCCACCATTTTTGTTTTATTTTATATCAACAAATTAAGAAAAACATTCCCTACTTGATATAACAAAATATTATATTCAATAAAATTCCTCATTGTTTCTTTTAATGTCTCTTAATAAGAGAAACCCTCGATTCCAAAATCGCCTATATGGAGGGGCTCTGGACCATGGACCTAAGGGAGAGAGGAAACCCTAGCATTATTCCGATGTATTTATTCTAATAGAGCCGATGGTTCGACGATCCAAGCCATGTTCATCATTCTATGGCCAGTTGCATCTCGCCTCTTGGAGGATTTCAGGGAAACGTGTTGAATTGGTCCCAGGGGCATAGAATTTGATCTGGGAAACAGAATTGAGTTCCGTGAAATGATGCGTGTTTTTTAGTAGTTTTGACATGTGAAAATTGGCCACAATTTCATAGTCAACTCAATTCCAAATTTGATCCACTTGTGCAGGAATTATACTATCTCTCACTCAGAGAAACCCTAGATTACAAAATCATTGAAATGGAGGGGCTTTGGGCCATGCACCCAAGGGAGAGATGCACCCCTAGAGTTATTATGATGTCCTGATTCCAACGAAGTCGACAGTTCATCGATCTGATCCATGGTCATCGTTCTATGGCCAGTTGCAACTCACCTCCTAGAGGCTTTCAGGGACACATATTGAATTGGTCCTGGGGGCATAGAATTTGATCTAGGAAATAGAATTGAGTTCCATGATATGCTGCAAGTGTGTTTGGGCGGGTTCGACAGACAAACACTAGCAACATTTTTACGGTCGACTCATTTCCAAATTTGACCCCCTTGTGCATAAATTGCACTGTCTCTCACTGAGAGAAACCCTAGATTACAAAGTCACCAAAATGGAGTGTCTCTGAGCCATGGACCTCAGAGAGAGAGGAACCCCTAGCATTATTATGATGTCCTAATTCCAACTAAGTTGACAGTTCATTGATTTGAGCCACGATCATCGTTTTATGTCTAGTTGCAGCTCACCTCCTGGAGGGTTTTAGGGACACATGTTGAATTGGTCCCAAGAGCATAGAATTTGATCCAAGCAGCAGAATTGAGTTCCATGATGAGATGTTACAAGTGTTTTTTGGAAGGTTCCAAATGTAAACATTGGCCACGATTTCATGGTCAACCCATTTCCAAAGTTGACGCCCTTCTACAGGAATTGCACTATCTCACACTGGGAGAAACCCTAGATTACAAAATCATTGAAATGGAGGGGCTCTAGGCCATGGAACTAGGGGAGAGAGGCATTATCATTATTTCAATGTCCTTATTCCAACAAAGTAAATGGTTCATCAATTCAAGCCACATTGATCATTCTATGGCTAGTTGCAAATCACCTCCTATAGGATTTCACAAACACATGTTGAATTGGTCCTGGGGGCATATGATTTTATCCAAGCAGACGAATTGAATTCCGTGAGATGTTTCTAGTTTGTTCGGGTAGGTTCTGGGTGTTCAAATCCGCCACGACTTTATGGTCAATTCATTTCCAAATTTGACCCCATTGTGCAGGAATTGCATTATCTCTCACTGAGAGAAACCATATATTACAAAATGGTCGAAATGGAGGGGCTCTTGTCCATGGACCTAGGGGAGAAAGGCACCCCTAGCATTATTCTAAAATCATGATTCCAACATAGTTGGTGGTTCATTGATTCGAGCCACGGTCATCGTTCTATGTCCAGTTGCAAATCGCCTCTTGGAGTTTTAAGAACACATGTTGAATCAGTCCCGAGGACATAGGATTTGATCCGGGAAGAAGAATTGAGTTTCATGAGATGATGCAAGTGTGTTTGGATAGGTTCGATGCATGAATGTTTTCCATGGGTTCACGGTTTAGCCATTTCCAAATTCGACCCCCTTGTGCGAGAATTACAGTGTCTCTCACTAGGAGAAACCCTACATTACAAAATCACCAAAATGGAGGGGCTCTGGGCCATGGACCCAAGGGAGATAGGAATCCATAGAATTATTTTGACATCCTAATTCCAACAGTGTCGATGGTTTTTCGATCCGAGCCATGGTCATCGTTCTATGTCCAGTTGCAATTCGCCTCCTTAAGGCCTTCATGGACAGATGTTGAATCGGTCTCGGGGGCATAGGATTTGATCCAGGAAGCAAAATTGAGTTCTGTGATATGTTGCAAGTTTTTTTGGGCAGGTTTGATGTGTGAACATTGTCCAGAAGTTCATGGTCGACTAATTTCGAATGTTGACCCATTTTTGCATAAATTACAATCTATCTTAATGAGAGAAACCCTAGATTACAAAATCTATGAAATGGAAGGGCTCTTTGCCATGGACCTAGGGGATATAGGCACCCCTAGCAATATTTTGACCTCTTGATTCAAACGGTGTCAACGGTTCATCGATCCGAGCCACATTCATTGTTCTATGGCCAATTGCAACTCGCCTCCTGGAGGCTTTCAGGGACACATGTTGAATTAGTCCCGAGGGAATAGAATTTGATCTAGGTAGCATAATTGAGTTCTGTGAGATGTTGCAAGTGTGTTTGGGAAGGTTTGACATGTGACCATTGGCCATGAGTTCACGGTCGAATCATTTCCAATGTTGACCCCTGTTTGCATAAATTGCAATCTCTCTTTAACTGAGAGAAACCATAGATTACAAAATTGCCAAAATGGAGGGGCTTTGGGCAATGGACCTAGGGGAGAGAGGCACCCCTAGAATTATTCCAACATCCTAATTCAAACAAATTTGAAAATTCATCAATCCTATCCAAGGTCATCATTCTATGGCTAGTTGCAACTTGCCTCCTGGAGGCTTTCAGGGACACATTCTAAATCGGTCCCTGGGTTATAGGATTTTATCCGGGCAGTAGAATTGAGTTTCGTGAGATGTTGCAAGCATTTTTCGGTAGGTTTGATGTGTGAATGTTGGCCATGAGTTCATGGTCAACTGGATTCAAATGTTGAACCCTTTTTACATAAATTGCAATGATCTCTCTTACTAAGAGAAATCCTAGATTAAAAAAACGCTGAAATGGAGGGGCTCTAGGCCATGGACTCGAGGGAGAGAGGAACCCCTAGCATTATTCCAATATTCTGATTCCAACAGACTTGACAGTTCATCGATTTGATTCATGGTCATATTTCTATGGCCAGTTGTAACTCACTTCCTAGAGGATTTCAAGGATACATGTTGAATCGGTCCCGAGGGCATAGGATTTGATCTGGGCATCATAATTGAGTTATGTGAGATGATGCAAGAGTGTTTGGGCGGGTTCAACGTGTGAACACTGGCCATGATTTCATGGTTGACGCATTTCCAATGTTGACCCCTTTTTTCATAAATTGCAATCTCTCTTAGTGAGAGAAACCCTAGAATCGGTTTCCAAGATTCTATGTTTCTATATTAGGTTTCTTGGTTTCTAGGGTTAGATTGTTGTTTCTAGGGATAGAATAGGTTTCTAGGGAATCTAGGGATACATTAGTTTTCTAGGGATAGATTAGATTTCCAATGTTTGTAGGGCTATATTAGGTTTCTAGGGCTAGATTAGGAGTAGGGAATTAAGAGAGACCGATGATTACACCTGGTTGTTGTTGTTGAGGAGAATGAGAATGAGGGAGAAGTGGTTGTTGATATGTATGAATAATTTCTATACACCCCACACGGGTGGAAAAAAATATGGTATGTTGTTTGCATGCCCAAGTAACAAGTTCCAAACCAAGATTGTGTAATTAATTGTTAGTTCCCTATTCACCATTAGAGTTACAAAGGAAATTATATTTTTTTTAACCAAGGAAGTAACCCCTTTGTTACTTTCTATTTACTTATGAAAAAATTTCATAAAGTGAGAGACTAGAGAAACAACAAATGAAAGATGTAGCTGAGTATGATTAACATACAATAAATTTCCAACTAATGGTCAGTAGAAACTAGCATTCACTTGAGGCATGAGACGCAACTTAACCTTCCACTGAAAAGGGATTAGTGCTCTCACTTCATCTTCATGTCAAGGGAAATAAATAAAAACTAACCAACATGCAAAGGGATATTCAACTAATCATTGACACACTGTTGGCTTATGTAACTGTCTTGAGGTTTTCGACAAAGACCCAAGTTCTTCGCGGTTCAAGGAACCAACAAAACCCCTTTTCACCGGCCCTTTTGGCAACAGCCTGCGAACAGACTGAGGTCTCACCCGAGGTGGAGCTATGGGGGAGCTACAGAGTCAAGTTTCCACAGCTACGTGATGAGTTGTTCAGAAATACTACTGAGCAACGCACTGTGGGTCTCGCGCTATGGACTAAAGACTGCGCGACAATAGCCTTCATCGCGGTCAACACTTCTACAAGCTAAGATGCTTGCACAACCAATGCATCCAAGGACTGCGCGGTCCAGGTAGGATTCAATCGACAAGACAACGCAACTGACTTATACGGTTCCTCTTCGGACTTAACCACTATTGATGACCTTACTTAGTGCTTTATTCATTCGTCTACTGCCTTAGATTATTTTGTCTTATGACTTATGCAACGGGATGAAGTAGACTACTCTGCACACATCCGGTGTTGCACTTCTAGGGAGTCGCATGGCACGAACTCTCCAACGTAAGTGCTTACCTAAATGATTTATGCATTCGTTAACTCATAAATACTGCGCATTCAACATTCATCCATACATGTGATACTAAACATATTATTCCCATCTCAGTCCCATGGAAAATACATATAAAAGCATGAACATATCAACTGATAAATGAGAATTCAAGCATTCATTGTAAGCAAATAGACAAGTGCAAACACATAACCAATCATACTGCACAAGATTTAATGTGGTTCACCCCCAGAATGGGAGCTACGTCCACAGAAACTGTTGTTGTATTATTCTTTGGGAAGGGTACAACAGTTCCAGTCTGCACACTCAGCTGCATACTCTCCTCTCTCTCAATAGGCCTCTGCGCACACAGCTTGTAGAGCCTTTAAAATGGCAATTAAAGTAGGTCTTGCTCAAGATTATACAATGAGATACAAACCCAACTCTAGAGAGTAACCAAAATCATAACAACCCTTTCCCTTACAAAATATGCCTTATTTATAGATCATGCCTGTAGTTCATGTCTTTACAATAGCTGGGCGAAACCCTAAGGGTTTCCAAAACTGTCACGATTTTCAGCTAACCGGACTTGCTGGCTTCTGGTAGTGAATCTTCCGTCATGGCCGCCCTCTGCGCATGCTCACAATGCTATCATCCTCCCTGTCCCACGCACACCAATAGGTCACTTTCACGGAACCATTCTTCCTCTAATGGCCTTATGTGACTGGTTTAGGTAATGGTTCTTTGCATGTGTCACCGGTCGCTTTCCTCTGCTTTGCTTCTTACCCATCACCTGGCAGTCATGGAGCATCTTTGCCAAAAATAGACCACCAATGGTCTAGCCAGAATATATGCCATCTTTCGTCCAACCTTCTGCCTTGTCGGATCTCCGTAGATAGGGCTCATTGCAATGATGTCTCCTCACAGCATTGTACTTCGCAACTCTTTTGATGCTGCGCTGCGCTCCACTTCGCAGCATCCCAAAACTGACTTGTCCAAAAATCCTTTAGCTGAACTATGCTTAGCTCTGCAATTCCAAAATTTGGCTTGCTAAAAAATGCCCCACTTGGGCCAAGCCCAACAGGCCCCTAACACTTACATGCGGCTTGTCCCCAAGCCACCTTCTACTTGCGGTTCTTCCTCTTGCAGTGCTAACTTCATAGCGAACTCTTGGTATGTTGCAGTCAACCTTTCAACTGCTTCCTTAGTATCTTGCTCAACTTGTTTGATGGTTTCCAACATCTTAGGTGTTATATCATCCTCGGCTTGTTGTTCCACCTGTTCTTGACCTTTGCACAGCTCCTTTAACTTTTCTTCAATTTATTGTGTGAGTTCGTGGGCTTCCTCTTGTAGGGGCTACGAATTGTCTCTGATTTCATTCTCTCTTTCTCGTAACACTTGAACTTCATTTCTTAGCTTCTTGGCTTCTGAGTACCTCTGGAGTTTTTCTCTTGGTAGTAGGGCCTTGACCTTTGCGTCTAGTAGTTCTAATGCGGCATGCTTATCCTTCACAATGTTCTTGACTTCTAGCAACTCTGGGTCTTCTTCAAGTGCAGTGAACTTTTTCGTCGCCTCTTCTAATAGATTTTGGCATTTAGCCACATCAATGGCTATACTTTCCACTGCGGCCTTCACTTCTTTTGCTCTTAATTGTTGTTGATCCGGTGGAGTCTTCGGTTGATTCTGCGCTTCTCAGGAAGCAATCTTAGCTTTGTGGCTACTCTCCATATCTCTCATTTTGGCTTTAGGTTCACTGAACACCTCACTGATCTTGATGACAGTGTCCACAGGGTCTGGATGCACATTGCATTCTGATATCTCCTCGGCTACCGCGAGGATCGTAGACTCTAGTATCTTCTGTCGGGAGTTCTCATCTTGTAGTTCCATAGCCTTCAGCGAGCTAGATTCTTCCAACTATTTATAGCTTTCCTGCAGCTCAGTGTGCTGGTTCATAGTGTCAACACTTCACTCATGAATATCCCAACAACCTACAGATGCAGATTGTGTAGACCGGGAAGTGGTAACTTCGCAATGTCAATGTCTACATTCTCTTAGTCCCTCGTACCCAGGATTAATTGTTCTGGAAGTGGTAGTCTTACACTTAAGGGATCAATATGGACAATGGGGGACTTCGCCAGCACCGTCAGGGATAGCTATGGTGTCTTCGGCTGTGAAGTGCCTCCTGACTTTCCTTCAGACTCTGAATCCCACGGCCATGGTAAGCGGTGATGCACTTCTTCAATCTTCTCTGTATTTCCTTGCAGCGTGGTAAGGTTCTTCTACAAATATTCTTGAATCATATTGTCCTTTTTCTCCTTCTCGATCATCAGATCTTCCATCTGTTCCGTGACCTTTGATGCGATCATGTCAAAATCATCATCATGAAGTATTGCTTCTGATTGGCCTTTACTGGATTTCTGCTTCTTCCTTTGTACCTTCGGCTATATAGGGCTCTCAGCTTCCTTTCTTTTTCCTGTCACACGACTCTTCAACAATGGCCGTAGGAATGGGATTGGTCTCACCGGAGTCACTTTGGATATCCACAATTTCAACTCGAAATTCAGCAGGCCATTCCTTCATAATGTTGTTAATGTCTTCTTCAGTCATGTGGTATCTTCCTATGAACCATTTAGGGTTCTTCATCTGTGCCTTGGCTGAAATGTGAATAGAACGCATGTCAGCATAAAAAAATTACAGTGGAATGTACTTAGCCGTTACCTCTTTTGTTATCCATGGCGTGACAATGATGGCCTCATGCAACTGCTCATAATAAGTGTAGAATACTTCAGCTGTCACATGCTATCTTTGTGAATTCAAGTTTGCCCAAAGGTTTGCATAGAGGGCTCCTCTGCAATCACCACTGTCGGTTATTATGCCAACATATTCCTTCAAGTCCTTCCACCCTACGAAGGCAATCAACACTATTAACCATGTAAAATGAAACACAAATAGTTCACTATTAACTATCTGTGTTTCATTTAGTTCCTCCAGGAACTCATTCAACAGGTATTGACACCAGTTGAATCCTCCATGCTCCGCAACTGTGGCACCAAGTAGTACTGTGCCCGCATGTACCTCCAATGGTCTTGATTTTATGAGAATCTTGTCAGCTAACAGTTGTGTGACAAACCACGTGGCATTATCATCTATGTCCTTCGTTTGAAAGCCTCGCTTTTCTTTGACGATGGTTTGTGTTTTCTTCATCTTCGCAACAACTTCTTTGTCTCTGCTTTTCCCTTGAAAGAACTGCTTCGGATATTCACCTCTTTTACTCAATGCAGTGATCTGGTGGATTAAGTCAATGTTCAGGTCGATATTACGATCAAGCCACAAATATCCCTGGTGGATGCGCGACATCAGAGTTCGCACCACCACATTCAGCTCTGGCATTCTATCAAAGTGTACGAGTCTCAATAGGTTGAGCAGTCCCGATCCGACTACTCCAGATAACCAAGTCTCTGCGACCAGGGTGAGGTTGCCTTTCATGTCTTTCTTCCAGCACATGTACTGGTTGGGATGGAACTGCGGAAAATTAGGTTCATTGGGGTCCTTCTGCATCTAAAGCAGATCGTGGTCTTCCCACTTATATTCTGGGATCTTACCCAACATATTTCATCCCACTTAGACATGCTTCGACATAGGCGAGAGTGGAATTTCATACTTAGCATTCTTCATTAGCTTGATGACCGGTGCGTCCAGTGCACGCAGTGAGATATAGTCATGGGTGAGCTTCAATGATATTTCCTTGTTGGCTAGCGGTGCTTGTGGCACTGTGGAACTCATCTTCTGTCGCTTCAATTTCGGCACCACTGGTTCTTTGCCATTATCCTGCATTGCTGGAGCGTGTCTTGGTGATCTTCGGGAAGCTTGACCTTGTTCTATTACAACTTTCTTAAAGAGGGTTCTCATCAACCCTTCGATTCCTCCATATTTAAATTCCTTCACAGTCTTCAGGCTGTGAACTCTTTCTCAATAGCGGAGCTTTCAGACATTCACTAGACAAATTAGGGTAGAACAATTGGATTTCTGAGAACTTGCTGTGAACAATCGCACAGTATCGCTCGCAAGAAAATTTAAGGGTTTTGGTAATGCCTGCGAGTCCAAATACAGCAGTATTTATAGGCGCCGCTAATCGCCTCTGCACCCTTCAATGGCTAGATAAGCATTAAATGCAGTATCCGTTGGCCAAATCTTCCAAATATTTCGGTCCTTTCCTTCAATAACTCATTCAGAATGGTTATTTTTGCGTCAAATGCTCAAGCGGTCAATGGAAAAAGTACCATATAACGACTATTTTTGCGACTGAAATTCTAACGGTTACTTTTCTGGAATGTTGTGTCGAACTACACAACGGGTTGTCACTACTTCGGTGCAGTTACTTCACGGTTCCTGATTTCTTGCTTCTGAACTTAGCCTCTTTTCTCATTCAACTTGATCTTCGCAGTTGCAGTTTGGTCTTCGCAACTACGCAGTTCCATTTTTTTTCTTTTTCTCTTTTTCTCTTTTCATTTTTTTTTTTTGGCGCAACTTCAGTTATGAACAAGTGCTACGCAGTATATACATTTTCCTCATCATACTTCGCATACAGATTCTTTCCCATTTCTAGTCTGCAATTTCAACTGTACTTGGCACTTAGAAATTTCCTTTCCTTCTTGATCATTAAGGGTTCTGCGAAGCAGGACTATCCCGATAGGGTTTTAGTCTGCTTCCATTGACTAGGTAGGGCAAGCTATCTCTTGCTAACGTGGCTAACTGAGCTGCGCCACCATTAGTAACATGTACAACAGTATATGGACCAAGCCAATGCATCTTAAACTTTCTAGGAAACTTCATAAATTTTTTATCATACAGGAGGACTAGATCACCTACCTGAAAGGTCTTGTTTTTTATATGGCGATCATGCCATGCTTTTTCCCTTTCTTTCTGCACTTATTGGTCAAATCCCGCAATGAAGCGATCCTCCTCCAAACCAACCAAGTGTAGAATCCTTTCTTCTAGTGCATCGCGATATTCCATGTTTGTGAATGCAGCTATTCTTAAGTTGGGAACAATGTAGTCCATTGGCATTATTGCATCCTGTCCATAGGCCAGCCTAAAAGGTGTGTGGCTAGTCAACTTTTTGCAAGTAGTTCTATATGCCCATAAAACGGGTGGAATGAGCAGGTCCCAGTCATCCCTATTAACATTGCATACCTTAGTTAGTGCATTCTCCAGTACCTTATTGAATGCTTCAATAGTTCCATTTGTTTGTGGATGATATGGCGTACTTCGTTGATGATGAATGTGGAATTCTTCTGTCAATGCCTCAATGGTTCTGTTCAGAAAGTGATTTCCTTGATCACTCATCAAAACCTTCAGGCATCCAAACCTTGTAAGGATGTTCTCAAAAATGAACTGCGTGGCAATAATTGTGCTACAGTCCTTCACTCGCTTCGCTTCTTCCCATCTAATGAGGTAATCAGTTGCAGTAATAATGTACCTCGCACCAGTTCTCTTTTCTGGTGGGTTTATAGGTCCCACAAAGTCGATGGCCCATTTCTCAAATCCTTGTAATGTCAGTTGTGGATTTAATGGCATTTCATCTCTTTGTGATGACCTTCCTGTCCTTTGACAAACATCGTAGCTCTGTCAATGTTCCTTTGCATCTTTGTGAATAGTAGGCCACCATAGTCCTGCTCGCAATATCTTCTGCGCAGTGGGTTATCCTACATAGTGACCTCCTGCTACTCCTGAATGTGCATCTGCCAGGATAAATGGTTTGTCGTGTGCTAACACACACCTACGCAACACTTCATTCATCCCCAATTTGTATAGCTGTCCGGCAATTATGGTGAAGTATGTTGCTCTTACTACCAACTGATTCTTCTACTGTGTAGTAAACTCTAGGGGTGCCAACCCAGTAGTCAAGAAGTCAATGATATCTTGATAATAGTCATCGGAAATTTGAATATCAAACAACTGCGCATCAGGAAGATTGTCTTCAAGGTTCATAGGTTCTTCCCTTAACTCGATCCTTGACAGATGATCAGGTCCTAAGTTCAATCTGCTAGGCTTAACCACTATGTCAAAGTCATACTCTTGAAAGAGTAACAACCATCTACAGATTCTCCCCCCTAACACTGGCTTATTGACCAGGTATTTCAAAACAGAATGGTTAGTGAACATAGAGAAGTGCGCACCCAGCAAATAGTGCTTGAATTTCTGAAGTGCGTAGACCATAGCTAGGCCTTCCCTCTCGGTGGTGGTATAATTCTTCTCAGTAGATGAGAGCTTCCTGCTCAAAAATTCAATGGGATGGTCAATACCTCCTTCTCCGAGTTGTGCTAATACAACTCCCAATGCTATACATGAAGCATCGACATGGACATGGAATGGCTTCTCCTAGTCTAGAAAAACTAGGATTGGCGCAGTTACTATTTTCTCTTTTAATGTATCAAAGCCTTCCTCACATTCTACGTTTTAGATGAACGGCGCGTCTTTCTTCAACAGCTTCTCCATGGGCGCGGTTATCTATGCATAACCCTTTATAAACTTTGTGTACTAACCGGTATGCCCTAATGTGGTGCGCAGCTGCTTTACTGAGTTCGGTGTCGACAAGTTTACAATAACTACGATATTCGCAGGGTCAACCATCAAGCCTTGCTTGCACACAATGTGTCCCAATAGAATTCCATAGAGTACACAAAACATACGCTTCTTCAGGTTTAATAACATTTTATGTTGTATGCACTTTTCTAGCATCAATATGAGGTTTGCGCAATGGTCCTTCAGCAACCCGAATACTATCCAATCATCAAAATAAGCTTCTAAAAACTTATGCATGAAATATTTAAATGTTGTGACCACAACTATGGAAAAGATGGCAGGTGCATTCTTCAGACCAAACAACATCACTGTGTACTGGAATAACCCCCATTCAGTGGCGAAAGTGGTCTTATGCCTATCTGCAGGATCAATTCTTATGATGATATCCTGAAAATCCATCAGTAAAGGAATATGCCTCATTCCATCCAACATTATCGAGCACCTCATAAGTGAAGGGAGTGGGAAATGGGTCATGCATCAAAGCATCGTTCAATTTTCTGAGGTCCACGTAGATCCGAATCTCACCTTTCATCTTCTTGTCTTGGACAACCATAGGGCTTATCCACTCAGATTCTTCAACCATCTCGATGATCCCCGTGTCGAGCATCTTATCGAGTTCTTCCTTGACTCATTCTTTGTATCGCGGATTCAGTCTATAGGGTCTCTACTTAATAGGCTTCGCACCGGGCTTAAGAGGTATCTTCATAACCCCTAAGTCGCCCAGAATACCTTTCATTTCTGTAAACTTTGTTGGGAATAAATCCTGATACTCATGTAACAGTTCAGTGATCTCTGCGACCGTCTAATCATCCCAATAGTCTCCAATAGACGTGAACTTCAGCTCTTCATTGGTTCCAATGTTCACTTTCCTTGTTTTCATAGGTCCACTCATGTCTGGAATTTCCAGCGGAGGTCTCTCTACGTCGCGCGCTCCCTCTGACTCTGGTATATTTATGTTGCGTGGGTCCTCCTCATCACTTTCTTTCTTCAACTTCTTCAGCTAGATTATAACAATCCATGGCATGCTCTACCTGTTCCTTCCATTTTGGATGTAGGCTTGCAGGTACGCTGTTAGCTCCAAATAATTCCTCTAATGTCATGTTTCTATGTGGACATTAAGGTCTGAATATTCTTTCCTTAATAATATGCAAAGCATCATTTATGGTAGGAATCTTGTCTTCAAAACTGAAGCTCTTCTGGAAGTTGGCAGTCAAGGTAGGCCAATCTATAGTTTCTCTCCGCAGCTCCATGTCTAGATACCACTTCTTTGGAATTTCTTCCTCCAACGTGTGCACAAACAGATGCACCCATTCTGTTTGTGGTCTCTCCTCCCATGCTTGTAAACAAATTTCAATATTCTTTCTTGGATCTTTCTGTCCATTGTATTTTTCAAAGGGTAGTGTAGCCTTGTCAACAAACCTGATCTGCATCTTGATTCTACACTGATCCCATGTGGTCAGTGTCGGCTTATGCGCAGCCCACCATCTGAAAGGTGTCTCACGTAGTGCCATGTCTAGTGCTTGTAAGCAATGTTCATCTGTAATTGCTACATTATATTCTTTGATAAAGGAATAAACATTAGATAAACCATCATAGGTGGGAATTGGGCATACCTCCTTTCTAATCCAACGCAGTGACTTTGTAACTCACATGCATCTCCTCGCAGATACTTCATGCATACGAATTTTCCAGTTTTCCAGTCCTGCGTCAGAGTCTGAGATGCAAGAGTTGTCACATCTACAGCTGAGTGTTCCATCCACAGTAGGATTAATATAGTCTTCCTGGTTCACAATCATCTTGTAAAGGCGTTGCAAGTCTTGAGCTCTAGATTCTTCCTGAATCGGCTCACTATATCTATCTCCGTCTGAAGGGTCCAATGGTGCGATGACCTTGAGATGATTTCCTTCAAAGATCATATTCTTTTTTTTCAAGTTTATGATGGCGAGGTTATCCATAGCCTAGTCAATTCCCAACAGTGCTGGATAAAGCTGACTATCATCCAAAATCTCGATAACCTCGAAGTCTGCATGACTTTGCACTCCATCAATTTCAACAATAACATTAGCTAACCTTCCAAAAGGTATAACTTTCTCCTGGTTGGCCATCCTCAACTGGATAGGTGACCATAACATATTTGGTCTCCCCATCTACTACCATGTCTGTTTGGTTAAGAAATTTACTTCATATCCCAGATCAAGGATGATGTCATCCATTTCATAGTCTCCTATCTGTGCACTCAGTCTCATTTCTCGGCCTGATCTTTTGTGTTTCTTGATCTGGTGAACTGCGCTATCGGTAGTCTCCATCTCGCTCTGTGGCTCATACTAGTTTAATAGTTTTTGAAACTCCGCTATAGCATCTATGCTCTTCAGCAACTTCATGCAGTTCCTTAGGAACTGCGTAATAGAGGTTCCTGTCTCTATTGTAGCGCTCGTTTTGTCATAAGCAGTTGGGATATATTCTATGTGTGGTGTTTCACTATGCAACGAGATTCTTGGTGAACTGATTACTGACTCTTTCAAGATGTCTCGTGCTTCTTCAAATACTTCTCTGTTTTTCTCGAAGTTGAAAGTAGGTGCTTTCCCAGTATCTTTTCTTATCCATATTGTCTCAAGAGGAGTCTACTTAGTGTTAAAGTCTCCAGAAGTCGAAGCTTATGCTCCTCTATCTCTCCCTGTTGTAGCACTACTTCGTGTCACTGCATTGATACTTGGATCTCCAAGTCTATTCTCTGCTGTGATCAACTAAATGTTTGGGTTCGATGCATCTTGCCGCTTGCGTTTCTGCATTTCTGCCTCTAACACTGGGCAGTCTTCAATAACATGATCGAACGATTTACAATAACTACACATAGTGCATGGGTTGGTACAATCTCTGGACACGTGACCTGGCTGGCCATAGTTATAACAGATTACTTGACCTCGGCGTCGTCCTTGTGCCGAGTCAGCATTCCTTCCTCTCCCGTAGTATCCTCCGCGACCTTTGTATGCTCCCTGATCGTGTTGCATGTTATCTTGTTTCTACGGAGTCTCTTCTTGGACTCTGTATACTCCTCCATAAATATGCTCAATATCTTTCTTTCTTTCCAACATGAGCTCATATGCACAACAGTTGGACTCATCATGTCCAACTGACTTACAGAAATTGCAATATAGGTTCTTAGGTGTTCTTACATATTTCTAAATTAAGTAGCAGTCCTCTGCCCGGTGTCCTCTAGTTCTGCATATTTCACACCATGGCCCTTGGTTCTGATTTAATGGGTTTGGTGCACCCATGTTAAGGAATTCTTGGGATAAAGGACAATGATCCTTAGTGTGTCCTTCTCCCTTACAACCTATACATCATACTTCTTGTCTCTCTTGCTTTCCTTTCTTTATATCCTATAATTGTAGTGTCAGGGTGGCCAACTAGGTCTGAAGCTGAGACATCCTAGTGCCAATTTCTCCAATATGTGAAGCTTCTAACTTCATCACGATCTCCAAGGCTTCTTCCTCCGAAGCCACTTTCTGTAGCATCAATGACAGTCTGATATGGGGCAACAACGCGGCTATAAACCATTCCTGGTGCTGTTGTGGTGCTATGACGAAACTTACTTGGTCCAACAGCATCTTAAATTTTTGGTCAAATTCCCAGACTGTATCATTAGGTTTCTGCTTGATTTCCTTTAACTCTGTGATACATTGGGATTCTCACTTCAACTTCTTAAATTCTGCTAAAAGTGCAGCCTTAATTTCTAGTAAGGTTCTCTGATGCCCAACATAATACTTCAGGAACCAATTCAAGGCTTTGTCTCTAAAGGTAGTGGTGAGCTACGCTCACTTGACAGCATCATCCTGGACTTGCTTAACACTCCATACAACTTCACATAGAAACCAATGTTGCTCAAGGTCCTCTAGACCCATTCCTTTGAATATCAGCAGCTTAATATCATCAATCATCCTTCTTCTAGGTGGTGTGAGGTTCTATACAGGATTCTGCATGGAAAAAATAAATGGGGGATTGTATGGAATGTTCTGATTCGGAATATTCTAAGTGGCAGGGATATTCACAACTAGGGGGTTCTGAACTAGTGGATTCTATGCAATGGGAGGCATAGTGTTCACAACCGGTGGGTTCTGGGGAGTAATAGGCTGATAGGTGGAAGATTGAGGTGCGGTTTGGATATCAAGTTCGGCTTGTGAATCAATATCTACTTGGATTCCATGTCCACTAGAAGTATTCTTAGGGGTATATTTATATCTCTTTCCACTTCTCAAATTATGTGTCTCTTCGTCAGACTCACTATAAATGCTATTGACCATGAAAGACTCAAAAACTTTCACTGCATTCTAAAAATTCCTTTCTCAGCTAAAAGAATTTTAATGTATAAACTGAGGTTGTTTAGATACTTACCTCTGAAACCCTTGAAAAACTCCGCTTCGGCTATGCTGTAGGACTTTAGAATGTCCACGGTGAACTCTGTCATGAATATTTGTAGTGTACTGTCAACCCAGAAGTCAACTGCTTGCGTGAATGGACTATCTACTGCTTTGAGCCTTTCAATGAGCTCTGGTGTCCACTCGGTTGGTACATCTCGTGGGGTATAGTTTCTACGCTCTATGATCCTTGAAAACCACTCGTGTAGCTCATTTCCAAAAGAGGCCCAAAATATTTGATGAATATCTTTCCAAAGGTATTTGTTCAACCACTGAACGTCAAAGAGATGTGGATGCCTATTTTCTTCCCTTGTGAAATCTCTTTCTGTCTTGTCACACCACGCCCATATTTCTTTCCTGTCTGGATGCCAAACGTCAATACCCAATGAAGCTTCTTCTTCATCGCACATCATGACTTCAACTCATCACAAATTCTTAGCACAAAAACGGAACCATTTGTTGGCTTATGTAACTATCTTGAGGTTTTCGATAAAGACCCAACTTCTTTGCGGTTCAAGGAACCAACAAAACCCATTTTAATCGGCCCTTTCGGAAACAGCTTGTGAACAGACTGAGGTATGGCCCGAGGTGGAGCTATGGGGGAGCTGCAGAATCAGGTTTCCACAGCTACGTGATGAGTTGTTCAGACAGACTACTGAGCAGTGCACTGCAGACTGAAGACTACCCGACAATAGCCTTCGTCGCGGTCAACACTTCTACAAGCTAAGATGCTTGCACAACTAGTGCAACCAAGGACTGCATAGTTCGGGTAAGATACAATCGACAGGACAATGCAACTGAATTATACGCTTCCTCTTTGAAATTAACCACTATTGGTGACCTTACTTAGTGCTTTATTCATTCTTCTACTGCCTTAGATTATTTAGTCTTATGACTTATGCAACGGGACAAAGTAGACTACTCTGTGCACATCTAGTGTTGCACTTCAAGGGAGTCACACGGTACGAACTCTCCAAGGTAAGTTCTTATCTAAATGACTTATGCATTCGTTAATTCATAAATACCGCGCATTCAACATTCATCCATACATGTTATACTTATCATATTATTCCCATCTCGTTCCCATGGCAAATAGATATAAAAGCATGAACATAGCAATTGATAAATGAGAATTCAAGCATTCATTGTAAGCAAACAAACAAGTGCAAACACATAACCAATCACATTGCACAAGATTTAACGTGGTTCACCTCCAGGATGGGAGCTACATCCATAGGAACTGTTGTTGTAATTTGGGAAGGGTACAATAGTTCCAGTCTGAGCACTCAGCTGCACACTCTCCTCTCTCTCAATAGGCCTCTATGCACACAGCTTGCAGAGCCTTTACAATGGCAATCAAAGCAGGTCTTGCTCAAGATTATACAATGAGATACAAACCTAACTCTAGAGAGTAACCAAAATCATAAAAACCCTTTCCCTTACAAAATATGCCTTATTTATAGATCATGCCCATAGTTCATGTCTTTACAATAGCTGGGCAAAACCCCAAGGGTTTCCAAAACTGTCACGATTTTCAGCTATCTAGACTTGCTAGTTTCTGGTAGCGAATCTTCCGTCATGGCTGCCCTCTGCGCATGCTCACATCGCTATCAGCCTCCCTGTCGTGTGCACACCAACAAGTCGCTTTCACGGAGCCGTTCTTCCTCTAACGACCTTATGCGACCGGTTCAAGTAGTGGTTCTTTGCATGTGTGACCAGTCGCTTTCCTCTGCTTTGATTCTTACCCGTTGCCTGGTAGTCATGGTGCATCTTTTCCAAAAATAGACCACCGATGGTCTAACCGGAATATATGTCTTCTTCTGTCCAACCTTCTGCCTTGCTGGATCTTCATAGATCGAGCTCACCGCAACACTGTCTCCTCGAAGCACTGTACTTCGCAGCTCTTCCAACACTACGCTGCGCTCCACTTCGCAGCATCCAAAAACTGACTTATCCAAAAAGCCTTCAGCTAAACTGCGCTTAGCTCCACAATTCAAAAATCTGACTTGCTCAAAAATTCCCCACTTGGGCCAGGCCCAACACATGCATTAGATGCAATCCACCCCATTCCAATCTAACTCAGAGCATTTTTGTTTTCATAATCAACATTACCATGGCAATAAATGCTCTATTATATTTCTATAAGATTTGTCACGTCCACATATTTTTAGATAAAATGTTTTCTGAGATATTTCATGTTGACTCATTCCACTCTTATATTATTCTAACTTAGACAATCAATAGCTCTAACATTTAAATTCTATCCTACAAACTTCAAAAAGTCTTATCCATTCTCTCATTTTAGTGATGAAATTTGTTGTTTCATGTGACCTTGTCCTCTTCAAACTCTCTTAAGTAACTATGGGATATTTATTCATGTTTGTTTAGGTATTGTATATAGTGCCTTTAGCTTCTATGTGTAACCCTCAGTTATCCCTACTCCTTATTTTTCCATCATATTTAGGCATTGAATCTATATTAGTGGTTTTGTAGTAGATGTTTGCATTAGTACAACTCATATTTACACCTCAATTGTAACTTGATGTATGACCTCAGATTCTACCAAAGAACCTTAGTGTTCTTTATGATGGATAAAATTATGGTGGAAATGAAAACCATGGTTTAACACTCATTTAGACAAGGTTAGGATACAAGGATTACAAAGCTATTGACACCAACCTTAAGCATAGTTGTCTTTTTTTGCTATTGATGAAGCATAAGAAAAATTGATGCACACCATGTACAACCAATTTGCACAAATTACATGTCGATCAATGTCTCCTTCTCTCCCATTAAGGTCCAACAAATACCTTTTTCAATAACAATTAGGAAACACTTGTCACCATAAAGGAATTGGTGGGTTGATGAGTCGTGACCACATAGATCACCATGCACATGTTGCAAAGGTGGTGTTGCATAGAAATAGGCACCTTTTAAAATATCCTGATGGTGCTTTATGAGAATACCCTTTGGATAAACACCATGTTAGAAAGGAATGAGAGGAAGGTTGAGCATCACCACGTGATTTCATAATTGTTGAAGTGAGCAGCAATTTAAATGTATAAATTGCTTGTGTTATGGTATACTAAAATAAACCATGTGAAGACTAAAATATAAGAGTGGAAATTACCAAAAGTTGTCAATCGTGTGCACCTTGAAAATAATCATTGACATTCCTTGGATTTATTACACATTGAAGGTCCTTGAGATTTGTTTACAACAATGTGAGGGGAAAATTGGGTTTACTTTCCCCATAATGTTTTTTTGATAAATCTAGGGAAGATTGTAGCAAATCCCAAGAACAAATTACATGGTTAAAAATGCCACCATCTAATGGAACTATTGTAGACTTTAAATCTCCCAAGGGATTATTATGAACGGATTTATAGGGTTGGATTAGTGTTTCTAGGGCTATATTAGGTTTCTAGGGTTTCTAGGGATAGATTATGTTTCTATATTTGTAAATTTGGTTTCAAGGTTTCTATATTAGGGTTGTAGGCCTAGAGTAGGTTTCTAAATTAGTTGTCCATGGCTAGGTTAGGTTTCTAATTTAGGATTCTAGGGCTAGGTTAGGTTTCTAAGTTAGATTTCTAGGGCTAGATTAAGTTATAAAGGTCTGAAAGTTTGCTACTAGATTTTGATCATTGGTGACATTGCATTTGAAGTCTTTAAGGTGACTCTAGGGATTATGGAGGTATTTAAGGTAGTATATGGTACTGTATGGGCTATATTATGGTTAAGGTAGAATAGACTAGGTTATGGTAGTTTAAGTTTAGTGTAAGCATGTATTAGATTAGAATGGTTGAGGTGAAGGCATGGCTGGTTAAAATAGGTTATGTGGTTAATGTAGGCATGGTAGGGTACATTAGATAGTGGAGGGTGGAGGGTAGTGTAGGTTCAGTTATGGTAGACTAATCTAAATATGATATAGGGTTTGGTAGTTTTGGTAGGGTAAGTTAGATAGTGGAGTGGTTTAGGCTAGAGGTTAAGGTTGATTTAAGTAGTTTCGTGGGCTTGGGCAAGGTAATGATGGGTCAATGGTTTAGGTAAGAGTAGGACCTCAACCATCAACAATCCTATAAAGTGAGTTTTTAGCGTACAAGAGGGATACCTTGGGGCTATGCACACAAGGAAAGAATTTCAAGGTCGTGATATGGTCCAAAGATGAAAAAAAATGTCTTAGGCCCTAATATATCATAATTTTCAATCTTAACTCTTTTTAATAAGATGTTATGATTTGGATTGGAAGAGGGATAATAAATGCATGCCTGCCATATATGGTGATCAAGTTATTTTATTGTTTTTTTTTTCGATAATATTGTATTCATCATAACACACTCCCATTTAGAATGGAATATGTATGTGATCTGAAATATATTGCATGTAATAGTCATAATACATATAACATCACATTCACAATGAACCATGTAAAAGTCATTATATATAGCATCAAATGCACACAAATAATGTAAGAATCCATAAATATGTTTCCATATACACTAGATGAAAGTCATAAATTTATATTGGAAATATGTTCAAAATTACACTTGTATACAAAATGGAACATCATTCCCACTAATGGATGCTCACACCCAAAAATGAAATAAGGGCGGCTCATGGTCTATACACATCTCGTGCCAAAAATTCCACATCGTGGATAATGTACATAGTTAGAGTCTCAATCACCCTGGCTACCATCGACACCCCGACACTCATCTCCAAAATCAATATTACTCCTTTTTGAGCCAGTGGAATATTGAGCCCCCCTACGTCTAGGTGTGAGTGTCTCTCATGGCTCTGAAAGGAAAACAACAACATGCCAGCTTTCCCACAATTCTCTCAATTAGTACACTTAAAAAAATGCAATTAGAATTCAAATCTTGAGTACTTGCCTGAGACAAGACAAGATGTCATGATGGGGGTGTCTGTCTCCTCGGTCCAAGTCTCTCAGCAATGCCTCCCTACAAAAATTAGAAAAATAATTAAGACATAATACTAAAATGCATTATTTTATGAAATCCATTCATGCTTTATAATATTTTAAAGAACTTATAAATCTCATCGTGAATATCAGAGGCGATGCAAGAGAATCCCCTTCCTTGTTAGGAAGTTGAGCACTGGGATGGACAACTTGCTCTGAGGCAATGGTGGTGGAGGGGGGTGATGTAGGTAGGGGGAAGGGGCCGATGTAGGTAAACGGGCAGCAATAGATGTATGGGAAATGGATGGAGCTAATTTTTATGGAGCCGATGTGGATGGAGCAAATGGAGCCAAATGTTGAATAAGTGGGTGAAACACATGAGTGGATGGGTGTGTGTGGTGATATAGCCCTAGTGGTTGTACAATGGGTGGGAGCATCCTAAGGGGGGATATGGGAATGTTGATCACAAGGGTAGAGTGCCCAGTCACTTGACTCGACATGAAATGTGGAAAAAAATAACTATGTGGAATATACGCAGGAATGTGTGTGTATGGTGATCGCGTGGTGGGAGATGGAATCTACATAAAGATATAAAATACATTTCATTAGAATATAAAACATGTAAATTAATCATACAAACATAATGAATTTCACATCAAATATATAATTAATTTCACGCAAGTTACCTGCATGATAGGTGATCTACTCAGCACAGGTGGAGACCTATGCTCAATCTCCTCCACTTGCACCCATGGAAACACAAAAACATTAATATTGATTTCTCATATAAAATATGACAATTGAAACTAACTCAATTTTTAAATCTTACAACCATACACTCTTTTAGATACCTATATGTGAGGTGTTGCAATACTTTTCGTTGCCGCCATGGCATAATCATGGTTGGGAGCTGTAATTTCCTCCCACCTTGATTCTATTGTTTCATCTCGAAACAACTACACATGCCAAAAACATCAATTACACTAATCAATGTTCATATAATGGTTGTAAAATGTAATAAACCATTTATAGATCATGTACTAACCTCAGACATAAAGGTATCTTGTGTAGGATCCTTCATAGGGCCATGGGAAGTATGGTTGTAGTGAGTGCAATGATGGGGTAATCCTCATGTGTCAAAAGGATCATTTGGCCCACTAGCTTTCATGGATGGTCCATGACCAATGGAGCTTAAAGGACCTACACCTGATGGTTCTCCAGGTTTCTCTGATGTGTCATGCCTAGATGATGGCACAAATGTACTGTGTTGTAATACACTATGAGTAAGCTATGCTATGGAAGTGGCAGTCTCGACTGATCCAGTAAATGAGGTGTCTGCGAAGGGTGGTTAGGCACACGCCTAGGTTTAGGTGGACCTAGCATTGGGTTATGCCTGGTGGTGGGTCGATCCTGGGAAGATCCAAGACCAACCCCATGAAACTCACTAATATCAAAGTAGTTGACATGTAGACCCAACATGAACTCCGCATATAGTTTCCGAAGAAAATACAGTGGAACCTCCCTATTGTTGAAAGGAGGTTTTTCGAAAACCATAAACCATCGACTCATCCAGTTTTGTCTCCATGGATCATATGTGCACCAATCCATGCAAAGGAACCTTTTGCATGGATTAGGGGTTAGGTTGGTCCAGAGGTTAATGGAATAAATAGCTAGAGTTTTTTTTGAGATATTGAAGTCTTTGATTTGGTATCTACCGAGACCAGTGGAATAATATGCTCTGATCCTAACCCTATACTCAGCCATGCTCACTAATTGACCGTGAGCATTGTCAACTGAGGCAATGATGCTGTCGATGGATGTGGCTAAGGAAAATATTGATGGTTCCCTAGTGATTCTAAGCTCTTCAACCAAGGTTCTTAACTAGTGTAAATGTTGGTTTATTTGGGCTTTCGTGGTTGGGTTCTCCTCGAGGTGAATGTTTACTTCAAGGTTTTTTGTGGATGGGTTATCCTATGGGTTGTTTTTTTGGGGGTTTGGATCTTGGTTTTCTACCATTGTGATGGAGAAGAGATGAACTACAACTAAAAAAAATGAATTTGTTTCAATATTGGTCGAATTTTTTGGATTTTTTATTATGTAATTTTTTTTAAAATCATTGAAAAACAAATAAAAATTGCAAATTGTGGATCAAAATCCTACCTGGATGATGATTTGGAGGTGTTGGTGGTGGATTTGATGCACGTGCACAGTCGTGGAGTGTTTTTGGATAGTTGGGCACCAACGGACTCGGGTAAGATGGGATAGAAATGGGCCTCGGCCCAATTTTAATATGCAGAGTACCATGCACACTATTAACGCGCACGTACTAAAAGTGCATGCATTTTAAAAGCATGCTCGCGCTACTAATGCACCCACACTTTTAAGACCTACGTGGATGCCTAACTAGTCATTCGGAATTTTACCAAACCATGGCGTGCACGCAGTATTAAGGGCATGTGCGCTATGTTTTTTTAGTGCTCACGCGCTCCCATTGCAACGGATTTGGGTATGATCTTCCTGCAAGCACCCTCATGGAATCAGTTGATATTTGAAGACTTCTTAAAGATGTATTTATTCATTTGTACAAAAATACATGCTCCTATTTGTTGTTACTGAGCTTGAATTGAGATATTTGTTTGTTGTTATTTTCCCTCAACCGTGTTTAGGGGGGTGAGGAATTGATGCTATGTCAACCCAACTTGAATTTTTAGTCAATTATTGAGGTTGAATGAGTTGTTTAGTGGGTTCCTTTGAGGCTGATTTGCTCACTATTTTTAGACAAAGAATACTTACTATTGCTTTTTATTGTATACTTGACTAATTGACTAGAATGCCATTGATTGACAGGATGGGACTCTTTTGGAAAATAGTTTGGAATCTTATTTAATGGATTAGATGATTCAAGTGAAAAATGTTTTCACACTTCTTCAATGAGTATTATTGTATCTAATTTTGATCAGCTTGATGGTGATAGTTGTTTATATTTTTTTGGAAAATGTCATTGTACCATGGTTCATGAGAATTTTGAGTTCACAACAAATAAAGGGGGAATTTTATATAATTTTTTTCCATCCAAGATAAGTTTATGGAGGGGTATTGGAACAACAAGTTCTTGGTAAAAACCTCACCTTTTTCATATTGAGGAAGTCAATCGATAGTCGATTGTTAGAGGGAGTAGTGAAGAGATTATGTTATTCTCTGCTATAAAATTACATGAAAGTTTCTCCATTTATAGAAATGGAAGAATCCCACTGTCATCTAAGAAAAAATCGGCAGATCAGGATGCCTACGTAAGCCTACAACTCACATAGGTTGTCTGCAGTGGAAAAACACCAATGCCAACACCCCCCCATAAGAAAAATGTAGGGAGGAAACAAAAGAAAACAATGATGGGTTCTGGCAATGAGGCCTAATGAGGCACCCATGTAAAAACTCTCATAACCGAAGAAAAGGAGAAAATCTCATGGGAAAAGCTCCTCCCCAAAAGAGAGAAAAACACATATGTCGAAAAATGCATTGGAGTTGAAACTAATGAAGATCCCACAATGATATAGTGAAATGGCCAGAGGGAGACCCACGGAAGCTATGAAGAATTATCAAGTGAAATAACCTCAAAGGACACGGTTTAACTTTGAAGAAGTGGAAAGGTTGTAGAGGTACGAAAATGGAAAACACTAACAACTCCATATGAATGCTCCAAATAAACAGGTGTTGGTCAGGAACCACACAAGGCTTCAAATAGAAGCAGACACCGTCAACCATCAAACAAGCAATGAGACCCGTGGACACTAAAAGATCCAAATAGGAAGAATGGTTGAAACTCCAAAGTGGTCCACGAAAATCCAAACCAACAATGCCATCAAAGATACATGCAGAGATCCATGTAGCAAATTTCAAACTTCTGAATGCATGATTCAAACTATTGAGGAAATGAAAGTTGAATGCACACCCATCAAAATAAACTAATCCTCTATAATTAACCCCGACACAAAAGGGTCCTGATGAGGTAATCAACTAAGAAAACATCATATGCTGAGTGTCCATATGGATGCCAATCCATCTCATTGGACTGCATGGGCAACTAGCCACTACAACTGCCGAGTCAAAATAAGAACCGGTGCTATGTATAAGGCTCACTTTGTAGATGCTTGATCTCGATTAATCACAACGGAAAAAAAATAACCCAAGGAAGCATTACATACCACCCCCACAATATTGAAGTGAGTGGAAAAGATGACCACAATACATGCCACAATTGATAGCGAAAGTATGGAGATAAGCTAAAGGAAAGACTAAGACATAGTGATCACCCAAGCCAAAAGAGAAAGACTGAGACATAGTGATCACCAAGCCAAAAGAGAAAGACTGAGCCATAGTGATCACACATGTTGTAGAGCTGCCTTAAAAAAGTGTAGCCTCAGAGCTCCCCGTAGAAGACACAACTGCTTCCAGGATGGAATGGAATATCAAGGATGGAATGGAATATCAAGTCCTCTGGTCACTTTAAGAGCCACCATCCCAGCCAACTGATAAAAGTCAACATTATGGAGAACTCTTCGTCAATTGGTTGCAAGAACCAGACCTCTTTGGGTGAGGAAGATGAACCGGATACAAGAACTCCCGTGCTCTCACAAACCGACACCTCTGGTATTGGAGGATCTAAGGCGTGGGGATCAAAATACGACTGAGCAACCAATAAAAACGTTTTGATCTTGATCTGAGGAGGTGTATTGAATAGGCCACAGTCTAATAGAAACAATAAAAAATTGTTGGCTACCCAAACCACGATCTGTTAAAAAATTGGCCAGGTCACGATATTTGTAGAGAGAAGCCAGTCCATGAGGCCAAAGTCCGCAAATAGGGAAAGAATTTCCGGTGTACATCATCAACCCGCCCGCACGCGCATCATGCATGCCACTCCATCCAGTCGGCGGATGGGATCGAGAGGTAAAACATTCCCATAGATCAACACATCCCATGCATGATGCAGCAAACTATCGATAATCCCATTGCATGCATCCGATGGATCAATCCATACCATATGCACTGAAATTTGAAATTTGACTTCAGTGAATGGGCGGGTTATATTTGAAATTTGAATTGAGCCCGCGCGTTGATAACTTAATAAAGTCTGGTTATGTTTAAATGTTTGCAGCGAATTGTAAATGTACAACGTGGTATAATGTAAAGCAGAGTTTGAACCATTATGAGCAGCACGATGTCCATTGATTCTCGAAGCATTCATGGAATTTCATTTGAACAATCGTCTATTCTTCATCACTGTCCTCCGTTCGAGAGAGTTCGTTCCTCACGCTGTATTATTGGGGTTGTGTTTTTATAACGCAAGATCTCTGAGTATGGCCGTATAACATCTCTAGTTTGGTTCATTCTACAGAGAATAGAGATGGGCAACGTACTGCTGAAGTCTCTGTAGATTTTCCTGTCAAAGATTACAAGAGGAGGAGGGAAACTGCATGTGGTAAGCGATGAAGAAGACGTAGCTCTATGGATGTTCTCTTGTAAACAACCAAAACGCAGTCTTTCAGTTTATTTCGGCCTTCCTCTAGGCTCCTTTTTTTCTTTATTCATATATTATTAGACTGGTAATAGGTATCAGGAATTATGTATTTTGGACTGCCAGCTTATTTCAGCAATGATTTTGGCAAACCGACATGCACTTTGATGTTTGTCACAGCCTCGCTTGTGGGTGTGAATCATTTTGTATATATTAATACAAAGTTTGACGGTGTAAATTTTATTATTATTATTAATATTAATGTCATTTCCAATTTCCAAATTATAAATGATCTGATTTGAATACTTAGTATAGTATGGTGAAGAGTGATAGAGTTGAATTAAATTAAAAATAGTTTGAAAGAGTGATAGAGTTGAATTAAATTAAAAATAGTCTAATTTGAATGCTTAGTATTGTCAACTGCGAATATAGTTGATTTAAACTTAAGCTCAAACACATCATTATTGAAAGTGTTTATCTTGAGACCCAAGCATTTTTGAACCATTTGAAACCATTAACTATGAAGGATGCTACTAATTTCATGTTTGTTTTTATTCTTAATAAAATAATAAAAAATGTATATAAGCTGCTTTCTAAAACTTATGTGTAAGTAAACTTTTAAAAAATTATGTGCTTATACATGTATTTAAGCAGTTGATGCAACATGTTCAGTGTGTCCGGAAATCTCAAAGCGTCTTCAATACAAAACACATTGATGTAATGTTATGAAATTTTAACAATTATTAAAAAATAAAATAAAAAATTATGATATATATAAATTAAATTTATTTTTATGATTGTATATTACTATCTATTCATTTTAACAATTTTATGAAACATATATATTTTACTTTTGTATTGAATTGAATTAATTGAAACTATAATTTGTAATTAGTGTGAATCAATGTTATTAGAAGTTATTATATACAAGAAGTTCCTTGGATAAATAAACTAAATTGGAGTGTTAATTAATATCTATTAGAAACTACTATATATAAGAAGTTCTTTAGGTGAATGTTAATTAATTGAATTGTTATTATTTAATAAATGAAGTTATTTATTTAATTAGTTTATTTATTTATATTTAATAAGTTGCTATCTATCCAATTGGTTTTCATTAATGAGTGGTGTTAAATTTTTATTTGAACTTAAGTTGATTTGATTATAAATCTGGTAAATTTAAATAAATAGGTGCTAAATGAGAGAAATCATTTCATTCACAATGCATTGTGAACCTTATGTCATTTATCGATGTCAATGCAATGCTAACCTTATATTATTCATTAATTAGATTTCTATCCTTAGCATTTTGAACTTTAAGCAATTTTTAAGTAAACTAGATTTAGTGTAACAGACTTTAATATGTTTAGAGATGCAAATTATTTATGTTAAAATGCTAAATAAAACATTATTTTCAATAAGTTATTTTAATCATTCTATATGTGTATAATTATGTAAGGACTTATTAGGGGAAAGTATATATGTTCAAGATTTCCTACTTACCAAAAAATCTTAGCCAAGGGATTGGAGCCTTATAAATCACTATAAAATTGGGGTTTAGTGCTTATCATTGTTTATGGTCCCTAAAAGAAATTGTTCATTCTTCACCTTTTTATCTTTAGTTCATTTTTCTCCATTTCCAATACAGCTTTGTGAATGGCCTAGTTATTAGATATTCACTTGTAAATGAGTTATAAGGAAGAAAAAGTTTTCAATGACACAGTATTTGCATAGTTTCGGTTAGTATTAGTATTTCAAATGGTTGTTCTGTGGAGCTTCAATGGAAATCTCATGTATCCTAAATAAGGTTGCACATAAGTTGAATAGAGAACATAGCCAATTTTAAAGGAAAATATATGCCAATGACGACTAAAAGTAGAGAGTAGATAGTTAATTGATATTGTATTCATAATCTTGAATTGATTGGGCTATAAGTCCTTTTAAAGATCACTCTATACAATTTTAATAATTTATTTTTGTTGATATACACATTCAATAAGTGATAAAGTGAACTAGTTAATGGTGAATGTTTAGTAGAGTCTCGGGCTTGCCATTGAAACCATTACAAATTTACAACCCACATCAACATTGCACCCATTAAAATCCTTATAGAAATTCACCCTCAAAGATTTTTGAAAATAGTCTCAACAAAAACACATTTCTCTCAAATAAAAAAGTGGAAAGAATAAAAGATAATAAAATTCATAATTAAACCAATCTGTAAAACCCTCGCTCACAATCTCCATAAATCAAACTCAATTTAAATAATGCTTTTCATATCAATACAAGGTTACAAACATTGCAAATAATGATTTCCAATTTGTCCTAACAAAATATATAATTCTAATCATTAATCTTACCATTTTAATCGAATTCATAATTATTTTTATATTTGAATTTTTTAGAATTATTATACTATAGTCATTTTATATATTTTTAAAATTATTTTTTTAATATTGAATTTCAATTTTCCTTTTAGTACATTAAAGTTCTCTATTATGTTATATTTATTGAAATTACATGTAATTTTATATTTATTTAAACTATATTTTATAATTCAATAATACCATAAACAAAAAATTCCCATTTTTTTTTTTAAATATTAAATTACCAATTCCATAATTTTAAAATACCATGAAAAGTACGCATAATTATTTTGGTGATACGTGGTGTTATGTAAATAAAAGTATGTGATAGATGGAATCTTTAAATGGAATTTGCTTAAAGTAAATATTATAATTTAGCTCTTTCAAACATTATAATTTAGTTGTTTTATTATTATTGTAATAAAATTTATTATAATTTTGTTTTCAAATTCGAGAATAATGCATAATTGTAAAATTTGTTATAGAGTTTAGATTTTATATTTAGTTTAGCATCTAAAGTCTTATATAACTTTAATATTTTAAAGATAAAATAAAACAACAATAATTTATTAATTATATATTTTTATGTTTCATTTTAGTTTGAATATCATTATAGGTGTGTTGAAAATTTTCTATATCATTTTCATTTTTATTGTTATATGTTAAATATAAACAATGTAAATTTTTTTAGCCTTGAATTTATTAAATATTTAAAAAAAAAAAAAAAAAATTAAACATAAGTTTATAAAATGTTTAAAAATTAGAGTTAATATCACCAATATAGATTCATCTTAACTTTGAATTTATCATGATCATATAGGAATCAAATCCATAGAGGTTTAAACTATTTTTAGAGTGCAAAAACTTAAAGAAAAGTTTGCACTTCGAGGGATTTGATCCCTATCGATTCATGATAGATCCAGAGTTAAAATGGATCTATGCTCATGATAAAAATCTATTAGATGAAATCATAAAGTGAATGCCACATGAGCATTATAAAAAAACATATAAATTTTAACGAGGTAAACATAGATAAATTGTGATGTCCCATTCAATTTGATGTTGCCTACAATAATGGTTGAGTAGCCTATTAGGCTCCCATAGGCTATAGCCACCATATATGGGATTTGTTTGTCGCTACTTAACTCGGAAAGTTATTTTTCTTATGAAAATGGTATTGGATGACCCACGCTATTGTCCTTGGTATTGGGCTAAAAAATAAGTTAAAAGAGGAGGCACTCGTCCACTATCGACATGCTGATTTGATATTGAGTTCTTATGACTGTTTAGGGGTTTGTTTAGAGTTTTCATTAGGGTTTCACAAAACCCTTCCACCCATTGTGGTTTAGTTTCAGTGGTTATATATCCACCAATCTAAACAAGGAGGAGGATCCATCCAGGATCATTGCTTGAGCTTCATCTTTTTGTTTGGCATCATTCTGGGAGAGTGACCAATTAGAAGTAGAAGAGGCATGGCATATTATTGGTGTTTGATCTACTTATTGTTTGTTTTCAGCTGCCATAGCAGCCATTAGAGCTTGTAATCCGGGTTTCATTCATAATAAAAATGCCAAGGATGTTTCTCTTATTTCATGTGCAAAGCATTTGATGAAAAATTTTATTGAATGCAAAATTGTTATAGATCAATGTAGTTTACAAGTGTTTCTCAAAATACAGCCAAATTACAATATTTCATCTATTTGCATTGATGATACTACATAAATTCTATTATATCCATATCAAGTAATTAATTGGAAATAGCCAAACTTGCATTGTTAAAAGTTATATCAATTAGTGAATTAGCTAATATATGACATGTGGTTGAAAATATTAGAAATTCATACTTGTATAGTGAAAATGTTCCGTAGATCACACCTGTAGAACACATCCGGGCGAGCGCACGAAGATGGTCCCCATTTTCGTTGCAATGGGGGCGCTCTAGTGGAAAAAAAAATGGTGTGTACGCACCTAAGGAAGCGTGCACGCGCCACTAGGTTCGGTACCGAACCGAGGCGCGTGCGCATCTCTGGCGCGTGGGCGCAACAGTGGCACACACATGCCTCTATTAAAAAAAAAAAAAAACAATGCCCAATTTTTGCATTGTTCAATTGGTCGGCCGAGCGCGACTTGCACTTCCCACGTACACATGACTTGAAGCACCAAAGTTGCCCAAATCAACGTCAAAACCACCCCACAACACCCACTAACTCATCAACAGTGCGATTGATAGGTAAATATCAAGTTTTGTTTTCATTTTATTCATTCTTTGTATCAATTTTTTGATTTTTTTTGTTTATTTAATTGTAAATAATTCTCAAATTTTGAAAACAATGAACCAATTTTCTATTACAAATTGTAAATTGAGACAATGAGTGAACAAGATGTTAACCCCGAGTTCGGTGGAACACAAGAAAACCCAAACCTTGGACCCAATGCCGAAGAAAACTGTGAACACAATCCAAATGTCGAACAAAACCAAAACCCACAACCTAATTTTGAACAAGATGACATTAACCACTATGTAAATGAAATGCGAGTGCACACTTGCGAACTTAGAAACTCGGGTGAACCATCTCGATTGTCTCTTGCCGCATAAATTGAGAACTCAATCGACTCCCTCATACATGCACACCAACAATTGACAGACATGACTCAATTTAGAGCTAGGATGCAGGAGTACTACTCCACGGGCATCTGCAAGGAAGCAATAAAAGATTTGAAGATTTCAAAAGCCCAATTATATAGTATGTTCACCAAGCTGAAAACACGCCAACCACCGATCATTACAAAGGCATGTGTCTGCATGGATTGGTGTCATTACCAACCGTGGAGGGACAATTGGATGCAGAGGTGGTTCATGGTGTACGATAAACCTCCCTGCAATAATAGGGAGGTTCCACAGTACTTCCTTCGCCAACTCTGGGCTGAGTTTTGCCTCGGTTTACATGTCAACTATTTTAACATAACCGAGTTCCAGGGTGTTGGGTGTGGCTCTGCCCAAGATCGACCTACTGCCAGGAGGATCCCACTGAGAGGGCCACCACCTCTGAGGCGCGACCCCAACCCCTCTCCCCAACCACCTCAGTTACCCCATAAGCTTGATCAGATCAAGGTGGCAATGAGGAATGTTGCACATGGTCTCCTCAGACACACCTCCTTTGTAGCAATGACTACGATGGAGAGGTCGGGTGACCTTGATAGAGATCCAGGTGTAGGGCCTTCACGACAGGGCCAGGATAGACCCACGACCGATGGTAGCCATGCTGGGCATTCCATCTCCGGAGCTAGGGTTTTGACTTGGTGGACTATTCCACATTTACAAGTCAAGTAAAAAAATTCAAAAGAGGTGTAAATGAGAGGAAGCAAATGAATCGCATTGATGCTAATTACACTTGCAAAATCAGAGCAATCAAAGCTCTCAATATCACCGATACCACTCTCTTCCTGAAGAAGATTTCCCTATAAAGTACTTGGATCATGACCAAAGGAAGTGACTACTCCCAATCCAGTGACAAATAACCTCCTCTGATTAGTAGCACTTATTTTTTTTCTTGCGCAACCTTCACAGGTTGTAGAGCAATGGCCATTGCTTTGCCTAGAGGTTAATTAGAGTGTGTAAGATAACAAGTGTTCTCCCAGCCGAATTTTTTGGCATTTGATTGGCGGCATATAGGCTATATAAGATTGGAAATGACTCAATGTGACTTGGGCCCTTAATAGATTGGGTAACAAACACTTATAATAGTGATCCTATCCCACTTGGATTCCAAATACCCCCTATTGAGGGTACGTGTGGTGGGTCACGGATTCTAGGGCTAGATTAGGTTAATAGGGCTAGGGGTCCCTGAAGGCATTCTGGCAGCAAGACGGGACGTGCCATAGAATAAATACCGTGGCTCAGATCGACAAACCGTCGACTCCGTTGGATCCAGCACGCTGGGATAGTGCTAGGGGTGCCCCTCCCCTCCATCCCGGTGGCCCTGCCCTCATCTTGTACGTCCATTTTGGAAGCTAGGCTTTTGCTCAGTGAGGGAGTGTGCAATTTTTGCACCTGTGAAGAATAACTGTAATAGATGGGGGGGTTTTTGTGTATGTGGCTCTTTGTGAGATCATGATGAGAAAAAACCCTTTGAGTTGGTGGACTATTCCACATTTACAAGTCAAGTAGAAAAATTCAAAAGAGGTGTAAATGAGTGGAAGCAAATGAATCGCATTGATGCCAATTACACTTGCAAAATCAGAGTAATCAAAGCTCTCAATATCATCGATACCACTCTGTCCTTGAAGAAGATTTCCCTATAAAGTACCTAGATCATGACCAAAGGAAGTGACTACTCCCAATCCAGTGACAACTACCCTCGTCTGATTAGTAGCACTTAGTTTTTTTCTTGCCCTGCCTTCACAGGTTGTAGAGCAATGGCCGTTGCTTTGCCTAGAGGTTAATTAGAGTGTGTAAAAAAACAAGTGTTCTCCCAGCCGGATTTTTTGGCATTTGATTGGCAGCATATAGGCTATATAATACTGGAAATGACTCAATGTGACTTGGGCCCTTAATAGATTAGGTAAAAAACCCTTCTAATAGTGTTCCTATCCCACTTGGCATCCAAATACCCCCTATTGAGGGTACGTGTGGTGGGTCATGGATTCTAGGGCTAGATTAGGTTAATAGGGATACATTTGGCTTCTAGGATTCTAGATTAGTTTCTGAGGGTTAGATTAGTGTTTCTAGGGTTATTTTAGCTTTCTAGGATTTCTAGGGCTAGATTATGTTTCTAGGATGCTAGATTAGTTTCTGAGGGTTAGATTAGTGTTTCTAGGGTTAGTTTAGCTATCTAGGATTTCTAGGGCTAGATTATGTTTCTAGGATTCTAGATTAGTTTCAGAGGGTTAGATTAGTGTTTCTAGGGTTAGTTTAGCTTTCTAGGATTTCTAGGGCTAGATTATGTTTGTAGGATTCTAGATTAGTTTCTGAGGATTAGATTAGTGTTTTTAGGGTTAGTTTAGCTTTCTAGCATTTCTAGGGATAGATTATGTTTGTAGGGTTATATTAGTGCTTCTAGGGTTAATCATACATGAATAAACAATCACATGGCTATAAATCATAACTTAATCATAACCCAGACATCAAATAAACGATATAAGATAACGATATCAAATAAACCATCTAACATGAATAATATTAACCGTACATGAATAAACAATCACATGGCTATACTATGTACCTCAGTCAATTAGGCCTTCTGGATCCTCTCGGTTTTTTATTGTCTCGAACAACCTCTCATGCTCCGCATGAGTTAGTAAGTAGCGTACCTTGTTTGATGACTTTGTTGACATTGTCTGTAGTTGGATGTTTGTACCCATGATCAAGTGTGTAAAGTGATACACTCGTGACCCTAGTCTATAATCTGTGTATGTGTAGCCATTGCTCTTTGGTCCCTTTCCATCCACTGTAAGATATTCCCCCTGAACAACCATCGAGCCAGTCGGAAAGGTAATGCCTTTACTATCCGTTAATGATGCGAGGAGGGTTTGCTTCCCCTAGATGCATCGTGCCAACCAATAATTCATCCCAATTGCACTGTCTGTCGGGGCAACAACTACGTAGATTTGTCCTACAAAAATGCATTTTAAGGTCATATTCCAACAAGCAGTGGTTTGATAGCTTGGATAATTACAAAAACAATGAGGGAACCGGGATATGCATGCAGAAATGTTTACCTGGTTGTACAAGATCAGATATATGATCATATTCATTCGAAATAGAGGATTGGCCTTCCTCTAACTGGATTGTTTCAGCAACTACACGTGGGTCCACTGCAAGTGATACATGATCCCATTCATCAACCCAATCCATTGATTCGCACTCATCCCACTCACAACTACTGCAAGACCCACAAAAGCAAGCAAGTTTTCGCGTCCATATTTCAAATAAAGGATTGTTTGAGCTTCGAACCGAATGAAATCCACGAGTGCCTTGCACAGTACTACAACTATAAGAACGCGATCGATCTATATCAACTACATTCTAGAAATTTCTGACAACATGTCCTCTACCTGTTGGTATGTGTTGCTTCGTGGTTCGATCTGACATTTTTTCTTTGCACCATCGAACTGTGGATTCGGCATTCTGAATATGAGGGCCTCCCATGCACCTCATCTCCTCCCTTCATAGGGCAGTTTTGAGACACACTCCAGCCCCGTCGTGCTCTCCCTTTCCATGCCCGGTCTCAAAATAGTTCCATACATGTGTCACATCATAAGTCTTGTGCAACATACTCAACCACTGGAAAACATGTGCATTTTTGAACTGGCCTGCACAACCATCTGACCATATCCAATGTTGATCCATATGTATCCCTCTCTCCTTCAACTGGTCATAGAAAATTTTGAAGCAATGTTGCACATAATGCAGGTCGTGGCACCTATCGTCACTGATGTAGAAGTTGGTCACTTTAAATATTATCCTCATGTCGTTGCTGCTCTCTGGCGCGTTCTTGTACGTGATATGGACTATTATGCTAACTTGGTCTGAATGGTAGTATTGACTTTGAATCTCATTCTGTGGCTATAGGGTATATTTTTCCGCAAAGTCCACAACCGATAATATTGTGCCCTTGGGAAAGGTGTCCCTACACTGTCTGTACTGTTCATCCTGCCATATTGCTACATGGACGTGCTGTACATAATGCTCGGTCTTTTGGTAGAATTCCTTCATGAAATCACAAATTTGTATTTGGTGCCACAAAACCAAGGGCATTAATACAACATGACATTTTCAATCTGAATATATATGTACAAATTCAACATGTACAGTATGAAAGCATGCAAACTTAGATTACCTGTGACTTCACCAATGTAATTTTTTTGCTTTCCTTCGAACTATCTACTTGATATGTTATGTACTAGAAGTTCTGCATTTCTACTGACATCCTCCCAAATTCGTGCTCCACGGTTGCATGGATGGAGCAGCTCAATAATGCAAATCCACTGTAACTAGAACACGTCCCATATAAACATGATCTTTTGTAATATTTTTGTCCTTCAGGCCTTCGACACGTTATGCTATGTATAAATTCTCTGGATGCATTTGGTGGTTGTAACGAAGGACAATCCTGCACAATGTTAGTATGCAAACCACAAAATATATGTCTATATGTATCATAATAGTACTCAAATTCTACATGGTATCTACAACAACATGTACTACAATCAATGCAAATTCTAACAGACTAGGGTTTGCATTTTTCGAAGGACCTTTGGCCCAAGTTCAATTGTGTGTGCTTATTCTTGAACCTCTCATAGAGTTCTGTTTGTGTGGTGTCAAGGAAGTGCTTGACATGGGGTTCACCCCCCCTAACACCTTTTCTCAACTTTAAAAAATCTCTTTGATTCAATGACGGTCTAGTGTTATCATGCCAAAACTTTTGCACTAGTTCTTTAACAACATCAATGAGCTTCATGTCTGAACGAGGTAACCTGCCAACAAAGGCCCAACAATCTTTTTGGCCTGGGGTCTCAATTTTTTATCTAATGGCAGAATACTTTTGAAGAGTCTTTCTATCTACTTTAAAGATTTTACATGTGTGTGATAGTAGGCGACGTTGCCTTGTGGATTTGTCTACAATCGATTCCGACAGTACAAGATAGGCCGCATTAAAATATTTTGTGCGAGGAGTTTTTCCAATCAAATTAAATGCAGATTGTAGATTTCTAACAATATGATTGTTGGCCTCTGAACTTCTAAATACCTTTATGCACAAAATTCTCCTAACATCAGCTAGGCAATGTGATTTTAACAAAGCAAGAAACAATTGACATTTTGCTACATCAGTTTTGGATTCAAAAAAATCTTTGATTATCTTGTTACAATGGAAATCAATAGTGCGTTTCGGCATCTTACCTTCAAGTCCTGAAAATGAACTTTCATCCACATGAATACGTCTGAGAGTTCTTCGTCGTCCGGTTGATAGTTTAGGTAAGGGAGTCGGCAAGGAAGTACGAGTCTCATCAACGGTTTGTTGTGGCCCTTCATTCAGTAATTGGTCCTGCAATGGAGTGTGTTCACCAGGTGGGTTCTCTTCTTGGGGTGGTTGCCAGTTAAGAAATTGTTCAACATCCGTCCCTTCATACTCGACATCAGGCAAGATTTGATTGACTTCAAACACTTCGTCATTGCTTGTTGATGGATCTAAGGCACTAACATTTTGATTTTTACGGTTTTGCATGTACAACCTGGCATTTTCTCTTATCTCATGGGCCTTTTCAGGGGGCAATGGCCTCCTTCTAGACCTTCTTTGATTATTACATCTATTGCCCATATTCAATGCACTTTTGGAAAAACGAAAATATGACCCCTGCAAGAATGAAAAACAAACAAGATATTAAAACTCGATGTGCATGATTATTAAAGCTCGATGTAGCAATTGATTCTATACAGCAACATCTAGTGATAATGTTTTCATATAATCTTAAAAGCTATTGGGAAATCCCTACATATAAAGTTACAACATCACATCTAGGAACTCAGTAGGATGGTATTGGATGGTGGTATGGGATGTTAGTAGTCCAACAAATTCCCTACAAGGGAAAAGCTCATATTGACTTCATTTTCATGGTATGGATGAGGGAAAATATCCCCAAAAGACTAAGAGTTTTCAATTGGTTAGGTGTTTGTGTGAGTTGTTCTAGTGAAACCATGAGGAATTCAACATATGTTTGTCTACTAGATGGAGGAATGTGATTATGAAATGTTATTGGTGGTGATGTAAGTAACTTTTTTTTATTATCTTCATGAAAGATTGAAAGCATTGCTTGGTGCATGTTGTATTTTTTTTTTGGTAGGAAGTTTTTATTGTCTATGTTGAAGATTAAGAAGACTATAATAGATCTATCATACAATTCATGAGGAAAAACCAAAATAGATGCCATTCAAACAAGTGAATGAAGACTAAATTACATTTAACAAGATCAAATTTTCACCATACCTCAAGGATTATGATTGCTCTTTGCTTCAAATGTCAAATGCTCTTTCGATGTGTCCACTATATGTAAGAAGACTTCATGTGTATCCAAGTAGCATGAGAATTCAATCCAAGGTGCCAAATAGAGTCCAACCGTTGTGTATTCACTCAATTGATCCAAATAGAGCCCAATAGGTGTGTATTCAATACAAAGAGCCAAATAGAGCCCCAAATATTGTGTATTCTATCCAAATGGTGTATGAATTCAATCTACCATGAAAATGCTTGTTGGACTGTGCGTGAAACCAACGAACAGAACACGATGAATGAGAAAAAAATGCAGGAGAATGAACGCGGGTGATTTTCTAAATTTTATGTTCAACAGGGACGCGCACGCGCCTCTGGTGCATGCGCGCAAGAGGCGCGTGCGTGTCCTTGCTGAACGTTGCAATGGCTGGTGGGTAACGTTCATTGTATTTATTGCCCACCAGATATAAATGTGTCAGGTTATGCCTAGAGCCCCTCCCCCATAAAGACCTTTAGGACCTCTTCTAAGTTTCTAACCCATAATCCCTAAGTGCATTTAAGTGCTTCTAGATGTTTGGGGGTTTAAGGGTATATTTACAAATTTGTGTATTTTGATTTCAAAACATTAATTTAATTTTCAGTTAGAAACATATGTATTACATCAAGAATAATTAAATACATAGTAGATATATATTAATGTTGTATAAAGACTGCTCGGAGGTGCGATTATTGTGAGATCGCAGTATGTTAGATTTTTTCATAATTACCATAAGATTTTATTCTCTTAGGGTGATGCAGATGTGACAAAATGCACTTTGATGGTTAGTTTTATTTGCTGGGAAATATTTGCCCGGTTAATTTATGGGGAAGGATAACAGTCTTGATACTCCCACCCCTATGGAAGGCTGAAAAAGCATAGCACACAAGGTATTTAAGCTTGGCTTCATGTAATATGCAAAGCACTCTTCTTTACATTGCTATATTAATCAAAATCTAAGGCAGTTGTTATTTTTTGTCTCAGTGTAGGATGAAGATGATGAGATGTAAAGGATCTAATCAAGTAGTCATGGAGGGCCTCCTCATCGCGGAATATTTTACGAATAGTGTTCATCTACTGTAAGTGGAATCACAATTGCAATAAAATAAGGTTTTTCGTCATGATGATCTGATGATGATGATGATGAAGATCATGACGAAGATGATGATGATGATGAATATGGTGGTGATGATGATGACTAATGGAGATGATGATGATGATGATGATGATAATGATGATGATGATGATGATGTTGACGATGATGTTGATGATGAAGATGATGACGAATATGCAACACATCATCCTCATCATCATCATCATCTTCATCATCATCAACAACATGATCATCATCATCACCATCATCATTGTCATCATATTCATCATCAACGTCATTGTGAGGACGAGGATGATGATAATGATGATGATATGATGATGATGATGGTGGTGGTGGATGATGATGAATATGATTACGATGATGATGATGACGATGGTGATGAAGATCATGATGATGATGAAGATGGTGATGATGATGATGATGACGATGAAGATGGTGATAATGATGATGATGATGACTAATGGATATGATGATGATGATGATGATTGATGATGATGATGATGTTGATGATGAAGATGATGACGAATATGTATCACATCATCATCATATTCATCATCATCCACAACATGATCCATAGCATGATCATCATCATAATCTTCATTATCGTTGTCATCATCATCATTGTGAGGAAGAGTATGCGGATGATGATGATGATGAAGATGATGATGATGACGAAGATGATGATGAAGATGATGACCAATGGAGATGATGATGATGATGATGATGATGAAGATGATGACGAATATGCAACACATCATCCTCATCATCATCATCGTCTTCATCATCATCAACAACATGATCATCTTCATCACCATCATCATCGTCATCATCTTCATCATCATCATCATTGTGAGGACGAGGATGGTAATGATGATGATGATGGTGGATGATGATGATGAATATGAGTACGATGATGAAGATGATGATGATGACGAATATGATGATCATCATCAAAATCATCATATTCGTCATCATCATCTTCATTAGTCATCATCATCACCATCTTCATCATCCTCACCATCACCATCATCATCATATGATCATGGTCACGATGATCATTGTCTTCGTCATCATAATCGGCATCTTCATCATCCTCATCATACTCATCATAGCCATCTTCATCATCATCATCATCATCATCATGAAGATGATGATGAAGATGATGATGAGGATGAGGATGATGTGCAGCATATTCGTCATCATCTTCATCATCAACATCATCATCATCTCTAGTAGTCATCATCATCATCATCACCATCTTCATCGCCATCATCATCATCACCATCTTCATCGTCATGATGATGATGATGATGATGATGATGACGATGATGATGAATATCATGGTGATCGTGATGATGATGATGATGATGATGTTGATCATGATGTTGCTCATGATGATGATGACGATGATGACTAATGGAGATGATGATGATGATGATGATGACTATGATGTTGATGATGAAGATGATGGCGAATATGGAACACATCGCCATCATCATTATCTTCATTAGTCATCATCATCGCCATCTTCATCATCCTCCCCATCACCATCATCATCATATGATCATGGTCACGATGATCAATGTCTTCGTCATCATAATTTGCATCTTCATCATCCTCATCACACTCGTCATAGCCATCTTCATCATCATCATCATCGTCATCATCATCATCAGGAAGATGATGATGAAGATGATGATGAGGATCAGGATGATGTGCAGCATATTCATCATCATCTTCATCATCGACATCATCATCATCTCCAGTAGTCATCATCATCATCATCACCATCTTCATCGTCATCGTCATCATCACCATCTTCATCGTCATCATCATCATCATCATCATCATCATCATCATCATCTTCATGATGATGATGATGATGATGATGATGAGGATGAAGATGATGATGATGACGATGATGATGTTGATGATGATGATGACAACGATGACTAATGGAGATGATGGTGATGATGATGATGATGATTATGATGTTGATGATGAAGATGATGGCAAATATGCAACACGTCATCATCATCCACAACATGATCCATAGCATGATCATCATCATCATCGTCATCATCATAATTGTGAGGACGAGCATGAGAATGATGATGATGACGATGATGATGATGATGACGATGATGATGAAGATGACGAAGATGTTGTTGGAGATGATGACGAATATGCAACACATCATCATCGTCTTCGTCGTGATGATATGACGATGATAATGATGATGATGATGATGATGATGGTGGATGATGATGAATATGAGTTCGATGATGATGATGACTAATTTGGAGATGATGATGATGACGGTGATGATGATGATGATGAAGATGACGAGGAATATGCAACACATCATCAACATCTTCATCAACATCATCATCATCATCAAATTTCTCATCATCATTGTGAGGATGCGGATGATGATGAGGATGATGAAGATGATGATCATATGATGATGATAGTCATCATAATAGTCATCTTCATCATCCTCATCATACTTGTCATCACCATCATCCTTATCATGATGATTATGATGATGATGATGACGACGACGATGATGATGAAGATGGTGATGATGATGATGACTAATGGAGATGATGATGATGATGATGATGTTGATGATGAAGAAGATGACGAATATGTAGCGCATCATTCTCATCATCATCATCAACAACATGATCATCATCATCACCATGATCATCATCATCACCACCACCACCATCATCATCATCTTCATCATCATCATCATTGTGAGGACGAGGATGATGATGATGATGATGATATGAGGATGATGATGATGGTGGTGGATGATGATGAATATGAGTACAATGATGAAGATGATGATGATGATGATAAAGACAAAGATGTTGTTGATGATGATGATGAGGAAGAGGGTGATGATGAAGATGATGATGATGGTGGTGGTGGATGGTGATGAATATGAGTACGATGATGAACATGATGATGATGTTGATGATCATCGTACTCATCATCAACATCTTCATCATCATCTTCATCATCATCGCCATCAATGTTGATGATGAGGATGATGATTATGATGACGTTGACGATGAAGATGATGACCTAGATGTTGATGAAGATGAGGAAGAAGGACGACGATGATGATGATGTTGATGATGACAATGATGATGATGATGATGAAGATGATCATGATGATGGTGATGAGGATGAAGAAGATGATGATGATGGAGATGATGTTGATGTTGATGAGGATGGTGATGAAGATGATGATGATGAAGAAGATGACGATGGTGGAGATGTTGATGAGGAAGGGGGAGATGACAATGATGATGAGGATGTTGATGATGATGGTGATGGTGATGATGATGATGATGATGATCATCATCATATTCATCATGATCATGATCATGATCATCTTCATCACCATCATGATCAGATCATCCTTATCACCATCATCCTCATCATCATCATCATCATCACCATCATCCTCATCATCATCTCCATCACCATTGTCATTATCATCATCACCATCACCATCATCTCATCATCATCACCATCATCCTCATCATCATATTCATCACCATTGTCATCATCATCATCATCACCATTGTCATCATCATTATCATCACCATCACCATCATCTCATCATCATCAACATCATCATCAACATCTTCAACATCATTGTCATCTCCCCCTTCCTCATCAACATCTCCATCATCGTCATCTTCTTCATCATCACATCTTCATCAACTTCATGTATCCCCTTGACAAAGGAAATTAAATAAACCATACAAAGGCATACAATAGCGCGTACGCGCAAGGACGCATGCGCGCTTTCAATCATGCATGCGCGTAGTTGCGCGCATGCGTGTTTGAATTCAAATTGTTTTTGGCACCCTTGCAGGCTTGCAATTAGCTTCGGATTGTACCTTTAGGCTCAGTCTGATTTATCCCTGATTTATAGCAAAACACATCAAACGCTGCAACTTCCTATTTTTCACAGCTAGTTCTGCATAAGCTCCACGAGTGCACTGCAGATGAAATTGCACACACTTGTCGAGCTCTGTGTGTAGATTCCAAATATAAAATTTTTGAATAGATCTGTTGTTGTTCTCTATTTTTAATTCATTTTAAACTGCACTCATGTCAAATTCGTAAAAAACATAGGTCGCTTATTTGGCCTATAACTTTTTATTGGCTTACCTATTTCGAAAACGGAAAAGAACCCACGTAAGAGCACGAAAATACCTACAACCTAAAAAAAAAAATGCATTTTGATTATTTTTAGACCATGATATGGTGGATTAAAACTTGGCAATGTGGTTTTAGGGCTTCACTCACTTCGGTAATTTAAAAAAACAATAAAATTGACTTGGAAAAATAGCCCCGTACAAGATTTTTCTGTTGCCTACGCCTCTACATATTGTTTTTCTTGTAAATTGAAAATTTACATAGCAAACAGGTGGCTCAAAAAAAACATGTGCATTATGTTTTAGAAAAAAAATAACATACCAATCTTCGAATAATGACATTTTAGGGTGGTTATACCACTTTTCCATAAATAAAAATTATATATTCCAGAAGGTCATCCGTGTTTCTACATTTCATCTTTTTACACCTAATCGGAAAAAGTTTTGTAGGTACCTCTAATAATTGATTTTAATGACAATATTTCTGTTTTTCCAGAATGTTATTGCAATTGGGTATCATTACCTTGCACCAGCCCATCCATTTGAGTTTTTTTTTTTTTTTTTAATACACCCTAGAACTCTTATGTAAACCACCACTAAGGTATGAGTTTCCTCAATAAAAAAAAAAAAAACAATTTTAAATACACAAAAATCTAATTTAACTAGTCATTTTACTCAAAAAAAAAATAAAAATAAAGCTCTCCTAACCACTTGATACAAAGTCCCAATAGGTTGTATAAGTACACAAGGTCAATTTTTTAGAGACTTCATAAAGTGAATTAATAAATATATATATAATAGCTTATATGAGATTTCATATTTTACACAATACATAGAAGATTAAAAACTTCATAAAGTAAACGAATATATATATTAGCTCATATGAGATTTCATATTTCACTACTCTGGCTATGACTACTCTAAAGTAAAAAGCTGGCTATGACTATTTATAATGCATTCCATCTTAGTAATGTGATTATGATGCAATCGACTAGTATAACGTGAGGACAGCGTATTCAAGTAAATGTTTTAAACATAAACATAAGTAGTTACCGCACCTTCCATTATCATAATGTAAATACAACGCATTCAATTACAACGAAATAAGATTATAATAATAACCTGTATTCACTTTTAAACATACACAGTCACAACACAATACATGAAATAAACAGGTGTATCCGAATTGCTTTCAAATAATACGTAATAGAGTTATAACTTTAAAGCATTGCTCTTGGTGATGAGTCAATGATAAGATGTCGGTCGTAAGTGCAGTCAAGAAGGACGAACACCAGGACGACGCTCTACTCCAGCCACGTTGTTTTAATTGTTGAACGTATTTAGTGGGCGTTCGGAGTTGCAGTAACCATTTCCATAACAGGCCAATCGGCTAAATAACAAAACAGTTGACAACTCAAGTTTAAGCATAATTAATTTAATTAATTTATACTGATTTCCAGTTACATCAGTCATCTAAAGGCAGATCTCGAATTCCTTATGAAGATATTACGGACTAACACAAGGATTCGATCTCTATGACTATTGCGCAGTCACACGATCTGGAGATTGCCTTGATCTTGGCGTCCTTTAGAAAATATAACGACAATCGAACACTGTAACTATGTAGCAGTCAAGTGATCGAGGATGTACTAATCGTTTTCAGGGGGTTAAATCGATCCTGGCGACTACGGGCATTTGCAGGATCTGAAGTCTATCTCAGGACATTTCACAATAGAACATTTGAAACTAAGAAAAATATTGTTTATTGAATCCAAGTAAGAATGCGATCGGATCTTAGTTTCGAACGCTGCCATTAAAAGTGCATAGTCGATCCGATTGTGAGGTTGATACGAAGCTCAATCATGAAATGTAAATCCAGAACGGAAGTATCAGGCAATAGAAATCATAAATTATTGACCATAGACTGGAGATCGAATACTGCCATTAGAAATGCAGAGTCGATCTAAGCGTAGGTCAATAGGAAACTCCACATGAATTATAGATCTGGAACGGAAGTTGCACGCAAATAAAAAAAACCTATAAATTAATGCCAGATCGAATGCTGCCAATAAAATGCAGAGTCGATCTAAGCGTAGGTCAATACAAAACTCTATATGAATTATAGATCTGGAACAGAAGTCGTAAGCAAATAAAAGCCATAATTTATTGCCAGAGACTCGAGATCGAATGCTGCCAATAAAATGCGGAGTCGATCTATTGACAAGTTGTAGTGGCAGGAGGTGAAATAGGGCACGGTCGGCATCTGATCGTCAAACTGAAAAGGATAAATTGCTCTAATTGATACAGCCAGATTCCGCACTTCTTTCCCAGATTGAACTGGTTCGTTCCAATTTAAATACTGAGACAAAGGAGTATACATTTCTAAATGCTATAACACAGTTTATGACGTCTGATAAAATCAATTATTTGAAAATACAGAATTACGTTTTTCCCTCTGAGTATTCGGATCTATCACTGCTTTTCTTATTTCTACAGTGCAGAAAATAAATCTCTATATGATTCCATAGACATAATTACATGCAAGATCAAAATCCACAGTTTTACATTCACGCTATGCTAAGGACATAAAACTTTTAAATCACAAACACTTTTCTGATTCAAATAAAATATACAAAACAAAGGGGTTACCTCTCCTATAGTCGCTGGAAGACGTTCTCTCAGGTAGCCTCCCTCCTTTCGAAGGTTGTGTTTTAATTGGCCCTCACTGTCCTATTGTTGAAGATTTCGATCATTCACCGGCGGACACCTCGGTAAACCACCCTACCACTCTGGAAGTACTCTTCTTCTTTCCAGACCCCCGAGCTAATGGGGCTGTAGAGTTCACACACATTAATCGAGAAATCCAGCTTGGGATTCTCCCCCACAAGGATTTCCAACCAAACCCTCAATAGGAGCAAGTCTTGAGGCAATTCAAAATTACAATAGTCATCGAGGGTCTCGGTGCCTTACCCATTCCCCATGCCTTTCTTATAAAGGAAAATCTTATGCGACACATGTCGCTTCATGCATAAATAATTATTTAATTAAAAACAGCTCACCCATCCAAGTGTCAGTTGCTCTAGGAGATGCACCAACATCCCTAAGTTTGCTCATGTCTGTCCCCGAGATATTTTACTTAACTCCTAGCTTTTAGTTGACTAGGTGTCGATGTTTAGGATTTTACTTTGCTCCTAAATAATAGTTTATATTATTTTAAATGCTCAAAAATAATAACTCATGTGCAAATGCCTAAATTAATCAATATTATATAAAAGTAAAGAATAATCATTTATGTGCAAATGCTTCAAATACTCTTATGTATTTTCTAAGTAATGATCTAGGTGTAATCTTATAAGTTCTTATGCAGTTAAGTTTCTTAATCAATTTCACAAGGATCCCGGTGTCGTGCCATTGGGCTTCCCCATTCCTTAATTTCATTTCCCCGACATGGCACCACTCCGTCGGCTCCAGTCATCCGTAGTTTCTATTCCTCGGCAAGGTACCGTATCGTTGGGTCCTTGTGTCCATTCTTTTCATTTTCGACACGGTACCGCACCGTCGAGCCTTTCTGCCATCATCTTTCCGTTTTGACTTGCGGGAACTTCATGTAGGGATTTCAGGAACCGTTACCTTCCATCCTCCATCTACACGCTATTAGTGACTAATGGTGCTGATGAGTGAGTCCATTCTCATTGTGCGCCCCCCAACTTGTACGTGACTAGCTCCGTCATGGCCCACTTCGTACGCCCTCACACTTTCCTCTTGAGTAAGCGGATTAGTGCTTATCTCCCCAACATGGTATTCCATCCAGAGTCGACATCGTCGTCGCTCTCCCTATGTGTGATTTACCCATACTCTACGGTCCTTCATATTTCTTTGTGTGTCCGTCGGTGAACCGTTTCACCTGTCGCTACACACATTTCTCACAAACAAATTATTAGTAGTACTGTCCTCAATAATCATCATTTGGTTCATAAATCTGCTACTTCGTTAAGCATTTATAATTCACACAAACATTACTCATTCATTTAATCAAATATGCATTTTGTCGATAATTACTTTATTTTTTCTCATCACATAATCACTGTATAGCTAGTCGTTAAGCATCATTCATAAACATATTTTCCATAATCATATTTAATCGCTTAACACATGTGATCATTCATTTACATCTACTGTTCAGATCCACATACTCAAAATAAAATCAAAGAGTTATTCTATTAAATGTTCCAATCGATCGGGTCACACAACCGGTGCCCTCAATGTCTATAGTATTCTAGGGGCACTACAACACCCATATATAGATCGCATAGTAAGAAGTATATTTTTTTACTTTGAACTTTAGGTGAGGGAAGACATTGTAATTTTTTAACTTTATATTTTATAATATTATTAAAGTGTCACATGTAACCTCCACGTTGAACACGGAATTACAACTTCACCCTCATACTAGACTATAGAAAGCGCATATCACACAATAACTCAAACTTTTATCAAAACTTATTTGAATTTATCACTAGTAGAAAATGAGAGATAAATGACCAAGCGACTAAAAAATTTGGTCACCGCAGTTTTTTCAAGGTTTAAATAAGCAAACTTGAGTGAGCGAAATAAAAATGACCAATTGGGTCACATGATAAAATATACGACCAAATAACAAGTAAATAAACTAAAAATGACCACATAACAATAACATTAAGAATATCAATTGGTCATTTATTTGGCCATTGTTAGTTGTGTCATTTCGACAATGGAATATTGCAATTTTGACAATGAATTTGTAAAATTTACTAAATTTGGGGTATTTGAATCTATCTACAATGTTAAAATTCAGTTAATTGTAGTACCCTTCAAGGATTCATAGGGTTATTTCGATAGTCCAGTTAGTGTTGTGTCTCAGAGATTGGTCGTTTCTCATTAAAAGCATCATCATGTCTTGAATTTTATACCATTTTGTTCAACTTATTGCACTTATCATCCTCTTATTTCATTTGGTCAAAATCGTCATCGTTTGACCCTTTCATCATTCGGTTGAAGTTTCGGTAAGTAAGAGTCTTTTGCATCTCATTAATTGAAATCCGTCTATTTTGTGCCTCCTGGTTCATAATTGGGTTGTAAGTCAAGTCACTCAACCTTATTTCTACGCACTCCCTATTCCTTTGAATCCAACCATCTAAGCTCGAAGATCTACACAATGGTATCTCCAAATAAATGTCTACCTATTGGACCATCATGTAAGTCTGTAAACACTTTCTTGACATCATTCTTCTCAAGTCATCTCAATAGCACTCTATCCCCGCTCTGGATATGTATATGGCACTCAATTTGCTCCCGTTGGCTCTCTAATTGAAATGAATGCTTACAAGAGTGACGAGTGTATATACCAGTATATACACCATTTATATATTGGTATATACACCAGTGTATACACTGGTGTATATATTGGTATTTACACTAGTATATACACTAGTGTATATACCAATATATGCACTCGTGTATATATTGATATATGCACTGGTGTATATAGTGATATATACACCAGTATATATACCAATATATATATGAGTGTATATATTGGTATATGCACAAGTATATACTGTGGTGTATATACTGGTATATACATCATTGTATATACAAGTATATACACCAGTATATATACCTTTTATATATATATATATACAAACAAATCAAATACATTAATAATCAAAGAGGTGCCCAAACCCTCTAAATATTGTATATATTATTTGAAAACTGGTGTGTATCTTGTATATAAACTAATGTGTATATACATTGGTGTATATACTAGTATATACTTGTATATAGACTAGTATATACACCAATATCTACACTAGTATATACACTTGTGTATACACTAGTATATACACTTGTGTATATATACCTAAATATACACTAGTGTATACCAGTATATATACTGAAATATACACTAGTGTATATACTAGTATATATACACCAATATATATAATCATTCTTACTCCCCCTTAAGACCAATTACTATACACTGGTGTATATATATTAGGGTATATAGTAGTATATACACTGGTGTATATACTAGTATAGGTACCAATATATATTGGTGTATATACGAGTATATACACTGGTGTATATATTGATATATACATTGGTGTATATACTAGTATATACATTGGTATATATACATTGATGTATATACACTAGTGTACACTGATGTATATACCAGTTTATACATCAGTGTATATATTGGTATATATACCAGTATATACATTGGTGTTTACACTGGTGTATATACTGGTATATACACTGGTTTATATACTGGTATATCAGTAGTTCTGGGTGTGGCTACATGTTTGACAAAGGAAGAGGAAGGAGGATCCATTGCAGGAAGGGGATGGGTAGAGGCAACAAGGTCCACGCAGCGTCAAAGCTCCTCCGAGGGAGGATTCAGAGAAGGAGAGGCCATGCGGATCCCCCTTCCTCTTCCTTTGTCAAATGCGCAGATTCTAAAACCAACAACAATTTCCCAAGAGGCCATGCAGATCCCCCCTCCTCCCCCTCCTCCAGATCCTCCCTCAGAGGAGCTTCGACGCCGCCTAGACCTTGCCTTCCGAGCCCTTGTTGCCTCTAACCATCCCCTTCCGACAGCTGATCCCCCTTCCTCTTCCTTTATCAAACGTGCAGCCATGCCTAGAATTACCGGTGTATACACCGGTATATATATACTGGTGTATATACCAGTATATACACCAGTATATATACACCAATGTATATACACTAGTGTATATACTCGTCTATACACTAGTATTTACTGGTACCTACACTAGTATATACACTGGTGTATATACTAGCATATACCCTAATGTATATACACCAGTGTATAGTAACTAGTAACTAGTATCAAGAGGGAGGTTAGAATGATTATATATACATTGGTGTATATATATTGGTACATACACTAGTGTATTTTAAGTATATATACTGATATATACATGAGTGCATATTTAGGTATATATTACACAGGTGTATATACTAGTGTAGATATAGGTGTATATACTAGTGTATATAGAAGTATATACTAGTATATACATCAGTGTATATAGAAGTATATACTAGTATATACATCAGTGTATATATTTGTATATACACCAATATATATACACACTAATTTATATACAAGATACATATGAGTTTTTAAATAATATATACAATATCTAGAGGGTTTGGGCACCTCTTTGATTATCAATGTAGTTGATTTATATTTATATATATATATAAGGTATATACAGTAGTGTATATACTGATATATACACCAGTTAATACACTGGTGTATATACCAATATATACACCAATGTATATACCTTATACACTGGTGTATAGTGTATACACTCGTGTATATATCAATATATACACTAGTCCAGTATATACATTGGTGTATATACTAGTATATACACTGGTATATATATTGGTATATATACTAGTCACTCTTGTAAGCATCCCTTTTAATTAGAGAGCCAACAGGAGCAGATCGGGTGCAATATACATATCGAGAGCGGGGACAGAGTGCTATTGAGATGACTTGAGAATAATGATGTCGAGAAAGTGTTTACAGAATTACATGATGGTCCAATAGCTAGACATTTATTTGAAGATACCACTATGCAGATATTCGAGCTCAGATGGTTAGCTTCAAAGGAATAGGGAGTGCGTAGAAATAAGGTTGAGTGACTTGACTCGCAGCCCAATTATGAACTGGGAGGCACAAAATAGACGGATTTCAATTAATGAGATGCAAAAGACTCTTACTTACCGAAACTTCAACCGAGTGCCTAAAGGGTCAAATGATGACGCTTTTGGCCAAATGAAATACGAGGATGATAAGTGCGATAAGTTGAACAGAATGGTATAAAATTCAACACATGATGATGCTTTTAACGAGAAACGGCTAATCTCTGAGACACGACACGAATTGGACTATCGAAATAACCCACTAAATCCTTGAGGGGTACTACAATTCACTGAATTTTAACATTGTAGATGGATTCAAAGACCCCAAATTTAGTAAATTTTCAATTTCATTGTTAAAATTGCAATATTCCATTGTCAAAATGACACAACTAACAATGGCCAAATAAATGACCAATTGATATTCTTAATGTTATTGTTATGTGGTCATTTTTAGTTTAGTTACTTGTTATTTGGTCGTATATTTTATCATGTTACCCTATTGGTCATTCCTCTGGTCAATTTTATTTGGCTCACTCAAGTTTGGTCATTTATACCTTGAAAAAATTGTGGTGACCAAACTTTTTAGTAACTTGGTCATTTATCTCTCATTTTCTACCATTGATAAGTTCGAATAAGTTTTGATAAAAGTTTGAGTTATTGTGTGAGATGCACTTTCTATAGTCTAGTATGCATTAGAGAGATTTTGAGGTCAAAAAATGGCCTCCTAAAAGATGTACTACAAAAATATGAGGTATATTAAAATATTATGAATTGGGTGTTTTATGGGGTAGGTATATATGACAAATCACCTCCCACACTATTTTCTATGCACAATATAAATAACCATGGTTGAGTTGCTTTTCAAAATTCACTAGAAATAAAATTAATAAAATAAGTCTACATTGATGTGACTAAGATTCATTGTAAATTCCCAAAAATTTATTGTCCTTTAGCATTTATTTGTCTTGAACTTGCAAATGAAATTAAATAATAAAAAATATTTTTATGAGCTATTTTTTTAATTTTATGTTGACTTTTTATATTTAGTACTTTTCTCATGAATTTAATATAATGTAATTTAATTGAGAATTTATTTACATGTAAAATGTTAATAATATTATTATAATCTACATTGCATTATTATTATTATTATTATTTATTAAATCTATTATTATTCTTTATTAGTTTGACATTATGTTATTAAATAGAATGGAGTGAATATATATTTAAAATTAAAAACATAAAAATGATAATATATTATTTTATAAAAAAAATGTGAAAGGACTTTCTTTATGAATTAAGAGTACTTCACTTGAAAATGACAATAATATTATTTGATGAGAAAGTGTGAAAAGACATTCATTATGAGTACTTTACTTGAAAATGACAATAATATTATTTTATGAAAAGACTATCATTATGAGTACTTTACTTTATGACTTAAAAGTACTTACACCACTACTTTGGTTAACTATGTGTTTTCATCCACCATAGAAAATTTGACAAATAAACATTCTTAACTCATGCAATGCCACCTCACCAAGGGGGATGATGTCATCTATTAGAATGTGATTGGTTGTTTTTTATAGTACATTTTCTTTGTTTTGAGGCCATTTTTTGACCTCAAAATTTCTCTAATGGAGTGTGAAGTTGTAATTCCATGCTCAATGTGGAGGTTGCATGTGACACTTTAATAATATTATAAAATATAAAGTAAAAAAATTACAAATGTCTTCCCTCACCTAAAGTTCAAAATAAAAAATATACTTCTTCCTTGCGATCTAGATATGGATGTGATCTAGGGAACATTTTCACTATAGAAGTATGAATTTCTAATATTTTCAACCACATGTCATATATTAGCTAATTTACTAATTGATTTAACTTTTAACAATGCAAGTTTGACTATGTCCAATTAATTACTTGGTATGGATATAATAGAATTTATGTTGTATCCTCAATGCAAATAGAGGAAATATGGTAATTTGATTGCATTTTGACAAACACTTATAAACTACATTGATCTATAACAATTTTGCATTCAATAAAATATTTCATCAAATGCTTGGCACATGAAATAAGAGAAACATCCTTGGCATTTTTATTATGAATGAAACCTGGATTACAAGCTCTAATGGCTGCTATGACACCTAAAAACACACAATAAGTAGATCAAACACCAATAATATGCCATGGCTCTTCTACTGCTAATTGGTTGCTCTCCCAGAATGATGCCAAACCAAAAGATGAAGCTCAAGTAAAGATTCAGGATAGATCCTCCTCCTTGTCTAGATTGGTGCATATATCACCACTGAAACTAAACCACAATGGGTGGAAGGGTTTTTCGAAACTCTAATGAAAACTCCAAACAAACCCCCAAACAGTCATAAGAACTCAATATCAAATCAAGATGTTGGTAGTGGATGAGTCCCTCCTCTTTATCTTATTTTTTAGCCCAATAGCAAGGACAATAGTGTGGGTCATCCAATACCACTTTCATAAGAAAAACAACTTTCCCACTTAAGTGGCAACAAATAAATCCCATATATGGTGGCTATAGCCTATGGGAGCCTAATAGGCTACTCAATCATTATTGTAGGCAACATCAAATTGAATGGGACATCAAAATTTATCTATGTTTACCTCGTTAAAATTTATATGTTTTTTTTATAATGCTCATGGGGCATTCACCTCTATGATTTCATCTAATAGGATTTTATCACGAGCATAGATCCATTTTAACTTTGGATCTATCATGAATCGATGGGGATCAAATCCCTCAAAGTGCAAACTTTTCTTTAAGTTTTTGCACTCTAAAATTAGTTTGAACCTCTATGGATTTGATTTCTATATGTACATGATAAATTCAAAGTTAAGATGGATCTATATTGGTGATGTTAACTCTAATTTTTAAACATTTATAAACTTAGTTTTAATTTTTTTTTAATTTTTTTTAACTATTTAATAAATTCAAGGCTAAAATAAATTCACATTGTTTATATTTAACATATAACAATAAAAATGATGATATAGAAAATTATCAACACACCTCCAATGAAACATAAAAATATATAATTAATAAGTTATTGTTGTTTTATTTTATCTTTAAAATATTAAAGGTATATAAGACTTTATATGCTAAATTCAATATATCAGCATAGACCCATCTTAAACACGTATCTATCAAGCACTGAGAGGGATCCAATTTCTTAAGGTGTATTTTTTTTTAAGTTCAAACTCAAAAAAATTGATCTCTCTTGATTGATAGATCCACGTTATAGTTTTAAGTTTTTATTTTATAAACAAACATCTATTTTTTAATTACTTTTCATAATATTTTATTTTATGAACCAACATGGTTTTTTTTTAAATACTTTCCATAATTTATTATTTTATGAGCCGACATGATTTTTTTTTAATATTTTTTATTTGTTTATTATTTTGTGTTAAAGACAAACGGTATTTATGGCCGACAATATCGACAAACACTCGACTTACAAGATCTCCCTCATGCAAATGTTAGTTATGGCCGACTATATCGACAAACAGTCAACTAACAACATCTCCCCCATACTGGGCTGTAGAGCACCTCGTTTCACTCGGTGCAAAAATCTAAACTCGATAACAAATTTTACAATTATATATTATTCTCAAATTTAACAACTAAATTATAATAAATTTTATTATAATAATAATAATAATAAATTTTAAAAAATAATAAATAATATATACTTTTATGTCAACATCAAAAAGTTATAAAACAACTAAATTATAATGTTTGAAAGAGCTAAATTATAATTATAATGTTTACTTTAAAAATATTCCATTTAAAGGTTCCATTTATCATATACCTTTATTTACATAACACCACATATCATCAAGATAATTATGTGTATTTTTTATGGTAAATTTAATATTTAAAAAGAATAATAATAATAATAAATAAAATATAATTTTGGGAATTTTTTCTTCATAGTATTAATGAATTATAAAATATAATTTAAATAAATATAAAATTACATGTAATTTTAATAAATATAACATAATAGAGAACTTTAATGTACTAAAACCAAAATTGAAATTCAATATTAAAATAATAATTTTAAAAATATATAAAATGACTATAGTATAATAATTGTAAAAAATTCAAATATAAAAATAATTATGAATTCAACTAAAATTGTAAAATTAATGATTAGAATCATATATTTTGTTAGGCCAAATTGGAAATAATTATTTGCAATGTTTGCAACCTTGCATTGATATGCAAAGCATTATTTAACTTGAGTTTGATTTATGGAGATTGTGAGCGAGGGTTTCATAGATTGGTTTAATTATGAATTTTATTATATTTTATTCTTTCCATTTTTTATTTAAGAGAAATGTGTTTTTGTTGAGACTATTTTCAAAAATCTTTGAGGGTGAATTTCTATAAGGATTTTAATGGGTGCAATGTTGATGTGGGTTGTAAATTTGTAATGGTTTCAATGGCAAGCCCAAGACTCTACGAAACATTCGCCATTAACAAGTTCACTTTATCACTTATTGAATGTGTATATCAACAAAAAAAAAGTATTGGGAGGTTGAACTTAGCTTTCCAGATTGATTAACACATGATCCACCCTTGTTTTACAATACTGGGGAGCGATTCCAAGCTAGGGCTAGGGTTTTTTCGGTGCGATCTAGGCGGATCTGTGCAGGGCGTCAGTCGGGGCTGCAGGCATGCCTTCCCCCTAGCCGATGGTTGGCGACAAGCCTCCAGATGGGACCCTTGAGGGTTTGAATCATATGGAGGTCGGGAAGGAAGCAAGTTCGTTATGCGCAGAAGGAAGAGAGAATGGAGTAAAGCGGTGGTTGGGGCCAAGAGGCTATCTTCCCAAATCCTTAGCGATCTCGGCCCTCAAAGTTCATGTAGAAAAGGTAAGATAAAAGGTAGAACAATGGAAGGAAAAGGCTCTGACTGGAAAATTCATTGCGATCTGGCCCAAGGAAAGAGATGGATCAAACAAACCTGGAACTCAAAAGGTCAATATGATCTACATTTAGGTGCCAATGTTTTATTCACCATAATATTCTTCAATGTGGAAGATCGAGATAGAATGTTAGAAGGAGGTCCCTACTTCTTCTTCTCGGCAAGCTTGTATTTCAGACCTTGGAAAGAACGTTTTAACCCTGATGTTGAGGATGTAAAGATTGCACCAGTCTCGATCAATCTCTACTCCCTGCCATGCGAGTTCTGGGATATAGAAATATTGCAGGACATACGCAATACCCTAGGTGAATTTGATAAAACCGCAGAACAAACTAGGCAGCAAAGATACACGGCTTGTGCCTGAATCTGTGTTTATATGGATCTTTCTAGAGAATTACCCGAGGCCATCAAGATGAACTATGAAGATGAAGAGTGGGTCCAACCGATCGACTACGAACAGTTGTCCTTCAGATGTAGATCCTGCCATGAATATGGCCATTTTGTCAGGAACTGTCCTCAGATATCTCAACTGACTCCCGCTCTAATTCATGAATCTGCGGAAAATAAGGATAAGGATGGATTTACCCAGGTTAAGAACAGAAGAAAGAGAAAATCTGGGGATGTTCAGAGGAAAGGGAAAGGGAAGAGTGAAACTGGAACGACTAGCCTAAACCCATTCCAGATCCTAGAGGAGGTGGATGACAAAGGAGAGAAAATGAAGAAAGAAAAGGTATCTTAGATCGAGGAACAACCTGCTGAACCAATTCCCCAACCACAGGCTTCTCCCCTGGGGGATCCTCTGGATGCCATGGAGGATGATGGGGAGGAGGAGGTTGAACTGGGGGATTTGGATTTGGATGAGATTGAGAAGGAATGTGAAAAAAAGGGGAAGGAATATGTATCCCACAGACATCTTGAACTCCTTCAAGAAGCTATTATCAAGTCCAAAGCATCTCAAAAATTGGGAATCAGGGTTGATTCCCAATTAGGGTTCAAGCGGAAGTCCTCAACTGATGATTCGAAGAAGGGAAGAAAATCAAATAAATAGCGCATAGCAGAAGTAGGTGTGAAGCTAGTTGAATCAGGGTTGTACTCAACGATTCGGGAAGCCTTCTCTGAATCCACCAGAGTTTCTCAATGAAGGTAATGACCTCGAATGTTAGGGGGTGTAATCATCCTAGGAAAATCAAATCTATGACACGGAAAGTTAAGCAGGAGCGACCAGATGTTCTATTCCTGCAGGAAACCAAATGCTCCTTTGAAACTCTAGAGAAGAATGGACAAAGAATCTGGAGGGGAGCGTGGGTTATGGAAACATATGCCATTGGCATGGCTGGAGGTATGGCTATTTTTTGGAACCCTCAGTCTGTTGTGTTATCCAAGTGCAGATCCAATAGGTTTTCCCTAATGTGTGATTCCAGTATAGTTGATTATGCGGTGAAAGGAACACTAGCCAACATCTATGGACCCAGTGTTGCTCAGCCAAAAGAAGCCTTTCTTCACTTCCTTTCTTGGTTATCTACTCGCGCTTTGGATGGATCATGGATTGTTGGTGGGGACTTTAACCTGATTACCTCTTTGGATGAGAAAAAAGGTGGACGCAGTCTATTAGAAAGATTCCAAGAAAGGTTTAGGGATATTCTAAGCCACAGTCAGCTGATTGACATTGAGACTGGGAATGGGTGGTTCACATGGAATAATAAGAGAGGTGGGCCCCATCTCATTTCCTCTAGACTAGATAGATTCCTGACTACGGAGGACATAGCTCATGAAATGGGGGAAGTCAACTCCAGCATCCTCCCCACTACTGGTTCCGATCATTGGCCTATGTGTCTCACGTGGGACCTTTCGTCTAACAACCTACTCAGACCTTTTCGTTTTGATCAATTTTGGTTGGATCACAAGGATTTTAAGGATCTGGTGTGTAATGTCCCTTGTTAGGGATTTTATTAAAATGGCAATTTTCCACTTTTTTTCCCTAGTTCGACCTTTGACTAGTTTTGATCTCTAGGTCCCAAATTTGCCCCAAATGATCCCAAATCTTCTGAGAAGGTATATGAATGATATTAGAACATAAATATTTGTTTCATGGATTCCTTTGGATCTTTAAAATACTTCTTCAAATCCTCTTTCAATTCTGGTCAATGTAGGTAACTTTACTAGTGATTTCCCTTTGACTAGTATTGGTCTCTGGGTCTCAAATTGACTCGAAATGCCTTCAAATATTCAAGGAAGGTGTATTAATGATATTAGGACTTGAATATGATGTTCAGGGATTATATATGGCCACCAAAAGACCTCTGAAAACTCTCTTAAAATTCTGGACCAAGTATGCAATTTTACTAGTAATTTGGGGTTCAAATCCCCCTGAGGTAAGTACTAAAAATGGCTTCCCAAATGCCTCCAAACCCACTCAAATTTATGAACAGAGGTATGTAATGTGTTAAGTATGTTATTAAGGTCTCATATGCACCATTAATGGTTTATTACATATGTTATCACCCTCTCCCATTCAACTGCAAAAATCCCCAATTCGACCCTTGGGGAAATGGCACTATTTCACCTCCCAATACAACTAAACTGAGTAAAAATGCTTCAAATGCTCAAGTACAGTACATGAAACTTGTAGAATACATCCATTTCATTATATTGACCACAAATATATCAAAGAATCATCCATTCATTCGAAATCATCATCAATACATTGGCTCACAACAAGGTAGTGGGGAAATGGCATTGTTCTTCCATTAAAAATGAGATTTATACATTTATACTTGGAATTTCGACCTGAAACTTTTTGGAGATGAAGAACAGAGTATTTAATTCATATTACAAAATAAATGGGGCATTAAAAGCTTCCCCAAAGAGTACAATAGCGCACCAAAAACGCCCTCCCTCAAGGATTAAGAATATGCCATCAAAACTGGAAATGGTTGAAGGAGTGAGCTTCAATAGAAGAAACCATGAGCTGCCCTGTAGCTTACACCTGCAAATAAAGACTCCATTAAAGGTCCAAATGAAAGGTCTGAATGGCCTTTCCAATTACCAACTTGGATGGGAATCTTTCACCCTCGAAATTGGCTAAGGCAAGAAACTAGTCATCCACTAGCTCTCCCTCTTCACAAATGCAATTGCAAATTCTACAAATGATCAAAAGCTAGTTTCATTCTTTGTTATTGACATTTATAAACTTCTAATGTCCTCCATGGGTCGAATTCCTTCCAAGAGACTCATGCCAACTCAAGTTGGGAAGAGATTCCAAAGAACGCCACTTGTACAACAATTCCTAGTCTCCCACTTCCACCAAATCACATGTGGAAGCATCTTAGCTGCCCTAACACCCTTGAGCGCCCTCTTGGAGTCGATTTTTAGCCCTGACATGTCATATATGTCATATTTCAGCCTTCAGGTCTGATTTGTGTCATAGGTGTCATAGCATCTTCATCATTGTTGTCATAGAGCTAGGGAATCTAGCCCAAGTGTCTCACTAGCTCCAAATTGCCTCTTCCTCTTCCATGGGAGTTACTCTTCCTCTATATTTCGACCTTGGATGATTCATGCAATGAATAATACATTTTGTACTCCCCCATGTATGTTACCATTCACCTTGAATTCGAATTGGTGAGAGAATGATGCCAAATGTAGTGGGGAAATCTAGCCATATGTGGGTCCCACTTCCTCCATGTGTCTTCATCATGAAATGCCACTTTGATTTTCACTTGTATATATTTATTTAGTTCCTTTATTAAATATTTATTCCATTCTAATGTTTGTGATATCCCTCCTTTATGACCTATTTTGATGTTTATTTTTATTATTATTTTTATATGTAATTGTAATTGTGTAAGTGACACTGGTAAGGATCTTAAGGCCCATCAGTAAGGTTTGAGATTCATGAGGTTTAACTCATCAGTCGTAAATTTATAAACTTAGGATTTGAGCATGGGTAACGCAAAGAAGAAAAGGGAAAACATCGATTATTCATTAGAAGATATAAAATGGGTAAGATGGCTAGGAAGCCATGGGTTTTGTAACATCCCTCCAATTTGACCCCAATTAATATTATTTTTGTAAAAGTAATTGTGATTATGTAAATGTTACTGTAATCGTTTCTGGCGAGGAGCTCAAGGCCAAGGCCCCAACAGTAAACGTTGTACTTAATGGTGTTTATTTCCTAAAGATTGTAAAACATAAGTGGTAAACCTAAGTCACTCGAAGTTGCGAATGCAACTACACAACAAGCAAATCAAAATGCACTAGGGGAGAAAGAGACCGATTGGCTAGGAAGCCATGATAGTCAAGGACATTGATGATAGAGGGTCATCTTAGTGCCAAGGGTACTTAAGGAAGAGTGATTTTATAGGTAAAACCCAAAAGTTATGAGTGTTGTCGTCATGGGTGGCGAGAACGGTTACTCGTCACAATATTCCAATTAGTTTTAAAACCACCTTTTCAGTATGAAGATGACTAAGATTAATGATTCTAATAAGCCTAAAATAGGTCATACATTTTTTTTATGGTACCAAAAGAGGTATTTATAGATTAAAAGTTGTATGAGTAATTTTGAGTAAAAGATAAAATCATGAGAATTATTATCTATATATATATAAAGTATTCATACATTTATAACGGTAGAGAGATATCCTAGAAATTTGATGCAAAGGAGATTATTCTATAATAAATATATATGTGAAAATGATGATATCATATTTCTTATTATACTAAGTGAAGGAAAATAAATATAAATTTCCATTAGTATTGGAGCCCTTTTTGTTTTAAAGGTAGACACATAAAAACAAAGTAGGCACATAAAACAATATTGAAATAAAGTATTATATAAGGTAAAGGGAGGGATTTCTTAAAATATATATATTGATTAAACTTTGGAAACTAGAGAATAAAATGAGTGGGAGCACTCATTTAGAGGTTAAATAAGTATTTACCCATGACTTATTTACCAAAGTTAGGGCATTCGACTTTGGATGCTTGTTATATTAAATAAACTCCTCTTTTCCTTAGGAACTTAGTTAGGGTTTGTTAAACCTTATATCGTATGGCCCTTCTCTATTTTCTTTTATGCACGTTGTGTATAAGATTCTCTTATGTGGCGGTTATTACTAATAGTTAATGAATTATGTTGGAATTGGAGATAGTGGATTTTTTTTGATAAGTAGATCCTTTCGGTGGAGAGTGCCGAGTTTATGATGGAATCCCCAAATGGAATAAATCCCTTTCTTTGTTGAAAGTTGTCCCCTTGATGGAGAAGAACGCCAATTTTTGGCTTAACACCTGGCATTTAGTTATTGCCATTACTTGTGGTGGTTATTTCTTTGATTATGGGTGTGAGTTTCCGAGGGGGAAAAACTCTCTCGGTATGGCGGCGGTGTAAATTTAAAAGAAGGATAATTCTTTTGGAGGGGGATCTCTGCGAGGAAGAAATGGATCTCGGTCGATGTCTGTCAGGGCTCAGTGATAACTTTAGGAAATCCATCTGTGTGGTAGGAGGAACTGTAGAAGGAACTGGGGCATCTGTAAGGATCTATCCCATGCATCGTTTGTTCCATTCACAGTAGATGCCGACTATACTTGGATGGATTGGGAGGGCGAAGGAAGAAGGGTTTTGATCCCTACAAAGGATAGCCCTGCGAGAGGAAGGGTTCGCTCTCTGCACAAAATAGACAGGTACCATCTCTTCCTAGTTAGTTGTAGTAAAGAAATAATGTGATTTTTTTTAACCTTTTAATCCATGCACTGTGTCAATGCATACACCGTGTGATCAGGAATACAATCTATTTGTTATTATCGCTGCTAGTGACAATGAAGGCGTTGCTGCTTCTTAGTTAGTTGGATATCTAATTTTTAATTAGCATTTCCATTTTTGTAAATAGTGTTAAACTGCGTGAATAATTGTCCAACCATCCGACACTGTGTTTTTGTTTGGAGTTTTTTTTTTACACAGAGTATAAAAATTCTAACTCCAAACAAAAACACAGTGTCGGATGGTTGGACAATTATTCACGCAGTTTAACACTATTTACAAAAATGGAAATGCTAATTAAAAATTAGATATCCAACTAACTAAGAAGCAGCAACGCCTTCATTGTCACTAGCAGCGATAATAACAAATAGATTGTATTCCTGATCACACGGTGTATGCATTGACACAGTGCATGGATTAAAAGGTTAAAAAAAATCACATTATTTCTTTCCTACAACTAACTAGGAAGAGATGGTACCTGTCTATTTTGTGCAGAGAGCGAACCCTTCCTCTCGCAGGGCTATCCTTTGTAGGGATCAAAACCCTTCTTCCTTCGCCCTCCCAATCCATCCAAGTATAGTCGGCATCTACTGTGAATGGAACAAACGATGCATGGGATAGATCCTTACAGATGCCCCAGTTCCTTCTACAGTTCCTCCTACCACACAGATGGATTTCCTAAAGTTATCACTGAGCCCTGACAGACATCGACCGAGATCCATTTCTTCCTCGCAGAGATCCCCCTCCAAAAGAATTATCCTTCTTTTAAATTTACACCGCCGCCATACCGAGAGAGTTTTTCCCCCTCGGAAACTCACACCCATAATCAAAGAAATAACCACCACAAGTAATGGCAATAACTAAATGCCAGGTGTTAAGCCAAAAATTGGCGTTCTTCTCCATCAAGGGGACAACTTTCAACAAAGAAAGGGATTTATTCCATTTGGGGATTCCATCATAAACTCGGCACTCTCCACCGAAAGGATCTACTTATCAAAAAAAATCCACTATCTCCAATTCCAACATAATTCATTAACTATTAGTAATAACCGCCACATAAGAGAATCTTATACACAACGTGCATAAAAGAAAATAGAGAAGGGCCATACGATATAAGGTTTAACAAACCCTAACTAAGTTCCTAAGGAAAAGAGGAGTTTATTTAATATAACAAGCATCCAAAGTCGAATGCCCTAACTTTGGTAAATAAGTCATGGGTAAATACTTATTTAACCTCTAAATGAGTGCTCCCACTCATTTTATTCTCTAGTTTCCAAAGTTTAATCAATATATATATTTTAAGAAATCCCTCCCTTTACCTTATATAATACTTTATTTCAATATTGTTTTATGTGCCTACTTTGTTTTTATGTGTCTACCTTTAAAACAAAAAGGGCTCCAATACTAATGGAAATTTATATTTATTTTCCTTCACTTAGTATAATAAGAAATATGATATCATCATTTTCACATATATATTTATTATAGAATAATCTCCTTTGCATCAAATTTCTAGGATATCTCTCTACCGTTATAAATGTATGAATACTTTATATATATATAGATAATAATTCTCATGATTTTATCTTTTACTCAAAATTACTCATACAACTTTTAATCTATAAATACCTCTTTTGGTACCATAAAAAAAATGTATGACCTATTTTAGGCTTATTAGAATCATTAATCTTAGTCATCTTCATACTGAAAAGGTGGTTTTAAAACTAATTGGAATATTGTGACGAGTAACCGTTCTCGCCACCCATGACGACAACACTCATAACTTTTGGGTTTTACCTATAAAATCACTCTTCCTTAAGTACCCTTGGCACTAAGATGACCCTCTATCATCAATGTCCTTGACTATCATGGCTTCCTAGCCAATCGGTCTCTTTCTCCCCTAGTGCATTTTGATTTGCTTGTTGTGTAGTTGCATTCGCAACTTCGAGTGACTTAGGTTTACCACTTATGTTTTACAATCTTTAGGAAATAAACACCATTAAGTACAACGTTTACTGTTGGGGCCTTGGCCTTGAGCTCCTCGCCAGAAACGATTACAGTAACATTTACATAATCACAATTACTTTTACAAAAATAATATTAATTGGGGTCAAATTGGAGGGATGTTACAAAACCCATGGCTTCCTAGCCATCTTACCCATTTTATATCTTCTAATGAATAATCGATGTTTTCCCTTTTCTTCTTTGCGTTACCCATGCTCAAATCCTAAGTTTATAAATTTACGACTGATGAGTTAAACCTCATGAATCTCAAACCTTACTGATGGGCCTTAAGATCCTTACCAGTGTCACTTACACAATTACAATTACATATAAAAATAATAATAAAAATAAACATCAAAATAGGTCATAAAGGAGGGATATCACATCCTCATCCCCTTTAAGATAACACCGTCCTCGGTGTTCACTCTTCTCTTGGAGCAATCATTTTGTATCACAAAACTGGAATTCAAAAGAAACAATGTTTAGTAACAACTTGTCATCAACTTCATAATCAAACTCAGAAACATAAATCATGAGTTCTTTATTACACATATCTCTTGCAATATATGGAATAAATCTAGTGCTCCATGATTCTATACTGTTGACTAGATCTACAAACAGCATTCACTTGATCCAGGAAATTCTTTCCTAACACCTTAGTGCTCACGCAACAATCCTTCCTCTCATGTCTTGCCTAACACCTTAGTGCTCACGCAGCAAGCATTTCTCTCATGTTTTGCCTAACACCTTAGTGCTCACGCAGCAAACATTTCATTCATGTCTTGCCTAACACTTTAGTGCTCACGCAGCAAACATTTCTTTCATGTATACTAAGCAGCGTCCTGCCTCCTACATATACATTTTCTTATAGCTTGCCTAGGTCTTACAGCCAGCCGATTCTCCGAGAATCCTAGTGGCTGTTCAATCCCTGTTTTTTTTTATTTTTTATTTTTTTGGAGTATTTCCATGCCATTACAACACTCTTTACACAATTCCCCTCAAGCCTTCTCGCTTGAGTCCCGGAATTTATTTTCCCCAAGCCGCCTTGCTTGAGTATAGAAAAATCTCTTTCAATTTAATCAATTTATTTCGTCACATTACATTCTGTACCCATACGATTACTCTGACCAATCTGGGTCAAGTTTCCTGATTAAAAATATATCGAAATTTAAAAGAAGCTGTAACAGTTGTGATGTGGATCTTAAATCCTCATCCCCCTTATTTTACCATGCATAATATTTATGCTCTTGCATTTTCACAAGCTTCACAGAAATTTCACCATCTGCCAAATTCCACTTGTTAGTATCACTTTATATACAAAATCAAATATTGTAAGAAGATCCCTTCCTTAAACAGAACATCATCTTTCTTAATAAACTATCCATATGTAATCATCTAAGATGTCATTTCCTACTACACATAGCTAGCTTATAAGATTACATAATACTTTGAACACGATATAACATTCTTTCTATGATGATCCATGGACATTATGATCATTTAACCTCGAATGTTAGCTTTCACCATTTCAACACAATGCCTATTTTTAGTTATACAACCCTTTTTGTATACCCTAACATCATATAGAGACAACCAATTGTCTAAAACAAACTTACATACCTTATACAGATAACCATGTACCTTTGTAAAGGTGACCGCATAGCTCACCTTCATCTGTCGAGGTTCCAGTTTACTTGGATAATCACGTATTAGTATTATACATGAATCGATATATATATCCCACATTTACCCATTGATGGGTGTCAGGCAGTGATGTGTGGAAAAATAACATTTGCTCAACTACAACATTCAAAGTGTTAGTCGTATAAAGGTAATTAAATCATAAGAACAATCGTATATATAACCTATGTTCAAACATCATTTTTACTTGTTTCATAAAAGATTATACCTCGATTACTATCTCAAAGATTACTTCCGATCTACCCTGCAAATTCCATGTCATCAATGTTTTCCTTAACAAATAATAGATAAAAACAGTCATTCTTTGTGTCAACATAAGGACGTCAGAAGATTACAGCATCCTACTAACCTGTATTTATTTCATGTTGGTTCTATGTTTCCAATAATCTATCCCTTAACAAAATAGTCAAGTTGAGAAAACATATAGTTGTACATGGATAGAAAGTCCTCCTAAATATTGAGCAAATAAAAGTATCGCTATTACTCATTGTTTCCCACGTCTATCTTAGTAGAAATTACTGAAATAAGAGGTATATATATAAAGGTACTCATGCATTCTCATATTAACTGATTAATATTCACATGTATATGTAATTATAACCATTTTCCTTTTGTTGCACTTATATGTAAGGGTACGAGCATGCTTCAATGTCACAAAAATCGTATTATAATTACTTATCCTATAATGTTACATACTATAATGAAATTGATTAGCAAGGAGACTATCAACCATTTTTCTCCTTTGTAATCTCACAATTTCCTAGTCATAGAAAACTTCACACCAATTAAAGTTAATTTCTTTGTTTAAAAGAAACCAGACATCCTAGTATAGCCAAACTATACTTCTTATGGAATAAAGCAACAACTTAACATCACATAATTATGCTTCCCTCATAACTACAATATTGAATTCACAATGACTCCTCTTGCAGCATGCACCTTTACAGATTTTACTACCAAGGTCAACCTCATTATAAATTTATAAACTTTCTTTTTTAAGTTAACTCATATGTAACTGGAACCTGATCATTTCTTACATAGTTCAAAACCCAAGACTGACCCAAACTATCAAATCTTTAATGGACCTTTTAACATAAAGACTTACTTTTGATCTGAACTTAATCGATCTTTTAACAGATCTAAGTTGCTTACATTTCCCATCTAATTTTATATTTGGAAATCTAGACTATTGGTCAATCAAGTCTACTTAGTTATCTAAGGTCAACCAAATTAGGAGACTTCCTTAGCCTATAAACTTCACTGTGAAATAGCTAGGATAACTTCCAATACGTGCTTTTACTCTACTTACAAGTACCCATTTCAATAAGGACTTAACTCCAATAATCCAACTAATTAAAAGAGTACTTTCTTGTCATTCCATGAAACTAATTGTAAAGGATGAGGAGATATTCATCATCTAGTGTTATCCATAGGAGATCATTCAAATGAACTTATGTAATGTTCACAAACAGATACTCTAATTATAACTTTTCAGTAAACTCGTACGTACTTACTTGCAATTTCAAGAAGTTTTGTCGCTTACCTCTTGACGATTCTTTGGAAGTGAACATTTTATTCTTGGCTTATAGAATGCAGCTCCTTTTCTAGTCTGACCAACTTGTATTTGTTCTTCTCCCATTGAGCTCAATAAGCCCAAGTGTTTGCAACCTGTGCTTTGGAGGAAGAAACTTGAAGTCAAGCTTGGAGATTCATTTTCCCCTCCTCCAGTACAATCCATGCAACCAAAATGAAACACAAGTAATTGATTAGTCAACTTAACGACCTTCATACTTACTTATCGCATGTTGAGCTCATTAGGCCCTAGTGTTGTAACCTAATGCTCTGATACCATATGTCACATACCCATAACTTTCGAAAAAATTTAAAATTTTTTTCTAATCGTCTAATAGTTCTTAAATGTTATACAGGAGATAAAATAAAATCATAATGGCAACATCTCATAACATTTTCACATCAATTATTAAATTCCAATCATTAATCATTTTACTTGTCGATATCTTCTATGTTTTTAGAAGCCACTCTAACTTTCAATACACAAGCCATTATAATATAATTTATTCTAAAAGCATAACTTAATAATGTTTTATCAAATGTCCTATCCGAACAAATTATTTCTACAATAGTATGAACAAAGCATTATACTCATACTTTCCATAGCCATCGAAATACTCTATCTAATATATATTCAACTTTATCCAACTAGAAGATTTCTAGCTTAAATGTACACGTCCATTACACCTAGGACACATCCATTAGAAAAATGATTTACCCATATAAGTATCTGGTTTATATAGAACAAGTGATCAATAATGTACACTTATAAACGATTAGCCTCAACTCAACTACATACGTAAACGAGAAACATCAAAAACTAACAACTTTGATAATTTTGCAAATTATATAAAGTAAGCATATTTAAGCAAATAAAAACTGATGTAACAATTGAAAACCCAAAATCAAGAAATTTATACACACAAGATAATACATACCAAGGAGAACATTTTGACATGGTTCACCCGCATCTTGGGCTACGTCCACAAAAGGGTTGTGTTATTTTATTATTCATCCGAATCAAGGATTACATCTTGCAACATGATTGTTGCCATCATTCTATACGACGATGAGAGTTCATTTCCGGTCAGAATGGTAGATTAAAATATCTATTTAACATACATCAAGGGCTATACCTTTAATGTAAGTATTCATGGAAAATGCTATAAAATACAACGTTTGATTTATATTCTAAGATTACACCACAAGATGTTCTCTTTTATAAACTCCCTCATCCTTATCATAATCTACACCAAGGTTATATATATTAACCAAAATCTTAACTAAGGGAAAAACCTCCCATACATCTCTTACTATAGTAAATAGCTTTTAAAAGAAAATGTTTTAATCACTAAATAAATAAAACAAGGAAAACTTCCCATACCTACCATACTTTAACTTGTACTTTTAAGTATACAATTAAACATACATGGTCTTTTAAGATAGGGATCATTTATAACATATATAAACTTATATAAAGTTCTTATTCTAAATCATAAAAATAAAGTCTATAAAGTTACACTTCTATTAATTCACCGTTCCCCATATATATACAACCTAATAAGTAATTTTCACTAAATATATATTATCCAACGGCTTAAAATAAGGGAACAATCCATGCTTTTATTCAATATCATATTTGAATATATATATATATATATATATATATATATATATATATATATTTAATAAATGAAACCTCCCTCAATCTTTGATGCAGAGGGTTTTGCATACGACGAAGTTTATAAAGCTTACAGAACACAAACCGATCTCAAAACAAGAAATCCGACTACAACAATTTTCATTTGCAAGGACTCTAAATTATGAAATTTGACTTTTTATTCCATCGCGAGCACAAAGTATAAATCTCTAAATTTATAAATATATCTACGGATTTGAAACTCAAGGCGCAGGCAACCAAATCCATCATTACACAGAGCTATAATATATATTATGCATAAAACTGAGTCTACTTGGTTATATGCAGATCGGATTTAACACCGTAAACACAAGGATTATGTAGGAAACCTGGTACACACAAAGTAACCTGAGATCATCTATGCCTTACAAAAAGGAGGCATTATGATTGCATAAAATGTAAAAGAAAAAAAAAAAAAAAAAAAACTCAGGGAAAATCTCCACAGAGGTATGGCATGAAAGCTCTTACACGCTCGTGTTAGTATTTTCATCCAAGAGTTTTTTTTTTACACAGAGTATAAAAATTCTAACTCCAAACAAAAACACAGTGTCGGATGGTTGGACAATTATTCACGCAGTTTAACACTATTTACAAAAATGGAAATGCTAATTAAAAATTAGATATCCAACTAACTAAGAAGCAGCAACGCCTTCATTGTCACTAGCAGCGATAATAACAAATAGATTGTATTCCTGATCACACGGTGTATGCATTGACACAGTGCATGGATTAAAAGGTTAAAAAAAATCACATTATTTCTTTCCTACAACTAACTAGGAAGAGATGGTACCTGTCTATTTTGTGCAGAGAGCGAACCCTTCCTCTCGCAGGGCTATCCTTTGTAGGGATCAAAACCCTTCTTCCTTCGCCCTCCCAATCCATCCAAGTATAGTCGGCATCTACTGTGAATGGAACAAACGATGCATGGGATAGATCCTTACAGATGCCCCAGTTCCTTCTACAGTTCCTCCTACCACACAGATGGATTTCCTAAAGTTATCACTGAGCCCTGACAGACATCGACCGAGATCCATTTCTTCCTCGCAGAGATCCCCCTCCAAAAGAATTATCCTTCTTTTAAATTTACACCGCCGCCATACCGAGAGAGTTTTTTCCCCCTCGGAAACTCACACCCATAATCAAAGAAATAACCACCACAAGTAATGGCAATAACTAAATGCCAGGTGTTAAGCCAAAAATTGGCGTTCTTCTCCATCAAGGGGACAACTTTCAACAAAGAAAGGGATTTATTCCATTTGGGGATTCCATCATAAACTCGGCACTCTCCACCGAAAGGATCTACTTATCAAAAAAAATCCACTATCTCCAATTCCAACATAATTCATTAACTATTAGTAATAACCGCCACATAAGAGAATCTTATACACAACGTGCATAAAAGAAAATAGAGAAGGGCCATACGATATAAGGTTTAACAAACCCTAACTAAGTTCCTAAGGAAAAGAGGAGTTTATTTAATATAACAAGCATCCAAAGTCGAATGCCCTAACTTTGGTAAATAAGTCATGGGTAAATACTTATTTAACCTCTAAATGAGTGCTCCCACTCATTTTATTCTCTAGTTTCCAAAGTTTAATCAATATATATATTTTAAGAAATCCCTCCCTTTACCTTATATAATACTTTATTTCAATATTGTTTTATGTGCCTACTTTGTTTTTATGTGTCTACCTTTAAAACAAAAAGGGCTCCAATACTAATGGAAATTTATATTTATTTTCCTTCACTTAGTATAATAAGAAATATGATATCATCATTTTCACATATATATTTATTATAGAATAATCTCCTTTGCATCAAATTTCTAGGATATCTCTCTACCGTTATAAATGTATGAATACTTTATATATATATAGATAATAATTCTCATGATTTTATCTTTTACTCAAAATTACTCATACAACTTTTAATCTATAAATACCTCTTTTGGTACCATAAAAAAAATGTATGACCTATTTTAGGCTTATTAGAATCATTAATCTTAGTCATCTTCATACTGAAAAGGTGGTTTTAAAACTAATTGGAATATTGTGACGAGTAACCGTTCTCGCCACCCATGACGACAACACTCATAACTTTTGGGTTTTACCTATAAAATCACTCTTCCTTAAGTACCCTTGGCACTAAGATGACCCTCTATCATCAATGTCCTTGACTATCATGGCTTCCTAGCCAATCGGTCTCTTTCTCCCCTAGTGCATTTTGATTTGCTTGTTGTGTAGTTGCATTCGCAACTTCGAGTGACTTAGGTTTACCACTTATGTTTTACAATCTTTAGGAAATAAACACCATTAAGTACAACGTTTACTGTTGGGGCCTTGGCCTTGAGCTCCTCGCCAGAAACGATTACAGTAACATTTACATAATCACAATTACTTTTACAAAAATAATATTAATTGGGGTCAAATTGGAGGGATGTTACAAAACCCATGGCTTCCTAGCCATCTTACCCATTTTATATCTTCTAATGAATAATCGATGTTTTCCCTTTTCTTCTTTGCGTTACCCATGCTCAAATCCTAAGTTTATAAATTTACGACTGATGAGTTAAACCTCATGAATCTCAAACCTTACTGATGGGCCTTAAGATCCTTACCAGTGTCACTTACACAATTACAATTACATATAAAAATAATAATAAAAATAAACATCAAAATAGGTCATAAAGGAGGGATATCACAAAAAAAAACTCTTGGATGAAAATACTAACACGAGCGTGTAAGAGCTTTCATGCCATACCTCTGTGGAGATTTTCCCTGAGTTTTTTTTTTTTTTTTTTTTCTTTTACATTTTATGCAATCATAATGCCTCCTTTTTGTAAGGCATAGATGATCTCAGGTTACTTTGTGTGTACCAGGTTTCCTACATAATCCTTGTGTTTACGGTGTTAAATCCGATCTGCATATAACCAAGTAGACTCAGTTTTATGCATAATATATATTATAGCTCTGTGTAATGATGGATTTGGTTGCCTGCGCCTTGAGTTTCAAATCCGTAGATATATTTATAAATTTAGAGATTTATACTTTGTGCTCGCGATGGAATAAAAAGTCAAATTTCATAATTTAGAGTCCTTGCAAATGAAAATTGTTGTAGTCGGATTTCTTGTTTTGAGATCGGTTTGTGTTCTGTAAGCTTTATAAACTTCGTCGTATGCAAAACCCTCTGCATCAAAGATTGAGGGAGGTTTCATTTATTAAATATATATATATATATATATATATATATATATATATATATATTCAAATATGATATTGAATAAAAGCATGGATTGTTCCCTTATTTTAAGCCGTTGGATAATATATATTTAGTGAAAATTACTTATTAGGTTGTATATATATGGGGAACGGTGAATTAATAGAAGTGTAACTTTATAGACTTTATTTTTATGATTTAGAATAAGAACTTTATATAAGTTTATATATGTTATAAATGATCCCTATCTTAAAAGACCATGTATGTTTAATTGTATACTTAAAAGTACAAGTTAAAGTATGGTAGGTATGGGAAGTTTTCCTTGTTTTATTTATTTAGTGATTAAAACATTTTCTTTTAAAAGCTATTTACTATAGTAAGAGATGTATGGGAGGTTTTTCCCTTAGTTAAGATTTTGGTTAATATATATAACCTTGGTGTAGATTATGATAAGGATGAGGGAGTTTATAAAAGAGAACATCTTGTGGTGTAATCTTAGAATATAAATCAAACGTTGTATTTTATAGCATTTTCCATGAATACTTACATTAAAGGTATAGCCCTTGATGTATGTTAAATAGATATTTTAATCTACCATTCTGACCGGAAATGAACTCTCATCGTCGTATAGAATGATGGCAACAATCATGTTGCAAGATGTAATCCTTGATTCGGATGAATAATAAAATAACACAACCCTTTTGTGGACGTAGCCCAAGATGCGGGTGAACCATGTCAAAATGTTCTCCTTGGTATGTATTATCTTGTGTGTATAAATTTCTTGATTTTGGGTTTTCAATTGTTACATCAGTTTTTATTTGCTTAAATATGCTTACTTTATATAATTTGCAAAATTATCAAAGTTGTTAGTTTTTGATGTTTCTCGTTTACGTATGTAGTTGAGTTGAGGCTAATCGTTTATAAGTGTACATTATTGATCACTTGTTCTATATAAACCAGATACTTATATGGGTAAATCATTTTTCTAATGGATGTGTCCTAGGTGTAATGGACGTGTACATTTAAGCTAGAAATCTTCTAGTTGGATAAAGTTGAATATATATTAGATAGAGTATTTCGATGGCTATGGAAAGTATGAGTATAATGCTTTGTTCATACTATTGTAGAAATAATTTGTTCGGATAGGACATTTGATAAAACATTATTAAGTTATGCTTTTAGAATAAATTATATTATAATGGCTTGTGTATTGAAAGTTAGAGTGGCTTCTAAAAACATAGAAGATATCGACAAGTAAAATGATTAATGATTGGAATTTAATAATTGATGTGAAAATGTTATGAGATGTTGCCATTATGATTTTATTTTATCTCCTGTATAACATTTAAGAACTATTAGACGATTAGAAAAAAATTTTAAATTTTTTCGAAAGTTATGGGTATGTGACAATGTTCAAACATCATTTATTATCCCCATTATTCCAAATCCCAAAGCTTCCACCCCAAACCTAGGAAACTAGTAATTTTCCTCCTTGGCAATTATTTGACCTTTAGCATCAATTTGACAAACTCTAATGAATAGGGCTAATGTGATTAGGCCATTGTGACCCAATGCCAAATTTGGGACATGAAAAATCCTCCCTTCCCAATATTTCTTGTCCTCAAGCAATTTTAAACATGGGTGTTGAAGAACATGCTTTCTGTATAATTCTTTAAAGTTGCCATTGAATTGCCCAACCTTGAGTCTTTGAGTTTCCATGAAGATTTTAGAGAGGAACCACCATGCTTGCTGCTGCACTACTTTGATAAAAATCACTTTATTAAGTGGGGAAATCCATCTCCCATACTTCTTGTTTCCCCCCAAAAAATTTGAAACCAATGAGACAAAAATTATTCCAGGGTCCCATTGCTTGTATTGCACCCCAACAATTAAGAGTGCTCTCCAACCTACACCATTAGATAAGAGGATTCCTGGATCCCATTTTCTTGTATGAATTCTTCCAAACATCATGAGTACCAAATATATATCATCAAAGTACATAACAACATAATGAAAATGTACATCAAGGATATGCTTCATCAAAGAGTCATGAAAGTGCTTATACCTCCAAGCAAGTAGACCACCATTTTCCAAGTGCATACAAGCTTCAAGTGACCAATCAAATCTGCTCCAATGACATAGGTGAGGATCCCATGTCTTATAATGCTGCTCCAAAAGGATGTGATATGCATCAAAATATCCAGCCATGTATTCTTTCATCCAAGGAGTGAATGCAGAATCTCCACTAAAATCTGAACCAAATAATGAGCAGAAAAAACAAGGATACTTCAAATGACTCAAAGAAGTCTCACCCATACATCCATGAATGTGAGAATCATAAAAATATAACAAAGTATGTAGCTGCCAACAAAAATGTTCTCCAATCATAAATCTATTCTCTCAAGTGTTGGATGAAGTTCCTCCAACATCAAATGAATCAAATGTTGAGCAAGAAAAACCATGAGTCTTCAAGTGACTCAAATGCATATCATAGGTGCATCCATGTAGATTTGCATCATCATAAAGTGACAAATAATGTTTCTGCAAATGTGAATAAGAATGTGCTCCAACCATATCATCATAAAAATTAAATTTAGGAGTTCCATACTCCTCATGTGGCACCATCAAAAAGAACCCTTTCACCCATACTTCATTGAGACTAATGTTGCAAAACATGGAATTGTAGGATGTAGGAGAATGAACCAAATCACCCAAATGATCAAAAAGTACAGAAGTTTCATCATGGGAAGGATCCATATGGGTAGTATCATGCAGCTCCTTCAAAAGTGTGAACTCTTTGTCATAGTTTGGTTCCAATGTAGAGGAATCATGCTCTTCTTTAAAAATTGCATAACCTTCATCAAGAGGCAATTCAAATTCCTCTTCCACCAAATCAAGTGTTTGGATCTCTTCAAGTTCATCTTCAAACACATCAAGAACATTCAAATTTTCACATTTCTCATGATCCACCATGTCATGAGAATCCTCCAAACAATCTACCATTTGACAATCTGAAACATAGGAGGAAAAACAAGTATCTTGCAACTTTTCAAGAAGTTGCTCATTTTGAATTGTGAGCTTATAAATATCCTCATTATTCTTCAAGTATGCATCATGTAACAATTCATTAAGCTCAAAAAAATGGTTTCTATCAAAAAGCAAAGACATGAAATTACCTTTGATGTGGCACATTGCTCTTTGAATCTTCTCCATGTCTTCAAGGAATGATGTTTCCTCCAATGAAGTAGCTCTCCAACAAGAATTTGACACCAATGCTTGAGTGTCATGGAGAATGCTGAGGGACTCTTGGATCTTATTTTCATTCATCTTTAAGGACCCTTCAAGAAAATGAGGCTCTTGCAAATGAACCTCCTCATCTTCTTCAATTTTGCTTGGACCAACTTCATGAAGCTCAAGTGGTGATGGGGAAGTTGATCTTGGTTCTTCTTCAACTGCTACAAGGTCTTCATTATCATGCTTAATGAAACTTGTACTTGTAGAAACACTTTCAAAAGTGATCTCTATGTCACCAACATAGAGGTGTGAGCACCCATCAGTAGGTACTCCTTCATAGTTTAAGCATCCATCAGTAGATGCTCTTTGGTTCATGTCTAAGCTAGAAGGTGTCTCGAAATGATCTTCCGTATTTTCAATAGAATCTTCTTCATGCTCTTGTGGTGTCTCTTCCTTTTGCTCCTTAAAGCAAGCTGATGCATTTTGCCCCTTGTTTTCCTTAAAATCAATAATTTTTTCCACAAGTTCGATAGAAAACAATTCGAATCCTTCCTTAAGTTGCTTTGTCATATCTTCAAATATTGTTTTCATAATTTTTATATGCTCCTCACCATCATATGAGGCTCCCTTTTCATCCCTAGTCATAGTTTCCTCAAAAAATTTGCTCTTCTTCTCCTACTTTTTTTTTTCCTCTTCAAAAAAAGCACTTTTGGTTTCAATATCTAATGGTGGTACCTGAATTCTTTTTCTCATGAATATTAGACCACATAAGGTTCCAAGATCATGCTCTGATACCACTGTAATGTCCCTTGTTAGGTATTTTATTAAAATGGCAATTTTCCACTTTTTTTCCCTAGTTCGACCTTTGACTAGTTTTGATCTCTAGGTCCCAAATTTGCCCCAAATGATCCCAAATATTCTGAGAAGGTATATGAATGATATTAGAACATAAATATTTGTTTCATGGATTCCTTTGGACCTTTAAAATACTTCTTCAAATCCTCTTTCAATTCTGGTCAATGTAGGTAACTTTACTAGTGATTTCCCTTTGACTAGTATTGGTCTCTGGGTCTCAAATTGACTCGAAATGCCTTCAAATATTCAAGGAAGGTGTATTAATGATATTATTACTTGAATATGATGTTCAGGGATGATATATGGCCACCAAAAGACCTCTGAAAACTCTCTTAAAATTCTGGACCAAGTATGCAATTTTACTAGTAATTTGGGGTTCAAATCCCCCTGAGGTAAGTACTAAAAATGGCTTCCCAAATGCCTCCAAACCCACTCAAATTTATGAACAGAGATATGTAATGTGTTAAGTATGTTATTAAGGTCTCATATGAACCATTAATGGTTTATTACAACTTTTCTCACCCTCTCCCATTCAACTGCAAAAATCCCCAATTCGACCCTTGGGGAAATGGCACTATTTCACCTCCCAATACAACTAAACTGAGTAAAAATGCTTCAAATGCTCAAGTACAGTACATGAAACTTGTAGAATACATCCATTGCATTATATTGACCACAAATATATCAGAGAATCATCCATTCATTCGAAATAATCATCAATACATTGGCTCACAACAAGGTAGTGGGGAAATGGCATTGTTCTTCCATTAAAAATGAGATTTATACATTTCTACTTGGAATTTCGACCTGAAACTTTTTGGAGATGAAGAACATAGTATTTAATTCATATTACAAAATAAATGGGGCATTAAAAGCTTCCCCAAAGAGTACAATAGCTCACCAAAAATGCCCTCCCTCAAGGATCAAGAATATGCCATCAAAACTGGAAATGGTTGAAGGAGTGAGCTGCAATAGAAGAAACCATGAGCTGCCCTGTAGCTTACACCTACAAATAAAGACTCCATTAAATCTCCAAATGAAAGGTCTGAATGGCCTTTCCAATTACCAACTTGGATGGGAATCTTTCACCCTCGAAATTGGCTAAGGCAAGAAACTAGTCATCCACTAGCTCTCCCTCTTCACAAATGCAATTGCAAATTCTACAAATGATCAAAAGATGGTTTCATTCTTTATTATTGAAATTTATAAACTTCTAATGTCCTCCATTGGTCGAATTCCTTCCAAGAGACTCATGCCAACTCAAGTTGGGAAGAGATTCCAAAGAACGCCACTTGTACAACAATTCCTAGTCTCCCACTTCCACCAAATCACATGTGGAAGCATCTTAGCTGCCCTAACACCCTTGACCGCCCTCTTGGAGTCTATTTTTAGCCCTGACATGTCATATATGTCATATGTCAGCCTTCAGGTCTGATTTGTGTCATAGGTGTCATAGCATCTTCATCATTGTTGTCATAGAGCTAGGGAATCTAGCCCAAGTGTCTCACTAGCTCCAAATTGCCTCTTCCTCTTCCATGGGAGTTACTCTTCCTCTATATTTCGACCTTGGATGAGTCATGCAATGAATAATACCTTTTGGACTCCCCCAAGTATGTTACCATTCACCTTGAATTTGAATTGGTGAGAGAATGATGCCAAATGTAGTGGGGAAATCTAGCCATATGTGGGTCCCACTTCCTCCATGTGTCTTCATCATGAAATGCCACTTTGATTTTCACTTGTATATATTTATTTAGCTCCTTTATTAAATATTTATTCCATTCTAATGTTCAAACATCATTTATTATCCCCATTATTCCAAATCCCAAAGCTTCCACCCCAAACCTAGGAAACTAGTAATTTTGCTCCTTGGCAATTATTTGACCTTAAGCATCAATTTGACAAACTCTAATGAATAGGGCTAATGTGATTAGGCCATTGTGACCCAATGCCAAATTTGGGACATGACATGGTGGGTCAGTGGTGGAAGGAACTGGTCTCCTAGGAGGGATCAAGGAGGGATCAAGGATGTATCAATTCCAACAAAAATTGAAGGCCTTGAAGTCCAAGATCCGCACCTGGAATAAGGAGGATTTTGGTAATATTTTTGAAGAAAAAAAAAAGTTGATCGCAGATCTTGAGCTAACTCAAAAGCTTGGGATGGAGGAGGGGTGGAGTGAGGAGTTGAAAGAGCGAGACCATAACCTTCTTGACTGCCTTGAAGCACGTGAGAGGCAGGAGGAAACATTTTGGAAGAAAAAATATCAAATTCAGTGGCTTCGAGAAGGTGAAAGAAATACTAAGTTCTTTCATAATTATATTATCCAAAACAGGGACAGATCCAAAATATTAAAAATACGTAAATCTAATGGGAATATTGTTGAATCTAGAGATGAAATAGAAGAAGAACTTTTCCACCACTTCAAGACTGTGCTAAAAGAAGACAGGCCTGACTGAAGTCCTGACATTGCCCAGATCACATCTCTCATCCCATGTCTTGTCACTCAGGCCCACAATGAGACGCTTAATAAGGTTGTAACTCTGCAAGAGGTGGAGGAGGTTGTGCACCAAATGGTGTTAGGCAAGGCTCTGGGTCCTGATGGTTTCACCTCCAACTTCTTTCACCTCTTCTGGGATCTCATTAAGGTCTAGATCTACCAGCTGGTGGAGGAGTCTAGAAGCAGTGGGGGTGTTTTGAAACATTTCAATGCTACTTTCATGTCCCTAATTCCCAAGGAGGAAGGAGATGATTCCCCTGGCAAGTTCAGACCAATTGCTTTATGCAATGTGATCTACAAGATCATCTCCAAACACTACAACAAATCCTGGAATTAGCATCCCATTTAACGTCCCTTTTTAGTGTAAATTTTTTTATCATTGAGTGGTCAAAGTAGACGCTAAATGGGAGGCGTCATGGACAAAACTTAAAGAGTCTAAAATAGCATCTTTTTTTGCTTCCTAAATAGCATCGTTTCTAATGTCTAAAATAGCGCCCATTTTTTAGCTTCCAGAATAGCGTCCAATTTTGCATCCTAAACAGTGTCGAGGTTTGCTTCCTAGATAACATCCTATTTTGCTTCCTAGAGATCGTCCTCTTTTACTTCTTAAATGACGTCCCCATTAGCGCCCTATTTGCATCCTTAAGAGCGTCATGTTAGCATTTATGTTTGCATCTACATTCATGCCATATTTGCATCCAAATTAGCATCCAATATTGCATCCATATGTGCTACCACTTTAGCATCCCATTTTGCACCATGTTTTACTTCCAATATACACCAATTTTCGCTTCTAATTTTGCACCAATTTTTGCTTCATTTTTGCATTGTGTTTTTCTACCAAAATGGTGCCATTTTTTTCTTCTACTGTTGCACCATATTTTTCTTCCTATGTAGCACCATGTTTTGCATCCAAAGTAACATCTTATTTTTCTACCATATAAGTGCCATGTTTGGCTTCCTCATTTGCGTCAAGTGTTGCATCATTTTTAATGCCTAGCTTTGAATCTCTATTTATGTCAACATTAGCACCATGTTTTGCTACCAATTTAGCGTCTATTTTTACTACACACTAGTGCCACATTTTGCTTCATGTTTAGCTCCTTGAATTTATTCTTGTTTTGCTTCCTCATGAACACCGCATTTAGCTTCCCATTAAGCATCTAATTTTGCTTCTTTGTTGGCCAATAGTTTAGCTTCTGGTTTGGCTTCTACTTTAGCATCCAAAATAGCATCAGAAATGACTTCCAACATAGCGCTAGGTATTGCATCCAATGTTGCTTCTAGATCTATGACATAGTGGGCTTCCATTTTAGCTCCTAGTTTTGCTTCCTAATTAAAACCACATTAGGCTTGCTATTTAACACCTACAACTATATCCAATTGTGTGCTAATATATTTATTATATCAAATTATTATAATTATTTCATTAATTTCAATAGTTCTCATATATCATTTACTTCATGGTTCTGAAATAACATAATGAAACATTCAAATTAATTGTAGATACCATTATTGAAATTAATTGCATAGCATTTGTGAAGAAAATTTAACACAAACAAACAACATTTATACAAAGTAGTAACATCATCATATATATTAATTTTCCATGAAAAGATCATTGACAATTTCCAATATAGATAAATTTACAATATAATAACGATAACATCACCATTATCTTTCATCAAAAGAAGTGAAATTATAAAACATCATCACATCAATAACCTATCATACATATCATCATATTAAAGTTAAAAGAACAAGTGAACGATATATATAGTGAAAATACCAATATCACAAGAAATATTTTTTTTAATATCCATATCTAGAAATGTCAAAATGACCAAGGATAATCAAAGTTTATATGTCAACATAAATCCACCATACAAATCAAAATGACCCAGAATTTAATATGAACTTGGATCATCACAAAAATAAGAATACGTGTCTAGTAGCATCGAGAAATCAATAAACATCCACAATCTCAATAGTAGCATCAATGGCTACCATCATCATCATCATCACCACCATTATCATTATCATCCTCGTCCTCATCTATCCCAGCATCATATTCATCATCATTTTCATCTGATCCATTTGCATCATTATCGACTTGTACATTGGTGACAACATTATCTAGATCATCTTAGTCATCTTCACCATTTTTCTGCAAACAACAAGAAATAATCAATTTAAAACATTAGTATTAATTTCATTGCATAATATGCATATTTTGTGTTATACTGCAAATATTAGTGTGATAATTTATGCATTCTCATGAGTTTTCCAACCATGAATATAAGCATCACCTCATCAATAGATAGTAACCACACATGTAAAGTGTATCCACAACCGTGCACACACTCACACATACACACACATGTACACCATAAATTTTTATATCACAACAGAACAAGACATAGAGGCAAGGAAAAATAGACATCCCGGTGATTATACATAAAGTGAAGAAATGTTAGAGCTAGTATTTGCATTGTCAAATTTTGGCGTAAAGGGCGCTACAAGAAACCCTACATGCTGAAATTTTGGTTTTCTAGTTTTGAATTTCTCAAGCTTGTGCAGGGTTTCATATATCTATTGGAGAATGATATTTTTATTAAAATAATTTTGGTCTTTATCCCAATATCCAACTACAAGTCAAAGCACCCGGGATGGCAAGTTTCGACAGTAACATTTTAAACACCTAAAGAGATCGAATTTATATGCCAAGTCATAGGTGTCAGCCTAGCATTCAAATTTAAAGTGCCAATCATCAAAGAAAGTGGCTACACTAATCATCAAAGGTAGAGATGTCATTTTGCAAGTTTAATCTAGAAAGAGATTGCAGAGATTCCAGATGTCCATGAATAGAGAATGCATGCAGGTGTCAAGGGAATCGCCCAGCTATGATTAGATGGTTAAGCGATATAGCTCGCGGGTGTCAAATATCATTGGGTTGTTTCCAACAAATGTTTTAAACTTACCACCATATGGCCAAACTCATATTTAACCAACGCACTAAGGATTTAAATTGTTGAGTTGCAGATGAATAGGACAGTAGATATGTGCCCACTCAAAGTAAATATTCAGATTCCATCATATGCAGCTACAATTTTTTCTGGGCGATAGTGATGGTGAAGGGATAAGTCTTGTCCTATACTTCAATCTTTTTGAGAACTATGCCAAAGAAATCCTTCCTCATTTTCAAGATTGCATCAAGAAATTGATTGATGATGAAGATGCAAAAGTTAAAGGTTTTGCAGTGGATTTAGTTGTGCGATTTAGAGAAAGGTTAAAGATCTTGGGTGGGGTGGTGAATCTAGAAGAACTTCATTTAAGTACCACAGAAGAGAGATTTTTACAAGCATATAATGAAAATCCAATTCTTTCACAACTTCAACATAGATTTTTACAAGGGTACAAACTACTTTGAGATTGATTTGGATATCCATTGTTTCAGTTACATTTCCAGAAAGGGGCTTGAAATATTCTGGAATCGATTGAAATTCTACATCTTGAACTTTGGTCTGACAATTCAAGGAAACAAATGAGAAAAATTTCCAGAGCAACTTCTCTCATGTATGAGATTGAATCTAATTGACTTTATGAGCTATAGACAATTAGTAACTAGTGCCATGCCTAATCATGAGTACGATGCCTAAGCAGTAATAAGACTTTTCTAGCATGTTTCCAAGTATCATCATAAATGGCATGGGCTTATTAATATGAGAGCATCTATGGAAACAAATTCTATTTTCCAGTTAATTCCCTTCTTGATGTAGAATGACTGTGGTGATAACTATAGTGCAGCCTACAAATTTCTAGAAAAAAGAAATCAATAGGCAGGAATATGATCGAGATCTTTCCTCCTTTAATTCAACAGATGACAGAGCATCCCAAATGATTGGCAGGTCAACTTCAGATCCAATTTTTTTTAGGGATTTAATCAATGATTTTAGGCAGAATTTGAGCATATCTAGGCACATATCAAGAAGGTTCCAGATTTGAAGGAGTTTATTCCAACAGCTGAAACAATTTGAAATTCCATCTCCATCAACTCGAGATATCTAGCAGCAGTTTCTGAATTTGCCTCTATTTTTGAAAATAGTATTTGACTCCTACAAGCTAGCAATAGCTGGCAAATTTTATTTGATATATATTTCATCAATGGTAATAGTAGGAGGGTAGAGGAGAGTTCTCAAAGATATAGTGAGTTGAGGTAAAGTGGTAAGCTAGTTTCAAATGGAGGGAGGGGGTATTAATGTTGTTGTGGGTGTCAAGAGGAAGGGTGCACCATGTGTTATTGTTGACATTTAGGAGGAGAAGTGTATCACTTCTCTACAGCAATATTCTTATTTACAGTTGCATCTGTGTTATCATAGAGGGTGTTCGAAGCAGTATGGGTAGAAACGTGGGTATCCTCATCACCTCTAACTGTTATTGAAGACGGAAGGGCATGATTCTTGTGAAGGAAACCACTCATCCTTTTGATTGTTGAACAAAATGGGTAATTGCTTGTGAAGGAAAGCAACTGGGCAGCTATTCATTGTTTTTGTCCTTTGCAAACTGCTACATTACATTTCTACCTTAGATCCCAAGCCAAAGATACATTCCAGTGGGTCGTGTGAAGCTGGAAACCTGAGAGTTCTCAACGCTGCCATATAAATATTAGCTGTATGGAATTCTAAAACACTGTAACATGAAGTTCACACATGGTCTGGGAATTGAAGGAAGATATCTCCAATCTATGGGGCTACCAAGCAGTTCTGAATATTGGGAAAAGCATTCCCTTCTTACTCATCTTCTTGTCAAGCAAATGACATACTCCAGACTTCAAACTTTAAATGAATATATATCATATCTGAGTATTTGTCATTTAGATTGATCAATTGTGTTAGTTATTATCAATGAGCAGCAACAAAGATGTTTTCTAGTCATTACCACATGAAACACTAAATGTAAACTCCTGGAAACTTAGTTATCAAGTTCAACAATTACAAGATATTTCCAAAGTGTTTGACAAAACTTCAAGGTAGACTGTTCTAACTGTAAGCTACAGCAATCAAATAATTAGTGCATAACAAAGGGTTCTCAACCTAGTTCTTCATCAAGAATTGTATCATTCAGCTGGTCACACTTGCAACTTCAGTAGTAAGCCAAATTACTTGCAATTATTCCACCAAATCCTTTGCCATAAGAACAGACCCTCCAAAAGGAAAAGAATTTAGGCCACATTGACCTTGGGAACATTACACAAGCAAGTTCTCAAAGTATAAGGCACCAATATGCAGGGAACTTCATGAAGTGTGCATCAAATAATGAATGCCATGCCAATAAAGGAGAGGGTGATGAGAAGGACACTTCAAATGATAGACATTTTACTAAAAAGGCTCACGGAAAATTTTTCCACACAGTTTCCATAAGTGATACTGCTTCGGTTTTCTTCCTAATTTTACCTGTGGCCTACACTGAAATGGTTTAGATTCTTAGAATATAAAGCATCCTCCAAAGCTATGATTCTGAACCAACACTCAAGGCTGAATGCTGTTGGAAAATTAGGCTGGTTGATCCCTTATTCGGCAATCTGATCCTCAATTCTATAAGATGCAAAGACATGCTAGAGGAACAAACCCCTTTCTACATAGAAGTACTCCATAGTCCATACTATCAATCTGGGATGCATTTTGGTTGATCTAAGGTTGTCATCACATGAAATCGCTCCACAATATGCTTAGAAATTTATGCAGATTTTAATATAATGCTTCTTATTACTGTTTTATGCATAGGATCATCCAAAATCGTGCCCAGGTTTACCCAGGAACACCTTTACTGCTATAGGAAAGCATTGACATAGGTCTGAGAACTGTTTCTAAAGCCCATAATTAATTCAAATCCAATAAGGATGATGTTGGCTGCCTAAAGATGAGGCTTCATTGTTGTTTGAAGATAAAAAAAAGGCCTGAAACATGTACAGGAGGGCCCAAAATTGAAGAAAATGGGTAGTTAAATGTTGTTTCTATGCCCAGGCTTGCCCAGATCCGAGATTCATTGTTGTTGGGAGGCTGTGATATGCCCATAAATGCCCAATTATGTCTAGTTTGAAGAATTAGGCTGTTATAAGGCCTTAACATGCATATGTTTCCTAGGAAGGTGCCCAGAATTAGCCCAGGTTGCAAATTTATTGCTTCTTACTGCTCTTAGAGGCTAACCTGCTCCATAAACGGCCCCTACCATTGAGGCTAACCTTCCATCAATATTGCTTCAATAGTGCTACAAGAAATGATGAAATCAACTCCGTTTATGAGGAAAATCTAGGCAGTTTTACATAGGGAACATCTTCAATCACTATGGTACCATGAAGCATGAACCATCACTAACAGTCTAGAGCATCATATTATCTAACCAACTGCAAGTAGTCCATCCATGCAATAGCAAGAAACCCAACAAAGCCTCATGTTCAATCAAGGCATCAACAATGCCACCCCCACTAAAGATTGTGATCCATATCACAAGTGGACAACCATACAAAAAGGGGGTTAACAGGGTCAACAATGGATAAAATAAAAGTTACAAAAATGGGGGTTAACAGGGTCAAGAATGGATAAAATAAAAGTGGCAATTCCACATGTGTACATCTCCAATGTGAACACAAAAGCAAGTCATTCTCCAACGTCGTCCTAGAAAGCCTCAGGTAAAATCGACCCCTTGAAAAACTTCATCAATAGGAGTATCGACAACCTCATAAAATAGTGGATAAATAGTCTAGAGTGGATGTGCCAACTAGGATGTGAGAATCATGAGAAAAAAGACCAAGCTGGCAACACACGTGTTGTAGTGTTCTATTTTATCAGTTAATTTTCTATGTAGTAAACTTACCCTAAGATAGTTTCAGTAAATTTCCAATATCTTGGTGTATTATAAAAACTCCAATTTCTCAAATTTAGGCTTGAGAAATAGTCCGCCCTCGTGTGTAGAAAAAATTGAAGGCATCTATATTAAGCAACAAAATACTTGAAAGTGAGACGAAAAAATATAAACTGGCATGATATATTGGAGGAAAATGAGATGCAACACTAATTGATACCCTGCACTTGTAAAAAATGCCCCAATTTCTCAGAAATGGGTAAGAAAAACAACTTAACATCAGGTGCAAAAGAAACATGAAGGTGGTCTTTTTAAGCAATACAAAAATTTGAAGGTGACCCTGTTTCATGAAAACATGTATACAAGAAAACCCAAAATGAACATAAAAGCACCTGTAATATTATCAAAGGATGGCCTAGGATCTGGGGATAAGCCATAATGACAGTTTTCACCCCACTATTAAACTCGAAGGTTATTGGACAAAAACGGAAGGTTGTTGAAAGATTTGTGTCTGTCTGATATGTGCATAAAAGATGACTCAAAGATAATAAAAAAAATAAGAATGTCCTAAATACCATGATATACATGCCTCAAAACAAAGATAGAGAAAGAAAACACATTAGAAAGCATCGAGCAGATGACTGTCTATAAACACAAAGAAGAGTGTGCAAGCCACCATGGACTTCAAAGCGGTTGGATGAAATTCAGACATAAGGATGACCACTTTTATCATGATATAGGGCTATTTAGAGGAAGTTCTGGCATGGGACCCACCTCGATATCCTAAAGGGGAGCATATTAGTTCCCTTCTCAAAGCTTGAATTGGCATTCTTATGGATTTTACCCTCTTAAATTAGTAGAAACACTGAAGCAACTCTTGAAGTTGTACAGTCTACATCATTTATTGTTGGTTTCCAATAGGAGATGCTTAGAGAGGTACAAGTTACAACAAAGAAATGACAACCGTGAATAACCAACACAATCCTAGTTTGAAATCCAACTCAATAGGTTCTGCAGATTTTTACAGTTGTGTTGAAAAACACTACAAAACACTTTGGGATATACATGATTGCATTCTATAAAGATATTAGATTTGTAATTAAAATTAAGAAGAATATTGATAGGAATTTGTTCAACCATTTAGTACATAATCCAAGTCTTTACTATCCAAATGTTTTCACAATGCTTGAGGTTGGGATGGTAAAAGAGTTGGACTTTAATAACTCCTGGAAATGTATGTACAATATGTAAAAGCTAAGATGACCCCAAAAATGATAAGAACAAGAGCAATACCCAAAAGGATCAGACATTTGAGTTGTTGCATCCTTGGTTTGTTGACATGGAGACTTTGCTTGTTGTAATGATGTTGCTAAAAATACAATAATTAAATCCCCAGAAACCCAAATCAAAACCCATCATACAAATCCCATGTTTTGAGTTGCAACTTGTACATATTCAGATTTAGATTTGGTATATATGGGATAAATGAACGTTGCTATGTGAAATCGCACTGATAGCTTATCATTAACCAATTCATGGAGAAAATCCCCATGAAAGGGTGAAATCATTGGGGAAAGATCTTCCTTTGAGAGTTTTCTACCAAAGGTGAAGCATTAGATGCAGCATCATGACTATGCATCTCCTCGTATTGTGTGAAAATTGTTAAGGAACCATGGGAGTTGCTAAACAAGTTATGTTAATTACCATGAATTCTATAATAAATAGCCACTTTGAAGATAAAATTGTTCAGACTCATTGATGGATTGGCATGTGAAGAATAGGAGTAAAGATGGATTCATGCAAATTCCAGCAGACTCCAAAGCAATGAAACACATAGAAGATAAATGGCCAACAAAATTCAAAGATGAACCACGTAGTATCAGGTTAAGACTTGCAATCGATGGAGTGTTCCCTTTCGCATTCCAAGGCCCAAATTACACTGTTTTGCCAATTGGATTGATAGTATACAATATTCCCCCATGGATGAGTGTTAGAAAGGAGCACCTTATGCTAAGTCTCATTGTTGGACAGGAAAACTTCAAGTGAAAAAATGGATGTTTATATTGCACCCTTTATTGTTGTGCTACTCAACAATCAAGTAGGGCTGCAAAGTACAGCAGGAAAAATGCTCATAAATATTGTGTGTAAAATGAAGGTACTGCCATCTGTTTAGCTCATTTAGAGCACATAGAAATCTATGTGGAAAATGTGTTTGAATGTTTCATAAGATTGTCATCTCTCGAGAGTAATATGATTGCACTTTAATGTTGTACTTTTTCCTTGATTGAGGCTTTCTCTAGGGTAAATCCTGTATGATTTGTTTGTTATGGTGTCAAGTATTTTCCATGCAATTGCACCCTTAGATCCTCCTACCTTTGGCACCCACTAGTTGTATCCACCTCTAGTACAAACTTACGATTAACATCAATCATGTGTGCAATATAGATTAAATGGCTTTAATGGGTACCTTGGACAATGAGCTTGTGGTCTTTGAGGATCAACAACCTGTCTCTACATTGTAAAGTTTACAAAGGGTGAAATAGCAGCAATTGATGCCAAGATAGTTCTATTTTTAAGCATTCTTAGTGCAAATAGAATAATTTCCTCCATTTGAGGTGTCATTCAGGATCCCATAAAGTTAGGGTGCTTTGACTCATATGACTTCAAGCACATAAATAAGACCTCCATCCCTCGAAAAGATTTGCTTCCTAGAAATTGGACTATGAAGATGGAAGTATCACTCAAGCGAAATTTGGCACTAGAGTGACTACACAGTCTCAACTTAATGACATGCATGTGTGTCTTCATTGATGCCACCATCACACAAACAACTTTGGGATTCTAAACCTTCTGAGCTAGGATGCCACTATTGATAGGAAAAAGTCATCATGTCAGCCCTTTAGCAATGTAACTATAACATTTTGTATTATTAATACAATTTGGATGACTTTATGCAATAGAGAAAAAAGTTATCCTAGAAGTATCTTTGAGAAATAAAAGGCTGGATGTAATGATGCAAAGGAGTGAGCCATCAACTTCTTTTCTGTTGCACAAATATTGCCTTTTCAAGCAAATATGTTTGAATCCTGGAGATGAATCATAGTTTGTTTCATTCATCATTACATACTTGAATCAAGGAAGATGGTTCATGCCTTCAGTCATAGTGGCATGGACAAGCAACAAGGAATTACCATGGGGGTTTTTCCATGATGCCAAACCAACTTTAATATTCACAAAACTTGGATTGATGGCTACCATATTGGAGTCTTTTTTGGCAGTCGGCTGAGAAGGTACCACCGTTTTCAATTCATTCATCCTGTTGGAAGAGAAAATCCCGCTTTATTGAACTCTAAAAAATGATATGACATTGTGAACCAGAAGCATTCATACCATCTTCTTTTACTAGAAAGAAACCAAAACCATATACAATAAAATATAACTACACAGGGTATCCATCGTAGTTTCCATTGCGGTATCCATTGTAGTTTGCAATGAATGTGATTGCATGTGCCAAAGGCAGTGGAAAGGGCCTAAGTATTAATGGCTTATGGTCCACATTCATTGGAACAGATCTGGGAGATGGTGGCAGTCATTCGAGTGTGGATACAATAATTTGCATTCTAGCAATTGATATGGGTATTAGGTACAATAGGTTACCTTATCCACAAAATCATGTGGTGGATTTTTCAATTTCATTTCCAAACACCTACCATTGGATTTTTCAAACAAGCCATTTATTCCTTCCATTACTTGCCAACAATTTTGCTAAAATTCATGTACGGGTCTCATTTATGCCCTGAATTTTAAATTTCAAAACTATTGAGTATTCCTTAAGTCTCTGTTGATTTTGTTGCATAATTGTATTGTTAATTCAAAATACAAAATTATACTACCAAATTAGGTTATGAATCAAAGATAAAGTAATTAGAAGCAAGGGAAATTAAATGATGGTAGAAGGTAGTTCTGAAGCTCAAAAGTCTCCTAAAATGGAAAAAATTTATGGTTCACATTATCCAACAAAATTTGTAATTTGGATAATGGACAAAACAGAAACTAGCAAGGGGATGGTAGATATATTTTGTGTAAACTAGATGAATAAACTGTTGATGATCTCTTTGTCAATTTCTCTTTACAAGAGAGATCTAGAAGGAAGTTCTCCAGATAGCAGGTGGAAACAACATATGGAAAAAGTTTATTTGTTAGAATGCTTTAAAAGTTGGGTTTTTGAAAAGTTTGTAGAAGCACACAAAGCTCTTCACTGTTTTGTAATCCGGGGACTGTGGATTTCAAGGAACAATATGCTATTTCAAGGAATAGACAAAAATCCTATGCAAGTAGGATATCAAATCAAATTCTTATAAAGTGCATACTAGAAGCCTGAAAAGCCAAAACCATAGAAAAAATTTAGAATACCTGAAATTGATTATTCAAAAGCATGGGGATTCTTTGGTGGGCCCTGTTAAGTAACATTAGAGGAAATTTCAATTTAAAATGGGCCTTCCATAAATAACAAAAATTACATGTCATCATGTATTAGCCAATCAAAATGCTTTAAAATTCAACAAGGGAGCACCTAAAAAAATTGGAGGGAAAAAGAAAAAACCTTTTTTTGGATCGTATTTTCAACTTATCTCCTTGTAGGTTTACTCAAATTTCAAGCGGGAGGACTCGTTGGATGCATAATTAAATTATGCATCCAACGAGTACCCATGTTTCATACTTTTAACAACACCCACCCCATGAAAAATCGAAAATACATTAAAAAAACGTGTTTTCTCTCACGAGAAAACACGTTTTTTAATGTATTTTCGATTTTTCATGGTGTGGGTGTTGTTAAAAGTATGAAACATGGGTACTCGTTGGATTCCTAATTTAATTATGCATCCAACGAGTCCTCCCGCTTGAAATTTGAGTAAACCTACAAGGAGATAAGTTGAAAATACGATCCAAAAAAGTAGTTTTTTACTCTCTTTCTGCTATTATTTTTTTATTTTTTTATTATTTTACTTAGGAGGCCCATTTTTTACCCAAATTTCCTCTAATGCTCCGGGTAAGTGTGCCTCTGGAGGTATTTTGTATTTATCAGAAAATAATTATCTCATCCCGGGGCATGATGGTGAACAAGGTACAAACAATAGAGCTGAGTGTTTGGCTCTATGGTTCTTATGAAATGTGCAGTGGAGAAGGTATGGATTCCCTGTGTTTGGAGACTTGAAGATGCTAATGGATTGGAAAGATGGTAACTGTGTAATTGAGATGTTGGCTCTTGCTCCTTTTTAAAACAGGGCTCTTGAGGTAAAAGAATACATCTACAGATATCTCTTTCTCTCATATTCATAGGGAATTCAATTCTGAAGCAAACAGATTATCTAAACAAGCTCTTTCATTGCAAGAAGGAACCTTTTCTGAGAAGGAGTTCAAGGATGGAGAACTCCTGCAGAAGACTGTTCTTTGTCTATATTAACTTCTTTAGAGGTGTTTTGTTTTATATTTCTGAATTGGCAAGTTGTTGGTGATGGAAAGGCATAAAAGCCTTATGTGTGTATCCATTTTTGGTGCTTTAATGCACATTTAAGGATCTTAATTGTCCCAGAAAGACTGTACCTAATAGGACTGGATGACAAACTTGATCTGGTTACATGATGTAGAGTCCTTAAGGCTCAACAAGAGTCGAAAAGATAGTACTATGTTTAATATGACTCCAAATTTGAAATATCAAATATGAAAAAAAAATTCATGGAATAAAAAGTCTTTGGATACACTGAAAATAATATCTCAAAAAAGATAATCATTTAGAACAGTGAACATTCATGATTGGCTTGACAATTGACAAGCTTAGAGTTAAGAAAGTATCATCCTTGAGGTCTATAAGCTAATATAGTTCCTTGAGTTAAGAGATAGTCAACCAAGCACATTATAGCATAAATATAGTTATACTAAAAACATAGTAAGAACCGAGGTGCAAACCTACTAAATCCATCAAAACTACCTATTACACCAAAAGAGAGGCATACCTGTAATGACAACAAGGAATTGGATCTCTACCCATAGGTTTCTTATTGATTATAATACTTATTTGTGACCTCTCATTTCAAAATATGCAAACCCAAAGAAAAAATCAGTAATAAGAAATGAGAAAATGAATTTTATAGTCTAGAGTCTAGACTATTGGAAACTGTAAAAATTGTCATAACTGATGCATAACAAAACATTGTCAACAAGAATTCCAGTAAAAAACTGCATGTAGAATGTGAAATGGTGTTTTCATGCAATAAAACAACAACCTTGAGTATCCAGTAGATAGGTTTGTATGAGAACATGATCCATCTTCACGATGGTGGATGGAGTTGGTACCATTCACAACCACCTCCTGGCCAAAATCTCTATAATGAACAAGAAGCAGCATGGCATCCAGTACACAGAGAACTTGTTCCTCTTTGCCCCTTCAACATCATCATTTCCCGCACATACCCTGCCTGCCTCTTGCTTCTTCTCCCTTCAACATCATCGTGTCCTACACATACCTTGCCTACCTCTTCCAAGTCCCTACTCAATTCATCTAGCTTCCATAAATTTTCTCCATTTGTCGATGTGATTGGTCTCCAACAAGGAAAACATGGACCTCATTATTGATTTCAATCCAGCTACGTCTTTGACTCCTTTCTGACACTCTATATTTCAGACTTTTCCTCACCTTGGCTACATCAAATCAGCTACTATCTGCAACAAATATATTTGACATCAACACATAATTTGCAGCATTTTCAGGCTCTAACTCAAAAAGGCATTATACAGCATGTTCGGCTAAATCCAAATTACCATGCATTTTGCACGGATTAAGCAAGGCTCCCCACACACTAGCTTTAGGCTCCAATGCCATCTTATTGATCAATTTATGCCTGGTAAAGGTATCCATCACGACTAAGTAGGTCAATCATGCAAGCATAATGCTCCATATGGCATTTTATGTCGTAGTCCTGAATCATGCATGGCATTAAATTAGGTGTGGTGCCTGAGAGTTGCATTTCATGAAAGAGTTTCAAGGCCTCATCAAACACTCTGTTATGTGCATAGCCTACAATCATAGCATTCCATAATACCACATCCCCTTGACTCATCTTTTAAAATTCCTTCCGAGCATCCCCTATACTTTGAGATTTAGCATACATGTCTATCAGGGAACTAGTCACAAAAGCATTTAATTCAAGCCCATTTTTATCACATAATTATGGATTGGTTTTCCTTGTTTCATAGCTTCCACACAACTACATGATTGCAGAACAATTGCAATGGTTGTAGAGTTAGGTTTTGTGCCAGCCAGTTGCATTTGAAGAAAGAATTTCAAATCCTCGTCAACAATGCCTTGATAGGCATACCCTGAGATCATTGCATCAATTGTAATCAGGTTAGGCTGAGCACCTTCTACGTGCATTCTACGAAAGATATTCAAGGCCTCGTCACACTACCCACTGTGAGAATAGCCTGTAATCAGCACATTCCACGACACCACATCTCTTTCGGTCATTTTGTCAAACACTTTGCATGCATCCTCTAATTTTGCATACATGTCCCTGAGCGCATACCCTACAAAATCCTAGAGATCAAATCCCATTCTAAGAATGTAACCATGTATCTTGATGCAAAATCTTGAATTTCAGACCTGTCTCCGCAACCTTGGAATTCTAGTTTCTATTATCACAGTTTTAAATCAAAGTAATTCATCAATTTTAGAAAAAATTGCATGGTTACTTTCTTTCAGTTTTGAGACTGAGCATAAAACAAATTACCACATCAATTAACAGCTAAGCCTTATTTCCATCTATGGTATACTTAATTAAATCATTGAATTTACCTTTGTCGCAGAAGGCAGAAGGAAAATATTAATACCTTGGAATTAGACGCTGCTGAGTATTGAGCTGTTAACGCGTTTCCTCTGTCCTTTGATGAGACATGAGATTAAGGTGTGTAGCTATTGCTATCGATAGGAAACCTTAATCTTTTTTAACTATTCTTTGGATTCCACACCCAATATATGAACAATGGCATTATTTTGAATAATGAGAGCGACTGCTTGATTCTATGATGAAGAAAATAGAGAAGGCAACGAGGAGGTAGGTGACATTGACCGAGAGGAAATGTGGCTTGTTCAAAAAATCCCAGGAGTTAATAATATTGTGCAGTTCTGTTTTCTGCCTCCGGAAAACTTTCTTAATATTCCAGTTCCAAGTGAAGTATGTAATTCTTATAGTTACTCCTGTACTGTTGAGCGGGAACTGTCTATTTTGTATATATTTTTGAAAAATATTATAGAATCATAGATGGGAAGAAAATGGGTTAGAATCCTTATTATGTAGAAAGAAGCAAGGTTGTGTGGAGGAGAAAATTTCCCCATTATCTATATGTGGTCGGGTGAGCACTCTTCTTCCTTATTCACACCAAGTTGTTTTCAAGTATTTTCATTGCACTACAAAGGGTCTCTTCTACTTAGTTAATTCACCACATCTCCTCCTTGTCATGGGGTCTTTGTCTTCTTCAACAATGCTTAGACTTCTAGTTAATTGTATGCACATGTAATGCTTTCTCTATCAAACAAAATGTAAGATGGGTTATTCTTCTGTTGGCTCTTTCTCAGATTTGGTATAGGCATATGCGTCTATTATGACATAAAAATGCCATTGTTTCACCATTTACCACTATCATATTATTCTCCAAAATGCCCAAATTTTGTATAGATGTGTTTTTTAATATAAAATATTCGAAATTAAAAATAATAATAATTATAATTATAAATTTGAAGGATTAATTATGATTCTTTTAATTTTTTCTTTCCATATTTTAATATTTTAATTAATTTTTTCTTTTAAATATTTTTTTTTTAAATGATGGTTTTTATCACTCCTATTTAATATTTGAAATATTAATTAAATTTTTATACTTAAATGTTTTATAACATTTTTATTTTCTATTATATATTACTTAAATTTTCTATAAAATATTTTGATATAAATTATGAAAATTAAAAAATTTACATTTATAAGAAACTATGTCTTCCTAACAATAACTAAATAGCTTAATCTTGTATTTTAAAAATTAATTTTGCATTTTGAAATTTATAAAATATCTACTCAAATTTTCATCAAAACTGTTTGACTAAAAGTTTTGAAATTTCAAAACTTTATAAGAAAATCATGCCTTTCTTAACATTTTAACTAAATAGCTCTACTTTGAGTCTTTTGAAGCAAAGTTTACTCTAACTCTACACTTTAATATTTTTCAAATTCAAACCATAAATTTCAATGTCATTAGAGTAATTTAGGTGACATTAGGATCTATCAGATGTTGTTACAGTCATTTACATGCCATTAGGATCAATCACGATCCATGAGTGCTATGACATGCATCATCATCGTGGAAAGCAACATTGTCGTCATCATCATCATCAATTTCATATGGTACATCAACGTCATCTTCATCATCATCCTCATCATCATCGTCATTGTCATCATCAAGTACATCATCATCATTATCATTATACCCACTCATATGTCAATAGTGTTCATCGTCACTCATCATCGTTAGGATTCATGTCATGTAATTGTTCGAGTCGTTTAGATGTTGTTATGGTCATTTCGATGATAATAGGTTCGTTTAGATGTTGTCACAGACATTTAGGTGCCATTAGGATCAATTAGGATCCGTAAGTGTTGTCACATGCATCAACATTGTTGACATCGACATCATCATCATCGTCATACAATAAATCAACATCATGGTCATCATAGTAATCGTCAACATTAGTAAGTACATCATCATCATCATTAATATTGTGATAATAATGAGTAAGGCACCCTACTGCCTTACAAGAATGGACGATATAGTCTTATAATTATCAAATCATATCCATCGGCGCCATCATAATTATCATAATGCTTCATCATCCTATTGTTACGGTTAATCATATGCCATTAGGGTCATCTAGGGGCTATTATGGTCACTACATTGCCATTAGGGTGAATTATGGTTCCATTAGGACTGATCAATATTAAATAGTATTATAATCACCGGCATCACCATTATTGACATAGACATCGTCGTTTTCATCAACATTCTATTGAAAATTATAGAAATCATCATTGTTGATGTGCATCATCATCATCAGCAACATGTTATTAGGCACACTCTAATGTCATTAGGGACATTAGGATTACATTAGGGTCATTTACGATTAATTAGGGTCTTTTGGTTTCCAAAATGGTCATTTAGGCTATTAGGCACACTCTAATGTCATCAGGGACATTAGGATTACATTAGGGTCATTTACGATTAATTAGGGTCTCTTAGTTTCCAAAATGGCCATTTAGGTGCTACTTCTATCAACATGCCTAGTGCTTTGCCTAACGCAACATTGGAGTTTTATTGGCACAATTCCTGGCGTTATGCCAGATAATTTTCCTAGTGAATTTCCTTTCGAAATTCCTAGTGCAATTCCTGGCATAATTCTTGGCTCTAGACCTGGTGCTATGTCGGCGCTATTATGGAAGTTATGTCTCGCGCTATTATGGAAGCTATTCTGGACGTTATTCTGGAAGCTATTCAGACATTATTCAGGACGTTAATTGGGATGCTAATTAGCATCCAAAATAGTGTCTATTTAATAAAAAAGGCGCAAAAAATGCCATTAAAAGCACCATCCCATGGAAAAGTGCCCACTTTGTCCAAAAAATGATGAAAAATACAATAAAAGTGATAGTGGATGCTAAAAAGGGAGCTAAAACAGACGCTAATCATAGGTTTTGTTGTAGTGAAAGTCATTACTAATCATCTTAAGCCTCTACTCCCCATTCTGATTAGTCATGAGCAATCAGGATTTGTGGAAGGAAGACAAATCTTGGATGGTATTATATTGGTCCATGAAACGTTACACTCACTCAAGGTTTTGAAGAAACCTGGGATGCTTGTGAAATTAGACATAGCAAAGGCCTATGATAAGTTGAATTGGTAGTACATGCGTGGTATCTTGGAGGCCTTTGGTTTTAATCAGGTTTGGATTAACTGGGTTATGAATTTGGTTTCTACTCCCTTCTTTTCCATCCTCAATGGCGCTCCAACAAAGTTGATACAAGCCTCTAGGGGTATCAGGCAAGGTGATCCTCTATCACCCTTCCTTTTTATTATCATGGCAGAAGGTCTTAGCAGAATTTTGCATTCTCGAGTTGATTCCGGAGGAATCAAAGGTCTTAAATTACATGAGGGGATGGAGAAATAGACTCATAAACAGTTTGTCGATGACACCATGTTAATGGGGCACCATTCAGTCCAAGAAGCCAGAACGTTCAAAAGTTTTTTGGATATGTTTTCCAAAACCTCGGGGTTGGAAGTTAATCCCAGAAAATCCCAGGTGTTCTTCCTCAATACCTCAGGAATAACCCAACGCAACATCATCCAGATTCTGGGGTTCTCGCATGGATCATTTCCTTCTAAATATCTCGGTGCTCCCTTGTCGGAAGGTATAATTCGCAAGGTATCTTGGCTTGATCTAGTGGACAGGATGAAGAAAAAACTCTCAAACTGGACTTTGCACCCCCTAAAATTTCCCAGCAGGCTCACTCTGCGCAAGTCCATTCTACAGGCCATGACTATCTATATATTCTCTATGCTCTCTGCTCCCAAATCTATCCTAAGGGAAATTCGAAGCATCCAAAGATCTTTCCTCTGGGGTAGCAAGGAAAACGAGGCAAAGTTCACTTTGGTTGGGTGGGAGAAAGTTTGCAAGCCAAAGAGTAAGGGGGGGCTTGGCTTAAGAGACCCTGAAATTTTGAGTGAAGTCTACGAGGCAAAAATTTGGTGGCGTTGGTGCAATCACCAAGCAGAACCTTGGGCAAAAATTTGGCACATCAAGTATGCTCGGGATAGAGAAATTGGGCAACTGGTGAGATACAATGAGGTTAAGCAGGGGTCTCACATTTGGCGAAACGCCTTCGCAGCAAGGCATTTGGTTCAGGATCATTGCTTTTGGGAAATTCACAATGGGGAGGAAGCCAACTTCTTGGAGGATTCGTTGAACCAATTCCCCATTCTTGGTGCTGACCCAAAATGGAAAACCATAAAAGAAAGAGGCATAGCCACTGGAAAAACAAAGGTATCTCACTACTAGAACCATAATGCTCAAGAATAGCATAGGGAATGGATTTTGGCTGGAAGTTGGATGGCTATTCTGAGGATGAATATCTATCTTCCTTCGAGTCCACAATGAAGGAACGATTTATTTGATCTTGTGCCTCCCCAGATAGACTACGCTGGGGTTTTTCTCAGAAATGTACCTTTGGTATCAAGGAGGCTTATGAAAGTCGAATTCAGGAAGAAGAGGAGACTAGGAAAATCTGGGGAAAACTATGGGGTATGAATAAATGGCCAAAAATCATGGTCTTTTCCTGGCTAGTAATTTGGAAAAGGATTCTAACTAGAGAAAACCTGAGGAAACGGGGGATCTATGGTCCTTCCTGATGCCCTCTATGCTACAATGCAGAGGAAAATAGTGATCACTTACTTGATTCTTGTTCATTTGCATCTGTTATTTGGGACAGGGGTGCTGCCATTTTTAGGAGGTGTCATCGAGTAAGAGGCCACCCGGAGCAAACTTTAAACTTCTGGGACCCTAAAGCTTTCTCTAATCCTATGATCGGGCTGCTATGGCAAATTTTCCTTGGAATGCTGATTTGGTCCTATGGAAGGAAAGGAATGAGCGCATCTTTAGAGAACATTCCAATTCAGAGTAGCTAGTTTGGCTAAAACTAGTTAAAAACATGACGGAGACCATTCGCTGTCAGCAATGGTCTGATAAAGATAAAGAATTAACCCCTGGGGATTTATGCATTAAGGAGGGATGGGGTCTTCGTTGTTCTGAATTGGAGGGATTGCGTAAGAAGGATCTGATATGAAGGCTTGGAATACCATCCCGATGGTTTCCTCCCCCGGCTCTCGGTTAAAAAATAAATTTCGATGGCACATCCCAGGGTAATCCAGGATCCGCTGGGTTTGTAGGTGTTTGCAAGGACTGGTCAAGGTCCATTGTGAAGGTATTTTTTGGCGCAATTGGCCGTGATTCCAACAATTCTGCGGAATTGGAAGGAGTAATCCAAGGGTTGCGATTGGAAATCACCGAAGCCTGGTCCCCAGTAGTTCTCAAAGGTGATTCACTAATTATCGTCCACATGGCTAGGAAAATGTCCTTTGGGAAGTCGCCGGAAAAATTTTCTTCCAGTTGGCGCCTTCTTGCCAGGTTGGAATTTCTTCCGGCTGTCTCCTTTAGCCACATCAAGTGGGATGCCAACAAAGTGGCGGACCATTTGGAAAACCAAGGAATCGAGGATGGGACCCCCCTTAGGTTTTGCAATCTGATCGAGAATCCTCATGATAAGTGGATGAAATCGTGTCGCAACCTGGCACAAGAATATCTTATGATTTTAAATCAGTTGTCTGCTTCAGGTACGTCTCACATGAGCAATGCAAATGTGGTGGATGCTGATGTTAGGAGGGAGCCTTGTGTCAAGGCTCATCACCGTGTGGAATGACACCTTCTTTTATGAACTCCGTTATGAGAGATAATGCGTGGTACTCTCTCAAGTATGTTATATGTCGTGAAAAGACTCGAAGCATCCTTTGTTCATTCCTCATCTGTCCTTTTTCTAGAGCCATGATCGGGATAGTTATTATGGTGATGGAGGACCTGTACTTGACGGTGGGTCTTCATCATCAGGCAGTAAATACTATGACGTGCCACCTTGCTTCAAATATGGTCATTTTTCCCGACACCAAACTCATTTGCATGCTTAGCTTCCAGGAAAATCTTTGCAGAAATCTTGATTTGAGAAATTCTGAGAGTCCAGAAGGGTGGTTTATTTGGGCTCAACCATCTGAACCTTTAGCTGCTATCCTCATGGCACCGAAACCCAGGCTCCCCTCTCCGTCGGGCAGTGAATCGTCCAGCCATGGAGGGGCCAATGCTAGTAGGGTAACCCGTGCCTCTTCTAGGTCTCGTCTGCGAGAAGCGGCTGAATTTTTCTGTGATCGCGTCCCTCCTCCCATATGTGAAGAAATTGAAGGGACTGAGAAGGGCCTCTGGGAAAATGTCCAGGCCTTGTCTGTGGTATAAATTTACGAGGACTTGGAGGATTGGGTGGTCTACCTAGAAACCATAGCGTGTCACACCTCTCTTTATGTGCGCACTCTCATGACCCATTGGGTAACTAAGAATTTGTTGGCTAACGTTCTGATGGACTCGGCCAAGAAATGTATGGGTGATGAGGAACCCGTTAGATCTTGGAAATCCCACAATTTGGATAGTAGGGTGATGCACTCCAAAGTTGATGCCATTGCTAAGAAATTGGGCATCTCTTTCATCATTCAAGGTGTGCACGATGGAGATGGAAGTGGTTGCATCCATGTTGGAGCTCTCTCTTGGCCTGGAACTGCACGGGACGTGGACTTGATCTAGATCATGGCGTCTTCCAAAATTCCTACCCTGTATTCTGTTGGTCACCTCCCGCAAACTGTTATCATTGACTGAGGTGCTCTGTTTTTATTTATGTGTTTTGGTCCTTCTCTATGTCTCTGATGGAAGTATGGTCATTGTTGAAGTTTAAAATGTTTCTGTATCATCGAAATTATGGAGTCTATATTAAACTTATGGTCAAACTATCTAGTTTTGGTTATGTCCTTTTCTTGTTTGGCACACAAAGCTGAGAATGTTGTGGGTCTATTATGTTACAGTTGGATGGAATCTGGATTCCTGTTTGACCTCTGTTGGTCGGGAATGCCTCTGTCAATGATGTCCAGCTATGTACTCTTTCTGAGCATGTAATATATAGTTCTTTTTTTATTTAGAAAAAAAAAAACAAAAAAAAGTATTAAAATTGTATAGAGTGATCTTTAAAAGAAGGAATTATAGCCCAATCAATTCAAGATTATGAATACAATATCGATTAACTATCTACTCTCTATTTTTAGTCGTCATTGGCATATCTTTTCCTTTAAAATTGGATATGGTCTGTATTCAACTTATGTGCAACCTTATTTAGGATACATGAGATTTCCATTGAAGCTGCACACAACAACCATTTGAAATACTAATACTAACCGAAACTATGCAAACACTATGTCATTGAAAACTTTTTCTTCCTTATAACTCATTTACAAGTGAATATCTAACAACTAGACCATTCACAAAGCTGTATTGGAAATGGAGAAAAATGAACTAAAGATAAAAGGGTGAAGAATGAACAATTTCTTTTAGAGCCCATAAAAAATGATAAGCACTAAACCCCAATTTTATAGCGATTTATAATGCTCCAATCCCTTGGCTAAGCTATTTTGGTAAGTAGGAAATCTTGAACATATATACTTTCCCCTAATAAGTCCTTACATAATTATACACATATAGAATGATTAAAATAAATTATTGAAAATAATGTTTTGTTTATCATATTAACATAAATAATTTGCATCTCTAAACATATTAAAGTGAGTCAAACTAAATCTAGTTTACTTAAAAATTGCTTAAAGTTCGAAATGCCAAGGATAGAACTCTAATTAATGAATGGCATAAGGTTCCCATTGCATTGACATTGATAAATGGCATACGATTCACAATGCATTGTAAATGAAATGATGTCTCTCATTTAACACCTATTTATTTAAATTTCCGAGGTTTATAATCAAATCAACTTAAACTCAAATAAAAATTTAACATGGTCACTCACTAATGAAAACTAATTGGATAGATAGCAAATTATTAAATATAAATAAATAAACTAATTAAATAAACAACTTCACTTATTAAATAAATAACAAATTCAATTAATTAACATTCACCTAAAGAACTTCTTGTATATAGTAGTTTCTAATAAATATTAATTAACACTCCAACTTAGTTTATTTATCCAAGAAACTTCTTGTATATAATAACTTCTAATAACATTGATTTAGACTAATTACAAATTATAAAAATTATAGCTTCAATTAATTCAATTCAATACAAAAGTAAAATAAATATGTCTCGTAAAATTGTCAAAATGAATAGATAGTAATATGCAATCATAAAAATAAATTTAATTTATATATATCATAATTTTTTATTTTATTTTTTAATAATTGTTATTAAAATAGATTCACTTTATATATAATAAAATAATATTAAAAACTTTTTAATAATTGTTAAAATTTCATAACATTACACCTTGAGAATTTTTATTATATATATTTAAAATAATAATAATTATAATTTTATTATATGTTTGACATTTTCCAATGTGTTTTGTATTGAAGACGCTTTGATATTTCGAGACACACTCAACATGTTGCATCAACTGCTTAAATACATGTATAAACACATAAGTTTTTAAAAGTTTACTTACACATAATTTTTAGAAAGCTTATATACATTTTTTATTATTTTATTAAGAATAAAAACAAACATGAAATTAGCAGCATCCTTCATAGTTAATGGTTTCAAATGGTTCGAAAGTGTTTGGGTCTCGGGATAAACACTTTCAATAATGATGTGTTTGAGCTTAAGTCTTAAATCAACTATATTCGCAGTTGACAATATTAAGCATTCAAATTAGACTATTTTTAATTTAATTCAACTCTATCACTCTTCAGACTATTTTTAATTTAATTCAACTCTATCACTCTTCAGACTATTTTTAATTTAATTCAACTCTATCACTCTTCACCATACTATACTAAGTATTCAAATCAGATTATTTATAATTTGGAAATGACATTAATATTAATAACAATCAAAATTTTTACACCGTCAAACATTGTATTAATATATACAAAATGATTCACACCCACAGGCGAGGCTGTGACAAACATCAAAGTGCATGTCTGTTTGCCAAAATCATTGCTGAAGTAAGCTGGCAGTCCAAAATACATAATTCGTGATACCTATTACCAGTCTAATAATATATGAATAAAGAAAAAGAGAACATCCAAGACTGCGTTTTGGTTGTTTACAAGAGAACATCCATAGAGCTGCGTCTTCCTCAGCGCTTACCACATGCAGTTTCCCTCCTCCTCTTGTAATCTTTGACAGGCAAATCTGCAGAGACTTCAGCAGTACGTTGACCATCTCTATTCTCTGTAGAATGAACCAAACCAGAGCTGCTATACTACCATACTCAGAGCTCTTGCGTTATAAAAACACAAGCCCAATAATACAGCGTGTGGAACGAACTATCTCGAACACAGGACAGGGATGAAGAATAGACGATTATTCAAATCAAAGTCCATGAATGAACTGAAGCTATGAAGAATCAATGGACATCGTGCTGCTCATAATGCTTCAAACTCCGCTTCACATTATACCACATTGTACATTTAAAATCAGCTGCAAACATTTAAAGATAACCCAACTTTATTAAGTTATCAATTCAAATTTAAAATTTAACCCGCCCATTCACTAAAGTCAAATTTCAAATTTCAGCGCATATGGTATGGATTGATCCATAGGATGCACGTAATGGGCTTATCGATAGTTCGCTGCTACAGATCGAAGGGTCTGTGATCAGATTTGGAATCGCAATGAGCCTACAAAAATAAGTCTGGCCAAGATCGAACGTATGGATCAAGGCAAAGCAACAACAGGAGGACGATTGATATGCTCAGATCTGATAAATCCAGCAAACACTATGGGCTCAAATCCAAGAACCCAACGGTTCGCTCAGATAACGTACAGGAAGGGAAGGGTCATAGCCCCGAGTTAGGATGTACCCAAGATACCACGAAGGGGTTCTATACCCAAGATACCATGAACGGGTTCTATTATTTTTTCATATAAAATTACATGAAAGGCTCTCCAATTATAGCAATGGGAAAAGTTCATATAAAATTACATGAAAGGCTCTCCAATTATAGCAATGGGAAAAGTCCATTGTGGCTCTGATACCATGAAGAGGTTTTACTGATTTTTCATATAAAATTATATCAAAGGCTTTCCATTTATAGCAAGTGAAGAAGTTCATTGTCATCTAAGAACAGTTGTCCGGCCTAAATAAGTTTACAACTCACATAAATTGTCTGCATTGGAAAAACACCAACACCAACAAATAGACCTTTATGGACACGTATAATTAGTTGGAACTATGTAGTCCCATTATTGTTGATTTGAAGGTCAACCCAAACATCTTTATGGATGGTCCTCTTAGATCAATCTGTCCTCACATCACCACATTGTTGTGGATAGTTATCTCATTGATATTTTTTGGTTGTGCTTAAGTGAAAATGGTATATGTTGAACCATCATTCGCTTGGAATCTCATTTATTCCAACATAGCCTCGTTACAAAAGGCTAATGCCCTGCCACTTTTCTACTTATGGGCTTTCGATAGAATATCTTGTTTTGCAAATATGAGTTAGACATATTATTCATGATCTCATTCACATTTCCTAATTGTTATTGTATCGTGTTCTTAGCATAGACACTATATTGTGTTCAAATTCAAATTGATTTTAATAATGACAATTTCATGGATAAATGGTTTTATAATAGTGTGGTGTGACAAAAGACTAGACATTTTTTAGGAGTGTAGAATTTTACAAAAATAACACAATGCCTAATTTATATATATATTATATTTGTAGGTGGAAGTTGTGTATATGGATTTATCACTTGTCATCAAGTTGATTGGAAATTCTTTGCATATTGAGTATTTCTGAAAATTGTAAGAAGAAACTTTCAAAAATATCGTCTATGTCACAATATCATAAGGAAGAATATGGGTTTACCACTTCCCTGAAAGTGATTGAAAACTCCTATCAATTTTGGAAAATTCTAAGAAGAAACATTCAAGAGTAAACTCCATAACACAATATCATAGAGATGAGCTACTTAATTTCTTGGAAATAATATCATAGAGATGAGCTACTTAATTTCTTGGAAATAAATATACATATTCTTGATGATGCATCAAATGAATGTTTTTTGCACTTGAACATTTCTTAATGGTGGAAAGTTGATTGTCGATTGACTATTGGATATTTGGGTATATGTATGTGGAATGGAATGGAAACATGCTTTTGTGGTCTTGTTATAAATCACAAGTGGAAGTCTCATAAATATTAGAAACTATATAGGGTGAAGAATTTGTTTATATTTATTAACTTTTATAAATCTATTGATTTTTTTTTCTCTCTTCTTAATTGTGTATTGACATAATTTAGTGTGTTTGTGGCATCCATTGGCAGAGTATGAATTTTACAAAAAATAGAGGCTAACATGATTTCTAATAGAATTATAAATGAGGAAGGTCAGTTAAAATAAGCTAGTACATATTAAGTACAAATTAAGGACTCTTGGGTGGCACTCCTTTGGGTTAATAAAAGGTTTTGAAATGTCATGAGTCTAGACATATCATTTGTCTATATTTGTGATCTTTATAGTTCTCAACAATATGTAATGCAAGATTTAGCATTGTGTTTGTCAAGCCAAGATAGTGTCATTCATCGCAAGAGGATTTTCAACCCTTGCAAGGCCAATAATATTCCTACAAACATGCTAACACTCAAAGGTCAAATATCCAAGGCTCAACTTGTTTCAGTTCATACGTGTAACTCCTATAACATATTTTCTTTCTATTCTTAAATTTTCAATAATTATTAGACTATTACCTCAATTAACTATTCTTACAAATTTATTGAAGTGTTTGGTAATCATCTTTGATTGGTGTAAAGTAGATTTTCCAATGTGGAATCTATAGCTTTATTTTTCTGCAGGTCCATAAACATTTTTACATACATGGCCAAAGATTAATGTTATTTCTTGGACTCAAATGAGAAGGTTTGAGGGGAAAAGAATATTCCAAGACACAAGCAAGAGGCTTGAGGTGGAAAAAATGGACCCAACTCTGCTTTGCTAAAGCAACTTTTCCTAGACTCAAGCACGAGGTTGGGTGGAAAAGAAATTCCGGGACTCAAGCAAGAAGGCTTGAGTGGAATTGCAAAAGAGTTTTGTGGTATCGATGGCAAAGACCTATGCAAAAAGATTGACATATGGAGATAGGACATTGTTTGATGTCTTGAGGAGGAAATTTTTTTGACTAGCAATAAAAAAGGAGAGTAACCTCAAAAGTGTGGCCCATAAGTCCACAGGAATTGGTGACAGAATTCGAGGAAGAATTCTGTGTTCATCAGAGGGTTGCTGAAATTCCAAACTCATGGGAGATTTTGATGATCAACAAAGTGTTGTTGAAAGATTTGTTTTACGATATAACAAATATTAATGATTTGTCTCGTAAACTAGACTATTGGATATCTTTATGTGTGAATGTTATGAATGTTTGAGTAAGCAAGAATTTCCTCAAGGATGAGGATGAATGATAAATGTTAAAACGCTTACTGTCGAAATTTGTGAAGTATATGATGCTAACCTGTGAATGATAAGGTGTTCCAAAAGACTTGTGCTTACCTTATGATTGAAATTGCAAATGGTATAATTATGTTATGCTGAAGAATCTTGTATGAGTTGCACAATGTACAGGTTGTGAAAAAAAAAGGTATGAACCATAAGGATTTGTGAAGATCATGAAGAACAAGAAAACCAGAGAAGAGATGACAAGTGAACTAACAAAATGAAGTATGAAAGAACGCAAGATCCGAAGGCCAGTCTTGAAGAATGAGAACACCGAGGACGATTTTATTCTTAAGGGGGAAAGGAAGGTAAGGCCAAGGGAAGACTTGAAAAGTTAAAATGACGATGGCTGAGAGTCCCTATGACATGATTATCATGGCTCGGACTATGCTTATCAACCTAAGTAGAGTTTAAAGTAAACTAAATGATGAAATGATTCCTTTCATGGGCAGAAGTTCAACGAGTTACCTCGTTATAACCAAACTCAAAATTATGTCCCACACATAATTATCATAATCATTTTAAGCTCAATGGGAGAAGTTGTCCTAACCTAAAAGGACAATGCTAGAAAAACCTACCATGGGTGAGGTATCTTATATCTACATATATAGGTATAGTCAAATAAGGCCATCACTAAAAGAAAGAGGAATGAAGTAGAAGTTATCTGTCTACGTTATATATATAGGTGTTACATATATATATGTGAAAGTGTTATAATAGTTGTAATAATTACAAATACTACAAAGTAAGTTTGTAATTATTTATATATTTACATGTGTTATATATATATATATATAGGTTACTTTTACAAAATAGTTATGAAAGGAATACATTGGAGAATATAATTATATTACGAAAGGACCTTGAACTTAAAATAAATATTATTCATTATAACTCAAACAAGAGTTGGCTCCACGATTGAAAAATAGTGGAAGGTAATACGAATAAATATTAAGTTATGGATGAAAATGTGTGTGAGATCAATTGTGATCTATTTGTGGACACATTGTTGTTGTCTTTTGGCACATATAAAACTGGCGTAGTCAAGCTACCAGTTAGGTGGAATAGGACATTAAGGGATTTCCTTTTTTTATATAAATACCTATATGTATATATATATAAGAAAGTTAACTAACTCCATTCTTATATAAATAAAGTATAGACGAATACTAAGTAAGACCGTGTGGGGTCTAGTGGTCGACATGTTGTATTTAATTGTTATTCCATTACTTATAAACAACTCTCCCACTACAATTACTTTAGGGAGTTGATTCCTCTTTAGCTTGGTGCGGTAGTAATGGAACATCACCTTAAAACTGGCCCCATCCACTCTTGGTCACCCTATATGTCAATTAATTAAAACTAATACATAAGATGCTCAATATAAATTGTCAAACCCAGGGAGGTCTTTTTATTTCAATGGCAATAAGCACAATCTATGCATAAACATGTCAAGCAGTTGATTAACTAAATGAAGATAATGATCCTACCAGTCTATCCAGCCAAAATCATTCCATAAAGAAAACTAATCTAATTCATACATCTAGGAATTCAATTGTAGCTACCTTCCTACAGAGATCAACCTAGTAGTTATAAAATTAAGAATAGAAATAAACTAGATTACTTTAGCAAGAAGTTAAATCCTATAATTGTCAAACTACAATATTCAATCTTTACCAAAATGATCCATCTAGTAGCTACTGTTACTCAATCACAATATGCCTATTCTAATAAACTAATTGAAGATACAACAATAACCAGAATCTAAACATAAGCTTGAACTCTAACTGTTAATTACTGGAAATCCTAGAAAGCATAAACAACTGAAAGATATTGGAATTGAGCTTGGATGTTATAGCTGATTCGAGCACACATGCATTAAACTGAACTAACCTACACAGTCGACTGTCACACCACTCTACTATAGCTATTCAAGATGCAATCGTGAACTACCAAAAGGAAAGCTAACCTCTGTTGCAGCTAATAGTAACATCTACAATGATTCCACACCACACAATAGAAAGAAAGCTAAATTAACCTACCTGCTTAAGTTGGCTATCTCTGTGAGAAAGCGGGCCCTGGACTTCTAACAGAGAACCGATAATCGCAACAAATTAAGACACAGAAATGAAGAACTCTGCTCTTATTTTAATGATGGAAATTGACAGTCTCAGTGCTCTATTACAGATTATGCAAAATGGTAATTGTCCAACCCCAGGCTACAAGAGCCTTCTCATATTTATACATTGAAAATACATATCACGATCCACTAAAATTATGCGGCAATGAAGATCTCTGGTCTTCATGCTGCGAAGTTACAACTGACTATTACAATTGTATTAACTAAGGTTGTTACTCATGAAGGATCTTTTACTCCAGTAATCAATGGATCAACGAACTTGGCAAGCTGGAATGTGACCTGTCTGTTGTAGCTGGGTTCTATTTCAATGGAGGCCCGTTACAGATTCTCGTGGAGGAATGTGTTGTCCCTTGGAGTATTAGGAATCAGGCTTTGAAGAGTAACAGCTGGCGCCATTTGGCTGATACACCTGCGCTTTAGATCTTGACTAAATGAAATCACACAGATTAGCATAAATCAAGGACTAGGATCCAGAACCTTAACAATATTAGGCATAAAATAAATAAAACAAAAATCGAATTATACCTGTCAATATTATTGGTTGATCTGGATAAAAGGCATACGTATAGCTTATGAAAATAGGATGTAGTCAGGGCAAAATGATGTAATGAGGATGGCCAAAAAGGGGCATTTCCTCGACCCAACATCCACTTGGAGGAGAGAACTACCACTTGGTTTTCGGGTTGGAGTTCCAAGTGGAAGTTCACCCTTCGTTGGATGGACTCCCCAAAGAAAAACTAATAACATTTAGGTAAATATATATGGGGAAAAGGGAGATCTCGCAGGATAGATTCGTATAAGGTGGGGAAAGGACGGCTCCTATGAGGAGCTCGATCCCTGTTGATACCCTGTCTGCGTGTTTTGTATTTGCGTAATGTAACTCTGTATTGAAAATATTAGCAGCTTACATCTTGTTAGAGTTTCATGGATGTCCGTTCTGCCCTTTGAACTTAGGATCAATTCTTCATCAGCTTATTTTTCGTTTGCTGCTATAATATCATGCCTTGGGACGGCATTTAGTTTTCCTGTCTCATCTTATACTATTATTTTTCCATTTCAAATGCAACTCCGATCTAGAACAAGATCTCAACAAACTACGTTCAACCTAGGCGCTCGGGACACCCTGTATGCATTGATCACTGTAGATTTGAGTTGTCTTACTATTTTTATACTGTATGTTGTAGGATCTGTGGGTTAAACGTTAGTGTATTCCCGGGATGATAAATCTTTGGTTTGAATAGTTACTTGGCCTCCACGGAATCTTGAGTTTTGTATATGCATTATGCTCTTGTAAACTATTTGTTATATATTACTTTACTACAGTGATAATGCAATTAGTTCTTGTAGGATTTGTCCGCAAACATTGGGATTTACATTAAGCCTTTTTGTTGCGTGTTTGTCTTCCAAAGTGTTAACACGAATCCTTGGCTATTGTTGACATGTTGCACCTTGTCGGGTTGTACAGGAAACCGCTGGCTAGAAAGCTATGAGTATTTTACATATTTTCTTATGGCTATGACTTGCGTAGTCGTAGTTCATAAGTTGAAAACCCAAAACTCTTGAAGTGTTATGTTACTTATATTTATATCTATAATGAAAGTGTAGTATAATGTTGTTGTTGGTCAATGCTGCTTGCTCGGGATCTTTATGTAATCGTAGGCCTTAGTAGGGATGATGATTTAAGATGGATTGAAATCGTAGAATTCTGTTTCTAGATTCTCTGTGTTTTATTTCCATGATTGATTGGGTGAAAACGTTTAACCCAGAGTTTACCTTTGTGAGAAGATCGCAAGCATTGACCACTTTTGATCTCATCCCTTAATAGATATATGGGTCAGTTGTGTTTGTGTTGCTAATGTTTCTGCTTATGATGTATTTTGGTAGAGTGTTATGTTCTAATACTCGAGGGGATCAGCTCATGGAGAAGCTGTCCTCTGTCCCGTTATCTCTGTGTATTGATTTATATCGATTGTAGAGACCCCCCCCCCCCTCCTCGGAGGAACTAGGTTACTAAGATTTACACTCATATATTTCTGTAAATAGTTGTGTAGAGAACGCGTTGGAAGGGAATGACTCAAAGAAGCATGATCCCTGTCTAGTTCTTGTCTATTATTTTTAGATCATAGAAGATACATTAATGTCTGGATTGAGCTGGGTTAGATTTCAACGGGAATGCAATGTTTGTATGAGGATTAATAAGACTGATCTCTACCGAGATAAAACATAATTAATGTATGTATTACTAGATGTGAACTATAGGAAATACTGGTAAGGCTTCTCACTTATGAAAGCTAGAAGATGCTCTCCATGAGAGAGACGACTTCGAGGAAATGGAAGGTGAATATTGCAACCACTAAGTTGTAGAATGTGATCATTATTTTGATGAAATAATATATTGCAACTGGCCTTGTGGACGTAGCCCATGGTTTGGGTGAACCACGGGTATATATGGTGCATGATGGCTTGTGTATGTGTTTGTCATATGATTCTTTGTTATTTATAATGAATGGTTAGCATGCTGTCCATGTGGAAAATCTTATAAGCGCATGTATGATTCTTCATTTTAATATGATGAATATTTATAATGTTGTCCGTCTTAAAAAGTATATTTAAGGTTTTGTCGAGTATACATAGTTACGACAAATAGCGAAGAATTGTATGAAGATGTTCAAAGGTATTGATGGCAATATTCGATTATTAAGTTAATGTTTTAATATGATGAAGCGTTGTTAGGGGTAAATGTAATGTTTCCATTTATACACAAGTATTCCTAAGTCAAGGGAAAAAGGGCATGCACAGTCAATTAAAAATTTACTGCGCAATACATTAATATTTCTTTTCTTTTGCTAAGGACATGCGTTAGACCTAGCAAATACTTTGCTTTATATTTGAATTCCCTTTTTATCAAAACACATTACTTCATAAATTAAATGCGTAGATATTAATTGCGCAATTCACCTTTTTACTGCGCGCAGATTAACCGCGTGATTCTACTGTGCAAAGATTAACTGCGCGATTCCACTTTCTGCTGTGCAGTTGAACTTTTCCCAAATGTACACTTCTCTAACTTTGCGGAACTAGACTTTGCACACTTCATACAAATTACCTTTTGCACACACTTTTAACTTTACGAAGATTAATTGCGAGGTTAACTTCGCATACCTATTTAAGTGCGCACAACCCAAACTTAAATAAACTTTGTCTTAAAACATGAAACTTACTGCGCAGTTACTCTTAGTTAAAATAGAACTTTCACCACAGTGAAATACGTAGAAATCTTGATTTCTTTTACTGCGCATAAATGTAAACAATCATTCACATAGGTCAATATGAAATAGATGCGCAGCATTCATAAACAAACATTCTTGAGAATGAATTCACAAAACTAAATACTTATATATTACCACTGTAAAACAGAGTAACTTTGCCGCATTACAGAGATATGACTACTTCAATCTTTTACATTCACACAGAGCTTGGGATCTTGAAATACTTCACGGGATTTACTTCTCCTCTTCTTCACTTATCTCTATCTCTTCATATCTCTGTTTTTCTATCTCTGTGAATGATTTATATTTATAGAGTTTCATTTCACCGACTCAAAATGGCTTCGCTTGGAAGCTACAAGGTTTCATTAAAGTGTAAGTTTTAAACCTTAACAGTGTAGTAAAAACTCATACATATTCTTAAGCATTAATAGAAAATACACAATGGCACATGCATAACACAGAGATTTTCACCTGGAAACCCTTAACCGGGAAAAACCAGCAAAACTTAGAGCCGCACAACTCTTTTCATTATATGTTTACTCAACCATTTACAATACAATATATGGTATTTCGCAGCATCTAAAACCCTAATTCATTTACCCGAAATTAGGTCACAACCCTAATCCCTTTATCGGGATTAGATAGAATACAATGGGCCGAAATTGCAAAAAAGAAAAAAGCAACCCAAAAAAATTTTGATCTCTACACGGACTCTAGGGGCCTAACGGCCCCCTCCGTGTCGTTTCGGAACCTAACGGTTTGAAATGAAGGGGTGGAGCCCTGGCGGGCTACCCCCCCTCCGTCCGCGGTGTCGCGGTGTACGCACAGCCACCACGTGAAGAGATATAACACCCAACATAAAAACTGTAATAAATTCTACCTAAGAAAATCTGATCTTGCCGAATACAAGAGAGGCTACTTAAATACTAACATGACGTGCATTGGATTGGATGAGAACTTACTGACATACACACATCTTAGACTCTGCGCGCTAACAAAAACTGACTGACAGAGCCGACGTAGTTAAATACGCTATCAACTCATTAATTATGATATTTCCAACACTCCCCCTTAATTATGAGTGGATGGGGATCATTAAACAAAAGTAAAATATTACAAAATATTTCAGAGATGAAACATGCTTTGTTCATGACATAGTTCATTGCACAGAACTTGTAACTCCCAAACAACTTCGCAGAAATTGAAATGGGTCCCTTTCCAATGGTTTTGTAAATATGTCTGCTACCTAATCTTCAGACCTGCAAAATTCTAAATAGTTTTCCTTGTTGTTTATCAATTCTCTGATGAAGTGATACCTTGTGTCGATGTGCTTGGTTCTCTTATGGAACACATGATTCTTTGACAATGCGATAGATGAATTGTTGTCACAGTAAATGATTGTGGTTTCTTGCTGGACCTGGGACAGTTCACTTAACATTCTGCACATCCAAATTGCTTGACATGCAACGCTTCTAGCTTCAACATACTCTGCTTCTGCTGAAGAAAGAGTTACTATGAGTTGTTTCTTTGAAGCCCATGATACCACACCTGTTCCTACATAAAATGTATTCCCATATGTGCTTTTTCTATCATCCATGTTGCATCCATTATCACTGTCAGTGTATCCAATGAGTTTGAAATTTTCTGAGGTTGAATACAATATACCAAAGTCTTTTGTTCCACTTACATGCCTCATAATTCTTTTACCTGCTTGCCAATGCGATTCTTTTGGTGACTCCATGAATCTTGATATTAGTCTGAATCCATACATGATGTCTGGCCTTGTTTCTGTAAGATACATAAGGCTACCAACGAGTTTTTAAACAGGGTAGGATCTATAGTGGATCGATCATCATCCTTGCTCAATTTCAAACCTGTTATCACTGGTGTTGGAGCTGTCTTGCAATTTAACATATTAAACATGTTCAAAACATCACTTGCATACTTCGACTATGATATAAATATACCATTTTCATTATGCTGGACTTCAATGCCCATAAAATACTTTATAATACCCAAATTAGTCATTTCAAATTCACTTTCCATGACTGTTCTAAATTCTTCTATTCCAAAATCACTAGTAAATATTAAATCATCTACATACAGGCAGACAATTAGCTTATTACCTTCCTTATTGATCTTTGTGTACATTGTTGCCTCACATTCACTTCTATGAAATCCATTCTAAATGAGGTATGAGTCAATGCGACTGTACCAAGCTCTAGGAGCTTGCTTCAAGCCATAGAGTACCTTTTTCAGTCTGTACACTCTATGTCCTTGTTCTGGAACTTCATAGCCTTGTGGTTTATCAACATATACTTCTTCCTCCAAATAACCATTTAGGAATGTGGACTTAACATCCATTTGATAGGCAGGCCATTTCTTTTGTGTTGCGATGGCCAAAACTGTTATGATAGTATCCATTCGCGCTGCAGGTGCAAAGGTTTCATTGAAGTCTATGCCTAGCTACTGAGTGAACCCTCTTGCTACCAATATTTCCTTGTGCTTCTGCACATTTCCATTAGCATCTTGCTTGGTCTTATAAATCCATTTCACGTTTATCACATCCTTGTCCTTAGGAACATCAACTAGTTCCCATGTTTGATTCTTCTCAATGCATTCTATTTCTTCATCCATGGCTTGCGCCCAAACTTTCTCTTCAACAACTTCTTCAAATTTTAGCGGATCATTAACTTGAGAAAATAATACAAAACATGAGAATGAATTAGGTGTACCAATCTCATATATTTCGCGCAAACTTCTTGTCCTTGGCGGAGTTGCTGGTGTCGAACTGCGTGAGCTGCACAAACTGCTTGATGGAGTTTGTTGCGCACTTGGTGTGCTTGATGGAGTAGCTTGAGCTACGCCTTGTGTTGGAGTTGTTTGTGCTGGAGAATGTTGCGCAATCCTTGGAGTAGATGGAGCTGCGCAGTTCTGATTTACATGCGGAGTCTCATCCACATCTTCTGCACTGTCATCATATTCAACATGTGACATGATTTTGACATTCTTCTCTACAATTCCATCCCATGCTTCATTTTCCACAAACTAAACATCTTGACTGATAATAACTTTCCTTGCAACAGGATCATACAACTTGTATGCTTTTGTGTCTTCAGAATATCCAATAAAGGTGCATTTATGTCCTTTATTGTCTAATTTCCTTCTTAGCTCATCTGGAACATGTGCGTATGCTACACAACCAAAAACTTTCAAATGCGAAACACTATGTTTCATACCTATCCATGCTTCCTGCAAGACTTTGTTTTTCACGCTCTTTGCGAACATCGATTCATGATGTATACAGCAGTTGCCACTACTTCATCCCAGTATTCATTTGACAGATGTGCGGCGGCCAACATACTGCATGCCATCTCCATAATGGTTTTGTTCTTCCTCTCTGTGATACCATTTTGTTGTGGTGTATACCACGCAGTGAATTGCTTCTGTATGCCATGAGTTTTGCAAAAAATCAAGAAATCATTCGAAACATACTCACCACCTCTATCTGTTCTCAATATCTTGATGTTGTAACCACTCTGCTTCTCCACAATTGCCTTGAACTGCTGAAAACAACTAAACACATCAGATTTATGCTTTAAGAAATAGAACCATGTTTTTCTTGTGAAATCATCAATAAATGTTAGAATATAAGTGCATCCTCCCATGGACGATGTTTGCATCGGTCCACAAATATGAGAGTGCACAATTTCAAGTGGTGCGTGAGCTCTGGATGACTTTCCAACTGGAAAAACCTCTCTGTGTTGTTTGCCAAAAATAAAGCCTTCACAAATTCTCTCTAGCTTTTCAATTAATGGTAATCCTTTCACCATGTCCTTCGTGTGCAGTAGCTTCAACCCACCAAAATTCAGATGTCCAAATCTGAAATGCCATAACCAGGATTCATCCTTCATTTCTTTTTGAAACGCATCTTGCATTGCGTTGTTATTTTCTTTCTTTGCGCAATGAATTTTTACTTCTTTGCTTTCTGCTTTGAACACAGATCTAGAATTTTAATTATGTCCTTCATGAGCAACTTGAGTTGTTTTTCCTTTTATGATGGGTCTTATCCTCAAAGGAAACAAGCGGTTGCTTGTCATCTGCACCTCTACTATTAATTGATTGCTTGGATATCTGTCTTTGATTAGACAACGCTTTCCTCTCATAAGGATTTTGCAACCTTTTTCCATAAGTTGTCTAGTGCTCATCAAGTTATGCTTCAAACCTTGAACATAATAAACATCAGACATATATTTATGCTCCCCCTGTTTGGTTAGAATATCAACAGTACCCTTACCCAACACAGTGACTTGAAAATTGTTTCCAAGCATTACATCAGTTTGAACTGATTTATCTAGACTGGAAAATAAACTTAAATTACTAGTCATATGATTGCTACATCCTGAGTCTAAATACCATATGTCATTTGGACTTTCTTGGACAGCAATGCATTCTAGTGGAGATGCGCATGCTAAGAACAACGAGCTATTCGGAGTGTTGTTGTTGCTTGAATGAGCTTCACCTTGCTTTCCTTGGTCATACTGCTTCTTTATGCATTCATATGTGAAGTGTCCATACTTCTTATAGTAATAACATTGAATTTTTGATTTATCATACCTTTGTGCAATTGGCTGAGTGGGGGACTGATTCTAGCCTCTACTAGTGCCATGCGTAGGGCTACTGCTGTGACCTCCTCTGAAAGAAATTCATCCTTTGCCTCTTCCATGGCTTATGGATGACTATGCTGCGAATGCACCTTCCAGTGATGTTTTTGAACCACCGATTCGATGTTCATGATTGAGAAATGAGGCTTGCAACTCATCAATAGTAAATGTGGACAGATCTATGTTTTCCTCCAGGGTGACAACCAAAGATTCAAATTTCTTTGGAAGAACTCTAAGAACTTTTTCAACAACCCTTTGGTCACCTAAAGTTTCTCCAGGAGACTTTATTTGATTAACTAGACCAATGACACGAGTATAGAATGAGTTTACTCACTCTGTATTTTTCATTGACAGAGATTCAAAATCTCTTCTAAGAATCTGAAGTTTGGTAGTCTTTACCTTTTTCAAACCTTGATATGTAGTTTCCAGTGTGTCCCACGCTTCCTTTGCTGACTACGCTGCTACTACTCTTGGCAGTATTTATTAATGTGTTGCTTGATGTATGTGAAACAACGCCTTTCCATCTTTCTTTCTCTATTCCTTCAGAACATCCTTCTGAGCTTGTGTGAGATTGTTGTATGCTGTCAGATCGGTTGGTTCTGCATAACCATGCTGGACTATTTCCCATACATCTTGACCTCTAAACAAAGCCTTCATAGTTAGAGATCAATATTCATAATTTTTACCAAAAAATATTGGGGTTTGCAAATTACCCGAAGTGGAAGTCATTCTTAATCACTTTTCCCTTCTATAAATAAAAATTCTACTTTCCGTAAACCAAGCTCTGATACCAGATCAAGGGAAAAAAGGGCATGCGTCGTCAATTAAAAATTTACTGCCCAATACATGAATATTTCTTTTCTTTTGCTAAAGACATGCGCTAGACCTAGCAAATACTTTGCTTTATATTTGACTTCCCTTTTTATCAAAACACATTACTTCATAAATTAAATGCGCGGAGATTAATTACACAATTCACCTTTTTACTGCGCGATTATACTGCACAAAGATTAACTGTGCGATTCCACTTTCTGCTGCGCAGTTGAACTTTGCGCAAATGTACACTTCTCTAATTTTGCAAAACTAGACTTTGCGCACTTCATACAAATTACCATTTTACCTTTTGCACACACTTCTAACTTTACCAAGATTAAGTGCGCGGTTAACTTCGCATACCTATTTAAGTGCGCACAACCCAAACTTAAATAAACTTTGTCTTAAAACATGAAACTTACTGGGCAGTTACTCTTAGTTAAAATAGAACTTTCACCACAGTGAAATACTTAGAAATCTTGATTTCTTTTAATGCGCGTAAATGTAAACAATCATTCACATAGGTCAATATGAAATAGATGCATGGCATTCATAAACAAACATTCTTGAGAATAGATTCACAAAACTAAAAAATTATATATTACCACTATAAAACAGAGTAACTTTGCCGCAATACAGAGACATTATTACTTCACGAGATTTACTTCTCCTCTTCTTCACTTATCTCTATCTCTTTATCTCTCTTTTTCTATCTCTGTGAATGATTTATATTTATAGAGTTTCATTTCACTGACTCAAAATGGCTTCACTTGGAAGCTAGAGTGTTTCATTAAAGACTGTAATAAATTCTATCCAAGAAAATCCGATCTTGCCGAATACAAGAGCGGCTATTTAAATACTAACATGACGTGCGTCAAATTGGTTGAGAACTTAGTGACATACTCACATCTCAGACTCTGTGCGTTGACACAAACTGACTAGTGACTAGGGTGACTGACAGAGCCAGTGTAGTTAAATACGCTATCAGCTCATTAATTATGATATTTCCAACACTAAGTAAATAGTAAAGTTTGTTTTAAAGCGTGGCATAACAAGTTCACTGGTTAATTTTGGATAGTTGTTGGAAACTTTGAAAACCCACGAGAATACTAACTACGGATAAATGGGTATGTTACAATGCCTTGTTGGGAGGATCTATATCTGAAGTCTTTTCATTTATGTCACGTACAACGTTTTCCGAAAGAAACTGATTATTATGATAAGTAACAATTGTTACGTAAACGTAGTCATTACCATTGTTGTTGAGTTCATATGCCATGATTAACCTAATTCGCCAAATAAAAGCATCCAATTAGTAACGCCATCGGGCTAAGTATTTTTATTTATTTATATAGATTGATACTAGTGTGCAGAAATGGCAATTTAGGCTGAAACGACCCTCATAGGAAAATATACACAAAATTTATACTTCAAAACCCAAAACATACCCAAAAAAACCACAAACTATTCATTCAATTAGACATAAAATAAAAAGAAACAAGGAAATGAACAACAAAGTTCGATGCGGAGATCAAGAAATTGACGATATTCTATTCTTGAAGCATTTCAGTCCTATACAGAATTAGTGACACACCGGGTAAGCTTACAATGCTCGATTGCTGCTAAACAAACTGTGCTTACAACCCTAAATGTTCTAAAATAAAATATGTACTGCAGGAAAAGAGACATTGAATAAGAAGAAATGCTCCAAAACAATCTTGTGACACAACCCAAACATATGTTTGTCCCCATGCCTCTGAACCCTAATCCTAACACTTCAATGCAATCTATTGACACAAAAATATTTAAGCTATAGCAAAAGGTAAAGACACCAAGTATGAGAACTACGTTTGAAGGAGTTAAAATTGAAACAAAATAGAGCAATTGAACCAACAAATCAAAACCAGAATGGAATGGAGGAATGGCCGCGACTCTATATGTACATGGTTACATAAATAAATGGGAGGAATGTTTCAGATGTTTCCTATTTCTTCAGTGTTGAATGGACGTTTGTGTTTTGCATGGGTTCAAGTGTGTGTTTCGGATAGTTTCACGTTTGGACTGTACTGTATTTGCCATGAGATGTTTCCAGTTTGGGATGGATCCATGTTTCCGCACAGTACATGCAGTGAATGGTCTAACATATGATTTCAATTTGGAATGGGTGTCTTCAAATTGAAAACATCTTGTTTTCTGCCCCCACTTCCTGGAAATAGACTCCCCTCCGAACTGATATAAAATTTACTTCATCGCCTACACCATACTCTCCCCTCCGGACTGATAAGGAGACAAAATGCCATTCAAAATTTACTTCAGCTCCCACACCATTATTGTACCTCATGTACATTTACGTTGGAACTTTGCAAGTGAGGTGGAAGCATTCAATACGATAATGGTAACAAGAAATTATCACATGGATGCACATGCTTCTTGATAAGAGTTGTAATCTCAATGGTCCTAAGTTGGTTAACTAGTTGAGTCAATGGTCCTAAGTTAGTTGAGTTAGTTGTTGATTAGGACATTGATCGACCCATGGTATTCACTGGCCCATTGTATTAGCCTGTGGTTTTGAGTCTATGTGATACTATATATATGTGAGTTTAATAATGAGAAGGCAATCAATATGCCCTTTGTGTTTTCGCTCTTGTCTTGTTTCTTTGCAAACTTTATCATGGTATCTGCGTTGACGACCTGATCCTTAAACCTTGTTTTTGGGGTAAGCCTCTTCAGAAGCTAGAGAGCACACACTCGATTGGAAGTAGCAACACAGGATGGAGACGGAACACTCGGTCCGCGACATATTTTTTTTTATTGCCCACGATCCGATGAAGTCGCATCCTCAAAAATCCCACTAAAAAGAACCTAGTGCACCCTGCTTGAAGGAAAACTCAGCCGGGTGCACCCTACCTGAAGACAAACTGTGCCGGTGGCGCACCCTAGTTGAAGGAAAACTGAGCCGATGGCGCACTTTGGCTGAAGGAAAACTGAGCCGGTGGTGCGCCTTAGCTGAAGGAAAACTGAGCTGGTGGCGCACCTTGTATGAAGACAAACTACACCTTTGGCTCACCTTGATAGAAGGAAAATTGCGCCAGTCTTCCTTTACTCTATAAAATTTTCACCGACGCACCCTGGAGATGCACTATGTCGGTTAGAAAGCTGCACCGACCAGTTTAAGAGTTGTCATAATCCATGGTGAGTAAGATCATTGTTCAAATCCAGTTTTTGAAGAAAAAGTACTACTGACGTTGAGCCAAAATATTGGACAACGTTCTAGCATTTATTGAAGAAAATTGAGTCTTATAGAGATCGATCCCAGAAGAATTTGTGTCGAAAAGGGAAGAGAAGATATGAAGTCTGAAGGACCACTAATATTGAAGAAATGACCAAGAAGATCAAATATTGAAGATGGTGCTAGAAAAGCTACTAGAAGAAATCAAAGAGGTAAGAAATATGTTAATTTCAATAGGTTCATGGAAAACCTTTGATGGAGACAATTATGAATTATGGTCATTAAAAATTAGGGATATGTCAACGTCACAAGATTTGTGGCATTTTGTAGTTGAAGAGGATCCTAGTGATCTAGAAGCACTTGCGAATTTGGCAGAGTATCAAAATGAAAGAAGGCAACTTGTTGCCTTATGTATCATACAAAATGTTATAGATTATTCCATCTTTCATAACATTTCAGATGTTTATACTCCCAAAGAAGCTTGGGATATATTGAAAGCAGATTTTAGTGAAGAGGAACCTGAAATAGAAGAAGATGAAGTAGAGTTTAGTGAAGAGGAACCAGGAATCCCACAGTGAAGTGGAAGATAGCAAGAAGACCGTGTTTATGATGCATCCAATGATCAATTAAGCTCAACAAAGCTTGTTGATCTAGCTATGTTTGTTGATGACAGTGAAATCAAACCTGTCAATGCTTTCGTCCTTAGTGACGTAAGTGATAGTCTTTCAGAGAAAGAGACAGTTGATAGCAACAGTGATAGTCTCTTAGAGAAAGAGACAGTTGATATCAATAGTGATAGTCTCTCAGAGAAAGGGACAGTTGATAGCATCATAGAAGTTGCACCAGTAGAGATTTCATCAAAGAAGCAGAAAACCAGAAGTTTGAGGGAGCTATAGGAGCAGTCGCCTATTCTTGATGAGCACCTACAATATGCTCTGTTTCCTTGTCACCCCACAATTTTTGAGGAAGCAGTGAAGAATGCACATTGTGTACAAGATACAAGAGTTAATGATGATGTAGCTTCAATTGAAACAAAATACGAGGAAGATGAAGAACATGGAGATGAGGAACACGAAGAAGTGAATGGTCTCCAAGAATATTTGAAACTCATTGAAACGAGAGAAGAGGAAGATGTGAATGCTCTCCAAGAAGAGCTGAAATATATTCATCTTTTTTTTTCTGACAATAATTTTGAGTGTGTAGGTAAAATGGACAGCAACATACAATATGTTCAAATAGAAGAAGAAGAAGAAGAAGAAGACTTGCACTATGTTCCAACACCAACGAAAAGCAATAAAACTATGTATTTTGCAGAAGCTAAACAAGATGCTGAAGAATACCTACTTAGCATCAAGTTCAAGAAGACAAAGAAGAAGCATTCCAAGCACAAATCAAGGAAGAAAGTAAAGCTTAAGTTTATTTGAATGAAATGTATGCCTAGCTGAGACATGGACCAGCAGGAAAAACACTTAGGCATTGATAGTGCTAACCACACCATCCCACTTGAGATTAAGGGGGTGTGTTAAGAGTTGTAATCTCAATGGTCCTAAGTTGGTTAGTTAGTTGAATCAATGGTCCTAAGTTAGTTGAGTTAGTTGTTGAATAGGAAATTAGTCGACCCATGGTATTCACTGGTCCATTGTATTAGCCGGTGGTTTTGAGTCTATGTGATGCTATATATATGTGAGTTTAATGATGAGAAGGAAATCAATATGCCCTTTGTGTTTTCTCTCTTGTCTTGTGTCTTTGCAAACTTTATCACTCCTTCCATCGACAGAAAAATCAAATGTTTTCACCGTTGAAGGACATTAATTATGTAAAACAAAGGAACTCCATTTTCAACAAAGTAAATAGTGTTCACAACATGTTTTGCGGTCATCTTGCATTGCAGTACGATGAATGAGATTAATTTTTTAAGTTATTTAAATTTAATCATTAAGATAAAGTGTACATATTATATTTTGATTGTTGGCGAATGGGAAAACAAGATCACCTATAAATCAAGAGGTCTATACATAAAAATAACCAAAATTGGAAACATTATAAAAGACTTGTGTGAGTAGTCATCCTAACTTTATCAATAATTGTATTGTATAAATACTAAAGGTGCCAAATAAGAAAATATGAATGTAAACTAAGTATCAAATTAGAAAACCTAAAGAAATTAAGACAACTATATGTGCCTATCATCAATAGATAAATGAGTAGTTGCTTGAACAATGAGGTTGACTTTTGCATTGATTCATTGGACTTGCACCAAGAGCTCATCCATTTGAAGCATAATCTCCTTGTGATCCTCCAAGTGATCCAAAAGAGGCTTACTTGAAAGGGCCCAATATAACCACATTGTTTGAGTATACTTTGTCTCTTTCGTTCACGAGGGACTGGCATCATGTATGCATTTCCCCATGTCCCTCTGCACCTCCCCCATATGCTCCAGCTCTTACTCATGCTAAACCCACTCCTTATATCGAGAGATTTATTTTTTAATTTCTTGCGAGGTGTACTGAGAATAATGGTGAGCCAAGGCTTCGACTTCTCGTTGAATTCTCAGGCAATGCTCATAGCCCTTCTTCTAACTTGCACCATTTACTCCATTTCATTTCTTACCATGGTCCATCACCACTCTTGTTTTCTTCCTAGCATGTCGGTCATGGACTAATATTTCTCCGCACTTCATAGACCCAGCCAAAACCACCAATTTCCTATGACTCCCAATCTCCTAATTCAAACCAAACCCAATTTCGAGGACACAAATTAACACTGGTGCACAGGATCCTAGCAAGACATCTAACCACTCAACATGGTTTGGATTGAAAGAATGAACTTGAAGTTGACACCCATCATCGAAATCATCAACCCACATGCCTGGGTATGTCTCCATTTACTTCAATCGCTAACCATGATGTGCATGGTAACCTTCCTAGTTGCTAATATCTAAAACCATTTGAGAGCCATCCCATTAAATAATGGTGTGGCATAATGTGACAAAAAGGCCGAATCATTGATAAAAAAATGGATCAATATATAATTTTTCATCTATTTGGTGCTTTCTAGGTGGAACGATTTGAGGAATTGGTTTATGGCCCATTTTAGGGGCAGATCTTAATTTTCAATTTTGGGGTAAAAAAATCGTCCAAAACATTGGAGGGCCATTTTGAGAGCTTAAACCATATTTTTTGATGCAAAAAATTTATAGGACCAAAATTTTATATTCTACACACTAATACCTTTCCAACGGTGCAAGAATTGCCTCAATCGAAGTCCATATGGAGAAGTTATATCTCCCGCAAGTTGACCTATCCAGTTGGCCACCATCGTAACAAGTAGATTCCATGTCAACTCTCATTTCTCATGCATGTGGATCTAGTTACATGTGGACTTTCAAGAACATTCTAGAAGGTCCAAAACCGTAACCCTAATCGAGAGTTGGGGCATGCAAAAGCTCTAATATTAACCCTATACAGATATCGAGCTATGTTAAATACTAGGTCGTTAGGAGAAGGGGTTCCATTATTTTGATGTTACTGTATTGTTCCATAGTTGACAAACAACATAGAAGTGGATATTAGAGGGGTACCAAGGATATAGGAGATCATTTAGTAGTCATTATGACTACAAAGTCATAAATAAATGGAATTTGGAAGAATAAATTGGTCATGGATTTCTCTGTACATATATTAGACTAGTAGATAAATAGAGATCGAAAATATATGTTGCTTATAAGCTTAACTGCATGTTACTGAGCGTCCCTCATTTAGTAATATATTCTTTATGATTTTTCTCTCTCTTTATCATGTTAAATCGCATGGCACTAAGCATTAATTCATTGGTTCTTCGTGTATTTGTCATTGTTTTAGGTAATTGCATATACCTAAAAACCTGGACTCTAAGTCGTGCTTCAATAAGCTCTAATTTGTATATCTTAATTTTTTAATATTCCAATGAGGGAGAAATTTGGGGAGATAATTCATATGTATGGATGATACCTAGTATCAACAAAGAGTGTTGTTTGCATGGGCAAATTCAAATATATATTTGAATTGTTTTTAACGCAATTGTCAAAGCGAGGGAAGCTATCAACATAGGCATTATACTTTTCTACAATTATTGCAAATGGGGAAATCCAAGGAGAGTGTAAAACCTATAATTTAATTATTTAATTACTAAATACAATATTCACTTAACGCAATATTCTTGATCTTATGACACATTGATAGACAATTGTATAATAGTTACAATTTTTTTTGGTCCAAATGCATGTCAAATAGTTATATCATCCCACGGATCAAGACAAAAAAGTAAACACAATTCTTGTTTGGTATCAACAGGAAGACGTTACATAGTTTGGTTTCGAAATGGAAAATCTTGGCCGTAAAATCATATCCCTAACCATGACAAATGGAAAAATAATTGATAACAATGCAACTTGGCATAACCATTGGGACATCGTCATCGAAATTCGGGTTTTAAGAAACCCACTGGTAAAAACTCTATACATAACTCGCGACAACAGGAGGGTGGAATATTCTATAGGAGGGAAGTCCCAAAAGATCATGACACATAGGAGTGTAGAAAGATATGTGATTAGGGTTATGGTTCCATCTATTCTCACACCATTCATGATCGCCAAAGAAAAATATTTTGAAAGGTTTCTACACAACCATCCACCAACGAAGAATAACAAGCCGACCCACGCATAGGCAGGTAGAGGAACATTAGAGTTTCATAGATAGATGGAAATGTAGGAAGCATGGCCGATAATGAGACTCAGTTCCTCATGTTCACCATATTGCAACGGTATCAAATAATTGCATAAATGCTTGGGTTGATGATTCACAATACACGGTTTTGTTTGGTAGCGACCCTTCATTTCTAACCAACCAGAAATGAAGTATTTGGTTTTCCTTCACCTTTCCTAAACCCTAACTAATGCATAGGATGGATGGATGAGCCTATGATCTTATAACAATCATGCCTAGAATCACTTGAGGAGGTGGCTTCACCTCTATGCTAAACAATTTGGCAACATCGATGTTGGATAGAATGTTGTTCTCTGCGCAAGTAGAGGGAGCTCCTGGATTCGACATATAGTCTAGAAAGTGGGCATCGATGTTTTCATTTTCAATCCTCTGCTAGTAAAACAAAATATAGAAAGGAATGTGACCTCAAAAGGACTGATTACAGTTGGAGACACGCAAGATACCAAAAGTATTTCTCCCATACAAAATTACTTGGCACATAGCCCAGGATTGTTGCCACCTACTTCCCTTGGAAATATACAAAGCCATCATCTGTCGTGATGTAAGATAAGCACTCTCATCAGGAAATCCATGCCAAAGAAGGAAGGAAGACAAGCCAACAAACAATGATGTGTGTATCACATGGTGGGGATTCTGAATGACATCTCCCAAACTGATGTGGCGGCCTTCTCTGGAGAAGTAAAAATGCAGTGGGGGTGAAGTAACAATGCAGTGGTCAAGCAAGAGCATCTCTAGATAGATCTGCAACACCAAGAACCTGAAAAGATCCCACAAAGAGGGAAATTACCCCTTGGAGGAGGGCATGCAACTGAAATAAGAGGCCGCGAGGGCCACAACCATGTCCCATGAAATTCGATAGTCATAACATAAAGGTACCTCAGCACGTTCAAGGGAAAAATATTGCTCACCAATGTATCGATATCTGGTGAGTTGAATCTTGATGTATAAAAGAGAAAGTTGTTCCTGCAAATGCAAATATGAATTCAATTATTGACGCTAATTACCCCCATAATGAAGCGTTGGCAGAGATTGTATGAAGTCATCATCCAACAGATTTGGATGAAAACACCTCAGCACCTTTCTATACCATCCTCATCATCATCACCTACTTCAATCATCGTCGTCATGTTTATGATAGCACGCTATATTCGAATTTGTACAACACTTCTACCTATTGTTATGACCTTTTTCAGCATATGGCTCGTTGTGGGCAATGCTCTGTTTCTCGTCTTCGTAGGGCATTTGTGACATGCGGGAATGGATCGTGTAGGATTTGAGAAAGGAACAGTTACCAGAGGTGAATCATGGCTGCAGAAATAGGTGATAGTGAATCTTGCGATTCATAAATTACATAATACAGTTGTCTCGGCGGAATTCAGGCGGAAGTCTCTTTATGCAGCAATATCAGGCTCTTTTTGGTCCATTTCTGGAGCCCATCAATCAATAATGAAAGAACATTAAATGTTAACATGCACCTTGACACATGTCTAGCTGAAAACGAGTTGGGATCCGCTATGTCTAACATGCACTCCCGACACACGTTTAGCCGAAATCGAGTTGGGATCCCCTCGGCATGAAACAAGTAAGTGTAGTAGGTACCACGTTGATGTATGGTAAACATAGTTGATCAATGGCGTAGGTGGGGATGGGTAGCAGTGGGAATAGGATGTGGGAAATACTATGTCTGCCTCGATATGAGGGAAAATAAGGCTCCCAATTTTCTCATTGGTGGGAAGGGAATTAGAAGTATAAAAATTAGGTTAAAAGCCTTAAAACACTATGCAAATTAATAGATTTTTCGTCGAATCTATTTCTATAGTCCCTGCTGCTTGGCAAGGTGGTCAGGGACTAAAAAGGACCCATTTGCAATCGATTTAAAAGTCATTTTTTTGTTTTTTGTGTGAAGATGAAGAGAAGAAGAGAAGATCTATTATTAATCTTTAAATGTAATATCCCTCTTTCTCCCTTAGGGTTTCTGCAACAAAATGTACAACTATGTACCCGACAATTGCATGGAGCTCATAGAAAGAGTTCGACAGGTAAAACTTTGTAAGTATGATTGTGTTTTCCTAAGTGTTAAAGTGAATTTGTAGACTTAGGAGATTGAAGGCTTGACGCAATGAAACGATTGGGGCATGGAATCCACTAGGGGGTGAGGGTCAATGGCTTGATAGCCTTGAGTTTTGATGACGGTGGTCATCCTAGTGCCATGAGCACTTAAAGTGAACTTTGATGTTCACTAAGAAAACACTTAAGTTTAAAAGTATGCTAATAATTAGTCCTTGATAAGAAAGTCGAAGAAACTTCTAGTCGCCGCAAGGAAGTAACAAGTCTGTATAATCTAACCATTAGCATGAGGATGATCTATACTGAATACAATTAAGTAAAAATAATAAATTAACATAAAGAACATGGTAGCCTAGCCTCGACAAAATATATCATTAAAATTCGTAAGTGGAAAATGATTGATAATTTCTGGATTATAAATTATGAATGATTTATTATTACCAAGGAAACAGATTGATATTTATAAATATATATTATTTAAAAGATAAATAAAATATGTGAGATTAAAAAGAACTATATGAGTTTATCTACCCATGAATAAAATGTTAACTAGTAGTTGATCCATGGGAAACTCTTAGCTATTTAATAGTATGTTAACTATATAAATTGATAGTTAAAGCCAAGTTAGGTTTAGTTATGTTGAAGATAATATAATTACCTTAAGTGAACTAATTAAAGATCTTAAGAAAATTTAAAGACAAGTTAAGTGAACTAATTAAAAATCTTGAGTTATTTTAAAGATAAGTTATTTATGTTAAATTAATTAGATAAGAATAAATAAATTTAAATATTAGTCAAGTTAAAGAACAGTTAACCAAATGTTGACTAAGTAAAATTTATCAGTTAAAAATAACTAAAGATTAAACAAGTTAAGTTCTAACAAGAACTTATGGTGATAGTAAAAACCTAAATACTACTATAAAAAAGACACTATGGTGTTTCAAAAGGGAGTTGTTCTTCTCCCTCTCTTCTTCATCTTTGAAGGTAAGAAGGAAAAGAAAGGTAAATAAAAATTAAATAAAGAAAAGAGAGCCTTGGGAAAACCTACGCTGGACAAAGATGAGTTGGAAGGGAGAAACATTGCAGTCAAGCTTTTGGTCCTCTCCTTCTAATTTCTAAGATAAGTACTTTTCCCCTTTGTTCCCAGTAAATAGGTTTTATCTTGTGTATTTGTTTAATGATTTTGTCGATGCATGCAATGAAATTCCTGGTTGATCTCGTTGGGTGAATAGGCGTTGGGTTTTCTGTACCTGTGTAGTTCAATAGAAATTTAATAGAACCTCTGTTCTTGATTTAGCGCACTAGAGGTATGAATCTAATTAGGCGATCAAGCGCTTGGCTTATGTAGCTGGATAATTCTCCAGAAAATTAAATGCATCTTTGCTTTTGTCTTAGCGTGATAGATTTGTCGATTTAATTGAATGAATGTGGATTATTTATATCTCTGTCCAAATTCCTTATTTAATTTCTGTGAGAAGATTTCAATTCAATTGTGAAAGTTTATCCCTGTCATTTCTTTACTTAATTTCTGCAAGAAATTACAATCCAAACGCCCGGAAATAGTAGATTTTATCTCAGTCTAGATCCTCTATTTAATTTCCGTGAGAGTTTACAATTAAAAACGCCCAGCATCGTGTAGTTGATCCCTGCCATATGAAATATCTATGTTCCGATGTGTTTCCTCTGCTAGCAGCTGCGTATGGATTCTTGTACACCTTCATTGACGTGTAAACTCTACCTTTGCGTTTTGCTCCGTGCCTGATCTGGATGCTTGTTGCTCATTGTCTGTCTTAGCTGGCTACGTCTTGCTCACGGTCTGTCTTAGCTGGCTGCATTTTGCTCACTGTATGATCTGATTGCGTGTTAAGTCTCGGAACCCCATCTTCCCGCCCTTCATTATGCTCCATCTGCACACACAACGATTACATATTAGATCACTTGCATGGATGAATATAAAATTCGGTTTATATATTCGAATTTAGTAAACTACTGTACACTCAGTTATTATATATATACGAATTTGATATAGATATATACATGTAACCTATATTGGCAAACGAAACTAAATTTGCCTTTGAATCTAATTGATATATATTAAAAGACTGTACATCTTGGCAATTCCGCATGCTCTGATTGGATAAGACTGCTTGACATAACTTGTATCTTGAAATGGTTTTTCTTTGAATCACGATAACCCCAAATTAATGCTGTGAAATAATCACAAGCGTGATTTCCTTCAAAATCTAAACGGACGCTTTGAAGTCATTATTGGTTGTTATATATATATATATATGTAAATTAAGTCGAGTTGAAATTTGATTTAACTATAGATAATTTCACTACACTTTTTATGTTTGAAGTTACTTCGGAATTTCAACGAAGAAGAAATTAAACCGGTAGAAAATTTCAAACCAGAACTCGATTTTGGATTTTAAATAAAGAGTGAAAAGAAAGAAAGAAAATCTTATATTTAAAAAGAAATGGGTATATTTCTTTTTTTTTTTCAACCGAAAAAAAAACGTACTATTGCTATTCTTAAAATCAAATAGTACAAAATATTGTCACCTCTCCTGCGAAAGGTAGTTTCAGCCATCTATGGCTTTTTTCTTCCATATACATCAAAATATCTATTAAAAAATGGAGCTATACATCAGACCATAAATTATCACTGAACAAAAAGTATCCACTACACATATTGTCCATATGATAGCCTACAAAAAGAAAATTTCCCCACATTCCAGTAGACTCGAATCCATCCATTCTTCCCATACCAAAATACCTTCAGAGCCCAGAAATGCCTGTTTTGAAAGTGTGTCAGCCTGAGTATTAAATTCACGGTAGATGTGTTCAAAAATAATATGATCCTGCACGTCAATCTCCATCCTTGTCCTCTCACACCAGTGTGAGAGGTCAATAATATTTAGTTCAAATTCATTAGATGCCCACTTTATTGTGACTCGTGAGTCACCAAAAACCCTGATGTTAACAAGCCCAAAACTGTTTGTGCATCTTAGAACACACCATAGTGCGAGCAATTCAGCTTTCATATTGCTGCCCAGTCCACAATTGAGGCGGAAAGTATAGTTAAAATGGAATATCTAAAATATAATTATTATTTAAAGCTCTTAGTTATAGTAAAAATCATATATTCAACGTGAATGGATGTAGAATATTATTTAAACTCTTAGTTAGACGCTAAGACGTTTACACAATTGAAGTAACATATTTGAATGATCAGTTAAAAAGGTAACTGTTATAAATGAATGGGATTAATATATTTAGAATTAATTGATAGGTGGTAATTTACAAATAAGTAGATTACATATATATATAAATATATATTGGGATTTAGAGAGATGTACCTAAATTGTAGTGATATATAGGTGATTCTTTTTTATAGATGTAATTTAGAATGAGACTAGTTTAGGAATCAAAGAGAAAATTATTAGTCTCTTACTTATGTATGTATGGTTCTCTCTACTAAGAAAGAAATGTATAATTTTTTTAAAATTATATATATATATATATATATACATATATCTATATATAAAGTTGTTGAAAAATGAATAATTATTAATGGTTGAAAAGTAAAGTGGTATTGATGCATTGAATTTATATTAAATTACTTTTCACAAAGGTTACATTTTTATACTTACGTGGTTACTTGTGGACATACCATATTAAGCCTATAACATCATATAATATAATTGGTAAATACTATTTTACATGGTAAGAAGAATGAGGTCATATGATGATAAGATATTAGAATGTATTCTTAACATTTGATTGTTAGATAAGAAATTAATTATTAAGGATTATAATTAGTTTTGAGGTGGCAATTGTGGTGGGCAAGTAAAGTTGATCCTTTGAAGAAAGTTTCAAATCTGGATATTTGAATTATGTGACTGAGTTAAGCATGACTTTTAGTTTATCAATTTTTTACTTTTGTTCAATAGGAAATATATATATGAAGATTATACATTTGTTGAAAAGAAGGAAAAGTTTAGATTAAATGATTACTGCTTGGAGTGGGATATAATCCTTGTGGTAACATACAAAAGTTATATATGTTATATGAAAAGGAAGAAATGGATGTTAGATGATTTCTAAGATATGGTCATTCCTTTTAAAAAGTTATAAATATTTGTTGAAGGAAAATGATTGTTACGTGGTTGTTATTTAAGGTCAGATATATGTATTGACCTATAAATACACAAGTCCAATGGAACTCTATGAATGCAAATAAAAGTACTTGAATGGAAACATGAAGAATGTCCACAACTTCTCAGTATTGAAGTTAATTCAAGAATAAAAAGAGAACATCAAAGAAATTTATTCAGTGATTGAAGTCCAACACGTAAGTTACGACGTTACAAAGAGCCTTAAGAAAAAAAAAAATAGGATGTATTGTCAGGCACATTATAAGTGGTATCAGAGCCCAGTCACAACACTACGAGCCTATGGACTTGCAGATGTAAAATTACATTGCGTACTCTCCACAGTATTTGGTTTTCTAGTAAATATTTACCCTATCAAGAGTTGAACTAGTACATCATTAAAATGCGTATTATATGATATAGCTAAACAAGAAGAAATATTACTTACGAAGTCAAATTGCTTTAAAAGGACCTATAATCTAAAACGGAATTCGGTTCCAAGAAAAAGGATAGGATCGAAGACTTTAGTAGAATAAACCTAAAAGACAAAGAGCAATATGTTTTACCTCATGTGTAACTGAGAAATCATAAACTATGTATACAAAAGAAAAATAGTTATATTATGTACAGAAATTTAGAGTTCCAAAACATGGCATGACTAGACAAGTGTATCGTATGTTCATTGACCATTAAATATTTTTGAAAGCAATGCTTGAAATAGCTTTAATTTATAGTCAAAACATGGAAATTTGATTCGAAACTCTATTTATGATAAACATGTTGTCGAAAATGTATGCATAGGAAAAATGTGAAATATTTACTTTCTATTATAAATAGAAAGTCATGGCATGCAATTATATTTTATTATAGAATGTTAGGAGAATAAAATGTATAAACCATTTGAATGCATGGTGTTGAAAACACGATAGAAAATTCATAGATTAAAGAACTCGTGAGAAAACTATAGAAAATCATATACAAAATATTATAACTTGTAGTGGCATGAGAAGAGTCTCAGAAACTCGACAGGAGTAGTTGAAGTTATGAAAGTTTTTAGGTGATTTTAAAAATAGATGTTGTACTTGGTCGTAACTTTGAAATGATTGATATGCTTAAATATCAAGATATGTCCAAATCCATTTGTAACTATACTTTTCCAAAACGAGCAATGTATTAGAATTACGCATGGGTGATTCCATGAAGATGGGTAACTCTCTTTGGCCAAATATGACGTGAAAAACGGAAATTTTATCCATGCATTCAATTGAAGCCCTCGAAACTCATAGTTGCCAAATAAATTTTGACATGTGGTTGAAAAACGAAATGTAGAGAATTATGTTGGCTTTCCAATGATATTTTTTTCGAAATATACCAATGTCATTTATCGTGTCGAATTTTCATTTAATGAAATGTGTGTAATTAAACATTTGAAGAGCAATTAACAAGTAGTTTGTGTTCGTGCACAATAATTTAATGTTGAAGTAATAATTTAAAAAAATGAAATATGTGAACATGATCTAGACAAAACGCACTAGGGCTTACATATTTTTCTTTTAATTTTTCTTGAAAAAATATATTTATTATTATTTCTCGAAAATGACCAATGAATATTTCAGTCGCATTTTGCACACATGTGTGTTCGTGCACCAAATCTTTTGATTGTTTAAATAATTTGAAAAAATAAAAATACCCTTTTGAAGTGGACGCGTTTATCTAGGGCATGTGTATTTTTTCAAATTTTTTGGATGTGTATTTTGAATTTTGTGGATTTATCTTTGAGCTCAATCGAAGTTGTCGGCATGGTTTTTTAGGGCAAGTTTTAGTAGAAATTTAAAAACAAAAGGCATATGAAGATAAAAATTCGTAAATTTTATCTATCTGGATAGAGGATTCGTTGACGAATCCAATGGTATCAAGTCCGCTCATTAATGAGCATTTAATGACATGGTTTAACTCTGTGGAAGGAAGACAAAACTTTCATTCTGTAGTGAAAAGGGTTCTCGGCCTATTTTTTAAGCCCTCGATCGAGCTATTTGCTCGATCGAGGGTTTTAAAATACCTCGATCGAGGGTTTAACAACAACTTGATCGACGGTTTAACAACACCTCGATCGAGGTATTTTAAAACCCTCGATCGAGGGCCTAAAATGGGACATTTTATGTTTTTCAAAAGCTAGATCGAGCTTTCCGAAAGCTAGATCAAGGTCTTGTTTCAACCCTCGATCGAGGTTTTTTAAAACCCTCGATCAAGGTATTTTAAAACCCTCAAACGAGCTTTTAAAACCTTCAATCGAGCATTTAAAACCTCGATCAAGGGTTCTAAAATACCTCGATCGAGGGTACGAAAAACAAATTTTCACCATGCGATCCGCCAAAAATGGTGAACGATATTCGTGGATTCACCTGCATAAGAGTGTTTGATTTCAAACAATATTTCATATACGATCAAGATATCAACTTGATATATGTTATGTTTTATCTTTATGATGAACAAGAGATTATGATGTAAAAAACTTATGGCAAGAGATTGTAAGTGAAAGCATGCAGGTTCATGCGGGTACAAGAGACCTCACCAAGACTAATCAACGAGATGTAATACATGAAGTATTTTCTAACATGAATTATGAATCAATAACTGTTTTGAACAAATAGCATAATAAAAATTTACAGTTAGAATCATGATAGTCATTTGCATGAATGTTAATAGGTTTATAAAGAAACTAAATGGAAAGAAAGATGATAAATTTGAAATTTTATTATGAGAAAATTTAAGTTGAATTAATGGCATGATGTTGAGTCGAAGGGACTCTGGAGCATCATGGTTATTTGTCTTTTATAGTATGGTGTGGAGTCGGAAATATTCTGGAGCATCATGACTATTAACCTATGTTGAGTCGGAGGGACTCTGGAGCATCATGGTTATTTATCTTTTCTAGTATGTTCTTTTAAGTTTTAAACCTTAACAGTGAAGCACAAACTTATATTGATTCTCAAGCATTAACAGAAAATACACAATGGCACACACATTACACAGAGATTTTCGCCTGGAAACCCTTAACCGGGAAAAAACCAGCAAAACTTAGAGCCGCACCGCTCCTTTTCATTATATGTTTACAATATATGGTATTCCACAGCATCTAAAACCCTAATTCGTTTACCCAAAATTAGGTTACAACCCTAATCCCTTTTACGAGGATTAGATAGAGTACAATGGGTCGAAATCGCGAAAAAAAGCAAAAAGCAACCCAAGGGATCGTCTTGTACATGTAGCCACCATGTGAAGAGATATAACATTCCCAACATTCTCCCACTTGTTGTTCTCTTCACATACACGAGAAATTTTTGACTTTAACAATTCAGGGCAACAATGCCCATGTTCTCTTTACACCAAGAGAACTTCTGAGTACTCACAGACTTTGTCAAAGAGTCTGCGACATTTACCAAAGTGTCAACCTTCTCCATCAACACTTTGTTTTGTTCAACCATGTCTCTGACGAAATGGTACTGCACATCAATGTGCTTTGTCCTCGAGTGATAAACAGGGTTCTTTGCCAGAAATATTGCACTTGAGCTATCACAGCCAATCTTTACTGCATTTTGAACAAAACCAATACCTGAACACAATCTTTGCAACCATACAGCTTCCTTACTTGCATGGGTAGCTGCCATGTATTCAGCTTCTGTAGTTGAGAGTGCAACTACAGCTTGTCTTCTACTCATCCAATTGATTGCTCCTCCAAATAGATTAAAAACGTAGCCACTTGTAGATCTTCTGTGATCAAGATCTCCAGCCCAGTCAGCATCAGCAAATCCTTGTATATCTATCTCTCTGTTTAGACCGGGTCTTCCTTGGTAGCAGATTGCAAAATCTGTAGTGCCATGCAAATACCTGAAGACCCTCTTTACTGCAGTCCAATGTTCCTTTCCTGGTTTTGACATGTGTCTACTCAAAACTCCCACTGCATGGGCTATATCTGGTCTAGTACAAACCATAGCATACATCAGACTGCCAACTGCACTAGCATAGGGAACATGAGACATGTCCTCTACCTCTTCTTGTGTCGTGGGACACTGTTCTGTAGATAACCTTACACCTACAGGATTGGGCACCTTCACTAGTTTGCTTTCCTGCATATTAAATCTCTTCAATATCATTTCAACATATTTCCTCTGATTTAACCAGAGTTTCATGTTTTCACGATCTCTTTTTATTTCGATGCCCAAAATAAAATTTGCAGCACCAAGATCTTTCATGTCAAATTCAGATGACAGCTAATTTTTGACATCCTTGATGATTTCCTTGTTGTTTCCAATTAGCAACATATCATCAACATACAATATTACATAAATAAAATGATCACCAATTAGCTTAAAATAAACACAGTGATCAGCTTTGCTTCTTGAGAAACCAAGTCCCAGTATATAAGTATCAATATTTTGATACCACATTCTTGTAGATTGTTTCAATCCATAGAGAGATTTTTTCAGCTTACAGACCAACTCCTTTCTTCCTTTCACCACAAACCATTCTGGTTGCTTCATATACATCTCTTCATTAATATTTCCATGCAGGAAAGCCATCTTTACATCCATCTATTCTACTTCAAGGTCAAAAGCAGCAGAAATAGATAGAATAAATCTAATAGAAGTCAGTTTTGCAACAGGTGAAAAAATCTCACCAAAATCGATGCCCTCAATTTGGGAATAACCTTTCACTACTAGTCGAGCCTTGTACTTCTCCACTTTACCTGCTACATTTAACTTCTTCTTGAATACCCATTTGCTTCCAATAGGATTTCTTCCTTCTGGAAACTCAACCAGATCCCATGCCTCATTTTTGTCCAAGGCATCCATTTCTTCTATCATGGCCTTCTTCCATAGTTTACTATCTTCTGAATCCATTGCCTCTTTAGCAGTTCTAGGATCATCATCAGTAATAGATAACACAAAATTAGAACGAAAATCAGGGGGACTGTACCTTTCAACTTGCCTTCTTACTCGGTCAGATCTCCTCAATATCGGAGTCTGTGGATCCACCTCTTCATCTGATTCAGACGATTCTGCCTCTTCATCTGATTCAGACGAATCTAGTTCCTCAAAAGAGTCACCTTTTTCATCCTTGATATCAAAGTGTAGCTTCTCTGAATCCTTTTCCTTTGGTACATCCTCAATCTTGGAAGTGATTTCAACTTCTCTAAAGATCACATCTCGACTGTAAACTGTTTGCCTTTTTACTAGGTTCCACAGCTTGTAACCTTTCACTCCATCCTTGTAACCAATGAAGATACATTTTTCCACTTTATTATCCAACTTGCTCCTTTTCTCCTTTGGAACATGTACAAAAGCATCACACCCAAACACTCTGAGATGAGAGAGAGAGGGTTTCTTACCAGTCCAAACCTCATGAGGTGTCTTGTCAACCAATGCTGATGTGGGTGTCCTATTCACTCGGTAACACGCAATGTCAATAGCTTCTTCCCAGAATTGTTGTGTTAACCCTGCACCACTGGGCATACTCCTTACCTTTTCCATCAATGTCCTGTTCATCCTTTCTGCAACCCCATTCTGTTGAGGTGTGTATGGAGTAGTCTTTTTCCTTGCTATTCCACACGTTTTACAGAACTCCTGAAATTCACTTTCACAGAATTCTCCACCGTTATCTGTTCTGAGTACTTTTATTTTCTTTTCAGTTTGATTCTCTACAAGAGCCTTAAATTCTTTGAATCTTTTAAAAACCTCATATTTCTTACGTAGGAAATAAATCCAAGTTTTCCTTGAGAAATCATCTATAAATGAAACATAATACACAGATTTATCAAGTGATGGAACAAGCACAGGTCCAAAAACATCACTGTGTATTAACTCTAAGATTCGTTTAGCTCTTACAACACCGGATGAGAATCTTACCTGATTCTATTTACCATATAAGCAATGTTCACAGAAATCAAAATCTAATGTGAAATCAGACATGCCTTCAGCCATACTTTTACCTTGTAATAGTCGAAGACCCTTCTCTCCAATATGTCCCAGCCTTCGATGCCATAGCGATGTCTTCTCACTAGAGATAGTAAGGACTCTGTCTCCTTCATTTTTACCCTCAGGAACAATAGTACTGTTACATCCATTTTTGAAGGTGCTTCCCAACAACTTATATAGAGTTCCAATCTGAACTCCCCTCATTAGCACCAGTGATTCTCGAACCATCTTGCATGTGTTCTTTTCAAATAATTTTTTCACACCTGCATCATCCATTTTAATTACAGATATAAGGTTTCTAGCCAGCTTTGGAATGTGCAGAACCCCGGGAAGAGTTTTAACCCTTCCATCTTTGAGCAATAGCTTGATCTTTCCTCAACCTATGATTTTCGCCACCGAGTTGTCTCCCAGAAATACATCTCTTCCATCATACTTTTCGTATTCAGAAAACCACTCCCTGTGAGGAGTCATATGATAAGACGCACCTGAGTCAATCAACCATGAATCATGCTCTGCATGTGTACTTGAAGATGCCAGATACACATCTCCTCCTTCCTCTGTATATTCTTTCCCATCTATGGATGGAGCATCATTAGGTCCTCTGCTTTTATCAGTATTTTTGGATTTACAATCCTTCTTGTAATGCTCATCTTTTCCGCACTTCCAGCATTTTCTTACAGAAGGTCCTAGAGATTTAGATCTCCCTCTAGATTTAGATCTACCACCTGAAGACTTATTTTTAGATCTGTCTCCAGGGCGACCTCTTACAAATAAGGCATCCTTGGTTGAACTATCTATGGATCTCCGCCTCATTTCCTCCGACAGTAGGGATGCAACCACATCATCGAAGTTTAGCGTGGTTGCATTACTCCTAATAGCTATAACCAGATTATCCCATGAATCTGGCAAAGATCACAACAGACTAATACATTTTTCATCATCAGCAATTGTAATACCAACAGATGTCAACTGACTTACCACAGTATTGAAGGCATTTAGATGCTCTGATACAGAGTCTCCATCAGTCATCCTCAGAAGGTACAATTTCTTTCGCAGAAATAACTTATTTACCAGGGACTTTGACTGATACAGATTTCCGAGTTTATCCCATAGCTTCTTTGCACTGTCTTCTCCAGATACGTTCACCAATACCGAATTTGCGAGGCAAAGAAGAATGGTGCTCCTTGCTTTTCTTTCCAGCTTTTCCCATTCTTCTTTTACCGCACTAGTGGGCATGGTACCTGGATCTACAGCAATCCATTGTTCTCTATCTACCAGAAGATCTTCCATTTTGAGCTTCCATAGCTCAAAGCTCTAACCAATAAATTTCTCAATCTCGAATCTAGAATTGCTCGCCATTCTTTAAAGAAAAATAAATCACCGCTGCAAAGCTCCCACTGAAACCAGGTTTATCACAAATCCAAGATCGAGCCAAAACCTTGGAAACAAAGGCGTCCCTTTGAACCCAAAAAAATGCTATGATACCAAATGTAATTTTTCAACCTTAACAGTGAAGTACAAACTTATATTGATTCTTAAGCATTAACATAAAATACACAATGGCACACACATTACACAGAGATTTTCGCCTGGAAACCCTTAACCGGGAAAAAACCAGCAAAACTTAGAGCCACACCGCTCCTTTTCATTATATGTTTACAATATATGGTATTCCGCAGCATCTAAAACCCTAATTCGTTTACCGAAAATCAGGTTAAAACCCTAATCCCTTTTACCGGGATTAGATAGAGTACAATGGGTCAAAATCGCGAAAAAGCAAAAAGCAACCCAAGGGATCGTGTTGTACACGCAGCCACCATGTGAAGAGATATAACATTCCCAACAGTTGTTCAGTCGGGAGGACTCTCGAGCATCATGACTATTAACCTATGTTGAATCAGAGGGACTCTGGGGCATCGTGGTTATTTATATTTTATAGTATGGTGTTGAGCCGGGAAGAGTCTAGAACATCATGACTATTAACCTATGTTGAGTTGGAGGGACTCTGGAGCATCATGGTTGTTTATCTGTTATAGTATGGTGTTGAGTCGGGAAGATTCTGGAGCATCATGACTATTAACCTATGTTGAGTCGAAGGGACTCTAGAGCATCATGGTTATTTATATTTTATAGTATGGTGTTGAGTTGGGAAAACTCTCGAGCATCATGAATATTAACCTATGTTGAGTCAGAGGGACTCTGGAGAATCATAGTTATTTATATTTTTTAGTATGGTGTTGAGTTGGGAAGACTCTAGAGCATCACGACGATTAACCTATTTTATAGGTTTGATGTTGAGTTGGAGAGACTCTGGAGCATCGTAAAATTTTGAACAACTGTGGGGACTCCCAAGTTGTATGAACATCCTCACGAGCACTGGTAGGAGATATACCTAGAACTATATAATAAAGTGAAAGGGTATCGTCCTCGTGTTGGATGGGCATGTTGCAATACCGAGTCGTGTGGAGGCTCGGGAAACCTCAAAGCACACCTAAACGGTCTTCAAGTGCACCGTAGTATAAGACCACAGTCTTTGTAATAGTAGTATTAATGACTGTTGAATAGGCCCAAGATTAGTACCATGGGCACATCTTATACTCACGGATTAAACTACCTATATATAGAGAGAGAACTATTACAAATATGAGTTTTTATGTTATGCTTACATTATTTGTCCAAGTTATTTTACAAAACCTACAAAAGGGCTAGTGAAGAGACATTATGACTATCATGCATGAATAATAAATACATAAAACTTATTTGGTGTTGAGTGAATACACTCTGGATCACCTGGACTATTCTAAATTACTGTTAAGCATAAGCTCTAGAAGGACTGCAACTCATTGTGATTATTGATGTTGAGCTGGAGGCTCTCGAGCATCAGTAATAAGTTTACCATTGATTATTAGGTACCTATGGAGCACCTAGAATAAAGAGTCTTATTCGGTGTTAAGATGGCACACCAAGAAGTGTTTTCTATTATGCATATTTTATGCACGAGGTATGCGCATATACTTATGTTATGGACTTGTGATACTTAAGTTTGTGAATATATATGTTTAGATTATGTATATGTTATTTTATGTTCATATATAGCTCAGGTTATGAGCATTGATATGATTGCTTTTGAGTTAAAGCAAGTAGAGAATGACTAAAGGTAATTCTGAAAGGAATGTCATGACAAGAAATTTGAGAATATTATCTTAGATCATGATTTATATATATATCATGTATGATTAAAAGATGTGCAGGTGCAGGAAACTACAAAGAAGAGATTTGTAAGTAGATCAAACTCTAAAAAAAGTTTCCACAAAAAGGCCGCAACATGATGTTGCAAGAGAAAAATATTACTTATGTTCTAATTGGTGTAAAAAAAAAAAAAAAAAATAGATATATGCATGTAGTTTATGATAAAAATGCTAGAAACAACTTGTGTTGTTGTGAAGAGTACATGTACAAAAAGCAAGAAACCTTGAGGATATCTAAAAGGATGTCAAAGCACGCAAGATAGGTGAAAATTTTATGCTTACAGAAACAACAAAATGCGGAAGACAAAGTTGAAAGGTTACGGACACCGAGGACGGTGTTATTTCTTAAGGGGAGGAGGATGTAATATCCCGCTTTCTCCCTTAGGGTTTATACAACAAAAAGTACAACTGTGTACCCAACAACGGCAAGGAGCTGATAAAAAGTGCTCCATAGGTAAAACTTTGTAAGTATGATTGTGTTTTCCTAAGTGTTAAAGTGAATTTGTAGACTTAGGAGATTGAAGGCTTGACTCAACGAAATGATTGGGGCATGGAATCCACTAGGGGGAGAGCATGAATGGCTTGATAGCCTTGATTTTTGATCATGGTGGTCATCCTAGTTCCATGAGCACTTAAAGTGAACTTTGATGCTCACTAAGAAAACACTTAAGTTTAAAAGTACGCTAATAATTAGTCCTTGATAAGAACGTTGAAGAAACTTCTACTTGCCACAAGGAAGTAACAAGTCTGTATAATCTAACCATTAGCATGAGGATGATCTATACTAAATACGATTAAGTAAAAATAATAAATTAACATAAAGAACATTGGTAGCGTAGCCTTGACAAAATATATCATTAAAATTCCTAAGTGGAAAAGGACTGATAATTTCCCGATTATAAATTATGAATAAAAGATGAATGATTTATTATTACCAAGGAAACAAATTGATATTTATAAATAGATATTATATAAAGGATAAATAAAATATGTGAGATTGAAAAGAACTATATCAATTTATCTATCCATGAATAAAATGTTAACTCGTAGTTGATGCATGGGAAACTCTTAGTTATTTAATAGTACGTTAACTATATAAATTGATAGTTAAAGCCAAGTTACATTTAGTTATGTTCAAGATAATATAATTATCTTAAGTGAACTAATTAAAGATCCTTGAGTTAATTTAAAGATAAGTTAAGTTAAAAGTTAAATGAACTAATTAAAGATATTGAGTTATCTCAAAGATAAGTTATTTATGTTAAATTAATTAGATAAGGATAAATAAAGTTAAATATTAGTCAAGTTAAAGAACGGTTAACCAAATGTTGACTAAGTAAAATCTATCATTAAAAATAACTAAAGATTAAACAAGTTATGTTCTAACAAGAACTTATGGTGATAGTAAAAACCTAAATACTACTATAAAAAAGACACTATGGTGTTTGAAAAGGGACTTGTTCTTCTCCCTCTCTTCTTCATCTCTGAAGGTAAGAAGGAAAAGAAAGATAAAGAAAAATTGAATAAAGAAAAGAGAGCCTTACTCTGCCACCCTAGTGGATCAGTCCCCAGCTTGGGGGTGATCTCTTCGCAGGAAAACCTACGCCCGACAGAGATAAGTTGCAAGGGAAGAACGTTGCAGTCAAGCTTTTGGTCATCTCCTTCTAATTTCTAAGATGAGCACTTTTTCCCTTTGTTCCCAGTAAATAGGTTTTATCTTGTGTATATGTTTAATGATTTTGTCGATGCATGCAATGAAATTCCTGGTTGATCTCGTTGGGTGAATAGGCGTTGGATTTCTGTACCTGTGTAGTTCAATAGAAATTTAATAGAACCTCCGTTCTTGATTTAGCCCACTAGAGGTATGAATCTAATTAGGCAATCACGCACTTGGCTTATGTAGCTAGATAATTCTCCAGAAAATTAAATGAATATTTGTTTTTGTCTTAGCCTGATAGATTTGTCGATTTAATTGAATGAATGTGGATTATTTATATCTCTGTCCATATCCCTTATTTAATTTCTGTGAGAAGATTTCAATTCAATTGTGAAAGATTATCTCTGTCATTTCTTTACTTAATTTCTGCAAGATCGGTCGATTTAACTGACTGAATGTGGATTATTTATATCTCTGTTATGAATCTCTCTTTTTGTATTAGCGTGATAGATCCTCCAATTTAATTGAATCAATGTGGATTATTTATATCTCTGTCCAAATTCCTTATTTAATTTATGTGAGAAGATTTCAATTCAATTGTGAAAGTTTATCTCTGTAATTTCTTTACTTAATTTCTGCAAGATCCGTCGATTTAATTGACTGAATGTGGATTATTTATATCTCTGTTATGAATCTTTGTTTTTGTCTTAGCATGATATATCCGTCGATTTAATTGAATGAATGTGGATTATTTATATCTCTGTCCAAATTCCTTATTTAATTTCCGTGAGAAGATTTCAATTCAATTGTGAAAGTTTATCTCTGTCATTTCTTTACTTAATTTCTGCAAGAAATTACAATCCAAACGCCCACAAATAGTAGATTTTCTAATTGATATAGATATATACATGTAACTTATATTGGCAAACGAAACTAAATTTGCCTTTGAATCTAATTGATATATATTAAAAGACTCTACATCTTGGCAATTCCGCATGCTCTGATTGGATAGGACTGCTTGACATAACTTGTATCTCAAAATGGTTTTTCTTTGAATCGCGATAACCCGAAATTAATGCTTTGAAATAATCACAAGGGTGATTTCCTTTAAAATCTAAATGGATGCTTTGAAGTCATTATTGGTAGTTATATATATATATATATGTAAATTAAGTTGAGTTGAAATTTGATTTAACTATAGATAAGTTCACTACACTTTTTATGTTTGAAGTTAGTTCGGAATTTCAGCGAAGAAGAAATTAAACCGGTAGAAAATTTCAAACCAGAACTCGATTTTGGATTTTAAATAAAGAGTGAAAAGAAAGAAAGAAAATCTTATATTTAAAAAGAAATGGGTATATTTCTTATATTATTAAAATCGAATATATAAAATATAATTATTATTTAAAGCTCTTAGTTAGAGTTATTTAAAAGCTCTTAGTTATAGTTATAGTAAAAATCATATATTCAACATGAATGGATGTAGAATATTATTTAAACTCTTAGTTAGACGTTTACACAATTGAAGTAACATATTTGAATGATCAGTTAAAAAGGTAACTGTTATAAATGAATGGGATTAATATATTTAGAATTAATTGATAGGTGGTAATTTACAAATAAGTAGATTACATATATATAAATATATATTGGGATTTAGAGAGATGTATATAAATTGTAGTGATATATAGGTGATTATTTTTTATAGATGTAATTTAGAATGAGACTAGTTTAAGAATCAAAGAGGAAATTATTAGTCTCTTACTTATGTATCGTTCTCGTTACTAAGACAGAAATGTATAGTTTTTTTAAAATTATATATATATATATATAAAGTCGTTAAAAAATGAATAATTATTAATGGTTGAAAATTAAAGTAGTATTGATGCATTGAATTTATATTATATTACTTTTTACAAAGGTTACATTTTTATACTTAGTTGGTTACTTGTCTACATACCATATTAAGCCTATAACATCATATAATATAATTGGATTGGTAAATTGATGTGAGAAGTAATATTTTACATGGTAAGAAGAATGAGGTCATATCATAATAAGTTATTATAATGTATTCTTAACATTTGATTGTTAGATAAGAAATTAATTATTAAGGATTATAATTAGTTTAGAGGTAGTAATTGTGGTTAGTAGGTAAAGTTGATCCTTTGAAGAAAGTTTCAAATCTGGATATTTGAATTATGTGACTGAGTTAAGCATGTTTATATATCAATATACCACATGGTTGGTATATCAAGGAGAAGCAGATAAAGAGAGTTATTATATATATAAATATACACCTCGTAACTAAATTGGTTATTGGTTGGACAATATATATATATATATATATATATATATATATTAATTAATTATAATGATAATTATATTTGACTCTTATTTTATCAATTTTTTACTCTTGTTCAATAGGAAATATACATAGGAGTATTATACATTTGTTGAAAAGAAGGAAAAGTTTAGATTAAGTGATTACTGCTTGGCTTGGGATATAGTCCTTGTGGTAACATACAAAAGTTATATATGTTATATGAAAAGGAAGAAATCAACGTTAGATGATTAATAAGATATGGTCATTCCTTTTAAAAAGTTATAAATATTTGTTGAAGGAAAATGATTGTTAAGTGGTTGTTATTTAAGGTCAGATATATGTATTGACCTATAAATACACAAGTCCAATGGAACTCTATAAATGTAATTAAAAGTACTCAAATGGAAACATGAAGAATGTCCACAACTTCTCAGTACTGAAGTTAATTCAAGAATTAAAAGAGAACATCAATTAAGACGTTACAAAAAACCTTAAGAAATTTACTTTTTAAAGTGTACTTTGAAGGACATTACATTAAACTCTCAATTGAAGAAAAAACAAAATAGTGAATAAAATCCAATGTTGTTTTATAAAACAAAAATAAAATCAAATGTTGTTTTATAAAAACATAAGGATTTAAAGGTTATTAAAAAAATCAAGTTAGACTCATTGTAAATTAATTATTAATATAACATTATTAAATTTATATAAAAAGTTTTGTTATGGTAACTTGTTTTTTATAAGAGTGGAAAAAGCATATTAATTTATATTTTATTTTTAAAGATGGAAGTTAAATTCATTGTAAATTAATTATTAATATAACATTATTAAATGTATATAAAAAGTTTTGTTATGGTAACCTGTTTTTTATAAGATTGGAAAAAGCATATATTAATTTATATTTTATTTTTAAATCTTTAAAAATAAAGTTTAATTTTTTTTAATGATAATATGTATTTTTAATTCTAAAATATTAACTTTGTTTCTTAAATAATTATTTAAATTATTTTGAAAACTTATATTATTTTATTAGTATAATAAGATTTTAATCAAATTTATATTAATGAAAATAAAATAATATTATTTTTTTAAATTAATAACACAGAGTAACCAACACACTTTTGTGAAGTTCCATTTTTGTAATTATAGTTTGTTTAATTAAATTTTGTTACATTCTTAAAGTTAATGGTTATCATAATATAGATTTTTAGTTTTTATAATTTTAACTTCAGGCAATCATTTTATTTATTTTATTCATTTCTAATTTTAGCTTATATTATATTTTTATCATTACAATTTTTAATTTATTTTCATATTTATTTATTTTTTTCAAAAGAAAAAAAAAAGTATTTTTGTTATTGAGAAATCAAAAAGTACATACCACTTTAAGGCATTTAATCTTTGATTTGTTGGTGTTATTGGTTAGAATAACATTACTTTCACAAATCTTAAACAAAAACTGTATCAAAACATCAACTATATGTCTTATGCAAGCCATTTGCATGTCATCATCCTACAAAAAGTGTCTATATGACATAATAGGATTCTGAAAGAAAAGAGTTTATGAGACCAAGATGAACGCACATATCTTGAATCCATTCTTCCCAATAAAGTACCCGTGGCACATGATCAAGAGCAATTTTCGACAAAGAATCAACATCATTATTCACTCTATAAGTATGCTTGATTTCTGGTCAATAAAATTTAGTAAAATTATTATTAACCTTCTTTAAAATTCTAGTAGAATTAGCATTGCAATATACAAATATTTAATAATATTTTTTTAGAGTAAAGTTGAAAAACTATAGGCAATGTCTCCTATTATCTCCGCATAAATATTTTGTATTATTATAAAATAATAATAATATTATTATTATAAAAATGATATTTAATTTAAATGTTTAAAGTGCATTTTGTTTAATGTGAAATTCATAACAAATTTATAAAAAATGGTAATATAAATTTGGTAGGTTTTCTTACCATTTTGTGTGGTGTTTTGCATCACATATATGTATAATAAATGTTAATTTTTTAAATGTTTTTTTGGTGTGATGTTTGGTAACACAAAATATTAGTCTATGTAAAATTGGTTTTTGTCATTTACACTATATACCATGGAATTCTATTTATACAATTAAAAATAAAAATAAAATCTCTAACAAGCTCTACTTTTATACATTAAAAAAAAGTTAGCTCCACTTTCATATTCTCACATTTATATCAGTATTTAAAACTCAAAAAATTTCTGAATCTTTCACAAATAATGATGTCAGTGTGTAACTAAAATACCATTTTTATGATGATAATGATGATGATGATGATAATAATGATTAACGTCCACTTAAACCAACTTTGGTCTATCAAACCTTAAGAAGTATATTATTTGGTTTGCTTTAAACTTTTAATCCTATGCTCAAAAAGCTTGGCAAGAAGTTCTCCTAGCTTACTATAGTTTTGGGAAGTTAGGAGGTTAGAAAGGTTTGTGTTGTAGCAAAAACTATGAAACTCAGATCTAATGTTGGTGTAAGCAGGGCATTCTTAGAGAAAGTGATTATCATCCTCAACGCTCATCGACTCAGAAATATGGTGAACCCTTTCCGCCCATGGAGTTTTAGGAATAGACCAATGCCCCATTTCGCTATGGAGCTCATGAGAGTTTATTATTATCTTGGCTATATTAATTTTCTTCTTTTAACTAGTTAAAACCAATAGATACTACTACTCTTATTGATTAGGGTTAATGACCTCCTTTTAGTATCTTAATTTTCTTTTAACCTCTATTTTTTTCTTGCACCACAATTTCTCTTTAAACTTAGATGTAATAATATTTTTGACATTATTGATATTGTGCAAAGTGTCATTTTCATCAATGCCCCAATGTTTAACCAAGCTATGGTATCTTTACACCAACCCCTCTTGAGGCAAAGTTGGTTTTGACTTGATTTGAAAGCAATTTTAGGAATCCTCTCATCACCCAGGTTATTTATCTTGTGCTTGTAAAGCAGGTACCTAGTCATAGCCATGATCTTGATGGGGTAAAGACCTACTTCTATGAGGAAAGTATGATAAGGCATATTACTTTTAATTTTGAGGTTATAAGTTATAAAACGCTTTGGGATTTGCTCAATATTCCTCCAAGATTCTCTAGAAATGTTGCAACCCCATACTTCAGAACCATATAAGATAATAGGAATGACAAGAGGAAGTCGACCTTGAATTGCAGTCGACTTCAATCCAAGGTTGACTTTAGTCCATAGTTGACTTTTAAGAAAGGTTGACTTCAATAAAAGGTTGTCTTCACGCAAAGGTTGTCTTCAATCCAAAGTTGACCTCAATCGATATTTGACTTCAATCTAAGGTTCAATCCAATCCAATGTTGACTTCAAACCATGGTTGTGTTCAATACAAAGTTAGATTCAAAGTTGACTTCAAGCCTAGGTTAACTTCAATCCAAGGTTGACTTCGATCCATAGTTGACTTCAATCCACAGTATATTTCAATCCATACTTGAATTTTAAGCAAGGTTGACTTCAAACCATGGTTTACGTCAATCCATGTTTGAATTCAATCCAACATTGGATTCAATCCATATTTGACTTCGATCCAAGTTTGACTTCTGAGCACAATTGACTTTGGTTGACTTCAATCCAAGGTTGATTGCAATTTAAGGTTGACTTCAATTCATAGTTGAATTTTAAGAAAGGTTAACTTTTAAGCAAGGTTAACTTCATCCATGATTGACTGAAAGCCAAGTATGACTTCAATCAAGGGTTGACCTCAATCCAGGGTTGACTTCAATCCATGGTTGATTTTAATCCAAGGTTGAATTCAATCCAAGGTTGAATTAAACATTTACTTCAATCCAAGACTGACTTCAATCAATGGTTGAATTCAACCATGACTCGCTTTAATCCAAGATCAAATTCAATCCAATGGTTGGCTTCAATCCATGAATAATATTAGTAGTATTGACTTCAATCCATGGTTGAATTCAATCTAAGCTTGATTTTGAACCATGGTTGACTTCAATCCACAACCACACTTTTACAAGTGGTTGATTGACTTTGAAGCATGGTTGACTTCAATCCATAGTTTAATTTTAAACAAGGTTGACATAAATCCATGGTTGTCTTTTAAGTAAGGTTTACTTTAATCCAATGGTTGACTTCAATATAAGGTTGAATTCAATCATTGGTTAACTTCATTCCATAGTCGACTTCAATCCATAATTGACATTTAAGCAAGGTTGACTTCAATCCATGCTTGACTTCACTCCATTTTTTACTTCAATCCATAGTTTACTTTTAAGCAAGATTGACTTCAATCCAAGGTTGGATTCAATCCATGGTTGACTTCAATCTGTGGTTGACTTCAATCCATAGTTTCTTTTTAAGAAAAAATGGATTCAATCCAAGGTTGGACTCAAAGCAAGGCTCACTTCAAACCATGGTTGACTTCGATCCATAGTTGAGTTCAATCCATATTTAGCAAGGTTGAATTCAATCCATGGTTTCCTTCAATCCATACTTGACTTCAAACAATAGTTGACCTGTTTACTTCAATCCATGGTTGACTTCAATCCATATTTGAATTTTAAGCAAGGTTGGCTTCAATACAAGGTTGGATTCAAACCATGGTTGACTTCAATCTATAGTTAAATTCAATCCACTCCTCTTGGCATGGATAAGTCCAACCCATGGGAGAGCATGTCGGTTTTGACACGTAGCAGGAACCTTATGAAGGGAAAGGAGAAACCACACACCTCCTTCCCCATCCCATCCACCTTGGGCCCGATCCTGGCCAAGCGTACACTTAATGAGTTGACTGGTTTCGTTCCTATCATGCCCCGAAAGACGACACCCTTGACAGTCAAGCTCTCTGCTCAGGCCACTCGTCCTTCTATGAAGACTACTTTGCCTCCTGTGAGAGATACGTCAACACCCGGGATTGCTGCTTCAACACCTGGGAATGCTGCTCAAACACTTGCAATCGATTGGAAGGACATGGATTACTATAGCTACCCAATTCTGGAGGAGACACCTTCTGATGCAGAAGGCCCCTCTGCAACTAGTTGTGGAGGTTCTTCTGATGTCTCTCTTACTTTTTGTCTGTTTTGGTTATGCATATGATTGCCAGTTTTTTGTATGCCTCTATGGCCATGACTAATCCCGATATTCACCTTGGTTTCCCTACAATGGCTAGGTTTTATTTGTATAGTTTGATTTTGAATCGCCACAACTCTGCTGATATCTATGGTTGGCACCTCTGGATAAGACCACCACTCATTGTAATATCTACTGTATTTCTATTAGCTTAATATAAATTCACATATTTACAAAAAAAAAAATTCTCTCTCCCATTACAGTCAAGCAATTTTGATTATTACAATGTTTCCTACCTCAAGGCTTTTGATATTGAAGGGAAGGTTGTTCATAGGATAGGTGTTTTTAATTTCCGATTAAAACGTATGCAATTTCTTTTGAAAGATGTCAACACGCAACTCATGAAGAATTAAGGTATATGTATTAGGATGTGTGAGACAAATGTTTTATAAATATATTATGTGGGGGTAAATATAATAAAATTGCTTTTTAAATGTGTATGTGTATTCATAAAATAAGTAATAATATATTTCTTGTTTTTTGTAGCTTCTTTATATAAGCAAGTTTTTGTATTGGTCGATCTCTGAGTCATGATGATCGGATAGTTTTGGATGAACAGTGTGTTTTTAGTTTTATGTGTGGAAGCTGAAAGACATGATCCGGAAAAGATCAGATATGTTTTTGCACTTTTTGATTTCCTCGAAATAACACAAGTACTTTTTTTTCTCTGAAAAAAAAACGTAATATATATATATATATATAAAATAAATAAGTATATTGAAATTTCATTTGAGTCATTTCTAAAACAACTTTGCTTCTCATTCAAACATACAATTTAAGTCAAAAATATTTAATTTGTTGTTTAAATAATTTTTTTTACATAGATTTAATTTGCTATCTAATTAATTTTTTTTACATATGTAAATTTTAATAATAACCTTGATATGAATTAAAGTATGTATTGAACTTGTCAATGTTGAAATTTGGCATTTACCTTTTCTTGTTAAAAATAAAATTTATAATACATAATTATTTTGATCACCCCTGATTCTACTTTCACACAAATTAATATTATGTCAATTTTAAATTGACAACATCAAAATTGTGTAACATTATAATTATAATGATAACATGATTGATAATGTTCAATTAGTATTTATATATTAACTCTAGGATCATGTAACATTGTAGTTATAACGATATCATTATTGATAATGCTCAATCAATTGTTGTATATAACCTTTTGGGTTGCAACAATTCTCACTCGTTATTTTTATTTCATGTAATTAATGGTTTTTTATTCCCTATAATTGGATTGAAAGCTTGTTAATTTGCTACCCTTTATCCATATGCAAAATGCAAGGCACTATGGGTCATTATAATTTTTTCATATTGCATGAAAAGGAATTTCATAATTATGGTTTCTATATATTACAATTTTTCCTTACTCATGGACTCAATATTAGCTAATGTTGATGCATTATTAGTATATGCCAACCACAATGTAGTATTGATAATTGGAAAATTTTCATGGAAAACCATGTGAGTTAGAATTTTCATGGAAAACCATGGCTAATATTGGTGTAGGCTTGAATTGTGGTCATGTTATGATAAACGACCTCCTCCTAGTGGATAATTGGGTCCCTTAGTTGTGTCCTTAAACCTAGGTCTCACCCTTTTAATTGGCGGTAATGAACTCTCTCGTAGTGGCCAGACAAAGAAGGCTTGCCACAGCCATTTTGAAGCTGAGGACCATGGAAGTGAAAAAATATGGGTTCCTCTCGACTTTGGTCAGGATCAGGGAATTAGGGGCCCTGTCCAGCAGTCTGGCTACGGTTTTGATTCTGGAAGCAAGAATTGCAAGGTCCTCTCGACTTCTAACTGTGTGTTTATTTCAACTCTTACGCAGCAGTTTCGTGATAGCTCAAGAGAACTAGGAGGAAACAAAAATTGGCAGCATGCGTTGGGTAATAATGGTGGTCTGGTTAACATTGACTCTCCTCGTGGGAAGGATATCCCTTCCCCTAAAATTCTCACACAAGTTCTAGACTTGGAATCCCAGGTCCATTGGCTTCGGGGTGACTGCTTCAACATGAAGAAAGCAATTTCTCACCTCGCTACCTTCGTTCGAATTTCTAACTCTGAAGTCTGGAATAGCAATGGCAAGATGAAAGACTACTTTGAGAAGCTGGTGGGAAAGCTTGATTCGTTCCATACTAGCCTAAGGATAGTGTAGGATAAAGTTGATTATATTAGAGACAGTGGCAGAAATAGCCCATACTTCATCCTGAACAGTGACGATGAAATTGCAGGTGCAACAATAGGAGGCAAGGAAAAGAATGTTCGTCCCCATCATGGGAATTGACTCCTTCTTTGTGTTCCCGTCTTGGAGTTTTAGCAGCTCTATTCGGGCTAGAATTTCATAATCCTTCTCATATGTATTACTCTTGCAAGTTTCTCTTAGGCCAGTTTGTTAAAATTTTCACTAGTAGCAAGCATAAGGCCTTTTTTGAATATTAGAGACTAAAATATGAAGAGACTCTTTCAACATCTCTTGTTTTTTGGGACCAGTCTCCCCTATGCTATGTAATATGTTCCATCCTTTTAATATTAAAGCTCTTTAACCATTTGTGTAAAACAAAAATGAAGTTTTTGGTTTAAAAACATAGTTGTGATCCTTAACTTTTAAGATTAAATCATAAACAATATATCAAAATTGCTTGACACTTTATTCAAAATCGAAATTGCTTGACACTTTATTCAATAACAATTTTCTTAGGATCTTTGATTATTTGATTCGCGCGCTGCAAATTCATATCCAGAGATCCCATTAGACATCCCTTGGGTCTTCTGATTCGATAAACGAGGCCTTAACCCTCCTTTCATGGACCTAAACCCCTCAAATCATCTAGGGTAAAACTGGTGCCAACAGTATGACTGTATCTTAAGGATTGAAGCATATACAAGATTATCCTATTATAAAATGATAATTGAAAAATTGGCATGAATTTAATGTTTCCGCCATCGGCAATCGGGATAAATGACAACTTGGAGAAAGAAGACAAAGCCGCCCTTTCTCTAAGAATATTTACACTTACAAGGCCCTACGAAGGGTAGACCATCAATTCATTTATATCTAAAATGGTGAGCACTGGAAAAATACTTACCACAACAAGGGTCAGCGGACCCTTCATTTACGAGTGAAGTATAAACATATTTAATCTACGAAGGCCAGGCTGAGAATTCTGGACTTCCAGGCCCCGCTGTAAATATTTGTGATCCGCGCATTCGTTTAGTGGATAACTTTTAAAAGCTTTATTCATCAATTCACCTATATCCAAATGGGCCAACACAGGAAGGATCAACCAACCCTTCTTGCATCCTAGAACTATTTTGAATAGATTTATGGGTAGAAAAAGGGTTGTTTGCCCCTTCCGTTATGAGGGATTTGTAAAAATAGACAACTCGGAGAAAGAGCGGCCACTCTTTCTTTGAGAATATTTCCACTTGCAAGCAAATTGTGCAAAGCAATGTAAACTTAAATTCAACCTGCGAAGGCTAGACCGTCAATTCATTTATATCCAAAATGGTGAGCACTGGCAGAATACTTACCACAACAAGGGTCAGTGGACCCTTAATTTACGAGTGAAGTGTAAACATATCTAAGCTACGAAGGCAAGGATGAGAATTCTAAACTTCCAACTTCCACTATAAATAGTAGGGATCTGCACATTCTCTTAGTAGATAATTGTGAACACCCATATCCAGCAATTGAGCTATATCCAGATTGGAGAACATAAGAAGGATCGACCAACCCTTCTTGCATCCTATAACTTTTATGAATAGAGTCATGGGAAAAAGAATGGTCGGCAACCCCTTCCTTTATGAGGTATTTGTAGAAATAAACAACTTGGAGAAAGAGTGGTCGCTCTTTCTCTAAGAATATTTCCACTTGCAAGCAAATTGTGCGAAGCAATGTAAAATTCATCTATATCCATAACGGTGAATACTGGAAGAATACTTACCACAACAAGGGGTGGCCGCCCCTTCCTTTATGACGTATTTGTAAACATATACAACTTAGAGAAAGAGTGGCCGTTTTTTCTCTAAGAATACTTTCACTTGCACGCAAATTGTGAGAAGCAATGTAAAATTATTCAACCTACGAAGGCTAGATCGTCAATTCATTTATATCCATAACAGTGAACACTGGAAGAATGCTTACCACAACAAGGGTTCATCCAACCCTTCATTTACGAGATTAGTGTAAAAAAATTTAATCTAAGAAGGCCAGTCTCAGAATTCTAGACTTTCAACTTCCACTGTAAATAGTAGGGATCCGCCCCTTCGATTAGTAGATAATTGTGAACACCCATATCCATAAATTCACCTATATCCAAAATGGAGAACACAAGAAGGATCGATCGACCCTTCTTGCATTCTTAAAACTATTATGAATAGAGTTATGGGAAGAAGAAGGGGCGGTTGCCCCTTCCTTTATGATGGATTTGTAAAACTAGACAACTTGGAGAAAGAGCGATCGCTCTTTCTCTAAGAATATTTCTAATTGCAATCAAGTTGTGCGAATCAATGTTCCTATGAAATTTGTGTTTAAAGTGCTGATATCTACTTTTTCCAGTTCTACAAAACATCTCTGGAGGAAGGAGCGGGTGCTCTTTCTCCTCAGCATCTAATTCCAACACCCTTTCACTAAACACAAGTTTCAACTTGCCATCAAACTCTTTCAAGGAATCTTTCTATAAATTTTATTATTAAAATGTTGAGATCTTGCTTCCAGGGTGACACGTGGAACACTCAGATTGTGACACATGGAATATTTGATTTTTCCATTGGCTTTTCTATTGTTTAAAAGAATATTAAGGATATTAAAGGTACCATTTCAATATAAACCTATGGATTTACATTATAGTAATTCCAATGCAAGAGTAGAATCATTTTATTTTATAGTGATTCCAATGCAAGAGCAGAAAAATTGGGTGATTCCAATGCAAGAGCAGAAACATCGAGGGAAAAACCAAGAAATACATGACCTTCGATAATACTCTTTTTATAATAATCCTATTGATAATGTTTTATTAAAAATTATTGTTTTCAAACTAGAAATTTCAGCCATATTTAGATAACCATGTATATTATGCAAAGTAAATAAGGAAATTTACAAACATTAGTACTTCGAAAATCAACACAACTCCATTTTTAAATCTTATACAAAATAGATAAAATGCACTTCCAAGAAAAATATGGTTCCTCGCTCAATCTGAAAAATGAAATAAAATATGGTTCGTTAATGTGTTTCATGGAGTTTTTCTAAATTCAAAGAGTTTTTCTCCAGTAAATAATCACTATGTCGAATTGATGGCGTCAATATTTTGTTTTCCATTATTTAAACTATCATGCAAAATAATTTCAAAACATTATCTAAACTGAAACAAAATACATAAATCAAAATATAATCGATAAATAAAAGAGGTTAAGAATTTAGAGAAGAACAAAGAATTAAGAAAATTAATATTCAAAAAACTAGATATATATTCTTCAAATAGTAGGGACATCATCACAGAGTTTAAATAAATTTTCAAAATTTAGGGCATTGAACAAAATCCCTCGCCTAAACTTACAGAAAAGTAAACCCAAAATAGTTTCCGATACAAACTTAACAAAAGGGCCGAGGACAAAAGCCCTAGCCTAAACTAACAGAAAACTAATACCAAAATAAGAAGTGACCGTGGTGGGTGGGCCGCGTGGTTCCCTCAGGGGTTGATATCCATTGGTTTGACCCCTCCTAATGATCTCGCTGATCTTGCCTATGAGGTAGTTCCGGCGGTTGGACGGGATGGATGGGACTATCTAGAACCTACAGAAGTAGCTGGGCTCCCCTTAGGTTGATTTTGAATGGATTCATCATGTTCACGACGGAGGGCTCGCATTAGCCTCATCGTTTCAACTTTGTCTTGCACATTCCTCTCCATCATTTCGGCTTTGTCTTGCGTATTCCTCTCCATCGTTTCGGCTTTGTCATTTTCCATGGTTTGCATTATTTCGGTTTTGTCATTTGCCATGGTTTTCTCCAAGGAGTCTAACTTCTGTCAAACCTCTGCCATTTCCTTGTCCAACTTCTCGACTTGTCTATGGGTGTGTGTATCGGTGATGCTGGTCCTTCCGTGACTGCTACCTTCCGCCATTAAACAGGGAGACAGGCCTGAAGAACTCCTGCAAGAAAGCTTCTTGTACAGGATCTCGCGGTCGCTGAGCAGAGAAGTGGTCAAAATCCTCAGACTTTCCTATTCTTTGACTCTAACAACCTAACGTTGATGAGAGCCAGTAGACGAAGAAAGAGTTGAACACAAAGCTAATTTAGAAAACATTTTCGGCAACCTTGAGCGAACAAGAGCAGATCCTATTTAACTCCACAACACAGATTGGAAATGATAGAAAAAACCAGAACACGGATCGCAGTAAATCTACAGAGTCGTCAGAATTAAAGATCAAAGCAATTGAAAGACTATTATAGCGCGTTATAGGGCATTAAGGATCATAGATGTTACCCTTTGATTTAACTGATGGAATGTATTGACGGCAAGGGTTCATAATTGGGCTCATAAACTTTTGAAGTCCACCATCGATCTTGGATGGGGTGATCCAACGCTACAGGATAGTTACTCTGGTTTAAGTTGTGCAGTGTTTAAATCACGGGATATGGTGCAAATTCTTTATGAAATCTAGCTAAGTGCATGTTGAAGTCCACCGTCGATGTGGATTGACGAAGATCCAACGGGTTTGAATCATTCAGCTATTGAGAGATGCTGGAGGGTTAATTCAAAGGATCGGACGTGAAATATTTGTAAATCTTAGTGGGCCGCTGGTTTGACATCCACTCTATTGAAGAGACGTTTGGCAATGGTATATTTGGAGAACAATTTGGCCAAATTGCTAACTTTGGAGAATTGCCAAAATTGGTTAACTCTGCAAAATAGTAATTCCTTACTAATTAAAACAAGATTGAAAGACTATGAATATCTATGATGAATCGATGCCATTATAAGGATCCAATATTGTTTTATGAAGAGGCATGGTTTTCCTTAATAAAGTTCTGAAATAATAAAGTTCTTTGAAAATATATATAACCATACAAGTAAAATGTATGAAGAGAACCATAGGTGTCTATGAAGTTTTGGTAATTGCATATCAGAAGTAAGATCTGAAAAACCAAAGTTAAAACTATTATAAATTAGAGGGTTGTTAGGTGCTTCTTGGGGCAGGTTCAGGCCTTCTAAGGGAATTCTTTCCTCCTTCCAGTCGTGGGTAGAGATTTAGGGTGGTGGGTCATCCTTGTCTGTTTAGCAGGTAGAAAACCAGGGGTGTAGGAGCATCCTTTCTGTAGTGGCAGAAGAATCCATGGGATTAAGTTCTCCATCAAGTTGGTGATTGTAGAAAAATTTTGTTTAACATCCAACACCAAGAAGGTCCCACAAGAAGACGAACACTCTATTAGAGACTCTAGTAGTTCGTGCAAAGAAGCAAAGATTGAGAGGGATTCCACCCAACAACCAAACAAAGATAAGTATTTGAATTATACGAGACCTAATATTTGCTTTGTTGTAAACACATTGAGTTAGTATATGGTGGAACCCAAGAAATTTTATCTGATTGTGGCAAAACATGTGATGAGATATCTGAAGGGTACATTGGATTATGGATTCAAATATGCCTTAGATAGTGAGTTCAGACTGTATGGGTACACAGTCTCAGATTGGGATGGAAGTACTAAATACAAAAAGAGTACCTCAGGATCATTTTACTTAAGTTTCAGATCAGCCGTGATCTCATGGCTTAGTAGAAAACAACCCTGTGTTGCACTTAGTATAGCAGAAGTTGAACATGTAGCAACTTGTTCAGCTTGTGGTGAAGTAGTGTGGCTGTGTAAGATGTTGACACGATTGTTCGATACAGAGATTGATGCTATGGAGATACTCTATGTCAAAAAGAGTTGCATCAAGTTGACAGAAAATCCTGTGTTTCATGATAGATTGAAGCACATTGAGATTATGTTCCACTATATCCAGGATATGGTGCAGAAGGGAGCTGTGAAGCTCATTTATCTTCCTACAGAGGAACAAGTTGTTGATGTGCTGACTAAGCCTCTAGCTGATGTGAAGTTTGAAGCTTCGTGTGATTCAGAGGGATCTCTCTAGAAAGAAAGACGTATAGAGATCCTATCCGAAAGGATAGATGCCTGTCCAGGAGGGACGGAAGACCAGTATTGGCTGATTGATAGTTCCAACTCTCATGAGATGATGCCTGTCCATAGGGATGGATTCCTCTCCAAGGGTGAGGGTAGATCAGTACTGGATGACTGATAGTATCATTATTTAGTTATTGATGTTTGTTGCAGGTGTTCCAATGGATGGTGCTGTTGATGAGGATGTTCCAGCAGATGGTGTTCCATCTGACAAGGTTGCTGACAACATAAGATATTCTAGCTGATGGTGCTATTGATGAGGATGTTCTAGCAGATGGTGTTCCAGTTGACGAGGTTGCTGATAACAGAATATGTTCCAGCTGATGGTGATGCTGATGAGGATGTTCCAACAGATGGTGTTCCAACTGACGAGGTTGCTGACAACAGAAGATGTTCTAGCTGATGGTGTTGATGATGAGGATGTTCCAGCAGACGGTGTTCCAGCTGACGAGGTTGCTGACAGCAGAAGATGTTCCAGCAGATGGTGCTCCATTGATGATGATATGATATAAATATTATGATATGATCCGAAGATGATGGGGTGATAGTAGGGTACACATGTTTTTTCAGAGATAGTGTAATCAGTCCTATGATGTACCCATGGAGGACTTGAGAAGTTTATAAAAGTCGCAAGCACAAAGAAGGAGAGTATCTTTTGTGATGGTCCAAGAATATCCATTTATTTGTATTATGATATATATACTCTGTATTTAATGCTCAGAAGAATCTTAGGTCGAAATAGCAAGTGAAACTATGCAAAACCACCAAACAATGCATAAGTGGTGCCATTTTCCCTATATCTTGTTGTCAGAGCTTGAAGAGACATTATTTCGAATTGTATAAGTCAATCTTTGTGATTTTATTGATCTATGGAGTTTCATTAATGTTATGAATAAGTTTCATTAACATTTCACAAGTCCTTGGAACCTAAATCTTGAATTTTATAACCAGTGGTGAAGTTTACTACCATTTCCCCCTAGACTTATGTGAAGACATGTATACAAACATCTGATTTATGGTAGTTCCAGAAGCCTATAGAAACTAATTGATGATGAATTGGGGAGATCATTGGTCTTTTATCAGTACCACGTCTCTGTTCTAAAATTTTGAAAGGTCTTACAACATTTGAGAAGCCATCTTTGTCCCCTACCCTTGGGGGTTTTGAACCTTGATTTGACTAGTAAAATTCCCCAACTTCTCCTAAAGTTAAATGCATGTTGTACAAGTATTCTGATATTGGTACAGAAGTATTCTTATTATCCACTCATTTTGTTTAATGTGAAATTCATAACAAATTTATAAATAATGGTAATATAAATTTGGTAGGTTTTTTTACCATTTTGTGTGGTGTTTTGCATCACATATATGTATAATAAATGTTAATTTAAAAAAAAAAAAATTGGTGTGATGTTTGGTAACACAAAATATTAGTCTATGTAAAATTGGTTTTTGTGATTTACACTATATACCATGGAATTCTATTTATACAATTAAAATTAAAAATAAAATCTTTAACAAGCTCTACTTTTACACATTAAAAAAAAAGTTAGCTCCACTTTCATATCCTCAGACTTATACCACTATTTAAAACTCAAAAAATTTCCAAATCTTTCACAAATAATGATGTCAGTGTGTAACTAAAATACCATTTTTATGATGATAATGATGATGATGATGATAATGATGATTAACGTCCACTTAAACCAACTTTGGTCTATCAAACCTTAAGAAGTATATTATTTGGTTTGCTTTAAACTTTTAATCCTATGCTCAAAAAGCTTGGCAGGAAGTTCTCCTAGCTTACTATAGTTTTGGGAAGTTAGGAGGTTAGAAAGGTTTGTATTGTAGCAACAACTATGAAACTTAGATCTAATGTTGGTGTAAGTAGGGCATTCTTAGAGAAAGTGATTCTCATCCTCAATGCTCATCGAATCAGAAATATGGCGAACCCTTTCCGCCCATGGAGTTTTAGGAATAGACCAATGCCCTGTTTCGCTATGGAGATCATGAGAGTTTGTTATTATCTTGGCTATATTAATTTTCTTTTTTTAACTAGTTAAAACCGATAGATACTACTACTCTTATTGATTAGGGTTAATGACCTCCTTTTAGTATCTTAATTTTCTTTTGACCTCTATTTTTTTCCCGCACCACAGTTTCTCTTTAAACTTAGATGTAATAATATTTTTGACATTATTGATATTCTGCAAAGTGTCATTTTCATCAATACCCGAATGTTTAACCAAGCTATGGTATTTTACACCAACCCCTCTTAAGGCGAAGTTGGTTTTGACTTGATTTGAGAGCAATTTTAGGAATCCTCTCATCACCCAAGTTATTTATCTTGTGCTTGTAGAGCAGGTACCTAGTCATAGCCATGCTCTCGATGGGGTAAAGACCTACTTCTATGAGGAAAGTATGATAAGGCATATTACTTTTAATTTTTAGGTTATAAGTTATAAAACACTTTTGAATTTACTCAGTATTCCTCCAAGATTCTCTAGAAATGCTGCAACCCCATACTTTAGAACCATATAAGATAATAGGAATGGCAAGAGGAAGTCGACCTTGAATTGCAGTCGACTTCAATCTAAGGTTGATAGCAATTCAAGGTTGACTTTTAAGAAATGTTGACTTCATTCAAAGGTTGTCTTCAAGCAAAGGTTGTCGTAAATCCAACGTTGACCTCAATCCATATTTGACTTCAATCTAAGGTTCAATCTAATCCAATGTTGACTTCAACCCATGGTTGTGTTCAATACAAGGTTGGATTCAAATTTGACTTCAATCCTAGGTTAAATTCAATCCAAGGTTGACTTTGATCCATAGTTGACTTCAATCCGTAGTTTATTTCAATCCATACTCGACTTTTAAGCAAGGTTCACTTCAAACCATGATTTACGTCAATCCATGTTTGAATTCAATCCAACATTGGCTTCAATCCATATTTGACTTCGATCCAAGGTTGACTTCTGAGCACGATTGACTTCAATTCATGGATGACTTCAATCCAAGGTCTCCTTCAATCCAAGGTCAATTGCAATTTAAGGTTGACTTCAATTCATAGTTGAATTTTAAGTAAGGTTGACTTCATCCATGATTGACTTAAAGCCAAGTATGAATTCAATCAAGGGTTGACCTCAATCCAGGGTTGACTTCAATCCATGGTTGATTTTAATCTAAGGTTGAATTCAATCCAAGGTTGACTTAAACATTTACTTCAATCCAAGATTGACTTCAATCAATGGTTGAATTCAACCACGGCTCACTTTAATCCAAGGTCAAATTCAATCCAATGGTTGACCTAAATCCATGAATAATATTAATAGTATTGACTTCAATCCATGGTTGAATTCAATCTAAGCTTGAATTTGAACCATGGTTGACTTCAATCCACAACTACACTTTTACAAGTGGTTATTTGACTTTGAAGCATGGTTGACTTCAATCCATAGTTTAATTTTAAACACGGTTGACATAAATCCATGGTTGTCTTTTAAGTAAGGTTTACTTCAATCCAATGGTTGACTTCAATCTAAGGTTGAATTCAATCCACAGTCAACTTCATTCCATAATTGACATTTAAGCAAGGTTGACTTCAATTCATAGTTAAATTCAATCCAAGGTTTACTTCAATCCAATGGTGTCTTCAATCCATAGTTGACTTTTAAACAAGGTTTACTTCACTCCATAATTGACTTTGAAGAAACCTTAAATTCAATACAAGGTTGGCTTCAGTCCATGGTTAAGTGGTTGACTTTAATCCATAGTTGAGTTCAATCCATAGTTGACTTGAATTTTAAGCAAGGCTCGATTCAAACTGTGGTTGACTTCAAGCTAAGTTTGACTTCAAGCCATAGTTTACCTCAATCCTTGGTTGAATTTTAAGTAAGGTTGACTTCAATCCAAGGTTGACTTCAATACATGGTTGACTTCAATCCAAGGGTGACTTCAATCCATAGTTGACTTTTAAGTAAGGTTGACTTCATTCCATACTTGACTTTTAATCAAAGTTGACTACAATCCAAGTTTGGCTACAATCCAAGGTTGACTTCAATCCATAGTAGACCTTAATCCATACTTGACTTTTAGTCAAGGTTGCCTTCGATCCGAGGTTGAATGCAATCCATGGTTGAATTCATTCAATAACTAACTTCAATCCAAGGTTGACCTCAATCCATATTTGACTTCAATCCATAGTTGACTTTTAAGAAAGGTTTATTTCAATCGAAGGTTGACTACAATCCAAGATTGATTTCTATCCAATGTTGATTTTAATACATGGTTGACTTCAATCCAAGGTTGAATCCAATAAAAAATTGAATTCAATTCAAGATTGACTTCAATCCATGGTTGAATTCAATCCATTGTTAACTTCACTCCATAATTGACTTTTAAACAAGGTTGACTTCAATCCATATTAGAATTCAATCCATAGTTGACATTTAAGCAAAGTTAACTTCAATCCAAGGTTGACTTCAATCAAAGGTTAGCTTCAATCCATAGTTGGCTTCAATCAATAGCTCGATTCAATCCAAGGTTGCCATCAATCTATAGTTAACTTCAATCCATGGTCGACTTCAATCCATAGTTTCCTTTTAAGCAAGGTTGGCTTTAAAGCAAGGTTGTCCTCAAACCATGCTTGACTTCGATCCATAGTTGAATTCAATCCATATTTAGCAAGGTTGACTTCAATTCAAGGTTGACTTCAATCCATGGTTTTCTTCAATCCATAGTTGACTTCGAGCCATAGTTGACTTGTTGACTTCAATCCATGGTTGACTTCAATCAATAGTTAACTTTTAAGCAAAGTTGGATTCAATACAAGGTTGGCTTCAAACCATCGTTGACTTCAATCCAATGGTGCCTTCAATCCATAGTTGAATTTTAAACAAGGTTGACTTCAATCCATAGTTGACCTTGAAGCAAGCTTAACTTCAATCCAAGGTTGGCTTCAATCCATGGTTGACTTCAATCCATTGTTCACTTCAATCCATAGTTCACTTGACTTTTAAAGAAGGTTGGAATCAAACCATGGTTGGTTTCAAATCATTATTGGCATCAAACCATGGTTGACTTCAATCTAAGGTTGACTTCAAGCCATGGTAAACCTCAATCCTTGATTGACTTTTAAGCAAGGTTGACTTCAATCTGAGGTAAACTTCAATCCAAGGTCGACTTCGATTCGAGGTTGACTTCAATCCATAATTGACTTCAATCCAACGGTGACTTCAATCCATAGTTTACTTTAAGTAAGATTGAGTTAATTCCATACTTAACTTTTAAGTAATGTTGACTTAATGTTAAGATTAAGGATAATATCAATATTAAGATTAAAATTAACATTAATGTTAAGATCAACATTAATATCAATATGTTAACATTAACAATTAATATTAACATTATTAATATTAATTAATATCAATATGTTAACATTAACAATTAATATTAACATTATTAATATTAATTAATGTTATTAATTATTATTATTATTAATGTTAAAATTAATATCATTAATACTGCCGTCATATAATTAATTTTGTTTACATACTATGGGGAATTACATTTCATTTCACTTATTTTTGTTGAAGTCATAGCTAAGAAAAAGCGTTACGCCTCTTTCAACGCAACCAACCGTATACATAACTATACATAACCGTGGTTATTAATAAACATCTTGCACAATTTCTCGGCTAACTTAGAGCGTACATAAGATGGGTTCGGCAATGCAATTTATTATAGTTTTTCTTGAAACCTACTTATCACAGAGTTTCAAGATGAATTTGGTTTACAGTGCATGCAACCATTGATTTCGTTTATACTGTGACACATGGGTTTGTTTGAACAATCCTTGAGAATGTCCATTTGTGAGTTGCTTTGTGCTTTGTTGAAACGCTTTGAATGTGAACTTTAAAAAAATAAAAATAAAGACAAGAAGATGTCAGGCCTCTAGATTTTACAAACACATATCGATTATATGGTATAATGATACTCAAAACTACCATTCAAGATTCTCTTCTGTTATACACAAGGTTTAAAACGCCCAAATGATTCAAATCTCAATTCATAGTATTGCTCTAAAGCTAAGACCTATAGCAACATAGTATTCGTGTACCGACACCATGGCGTCCTCTTACTACAACAAAAGTCTACATACACATAACTGTTGTACAAGAAAGCAATCCATTGTGGACCAAAAGAATTGAATTTGATGCATCGCCCAAAATAATTCTGAAGATTCATTTTCATTCCATACTCCAATAGTTTTGACTTTCTATCAGTCCCATCAAGAGCAATTCTTCATAGTTGTTGCGGGGGTGGAAGTAGAAACTCACTATTTCATTCTGAGATATTTCATAATGCTTCTATATTTTCCCATTCCATTATTCATTCAAAACATCAAAATCCAACTTTATTACTCTTCCATTCCATTATCCATTCAAAACATCAAAATCCACCTTTATTACTCTTCCATATGAGAATAAATCTAATCACAAACTACAGAATTTCCAACGAATGCCCAACTTTTCTTCTAACCCACTCATGATGATGAATGCAAGGAAAAACTATTTGGTTTTAATCTTTAGGAAAATACTCCATTTGGAAAAACCATTCATTAAATACATGCATAGGTCTTGTTGTTTATGTATAGAGGCCCTTTTCCATCATTCTTCCATTTTCTTTTGCAAAGATTGCACTTTTTAATCTTATTTTTAGATTAGGTTGAATTATCTCTGAAACCTTGCATTCGTTCCCTTTAATTTCTTGAAGTCGATATCTGTTCTCTATGCTATCTACCACCTTGACACCACCACTGTCAAATTAAGGAGCAATTGCTGATTAGAGTTCTGTTACTGTATAGGAAAGAAAAACATGAATTCAGGTTCAAGCGCTTCATGGGAATCATATATTGAAGCACACAACGACTCTTAGGGATTAGATGTACTCACAACTCTTTCAGTCAATGAAGGGTGTCCAATGAAAACAAGATATTGAACAACCGGATCCATATCAAGAACACAATTTTATCTAAGAATAGCTTTGTCTACTGAGCAATTTTATGGAAGTAAAATGGCAGTTTCATTAGCTTGGGAATTGAACAGGACACTGAAAAATCAGAGGATTGACGAAGGCATTGCATATATTAAAGTTATGTATATGGTTGATTGCGTTGAGAGAGGCATAATGGTTTTTCTTAGATATGAATTTGGCAAAACATACCTTCTTTGCCAATATGATGCTATGTCTAAAAATACTAAAAATACTAAAGCAGAATGCTTCCCTTTCTATGCGATTCATGGCCCCCATTCCAATTGATCCTGAGCAAGAATGATTCCCTAGTGATGGATTAACCGATTAAGATTAGATGATTGGATTAATAGTATTTCGGAACAGATTACAAAACCATGGACTGGATTGGATTAGTGTTGGATTACAAAACCAAATGAAATGAATGAATTTACCTCGGGAATCAAATCGATTTTGCAAATAAATCAAATACTAACGCATAAACGACCTTGCAAGGATGATAAACCCTAACATATCATACGTTGATTACTCGATCAGAGGAAGAATATTGGGGGTTTCTTCAATCCCGACCATTGATAAGTTAAAGAAAGAAAATTGTTGAACCACGGGCCTATGTTGAAATAGAAAGACACCTCTCACGTAATTATATTAATTATAAGTTATAAAATATATTAGTTCTATAAAGGTCCTTGAGTGGGACAAAGGTTTTATGGGTAGGTTTTTTTGTTGTCTTAAAATAGGTATGCATCATGCCACATGTCACATGGTCAAAGGGGTAAACAAGGGATTTTGAGCCCTAATTGAAACTTCTTTAGCTTAAGTTCCATGAACAAACCTTAAACATAGAAATATGAGCCCTCAATAGAGGATATATTCCATTCACTTGGATAAAGTTTCATTAAGATGTTTAATACACTATGTATGGGACTCAAGGCCTTAATCATATTCTTGGTAATACACTATGTATGGGACTCAAGGCCTTAATCATATTCTTAGTAGGGGAACAACATCCTCTTCCCTTGGCATTGGTTTGAGGAAGGAAGCATTATCCTTGAGCCTTAAGAATAGCTTCTCATAATCAAGCCGCATTGATTAGTGCTCAAAGCCCCACTTGAAACGTTTGTTGGTTAACAATTTCCTTTAAGGGTACTATGTGTTTCATCAATAGGTTATTTATTCACTAGAAATGTGTTTAAAGGTCTATTTGATGTCATAGGATGAGACCAATGGTCTATGTTCCCTAAATTCCACTTCTAAGTCTCAATCACCATGAAAAATGCGTATAAACAATAATAAAAACCATCTCTTAGGGATAAATAATGATCTGAAATGGATCAATACATAATTGTTTACCTACTTGGAGATTTCAAGGTCAGAAGATTCATTGAATTTGCTTGTAGGGATTATTTTAGGGGTGGGTCTCACTTTTCAAATCTAGGGTCAAAAACCATCTACAACTTTGGAGGCCATTTTGAGGGATTAAATGACACGTTTTTTCTGATCAAGCCTTTCTTTAGACCAAAATTCCATATACCTTTTCAATGGTCCAAACATTGCCTCAAATAGAGTATGTATGAAGAATTTATATCTCCCACAAGTTAACCTATCCATTTGACCACCTTGGTACTGAGTGAATCAGCAGCTCTCATTTCTCGCACGTGGAGCTAGTCACATGTGGACTCTCAAGAACATTCTAAAGGTCCAAAACCATAAATCTGAATGGGAGTTACGACATGCAAAAAACCTTAAGCTAACCCTAGATGGCTATGGAGATAAGTTTAAATACGGGGTCGTGAGGAGAAGAAGGGGGTTCCATTCTTTTGTTTCATTGTATTGTTCCATAGTTGAGAAACAATGCATGAGTAGATGTTAGAGAATAATAGAGAAGATAGTAGATCCTGTATTAGCCATTATGGTCATAGAGTGATAGGTAACTGCACACAGAGTACCACTTCATTTGTATTTTCAATTTGACATAAAGAGAAAGGCATAGTCCTCATTTTTTGTTGGGTTTTTCCCCATAGTGAGTTTCCCATGGTATATCTTGTATTATTGTGTGGATTGTGTACTTATTCGCTCTAGATATTCTTGTTTTAGTTCTAGTTATTTGACATTCAATAATAAAAAAATTAATAAAATAAGAACTAAGTTTTAAGATCTGTATTGATGAACTATTCGAGTGGAATATTCACAACAATTTACAGATCAAATAAAAACTATATCTTAGGGATATTTGGCACCATAGTTGGATATGGAAGACATTAAGAGATTTTGGATATCGAGAATGGGTCACAAGGCCGTGAACATGGTTGAGTAAGAAAAAAATGTGCATGAGGATATGGTTGAATCATCTCAAGATTAAGTTGATACTTGAATAAGTTCTCATAAAAGCATATTAGTCATTTGTACAAGTTCTGTGCAAGCCTTCAACTAGGATATAAGTGTCATGGGTGAGTTTTATGCATTGGAAATAAGTCTCGATAGTCCTACATGGTCAAAGGGGTAAGAAATAGCATTAAGCCCTAATTGAACCTTGGTGAGCTCAACTATCGTCAAAAAATCCTAGACAGAATAGCACAAGCCCTTAATAAGGGGTATTTATCCTATGAGTTCAAAATGGGTTCCATTAAGATGTTTCACACATTGTGGATGGTACTTGAGGCCTTATCCATAGTCATGGTAGGGGAAAGACATATTTATTCCCTTGAAATTGGTTGGAGGAGGGAAGCATTGTTCTCAATACCTAAACAAAGATTCTAAGGTCCAAACATAATAGAAAATTCATCAAACCTCTGCATCTAACCTTTGTTGGTCAATAATCACTTCCAAGGGTGCTATGCATGCCATCAATAGGTTAGTTGTGCATTGGGAGTGTGTCTAGAGGCCTATCAAATGTCATACGAGGAGAATGATGGGCCTTTTGACCTAAACACCACTTGTTTGGTTCAATCTCCATGAACAACAAATAAAAACCACAACTAAATCTCTCTCTTAGGGATATTTGGCATCAAGGTTGGATATGGATGCAAGTTGGAGATTTTGCACATTGAGTATGGGTCACAAGACATTGAACATTGTGGAGGAATGAAAATAAGTGCTTGAGGATATGTTTGAATATTCAAACTCAAGAGCCTTCAAGGAGTCCTCATACCAAGACATGATTCCTTTGTAGGGTTCCTTTAAAGGCCTCCAATTGAGATACATGTGTCATGGGTAAGTTTTATGATCTAAAAATGGGTATGGATTGTATCACATAGTCAAAGGTGAAAATAAGGGTGTTAAGCACTAATTGAGCCTTCTTTATCTCAAGTAGGAATAAAAAACCTTAGATAGAATGACATTAACCCTCACTAGGGGGTCTTATACCTAGGAGTTGGATTTCAATTCCATTAATGTCTTTCATGCATAATGGATGTGTCTCGAGGCCTTAACCATATATGTGGTATGGAAATAGCATTGTAAGTCCTTAGACATTGGTTGGGTGAGAGATACAACATGCTCAATACTAAACAAAGCCCCTTAGGCCCAAGCACCATGAGTATATCCTTAGACCACCGCACGAAAGTGTGGATGGTTTGTGGGGATTTGACCATCATCATAGATTTTGAACTAATGTATTAGGATTTATTGAAGCTTCTTGAGATCAAGAGAATTCTATAAGAATATGGAATAAAATGTGTGAGCATTGTTAGCACTTGTGTGCTATTAATGTGTGTGTGCTCTAGTACATTAAAAAAAATGGTGGGACTACATATTTTCATGTGCATGTTGGATGAGTTGGCTACTTTGTTTTCATCTTCGAAATGACAAACCTAGTGTTTTAGGATGCATAAACAAAAATAAATCCATTTTTCTAGCTCCCTATTATTAAGGCCACTTTGTTAATAACCAAAATGTGTGCAACTACTTTGTTAGTTGTTTCATCACCATTATACATCATAACTAACAGTATTAGCACCATTTTCCATCCCATCACATCCATATGACCCGAGGAAATTACCAAATGACCAAATGCCCAAGAATCAAATCCAAAAATTGACAATAACTAAAGGGTCGTTCTTTTTCTTTCAAAAAGCATGACCTCTGTCACACCTTTTTCCCAAAATCGTATGCACCCTGTTTTGGTTATCATTCATTATTTCATGCTCCCCCTAGGAAATTAGTAGCTCAAAGTGGACACATACGTTGACATGGTCGGATTAACAACGAACATAACTTCCAAAACCCTAAACTCTCCACTAAACAATCAATGGAATGGAGAGCATATACATTGGATCTAGACCTTATTTTTTACCACTCTTGTTCCTATAAAAGGATCCCCCATGGTCACTATTACCAATCCATTCTTCCATTTGCAAAAATGTCATCATGATGTCGAAGTCTTGCTAGAAAGAGAAAGAACCATACTCTCCTTTCATCTTTCACCACATAACGGATTCTCACTGGACACTTCATTGGAGATTGGGGATACAAGGATACAAACAAACCCTCCCTTAGGTCAACTAATTAGACCCACTACTCTTAATAGACGATTTCAAGGTGAGTATGTATCACTTGATTCTTTATATAGTAAGAAAACCACATTCTTTCATGTGGTGCACATTTATTTTAATGGCTTGTTTTCTGATTTATGTTTGCATGCATGTTTGAGAATGAATATTGCTAATTTAAATTAGATTTATTTCATTTCACATTTTGATATGCTACTAAGGATTGCACAACCCCTTGGTAGGTGTCTTTTGTAGCTTTGTGTGAGAAATCATTCACTCCACATTTTCAACCATAATTTTGAATATGAATCACATATTAATTGTTAATAGAACTATACACACTTATAGAGCTTTGTGTAGGGATTTTGAATATATGTTTTTTAAGAACAAAAATATTAATTTCTATTTTTTATTGCTTTTATTTGTACATATAACATATTTCTAAACTGAATTGGTATGGCCCTAATTGTGTGCTCTCTATTGGAATTCAAATTGTTCTTAGAGGATAGCCTAGACAGCTCGTCGACGGTCACCGCTAGCCTGTGCTAGGGTTTCTGAAGACGGTCGATGCCATTGAGGAACCCTTGTGTCTCCGGCAGCCTAGTGCATTCAGGAGAATGGCGGCCAGCTTTATCTCAGTTGCCTCTAGCGGGGGACCCTCGATCCCGATCTCGTTTGGCGAGGAAGCCTGTGGCCAGCCGGCTTTGATTGTTCAAGAAATACCATAACCCTCCATTGAATTGGTAGAGGAATCTTTGATTGAAGAAAGGAATTTCGTAGAGACATCTTTGGTTTGTCGCTTCAATGGGTTCTCGCATCGCTTGGTTGATCTCCATAAGTGGATTTATGATGTATGGAAACCCCTTGTTCACGAGGAAATTTCTATTTATCCCTTTGCTCAAGGTTTTTTTGTTGTGGATTTTGATTCTCTTGAGGAAAACAGAACATTCTTGATTCTGGTCCATAGTTTTGGGGAAGTTTGGGGCTCTTTATGAAACCGTGGAGCCCTCTTTTTTACCCAACTACTAACCAAATCTCATGTGCTCCAGTTTAGGTTAGGATTCCAAATTTTCCCTTGCATCTCTGGAACTCTGCCTCGCTTGAATCTATTGGAAATGCATTTGGCTCCTTCTACGATCGAAGTCTAGAAAAAAAGGATTACATCAAAACTACATTTTCTCGCATCTGTGTGGAAATGGACTTCAACAATGGCTCTCATGCTGAGATCCATTTGACTAGCAAGGATTGTGTGTGGGTGCAAAATCTAGATTATGAAAATGTGATGTTCAGATGCAGATCTTGCTTTTCAACCAGAAATCTTGTCAAAGATTGCCCAAAAGCCTCTTAGATCCTGAAATCCAAAAAGCTTCATCTCAAATCCACTTGGTGGGATGGAGCAAAATCCAAGCATTATACAGTAAGCAGAAATGAAGATCTATCTGAAGAGGCTCCATCACAAGCTAAGGAATCTCCTCAGGCTAAAACATAGGACACTCTAGAATAAAAAAGGATCCCGACCATTGACAAAGATCCAACTATAGCTCCACGAGATAGTTCTATCCAACTGATGCACCTGAAAATTCTAGCCCCACAGGATGCACCCGAAGATGCAGTTCCCATTCTCGAAGCCTTTGTCGAGCCATGAGATTGGACCAAATTCGGGAAAAATAAAAAAGGAGCTTCACCCTCTTTGAATCCAAAAGAAAGTTTACTTTCTCCAAGAAAAACATGAAGCCAACAAACTTCATATCATTAATCTCTCAATTGTATCAAGATGTATACATAAGAAGTAGGATAGTTTGTAAGAAGATTCAGTCTCCATAGAATAGGAAAGTATTGGGATAAGTTTAGACTCGTTGTATATGAACAAGGAGTCATCCTCTCTTCGGATCAACTTTATTTTTCCTTTATATATCAAAGCTTCTTAACCGTTTTTGTTATAAAAAAAAAGCATATTTCTAAAATGAATAGGTATTTTATTTATGGTGTAACATTCTATTGTCTTACCCATTTGGAAAAATAAATCTATGGATACATAAGCACTTAAAAAAAACTAATTAATTAAATCAACGCATTCAAACATAATGGGTTAACACTTACTCAATTTCAAGGCTTTACTCACTTTATTAATTTAAAAATATATATATTAGATTTTAGAGGAAAAATAACATACTAATGTTATGAGAATGAGAATTTCACTAAAATTTACCAATTTTCCTTTAAAAAACATTGTTAATTCTTGAAGTTGTTAGATTTCCTATATTTCATTTTTTGAAATCTTATTATAATAGGTTATACATCAACTTTTAATAATTATCACAATCAACATAATGTTTTTTTTTACCCTTTCCATTTTTTAATTTTTGTCCTCATTCAACTTCTTGTTCTCCATTTCAATCATTATCTAAAAATCCCTTTGAATTGATACTCATATTTTTTGAATATACAAAATGAAAACATAAAAACAAAACTAAATGTCTTTCCCTTTATGGAAACCTTCATTACCTTCCAATGTACATAAATGAATACATTCTCGGTGTCTAATTACTTGCATTTGAATACAAATGCCCTATGTTCATGTTGAAGAATCACCAATCAAAGGGTGGAAAATAGATAAAAAATAATAAAATAATTATTATTTTACAGTAAACCTTAGATACCGTAAGATATATTGGCCCAAAATCCTTTGGTATGTGAAAAGAGTATACAAGAGTCTCGTATACATAAACTATGGAGAAACAAAGCTTGTTAAGCGGCCGTTTTTTCAATAAAGCGGAGGATATGAGAATCCCACTCATTGTACTGCAATACAAGGTGGAAAGAACACATGTAATGCACATTTGAAATGGAATCCCATTTTGCGACACTTATGTCATTCAGTGTAATGGTTGAAAACATGTAGCTGGTGAGAACCAAGCCCAACCCATTTGACACCATGGTTTACCTAAAAAAAGTAAGCTAACAAAGTGAATTTTTATTTGCTTTTGAGATTTGAAAAAGTAAGTATGTGGACATAAAGAATTTAGGGTGGACTATCATTTATGTTTTTTTAGATTGAAGGAGGATGAAACAAATGTGCACTTAATTCAAAATTAGAAATAAATAAATATAATTATATATATATATATATATATATAATTGATGCTTGGATAACTAGTAGCAAACAAATAAGTCATAACTTGTTTATGGACCTTAACTTGTAACCTATCCTTGTTCACAGACCACAAGTTAAGTAACTGTGTTAAGTAAATGTATCATATAATTGTGACAATCCCAAAACTACATTCATTTCATTATTGTTGTAGTTTCACTTTTAATTCCTTGGAAGGTATTTTGTCATTCTTATAACCTTTAGTTCCTTCTATACCTCAAATATGGATGTGTCAATTAATTTAAAAGTTGTATTTAACGGTTAGTATTACAATTCAGAGTCGAGGGAAAAAAAAATGTCTCGGTTAAGCAAAGGTTGGATTACGATTCAGAGTCTCACAAGATTGTTCTAGAACTTTTCTTCTTTTTCAATGTCATTATTCACGCAATACCTTTTTCCATATATTACTTTAGAAGTTCTTAAATGTTGTTTTTGCAACGGTCATGGACCGTTGTTATAAGGTTATGCAGCATGTCACTACTTTTACTTCGTTTTCCTTCTTTCTTTTCCTTTTTTCCAACAATTAATTTAATAGTTTATTGGGATTTTCTTACAGAGATGCACTGTACATTGCTTTTGTATATTGTATTTAGGTATTGTATTAAATATTGTTTCAGCCCAATTTGCGTGTTTCAGCTACAAGATATCGAACTAGATAAAGCATTACTAACTGGATTTTTTATTTGGCAAGTTAGGCTAATTTATGGCATATATCAACTCAAACACAATGCAACAATGGAAATATTGGCAATGTCTGCCTGATAGTCGGTGCATATCATCTTAATTAGCTGCTTCCCAACATCATTGTCCATGACAGAAATGAATAGAGTTCCGAGTTACCCACTCCCTAGATTCGACGACTTGTTCGACCAAGTCGGAGGAGTGAAGATCTTCTCAAAGATCGACTTATGATCTGGATACCATTAGGTGAGAATCCATACTGAGGATATCAACAAAACCGCATTTCGGACCCATTATGGCCACTACAAGTTCGTAGTGATGCCCTTTGGGTTGACAAACGCACCGGCCAACTTTATGTGTATGATGAACACCATCTTTAGTAAATACCTCGATAAGTTTGTCCTAGTCTTTATTGATGACATTTTGATCTACTCCAAGAATGAAGTAGAACACGAGGAACACCTCCGAATTGTTTTACGTATACTACGGGAACACCAACTGTACGCCAAGTTTAGTAAGTGTGATTTCTACAAACCCCAGATTCAATACTTAGGACATATCATTTCCAAGAAGGGAATAGTCGTCGACCCCAAAAAGGTCAAAGCTATCAAAGAGTGGCCCACACCTATGTGCGTATTTGATATAAGATCGTTTTTAGGTTTAGTCGGCTACTACTGAAAGTTCATTGAGAAATTCTCATGGATTGCATGTCCCATGACTGCCTTGCAGAAGAAGGAAAACAAGCTCATCTGGATGGCTAAGTGCGAAGAAAGTTTTCAAAAGCTTAAACAACTATTGATTAGTGCACCGACCCAATGGGGACTTCATTGTTTGCATGGATGCAAGCAAGGAAGGACTTGGGGGAGTCCTTATGCAAGACAATTTTTCCATATGCTACGAATCGAGGAAATTAAAAGAACATGAGCGGAACTACCCTTTGCATGACCTCAAACTAGCTGCCATCATCCATGCTCTGAAGATGTGGCGACATTACCTTATGGGAAAGAAATTCCCATTGATGACTGATAACATGAGTTTGAAGTATCTTTTCTACCAACCTGACCTAAATGCTAGGCAGGCTAGATGGTTAGCCTTCTTTAGTGAGTATCATTTCGAATTAAAGCATATTAAAGACAAGGAAAACAATATTGCACATGCCTTGAGCCATCGAGCACATATGGTTTATGAGGTCACGATGAGTCAAACCGACTCAGACTTACACCACAAGATTCGAACAACATGTAAGAGTGACCGTTACTGCACAGAAATCCTTGCAAAGATTCAGGAAGAAATATTATTCCAACAACAGAAGGAATATAAGATAGACGAGTCAGGACTACTGTGGTTGAAAGAAAGACTTTACGTACCAGAAAGTGGAGACATTAGATCAAACATTCTCACCGAATTTCACCAGAAACCCTATTCAGGGAACCCTGAATATCAAAAGATGATATCGGCAGTAAAGAAACATTACTTTTGTCCTAAGGTGAAAGCTGACATAGCCATGTTCATCGCGAAATGTCAAGAGTGCCAATTGGTCAAACCAGAATACCAACACCCCTCAAGTTTACTACAACCTTTTCCCATTCCGGAATGGAAGTGGGAGGTAATAAGTATGGACTTCATTAGGGGCTTACTCAAGAGTAAGAGGCAGAACGATTCCATCTTTGTAGTGGTAGACAAGCTGTCTAAAGCAACCCATTTCATAGCGGTAAAGTCTACCTACAAAGTAGTCCACATTGCAGACATCTTCTTGAAGGAGATCTTTCGATTGCATGGGATACCCAAGGAAATCATTTCCGATCGAGACATGAAGTTCACTAGCAACTTCTGGAGAGCATTGTTCTCCGGTTTGGAGACCCAGTTACAATTCAGTACTGCGTACCATCCCCAGACTGACGGACAAACAGAACGAGTAAACCAAATCCTTGAGGACATGTTAAGGATATATGTCATGAACAACCCCACCAAGTGGGAAGATTATTTGCACCTCACAGAATTTTCCTACAACAACAGATACCAAACCTCTGCCAAAATGAGCCCTTTCGAGGTACGCTACAGCAGGAAATGTCGGACACCTGTGACTTGGGACAGTCTGGTAGACAGACTTATGTTAGGACCCGACCTACTAAAGGATTTGGAACAACTAGTCTCCAAGGTACAACTGAACTTGAAATAAGCACAAGACCTCCAAAACAGTTATGCGGACAAGAATTGAAATGATAAAGACTACCAAGTCGTCGAACATGTGTTTCTAGAAATAAAGGCAAAACGAAGCTTGTTGAGCTTAGGACGTTGTGGGAAACTAGACCCGATATTTTGTGGACCTTTTGAAATACTAGTCAAGAAGGGCCTAGTGGCTTATGAGTTAGGCTTACCAGCTCATATAAAAGTTCATAATGTTTTTCATGCTTCATTATTAAAGAAATATGTATACGATACTAAACATGTAATTGATTGGTCCTTATTACAAGTGGAGCCCGAAGGGGAGTTCAAGCCAGAACCACTCCACATTCTGGATAAGAGAGAGGTGCAGCTTAGGAGGAGGACCATTACTCAGCTGAAAGTGCAATGGAGTCACTTTGGACCAGATGAGGCTACTTGGGAGATTGAGACCACCATGAAAGAGGCATACCCTTCCTTGTTTCATGACCTCATTCCTAGTCCCTAGAAACACCAGGACAATGTTGTTTCTAAGCGGGGAGGGATGTAATATCCAGAATTTTAGACTAACTATTTTTGTTGTTATATTGGGCCACGGCCTGAGCACATATGTTTTATTTTGAATATTGGGCATGAGCCCTAGCACCTATAATTTATTCTTTTATATATTGACATATCGGGCATGGACCCTGACTAACTTCTTTATTGAGTGTATACTGGGTGAGGAGACCCTAATGTTTTGATGATGTTCTTCAAATTTGATATGGGTACAAACCCTAATATACTGAGATGATCTTTTGTTATCTACTGTGCAGAACTATGATCTTTACATGAATAACTTATGTGGTGTGTTGAACGTGGACTCAAAAACACAGAGATGACCTACGTACTAGGCATAAGCCCCGGTGTACCTAAAGGAATGTTTATGTATTGGGAGTAAGCCCTTGGGTACATTGAATGTTGGGCATAAGCCCTGGAGCACTCCAAGCTTGATAAATGAATACCGGATCCGAGGTCGCTTGAATATTCTATATGTGTCTCACAACCACATTCTAGTACTAGTGTTGAGCAGGAAGCTCTATAATTGCACTAGCGTAATGCCCATGTGAAAGCGTTGAGTTAAAAGGCTATGAAGAGCACTCGGGGTTACTAAATATCAAAGTGTTGAGTTGGAAAGACTCTGAATAGCACTTCTACTTTCATCACATTTATTTAATTTGGTTAAATGATTCATCTTTTATCTATCGTCAAATACTGCGGGAACTACCATGTTAAACGAGGGAATCCGACATGTAAGAGAGAGACTAGAGGTGCCTATCCAATCTTACCGAAATACCATCCAAACAATTGGACTTTTCCTTAAAAGATAAAGAATTATCCTGAGAAGTTACATAATTAATTAAAAGATAACTACCCTAGCTTAAAACATGGATTGACTAAGGCTAGTCTCTTAGGAATGACATGCATAAACACCTCAAGGCTAAATGTTATTATTAAAAACTTTAAATAATAATGATGCTATTATTTTTATGTAAATATATTGCATATGGTTTATGCATAGTGGGCTGCCACATTTCTTTTAATAGTATTAATAATAAAACTAGTATTTGGTAAGCTGCTACATTATTAAATAGTATCAATAATGTATTAATAGGTAGGTTGTAAATATAAATTATTTTTATTATAAATATTATGAAAAGATTAAATAAAAAATCACTTATAGTTAAAACAATTGAAAAGTCCTAGTTCAAGAGGACTAGATATTTATTAAATAATATCTTTTAAATATTATATTATTTAATTTAAAGAAACTAATTATTCCAAACAGTCATAATTCAAGAATCCCCTACATAAAGGTGGCATATCCCAAGTTTGGGGGATCATCTATCTTTTTCATTATCATTCTCTTCTAGTAATCAGAGAGAAGTTTTTCTGCTCCAAGAAACTAAAGCAGTCTTATCTAATAATTCCATATCTGAACGAGTAGTGAACCTAGGGCCTCTATCTCTCATTGCATGTTGGAACCAACTCGGGGGGAAGCAGTTAGAACCAGGAACGGTCTAAGGGTCATGGTTGGGAGGAACATGGTAGCCCCAAAGTTATCCAGCTAAGAAAATCATTCTAACAGGTCATCTAAGCACAACAAGTTCTACATTAATTATTGTTTGAGTGTGCAGGTTTCTATAGGAAAGGATCAAGTGCCGAAGCAGCCAGGTATGTAGTATTAATGGTTTCCATTTTCCAGTTATAGCAGACATAGGATTTTAGACTAGAATTGATGCTTCAACATTGTTTAATTTTCAATACAAATATTATCAACTTAAAGGTTTGTCCCAGAAACCAGTGGAGGGTCTATCAGGTCTAGCCTAGCTAACTTGTGCTGGACATCGCACCATCAGAAAATGTAGGAACTCTCTCATGGCTATTCGAAATATTTTATAACTATGCATTCCGCTTTTTGTTTCCATATCGTTTTCTAAGCTAGGATTATCATTTCCTTAAAAATAAATATGATGTTGGTTAGAATCGCATTTCCATTTCATAGTATAGGTTCTACTTCTGCCTATAATATATCTTATTAAAGATCCCATCTGGCAAAGGTTTTGGTCTAGGTATCGAAACCCATTGACTTTTCGCATGCTATCTACTAAAATGATTTCATTACAATTAGTAAAACAATTTTTAGAGTTAGGGTTATACTTTATGTTTCTCTATTTATTTATTCTTTCCCTTTCTATTATTAAGAATCACCAAATAGGAACAACAAACGCAGTAAGCTAGCCATCGAAACTTTTAAACGACATTCCATATCAAGAAACACAAGCTTACAACAACCACATAATTATTCTATGCTAGCTACCAATCATCCTTTCAACATTTCTACAAATAGTAAACTAGAATTCGTAGGAAGAATTGAAGGTTCCATTATTTAAAAATTCCAGAAGTCAAACGCTAGTCGATACAACAGACAAGCTTCAATAAACACGATTTCCTCCTTAAAGTCATAACCAAAAATGCAACAGACATACGAAGGTTACGACTACACACAAGCACAAACACAGACTTTTTAATTACATCTTAAACTTGAAAACCTTGATGGGCACATCTCCCAGTTCAAGGATCGAATCTCATAGCCTAATGATAGGAACCCATACATTTCAAATTTAAATAACCACAGGTCTGGATATCAAACCCCTGGAGCAGCTCAATTTTCCCAGGAACATTTATTAAACTAGACCAAAGATAAGAGTACCACCAACATCAATGAAATATAGATTTTCCATTTAAAAGCACAAATCGACTAGCTACAGGATAGACCCACAATAGCATATACATCCATATAAATTCTCTTACGCCATAGGAAAGAAAAATGCAGGATAGAGCAAAGGCAAGTCTCACATTTTAGCATGGAATCCATTAAATAGACAAACGACTTTCCATCAAAAAAAATTATAGATTAACAGAGCACCATTTAAAAAAAACACAGTGGCCATAGGTTCTTCATACGGTCATTTAAGCCTCATAGAAAAGAAAACGCAGAATTCCTTTCTCCATTTCAAAACCTCAAGACGAGCTCCATGATTACCTACAGGGGAAAATATTATTTCAGAACCCATATTTACATAACTACGAGTACATTGATAGCAATCGAGACCAAACCATTAAACCCTACTACAAGCATGGAAACCCTCAGAAGTTTTCACCCATCGAAATAATATTTACAACGATATTTCAAACAACTAGTCAAGCCAAAGGTGACCACTGTTGAGACTACAAAACCTGAGTGACCCGAAGGTATCATGAATTCTCGCCATTACAAACTTATCAAAACCGAGACATGTAGGTGTGAGGGGTTGAAAGAACCCTGGACTTACTAGTCCAATGCCATATGTAGTTCGTAATGGTTCCCTTCTGGTTCAACGCAGGGAGCCACATCATACTTTCCAACGGAGAAACCAAAGAAGTTAGGACCCGAATATTTGAATAAATATGGAGTTAGAAACTGAGAAATTACAGTGTTAACGATAGGAGTAGTTACCTATAGGATGCTTCTGCTACATCGCCGCCATGACCACCAATGATACCCTGGCCATGAGTGTAGCTTAGGCCAGGCATAGTTACTTCACAAACAAGCTAGAACCCCCTCTCATCCAAAAGACAAGCAAACTCACGAATTGACAACTTTTGGGAAAACCCTCACTAGAACCCTTAGCCTAGCTGGCCAAAGGCCACATGACAACCATGTGCACATTTAATACATCCAACTACCACGATAGGACCCTAATGCGAATTGCAAACTATATAGTATAGTCTTGTGGGTTCAAAGCACTTGGTTAATTATCACTAAGACAAATACCTCAACCCACACATGTTTAGCACAAAGGGTGTTCTCACCTTGAGAGTTTTTACATGATGCAATTACTCAAATGATGGCCACCGAAGAATACCTGCAAGGAGATGACAAATAATTATGCATTAGCAAAATCTCTAAGTAAGTCCACAAGTTTCAAACATTCACACCTTACCTCTCGGTGACTCCACTAGGAGTGCTTAGGTTAACCCCAAAGTTTCAGGGTATTTCAACTTCTCTCATGAGGTTCATCATACTCGAGGATTGACATTTGGACAATTGACATTTTAAACATACATTTAGATCATATAAGAGGAAAAGAGACTACTAGTATTATTTCATGGCTAAACTTTACACAAACATACTCATCACAATTACATCCGCAACAAAAGCATGACCGATGAAAACTACCTTGTTAGAAATCTTCCTAAACACTTAAATACTGAATGCAAGTACCGATACTTTTTCGCAGTGCTGAAGTTAATTTATAAATATATAATCGATGTTAGGAAGACTAGCAAGGAGAAGAAATTTTTTTTTAAACTATTTTTAGGGACATTACACCGCAACCAACCGTGAATAACAATAATAAACCATAATTGACCATCAACCATAGTTATCCATGGTCAACCATAGACAACCAAAAGTCAACCATGATCAACTAAAGTCAAACATAGTTTACCACAGTCAACCATGGCCAACCAAAGTCAACTCAAGATCAACTAAAGTCAACTAACATCAGCCATGGTAAACTAAAGGATAAACAAAGTCAACTAACGTCAACCATGGTAAGCCAAACTCAACTAAAGTCATCCATGGTCAGACAAATTCAACCATGATCAACTAATGTCCACCATAGTCAACCACGTTCAACCATATTCAATCAAAATAATCCATAGTTAACCAAATTCAACCATTCTCAACTAAAGTCAACCATGATCAACCAAAGTCAACCGTGGTCAATGAAATTAAACCAAAGTTAACCATAATTAACAAAAACCAACCATGGTCAACCATTGTCAACCATGGTCAAACATAGTTAACCATGGACAACCATAATCAACCATTCTCAACCATAGTCAACCAATGGTTGGCCATGATCAACCAAATTCAACCATGGTCAACCATTGTTAAACATAGTCAACCATGAACAACCATGGTCAACCATAGCCAACCATAATAACCCATGGTCAACTAAATTTAATAGTGGTAAATCAAAGTCAACCATGGTCAACCAAAGTTACCCATGCTCAACCATGGTGAGCCATCATCAACCATGGTAAACCATAGACAAGTCAACCATGGTCAACAAAACACAATAATGGTCAACCATGGTAAACCAAAAGTCAACCATTATCAACCAAAGACAAACCATGGTTGACCAATGGTTGATATAATAATAATAATAAATAACTATTATTAATTAACTATTAATTATTAATTAAAATAAATGAAAATGAAAATAATAAAATATAATTATAACAATAATAAATGAAAATAATTTATAATGAGAATTGCCAACTTTAATAATACTAATAATTTTTTTTAATAATAATAATAATAAAAGATATTATTAAAACCAATATTATTATTATTATTATTATTGTAAAAACATATGCCACATTACAATGTATTGTTTACAAGAACACTATGAGTACACAATAACAATATTTTTTTAATTATTATAAGATATTTCAATATTTGTTATTTTTTAATAATAATAATAATAATAATAATAAATTTTATTATTACTACAATTAAATTATTATTATTATGATGAAATAATTATTATTACAAAATATTTAATTATTAATCTTTTCTCAGATTGATCCTCATCAGAATTGGAGTGCCTGCTTCAATCATCAAATGGATAATGGCTTGTATTACTTCCACGAACATCTCTGTGCTTGTTAATGGCAGCCCGTCTGATTTCTTCAATTGCTCTAGGGGGATCAGACAAGGGTGTCCCTTATCTCCGTTGTTATTTATTTTGGTAATGGATGAGTTCAGCAAATTGATCGATCAAGCTTTAATGAGAGGGCAGATAAAAGGTATTAAGATATAAAAGGATTGTGTGATTACACACACTCTTTTTGCAGATGATGTTTTAGTGGTTGGTGTGGACACTGTTGAGGAGTGGTCTACATACAATGATATCATTCAAACTTTATGTTGTGCTTCAGGGATGAAAATTAGCTCAGCTAAATCCAACTTTTATCATTTATCTCCAAAGGATGGGCATCTTAGCGACATACTTTCGATCCTACCTTTTAAGTGTTGTCACTTGGAACATGGTTTTAAATATCTGGGTTTCTATCTCAAACCGAACAATTACCAGATTAAGGATTGGTATTGGTTGTTGAGAAAAATTGAGGCACGAATAGCACATTGGTCATACAGGTTATTGTCTATCGGTGGCAAGCTCATCTTATTCCAGGTATTCATGTTTACTGGTTTTCCTTGCTTGAAGTTCCGACATCTATTCTCAAGACCATCAAAAGATATTTCTTCAACTTTCTTTGGTTTGGGTCTGCAAACAGTGAAAAGATTTCTATGGTTGCTGCAGACGCCATTTTCAGACCTTATAGATTTGGGGGTTGGGGTATTAAAGATCTGGGCATCTTTAACATTGCTCTCAGACTCAAAAGTCTTTGGAAAAGTCTTTTCGGTAAAACACTTTGGTCTTCTCTTATTTATAGCAAATATATAAAATTGGATGTTGTCTACTGGATTAGAAGCCCTAAATTAGTAAGTTGAAACTTCTCTCCCCTATGGTGGGGTTTTATGAAGATCTTTCATTGGATAAAAAATGATCTTATTTGGCAGGTAGGGTTGGGAGAAATGATTCGCGTTGGGATTGATCCTATCATTAGTATGGAAGAGAATTACATTCTGCCTCTGTCCATCTCTCGATATCTCCAGATCTTAGGGTTGAATACCTTGGACAAAATTTATCTGCTTCGAAATGGGAATGAGAACATTGCAAAGTGGATGTTTGCAAGGGACCTTGGTCTTTTTGGTCATTTTGCTTATATTTGGGATGCTTACATCATGAATTTAAACTCTGTAGGTGTTAGATTAAATCAAGATCCAGATCATCTTATTTGGGGTGGAAATCCTGCTACTGGCCTTGTTACAGCACGATCTGCTTATTCTAGAATTGTACAAGACTTGTTCATTTACCCTCAGGATTGGTGGTATAAGAGGCTCTGGCACTAGTCTATCCCTATCAAACATAAATGTTTCTGTTGGCTATTATTGCAAGATAAATTGAAGACTTGGGACAACCTGTGTAAACGGGGTTGGAGTGGACCTAGTTTATGTGTACTTTGCAAAAATGAAGCTGAGACTAAACAACATCTCTTTGTAAATTGCAGCTTCTCTTATAAGATCTGGGACATGGTTTCGACTAGTTTGAATATTTCTCAGTGCTGGGATGTGGGTGATTTTAACAAGTGCCTTTTAAATTGGTTCAGACACTGCAAACAACATTTTTATATTGCTATATGTATTCCCTGGGCTATTTGGTATTCCAAAAACTGTGCCATATTTCAGAATGTCACTCCTGATTATTATCAATGTAGCAGGACTTCTTTAAATATGTTCGACTCATGTAAGGAAGATGAGCTTAAGTTAAAGACTGGCAGAATCAGTTTATTTAAGTTCAAAGTGGATCAGCCTATTCTCTTCTTCGATGGAGCTTCTCAATTTGGTTTATGTGCTGTTGGAGGAGTTTTATATCTGAACGAGTCTCATTATTTTACTTTTAGACTCAATTGTGGTACAGGATCAAACATGAAAGCAGAGTTAATGGCTCTCTGGTGTGTTCTTAAAATTACTAATATCTTTGGTTTAGTTAATATCAAGGTCTACGGTGACTCCAGGGTTACCATCAAATGGGCTGCGGGTGAATTCAAACTTAATGTATTGAACTTGAGACACTGGGCCCTAAGGACTCATTTTGAAATTTCAAAGCAGCAGGGTATCATATTCGAGCATATTTTTAGAGAGCATAACTCCCTTGCTGACAAGCTTTCAAAGCAAGCTTTATCTGGTGTAGAAGGGCAGCTCATTTGGGAGGAATGGCTCGATCATGGTCTACAGGATTGTGGTTCCACCTACTTTTTTGACTCATTCTAGCTGTAATTTTATGATCCGCTAGGTTCTTACACCTGTATTTTGCTTATATGTAATACTTATATGTAGTGATGCTAGCAGCTATCGTACCATAAAGGTGATTTGAGATCGATGCAGAGATCTTTTTTTTTGTTTTGTTGTTCTCATTGTACTTGATTCTGCTACAGAATCTTGAACTTCATTGTACTATTTGATTCATTTTTGAATATCAATAGTAGTTTTTTTCCGCTGGAGTAATAAATGTTATTATTATGATAATTAAATAATTATTATTACAAAATATTTAATTATTACTCTAAATTATTTATAATTTATTAAACATAATTATAAACTAAATTATTTATAATTTATTAAACATAATTATAAACCAATTATTTTTATTTTATTATTTAGTATTATAAATTATTTATAATTTATTAATTACAATTATAAAAGATTATTTTTATAAATAAAAATGATTATAATTTTAAAATAGTAACACTTATTATTATTATTATTTTCACAATCATAATATTAATATTAAAAGGATCATCAACTAGCAAGCCATATTAATATTAATAATATGGTTTATATATTCTATGGATATATATCAATGACCAAAATTTAAATAAGTTTGATATACCCCAATTGATTTATATAAACCATCTTATTAATATTAATATGGATTGCTAATTTATAACATATCAACTCAAACACAATACAACAATGGCAATATTGACAATGTCTGCCTGACACTGGCTGCATCGCTGCATATCATCTTAATGAGCTTCCGGACAACGTTGTCCGTGACAGAAATGAACAAACTTCCGAGTTACATACAGATAGTCCCATCCATATCATATAGTATAATATACAACTTATTAGGGCTGTATATACTCTCACCACGGTCATTTATTTGTATGGGCAGATAGGGTGTGACATTTCTTACAGTCCTCTCATGCTTCTATCATGGATGTTCTGCCAGCCATCATTCTTTTTGTCCTCTTCATGTTAAGAGAGGTCAACGAAATCTCGTCCATTCCTATTTAACAACTAGAGTTGAGTTTATAAAATTCTAGAAAATATATTAAAACTTAATTTAAAGATACACAAAATTGATATTATAAAATTTATTTAAGATGTAACAATTTTTAGTATGAAATTTATATTAATATAAATATATATTAAATTTTATATTTGAAGAAAATCAATTAGATAATTAATTAATAATAATAAAACATAGGATATGGTATTATTAAATAGTAAAGCCACAAAGTGGAGTCGTTATTAGGTAAATTTAACATAATTTATTAATAAATTTTGATTATTCAAGTGTTGAATATATATATATATATATATATAGTTATTATTAATTTATAGTGTAATTAATTTTGATTTATTAACCTTAAAAATATAAAGAATTATTTAATTTTTTTGGAATTTTATTAAAAATGTTTTAAGAAAAGTATTCCTAAATAACCTTAATTGTGATAAGTTAAAAGTTTACAAAGATTTTAGGTATCTAAGACTATTCACAATGCCTCAAATCATCACAAAAGAGATATGGCGGATTTTTTTAAACTATGAGTTTGAATACATGACTAGGGATATCACAAATAACATTAGGTATGGGTCTCATGTTCTAGAGATGGTTGGTTCATGTCCTAAGTCCTGAAAAAATCTTCTAACATCCATGAGTAAGAATAATGCCTCAAAACATCACACATAAACATATCTTTTCCCTTAAATTAATATATGCACGTCATTAAGAGTTTTTAAGCACTAGGTATGGATGCTAGGGCCCTACCTTGGATATGGTCAATAGAGGAAAATTGGGCTATAGAATATAAGGGAATATTTTGGGCATCCATGGCCATGAATGACACATGAAAGATCCACACATAATCTCTCCATGTATCCTTGGTCTCTAATTTGAAATCTCTATGCCGCTAGGAGGTTGTGAGCATTAGGTATGGGCTAAAGAGCCTTCCACATGGTGAGGGAAAGAAACTCAAACCTACCGCATATCAATGCCCAAGGTTATCATTGACCTCTATGTTTTAGGCATTCATTATTTTTTATATAGTGAGAGTTGATTTGAACAAACACTTGATTTTACACTAAAATTAAAACACAACAAAGAAATAGAATTGATTTATAGGAAAAATGCATTAAAGAAATTGGAAGCATGTTTCAAAACATGCAACAATCCATTAACAAAAAGTTGAGTCCTCTCAAAATAAATATTCATTATGCATTGTAGTAACTTTCTTCCATAATAATTTACTACTTCTATGCAATCACTTCTTACATTAAAATATACTTAACACCATACATAACTCTATTTATCATAAATATTAAATATTATAAGAGCAATATCATAAACCAAATATTAAAGAAATTAGTTCTTGGCAAGCATCTTTATAATCATAGAAAAGTAAATTTTACATCTATGGGATCTATAGGTCCAATAAAAAACCAAGATTGGTTTAAAATAGATTTTCCTATGTAGAAACTATAACTTTATTCTTTTTGCAAGTAAATATTGCATTCCAACATTTTTACATACATTGCCAAAGATTAAGGTTCTTATTATATATAATTATAGTTCAAAGTATGCAATATTCCATGGGTTGCTAAGCTTTTGTTTAGTTATCCAACTTAAGTATGTATTACTTGAGAACTTTATCCTTCATTCTCTTTAAGGATATTGTGGATCTCGAAAGAGCTTGGAAAAGTTGTCTATATGTCTATATGAATGAGCTTGGAAAAGTTGTCTATATGTCTATATGAAGGTTTGGGGAATAGAAATCTATTTGATAATGCATAAGTCCTAAAGTTATTAAAGTTTGTAAAAATAAAAGTTGATTACTGGAGGGATTTTGAAGAATTTCCAAAAAACATATGTAGTTTAACTTCTGTGAGGAGATGGGATTAAAGTGACTTAGGTTTCTACATTATTTAAATGTTAATGATTGGAAATGCTTCCTACCTCCATTTACAAACTTTTACAATTATAATTTCTTAGCATTTCACTACACATACCTTTGAAGGGCATTCCCATTAAATTTGACTAGATTTCAAAGTTAAAGATGTCATACATTTGGGAGAGCTTTGGAGTGAAGATATTTCCTAATGAAATTGTTAAACTTTGAAACATGTAATATAAAATAATCACATAGAAGAATAATGGTTAGCTATCAAAACCTCCCACTTTGTGGATGTGGTAAAAAAATGATTTAATTTGGACTGCCTTGATGATTGAAAAAGGTTCATGATACATCCTCTTGCCATGTGCATCACCTTGCATCACCTTTGATCCAATATCCTATGTTGATAAATTAAGGATTACTTCTAAGATTAGAATTATATTATATAGTTTTTAAATAATTAATGAAAAAGATATGTTTTGTATTGATATTTGTATATTTTGTTATACATTATTGTAATTAGAGATGTTCATCTATAATATGATTAGGAGTTGATTTCATAAAGATGTGAGATTTCCTTTAGATGAGGTCTATGTGTAATTGGGATAGGTAAATCATCTACCATTTTCAAAAGGATAGATAACCATTGATGTATTTTTATTTATTCACTATTTCAATGTCAATAACAAGGATGTTTACACATGGCATTGACGCAAGTCGCTTTACGTAAATAAGGTTCTTGCTTAACAATACACACGACACAAACCACAATGCTCACATAAACAAGGTGTAGAACAAGATTCCTGGATTGGCTTATATTATTTCTTTGAAATCGGTTACAATATAAAATAACTGTAAGCAAATAAGTAACTACAATCGGCCTTAGCCGTTACAACATCGAAGTAACTGTGGTGTGTTCTCCCTGTGTGTCAACCTCACCCTCTCTTGGTTCACCACGGAACTCTGAGCTATGGTTCGATCTCAACTCTGCACTCCAGCAAGTGTGATTCTTCACAACTCTCTCGGCTCTACTCTCTACTCTCTTCCCAACCATCCCTAGACTAAAGGCCTTTTCCTCCTCTTCTACTCTACGGGTGTTGTTTCCAAGATTATCACAATCCCAAGACACGCGTTTCCCTCTGTTAATTGATCTTTCCCAAATCCTACGAACCTACACTTCCTCAGCAACCCCGAACGACTACTAGTACAGTCCCTTGACTTTTCTAACCTTTCGACTCTGCTACAGCAGTCAGTCACGTCTCGACTATCCTGTCGGTTCACTCCTTCCCATTACACTTGGCTTCTCCAAACCTTGTCGTGTCGTAGTTCGACCACTTGTCCACTACCAGACCTTTTACATCACTCATCATCCGTCGACCATTCCCTGTCGATCCTTGACCTCCCATGACATCTGATGTTCCTTTAATCGACCGCACCCTGACTGTTTCTGCCCAACTTGTTGACTTCGACAAGTCAACCTGCTCTCTGCACCAGTGGTCATCGGCACTCCCACTGGTCGGCTCCCTCCAATCGATCAAATTCGTCTTATCTGCCTAAGTCCCGATGCCCCTGCATTAGTCTCCCCAGGTGAAAAAGAATTCGAATGCTCCGTCAGTCTCCTGAACTCCTCTTCGAAAATCCACGTCGCTTCCTGCAACTCATCATTTGTCCACCGCACCAAGTATTCCTTCAGGCGTGATCTACGAGTATGCCCTATCTCGCGTTCATCGATTACTTCTGCGATTCCTTCTTTATGTCAGTATGGAATATATTCTGTCCAGTTGATATTGGTTCCTTCCCCCTTACTACTACTTGACCTTTCTTCAAATTTGTACAGGTCCAAGACGTTGAACGTTGCTGAAATGTTCAAGTCTTCTGGCAATTCTAACACATATGCGTTGTTTGAAATCTTCTTCAAAATCCTGCATGGTCCTATCTTCTTCAACTTCAGCTTGTTGTATGTTCCTGTTGGAAATTGCTCCTTCTGCAAATATGCATAGACTAAGTCCCCCTCTTGGAATGACAATATCCTCTTCTTCCAGTCGGATCTCAACTTATAGGTCGCGTTACTCTTCTCGATGCGCATTCGCACATTCTCATGAACTTCATGCATATGCTCCGCAAATGATTCTGCATCTGCGCTCTTCCTGGTCTCTGTCGGCAATTCGACCAAATCTACCACTACATGTGGACTTCTCCCTTGAACAATCTGGAATGGACTCAATCCTGTCGATCAATTCACAGAATTGTTATATGCAAACTCTGCCTGTGCCAATACATTTTCCCACTGTTTGGGTCTGTTGGCCGCTAAACATCTCAGAAGGTTTCCCAAACTTATGTTTACAACCTCGGTTTGTCCATCTGTCTGCGGATGATGTGCCGAGCTAAACTCTAACTTCGTGTCGAATTTCTTCCATAGGGTCCTCCAGAAATGCCCCATGAACTTCGTATCCCTATCTGACGTGATACTTTTTGGAAACCCATGCAACCTGACTATTTCCTTAAAGAATAGTATAGCGATTCCTGTGGCATCACTTGTTTTCTTACATGGTCTGAAATGTGCCATCTTCAAAAATCTGTTGACTACAACAAATATTGAGTCATTCCCCTACTGATTCCTTGGTAATCCTAACACAAAATCCATGCTAAGATGCTCCCACGGGTTATCTGGTACTGGGAATGGTGTATACAACCCCGTGTTCTGACTCTTTCCCTTTGCCAACTGGCAAACTTGACATTGTTGAACCCATCTTCTGACATCTGTCGACATCCTTTCCCAGAAATACTTTTTGTCAACTAGTGCTTTGGTCTTGTCGATCCCAAAGTGCCTTGCTAACTTGCCATTATGAAATTCTCAAATTAAGTTCTCTCTCACTGATCCCCTGGGAATACACAGTTGACTTCCCCAGAACAGGTAACCCTTTTGAATGAGATAACTCAAATATGGAGTTCTATCGACGCTCCAAGGCTCTCGACAAGCCTTCCATGCCTTCGCAAAATCTTCATCGGCTTCATACTCCGTCTTTATCGATTCTATCCCTGTTGCCTGAACAGTCATCGTGCTCAACAGTGCAACTCTCCTGCTCAACGCGTCGACAACTTTGTTCGACTTGCCCGACCTATGTCACAACACGAACGTATATCTCTGAAGCAGCTCCACCCACTTCATGTGTCTTTGATCCAACTTCGAATGAGTATTCAGATACCTGAGTGCTTGGTGATCTGTGTGTAACACAAACTCCTGTGGCAACAAATAATGCCTCCATTTCTTCAATGCTTGGATGATAGCATAGAATTCTTGGTCATAGACCAAATACTTCTATTTCGCTCCATTCAGTTTTTCACTAAAGAATGCAATTGATCAGCCTTCCTTGCTCAACACTGTTCCAATTGCGATTCCACTCGCATCACAATCGACCTGGAAAACTTCGTCAAAGTCTAGGAGCGCCAACACTGGGCTCTCAGTGACCTTTTCCTTCAATTTGTTGAAAGCTTCCTGGGCCTTATCCGTCCACTTGAACTCACCCTTTCTCATGCATTCTGTCAATGGTGCACAAATCTGACTGAATCCCTAAATGAACTTCCGGTAGAAACTAGCAAGTCCATGGAAACTTCTCACTGCAGTCATACTTGTCGGTTTCGGCCAATCTACTATTTCCTTCACCTTCTCGGGGTCCATCTCCAACCCTTCACCTGAAATTACAAATCCCAAGTACACCAACTCCTTTTTCATGAAGAAACACTTTTGCAGGTTAATCATCAGCTTCTCTCCTTGTAATTTCTATAATACTTGTCGAACGTGCCCCAAATGTTTTGACTTGGTCCGACTGAAAATCAGAATGTCATCTAAATAGACTACGACAAACTTTCCCAAGAATGGCTTCAGTACCTCATTCATCAGTCTCATGAATGTACTGGGTGCATTAGTCAATCCAAATGGCATGACTAACCACTCATATAGCCCTTCTCTTGTTTTGAATGTTTTCTTCCATTCATCTCCTTCTTTGACCCTAATCTAGTGGTATCCACTCTTCAGGTCTAACTTCGTGAAGTATGTCGCTCCACTCAGGAAATCCATCAAGTCATCCATCCTTGGCAATGGAAATCGATACTTGATCGTGATCCTGTTGATGGCTCTGGAGTCAGTACACATTCTCCATTCCCCACCTTTCTTTGGTGTCAATACTGCTGGTACTGCACACGGGCTCAAACTTTCTTGGATCAATCCCCTATCCACCAACTCTTGGACCTGTCGATTGAGCTCCTATCCCTCTGCTGGGCTCATTCTATATGGTGCTTTGTTTGGAAGACTCGACCCTGGAATCAAGTCGCTTTGATGGGATATGCTCCTTGTCGACGGCAATCCCGTCGGTTTCTCATCAGCCATTATGTCCTGAAACTCTTGGAGCAACTCCTCGACTTCAACTAGAATGCTCTCCCGATTGGTCGTTCCTTTGACATATGGTCCTTTTGGAATGATTGCAAAACATATCGACTGTTTTTCCTCTTCCGTGAGGAATTCCTTGGTGGTGCTCATCAACACTCGCTTTTCCCAAAGATTACTTTCGCCGTCCTTACCATCGGTCGGCTCTCCTTGCCTTGGCTTAAGAGTCCTTTTCACGCCATTCTTCCACACTGTGACTGTGTTAGCTCAACCATCGTAGATCATCTTACGATCATATTGCCATGGCCTCCCTAAGAACAGATGGAATGCATCCATGGGAACTACATCACACAGTACGCTGTCCTCCAATCCTTCAACTTTGAAGTTGATCAGGCACTGTTTAGTCACCATGACATGGTGTCCTTTCTGCAACCACAAGATCTTGTAAGGGTGTGGATGTTCTCGACATCTCAACCCGATCTTGTTGATGACTTCCATCGACACAAGATTCTCTATACTTTCGCCATCAACTATGGTCTTGCAACACCATTCTCCAATCCGCACCTTCGTTCGAAAGATAGCCTTCCATTGTGCTGGTTCCATCGGGTCGCGCTGATCTTCCTAGATCAAAGCTCTCTGAACCATCAAATTTTGGTTCTTCTTTTTCTCACCTCCACTGCTGTCTGATGCCGATTATTCCCTCTCGTCGACTTGCTCGTCATTTTGATGTCTCGGTTTTGACTCTTCTGTATCATGTAGGTTTTCTGGACATTCATATGCCTTGTGTCCCGTTCCTTGACATTTGTAACAGATTATGGCTGGTCCGTTAGCTCCTTTCGTATCGGATGGACCACTTCGATTAGATGCGCCTCGACCTCGGTTCTCACGACCATCGTGTCGGTTCTCTTGCGCTTTCTCTTTCGTCGATGTCCCTTCTTTGTGTCAACGATATTCGACACCTTCTTTCCTATATCCACTACCTTGACCTTTCATGGAAACAGTTTTTCCACCCCAACCAGTCATCCTGCCTCTGGTCACTGCGGACTTTCTCACCAGTTTCTCTTCCGCCTTCAGAGCTAACTGATAGGCTTCCCCGACTGCCCTGAATCTCAACATGCTAAGTTCATCCTGAACAGCATATCTCAAGCCGTTTACATATTTGGCGACAGCTTCTTCTCCTTCATAAGTCTATCCAAACCAAATCGACAATCGGTAGAACTCCTCCGTGTACTCCTTCACGGTCATCTCTTTTTGTCGAAAGTTTTGTAGCTTTCGGAACAAGGAAATCACATAGTCGTTTGGCACGACCTTCCTCTTCAACTTAGCAACCATCCTGTCCCAAGATTTGATTTTCTCCTTGTCCTTCTTGAGTCTGTCAGCCTGTTCATTGTCCCACCACAATGAGGCATGACCCTTCAACCTTAGACATGCAATCTTAACCCGTTTAGGATCCTCAATCTGCTCTACGTCAAAGTATTTCTCCATCTCTCTGAGTCAGTCGATCAAGTCTTCTGGGTCTAGGCTTCGTGAGTACGTACGCACATCTATCTTCGCCCGACCTCTCATTTCTGTCAGAAGCTTGATGAGTTTCTCCTCTAGTTCTTCTGCTGCGGCTTCCCGAGCTTCGACTTCCTCGTCGTTGTGGTCTAGCACTTCAGGAATGTAACCACACCTCTGGTTTTCTTTGATCGCTGCGACTTCATTTTTCAAAGTCCACATCGTTCGGACGCATTCGTCGAACATCTCACGATCCACTGTGACAGCTGATATGCCATGCGCTCTTTGTCCTCAGACATTGACGCCTCTGTGAGCCATTTCAACTTCTGCTGAAGATTCTCACACTTTCCGACTCTAATACCAATTGACGCAAGTCAGGTTGATATAGTCTCCTTATCCAACCGAACTCGCCTCCGGGCTCTGATACCAACTAACGCAAGTCAGGTTGGTATAGTCTTATTCTCCAACCGAACTCGCCTCCAGGCTCTGATACCAACTGACACAAGTCGCCTTACGTAAATAAGGTTCTTTCTTAACAATACGCATGACACAAACCACAATGCTCACACAAACAAGGTGTAGAACAAGATGCCTGGACTGGCTTATATTACTTCTTTGAAATCAGTTACAATGTAAAATAACTGTAAGCAAATAACTAACTACAATCGGCCTCAACTGTTACAACATCGAAGTAACTATGGTGTGTTCTCCCTGTGTGTCGACCTCACCCTCTCCTGGTTCACCACGAAACTCTAAGCTATGGTTCGATCTCAACTCTCCACTCCAGCCAGTGTGATTCTTTAGAACTCTCTTGGCTTTGCTCTCTGCTCTTTGCCCAACCATCCCTAGACTGAAGGCCTTTTCGTCCTCTTCTACTCTATGGGTGCTGTTTCCAAGATTATCACATTCCCGAGACACGCGTTTCGCTATGTTCGTTGATCCTGCCCAAATCCTACGAACGTGCACTGTCAGCTCCTATCCGTGCTATACAGCCTCTATCCATGACGTCCTCTATGAGGTCCTTCACCAACTCGCGATAAGTGTATTAACTTCCTCAGCAACCCCGAACGGCTACTGGTACAGTCCCTTGACTTTTCTGTCCTTCCGACCCTGCTACAGCAGTCACTCACGTCTCGACTGTCATGTCGGTTCACTCCTTCCCATTACACTTGGCTTCTCCAAACCTTGTCATGTCGTAGTTCGACCACTTGTCGACTACTCGACCTTTTACATCACTCGTCATCCGTCGACCATTCCCTGTCGATCCTCAACCTCCCACGACATCTGCTGTTCCTTCAGTCGGCCACACCCTGACTATTTCTGCCCGACTTGTTGACTTCAACAAGTGAACCTGCTCTCCACACCAGTGGTCATTGGCACTCCAGCTGGTCAGCTCCCTCCAGTCGATCAACTTTGACTGATCTACCTAAGTCCCGATGCCCCTGCATCAAGCATTGTTGAACTTTAAAATTATTCAAAATATAGCAAATTATTTTTTTATTAATAAATTGCACCAAAACCCAATATGTCCTTCATAATAACATGATATGTTTCTTCATCATCACTAGTTTAACATGCAATCTCAAGCACAAAACAACAACAAACCGTGATAATTTAATTGTTGTGTTTTTAATACATTTCCTATGTGACAAGCCACCAATGCAGTGTAAGGGATTAGACCAAATTTCATAAGTTTGGACAACAGTAAAGAAATTCAATGTAATCTTTTACTGTAACAAATAAAAAAACATAAAAAAATGTTTTTTATATTAATAGATATACATTATGTGTTTTCATAATTTAAAAATATTTATCTTACCTAATAATTTGTAATGTGAAATAAATATACATTACATCTTTTCATAATGAAGCCTTTTATTTTTATTTTGACCAAAAAAAACAAATAAAAGTTATTATCAATGCCAAATCCTTCCAATGAGATATACATTACATCTTTTCATATAATAATTATATAATAATTGCTTAATTTTTTAAACATCACATTTTTTTGCCTTGTACTTTCTATCCTCAAGTTTATAGTTGTTGTATTCATTTCCAACTAAAATTGTAATATGTATCATTTTTAGGTTATAATTTATATCCTGAGGAAGATTCAGGAGAACAAGAGAGACGAAGAGTACAGTAGAAGAGGGCTACTGAAAATGCCACTAACATCACAGTAATAGCAGCTTTTTGTGCAACCCAACTCCGGTGATCAAATAGGGAACCGACGTGATTTCCTCCACCTCTCATCACATTGAACTCTGGAAAGAATATGAAGAGGATAACGAAAATGATTGCTGCGGAGAACATCCCAGATAGAAGAATGAGTGGACTGGAAGAAATGTCACACCCTATGATCCGCCCATGCAAAGAAACGACCGCATTGAGAATCGCTTGATGAATTATGGCATACAGACGTAATACGTTGTATATACTAAATGTCTTGTTGGGAAGATCTATATCTGAAATCTCTTCATTTCTGTCACGTACAACGTTCTCAGGAGGAAGCTGATTGTTATGATAAGTAATAATTGTTACGTAAACGTTGCCGTTGCCGTTGTTGTTGACTTGATATGCCATGATTAACCGAATTTGCCAAATAAAAACATTCAATTAGTAACGCCGCGTAGCTAAGTAATTGCATTTGTTTATATAGATTGATTGCCAGAAATGGTAATTTAGGCTGAAAGAATACTAATTTATTTTTTCATAGGAATGAGGAAAAAGGATGATAATTTCATATATTGATAAATAAATAAAAAATCGTAAGACATGGTAAAAGGATAGTAGTTTCTTGTCAACCTTGTTTATATGGATATTTATAAATTCATTTTCTGTTCATTTAAAACCTTTATAGGTGCATAAAGAAAAACTTTTCAAAGCTATTTAGAACTCTTAGAGCTGCATTAAGAAAAACTTTCCAGAGCTTTCAAAACACATAGCATTTAATGAAAAACATCAAACTTTACTTCACTTACATCACATTGTTCATCTATAAATACTCATACATACAAACATATTACAGCAGATGTTATACATTTCACTGTGATTTACTGTGGCAATCAGATTATCAGAGTTGCATAAAAATCTCTTAGAATCCAGTATTTTATGATAAGTCCAAGAATACAAAGATACAAGTCGAAGCATATAAAGATCAAATACAAGTCCAAGAATACAGAATTTAGAATAGAGAGAAAGAGTTATCAAAAACTTGTAAATCCTGTAGTTTACAGGTCTTGTCTAATCAAGTAGCAGAATTATCTTCTTGGTTGAAATAAAAACATATTGAAAGAATGCTAATTGGAACAATATACACACTAATGTATACTACAAAACCCCCAAAAAAACAGACGAACTATTCAATCAAAGATTGAAAAGAAAAATAAACAACGAAACGAACAACAAGGTCCGATCCCAAGATCAAGAAATTGATTATATTCGATTATTGAAGCATTTCAGGCCTATACAGAATTAGTGGCATACTGCATAAGCTTACAATGCTCGATGGCTGCTCAAGAAGTAGCGCTTAAAAAAACAAATTCTAAAATAAAATATGTATTGCAGGAAAAGAGACATTGCAGAAGAAGAAATGTTCCAAAACAATACATAATTAGCACCTGCTTATCCCACATCTGCCCAACCCAAACATATGTTTTTCCTCTTGACTCTGAACCCTGACCCTAACACTTAAATACAATCTATTGACACAATTTGTCCTCTTGACTCTCATGAACCCTAACACTTCAATACAATATATTGACACAATCTGTCCTCTTGACTCTGAACCCTAATCCTAACACTTCAATACAATCCATTGGCACAAACATATTTAAGCTACAGAAGAACAATTAACTTCGAAGGAGTTAAAAACTGAAACGAAATAGAGCAATTGAACCAGCAAATGAGAACCAGAACCAGACTGGAATGGTGGAATGGCCGCGACTTTATATGTACATGGTTACATGAATAAATGGCAGGAATGTTTCGGAAATTTCCATTTTCTTCTGTGTTGAATGGACATTTGTGTTTTGGATGGGTTCAAATCTGTGTTTTGGATAGGTTTACGTTTGAACTGTACTGTATTTGCCACGAGATATTTCCAGTTTGGGATGGATCCATGTTTCCGCACAGTACCCGCGGTACCGGCTGGGATTTATCCATTTCAATTTGGAATGGATGTTTTCAAATTGAAAACATCTTGCTTTCTGCCACCGACTTCGTGGAAATAAAGTCCTTCCGGACATTTAAGGGGTCGAAACAACAGTTAAAATTTTCTTCATCGCCCACACCAATTATGTACCTCATATTGTACATTTACGTTGAACTTCACAGGTGAGGGGGAAGCATACAATACAATAATGGTAACCAGAAATTATCACATGCATGAACATGCTTCTTCTATCGCATCGAGGGAAAAAACAAATGTTTTCAGCGTTGAAGGACATTAATTATCGGAAACAAAGGTACTCCATTTTCAACAATGTCAACCGTGTTCACAACATGTGTCGTGGTCAGTTTGCATTGCATTACGATGAATGAGATTCCTCGTCTTCTTGCTGTCGTGTTGTTAATGGAAAGAACCAGATCTATTTTTAAGGGCATGATTATCTTCCAATTTAACAGGTTAATATTGAATTAATTAGGTTGAAAAGTGAAAATGAAAAAATATTTTTTGATTAAAATAATAAATTTAAATTTTTGGTTCAATTTATAATAATAAAAATCTTTAAAATAATGATAAATGGATGAACTATTAAGATATTCTTTTTGTTAAATTATAAATGCTAGTTTATAAAAAATAAAAATTTTATAAAAAATTTTCATAATTTAAAATTATTTAAATAATATAAAGCATTAAACAATGATCTACATCTTATGAGTATAGTTGTGTAATAAATCGTTAAGATATGACAAATATCCCATAAATATAAACGAATTTTTTCAAACTTTCAAAACTTATTTAAAAAATAACCTATAACTCTACTTGTAAAATAAGTAAGATATAGCATTGTTCAAAATAATATATAATATTTTCAAAATAAATATATAATTAAAAAATCAAATTATTATAGGTGCATCTTAGCAATTGGTTAGATTTCAATTATTGTTGACTTTAATTAATTGGTAATGTTCATTAACCAAAGTATATAAAAAATTATATATTAATTTAAATTTTTTTAAAATCACTATAGATTCATTTTAAATTCTAATCTCTTATTTGATAGATACACATTAGTTTTAATTTTCTATTTTGGACATAGATTTTTAATTACTTTCATAATTTTTTTATTTTATAAGAGAATATAAATTTGGTTGTCGAGCACTTCATTCCTATGAATCGAATAAAAAATATTTTAAATTTTTTTAAATATATATTTGATTTTTATAATTAATAAAAAAATCTAATTAGACAAATTTTATGAGTTTATAAATCAAATTGTCAAATAAAAATATCTTTCAAAATAAAAAATAAAACAAAATCTCACTATGTAACCAATCTTTTCATTATATTATTATTTAGCTAAGTTAAATTTAAATTCAATAGTGCTCTCAACCAACAATTCACGAAAGCATGAAAATCAAGAACGAAGGACACCTACTACACTTAATTTTATAAACTTCTAACTATAAAAATTTTAATTATTATTAATAATTATACACATGCCCATCATCTAGTTTTTATTATTATTTTAAACTTTTTATTTATGTCAAATTGCTTATGCTTATTTACTAGCAACAACTATATTTTTAAATGTGGCTGATATTCGTTGATCCACCTAAATCAACCATGACCACATATTTAAAAGTGGTTGATATTAGTCGATCCATAAATATAACTAAATTAAAAAATTAATAAAGTACTATTTAGAAATAAAAATGAAAACAAATACATATTAAATTATAAAAAAATTAAATAAAAATATTAAAACATATTAAAAATTAAATTAAATCAAATAAAAATAAAATAAAATAAATTAATTTAAATAAAATAAAAATATTAAACCATATTAAAATTAAATTAAATAAAAATATTAAAACATATTAAAATTTAAATTTAAATTAATTAAATTAAATTAAATTAAATTAAATAAATCAATTAATCAAATTAAATTAAATTAAATTAAATTAAAAATATTAAAACATATTAAAAATTAAATTAAATGAAATTAAATTAAATGAAATAAAAATATTAAAAAATATTATGTTAAATTAAATTAAAGCATATTAAAAATTTAATTAAATAAAAACATTAAAACATCTTAAAAATTAAATTTAAATTAAATTAAATTAAGTTTAATTAATTAATTAATTAATTAATTAAATTAAACTAAATTAAAATTAAATTAAATTAAAATAACAAAAATTAGATTAAATTAAATTAAATCAATTTAATGAATTTAAATTATTTGTTTATTTGTTTATTTATTTAATTAATTTAAATAATTTGATTAATTAATTTAGTTAACTAACCATGGTTATTGGTGGTTTACTATGGTCGTTCATGGTTGCCCATTATTATTCATGGTTGACCATCATGGCCCATGGTTGGCTATGGTTAACCATGGTTATTCAGGGTTGAACATGGTTTATTATGGTTGATCATTGTTGACTATGGTTATTCATGGTTGACTATGGTGAATGATGGATGACCATGCTTGACTATGGTTGACCCTATGGCTGACAATGATAGACCCTTTGGTTGAATATTGTTCACTATTATTAGCCAACTATGATTGACCTTAGTTGAATATGGTTGACTATGGTTGTCCATAGTTGATTAACCATGGTTGTTAATGCTAAGCTATGGTTGTTCATGGCTCACCATGGTTTTTCATGGTTGACCACAGTTGACTATGGTCGACCAAAGTTATTCATGGTTGACCATGGTTGACAATAGTTGCTCATGGTTTAGTATAGTCAAGAATGGATGACCATGGTTGACTATGGTTGATCGTGGTTGCCACTGGCTTACTATGGATGGGTAACTTCAATCCATGGGTAACTTAAATACAAGGCTGACTTCAAGCATGACTTCAATCCAAGTTTGTCTAAAAGTTTTACTTCAATACAAGGTTGACTTTAATCCAAGGTTGACTTCAATCCTAGAGTGGATTCAAGCCAAGGTAGACTTTAATCCATTGTTCACTTAAATACAAGGTTGACTTCAATCCATTGTTGACTTCAATCCAAAGTTGATTTTGTACCATGGTTGAATTCATCCAGTTAATAATATTAACATTAATGACTTAAATCTATTGTTGAATTTAAACCGTGGTTGACTTCAGTCCATGGTTAACCATGGTTATTCAGGGTTGAACATGGTTTATTATGGCTGACCATTGTTAACTATGGTTATTCATGGTTGACCATGGTGAATGATGGATGACCATGCTTGACCCTATGGCTGACTATGGCAGGCCCTTTGGTTGAATATGGTTGACTATTATTAGCCAACTATGATTGACCTTAGTTGAATAGGGTTGACTTTGGTTAACCATGGTTATTATTGAGTATCCAACTGTGGCTTATTCTCCTTTGCTCCGATGAACTCAGTATAATGCACTACACCATTTGTGGTCTCAATTATAGATTCATGTTTTGTAGAGAGCTATTACAGATCAAATAATATAATATTAGTAGAACTCCCTAGAGTAAAGTAAAATGATAGTAAAATGGCATAAAACTGAGAATCCATTCAAAAACCTTAGAATAGTGAATATGGTCTACGAGATTCAAACCAGTAAACAAAAGAATGAAGATGAAGTTCAGAATACAAATCTGCTTACCTTGGGCTTGTCAATTGAGTTTGTCTGGTCATTAATCTTTAAGTTTTCCATTAATTCTGCCACCTCTGAAGAAAGCAACGGCTAAGGAGTAAAATTTAACTATCGATCCAAAAGTTCAGTAGCCATTAAGAATGTCGAAGAAAAGAGAAAATAAAAGCGGCGCATCAAACCATTCAGACTTATGCATCCAAATAAGGATAGATCTCGTCCCCGGCGGTTGAAAAAAATAGTAAAACCTTTACCAAAAACTTGATTCATAGATACAAATACCAGTTCCTAAAAAATGCCACACGAGCTAGCATAAATAGACCTAAATTACTCCCAACTTTTTCGAAAAAATTATTAAAAAAAAACAAAACATAGACTGGGACCTGTGTGCTAACCCCATGAAGATTGAACAACTGATGATCTGCAGGTGAAAAACACCAGCTGAACAATTTCAAGAGCACCTACGAATTGTATTATGCTTTACTTAAATCAATAGTAATAGAGAACGACCTCCACTGGAATTTCATGAATCCCTGTGAACTACCACGACTTCTGTTGCTACCATACATAATTTTACTATGTTTGGAAACGCGAATTGGCATGGTCTGAACAGCTCCATCTCTTCTCTCCTTCTTTGTCAAACTCGTAGTGAGCCTGATCCCATTAACTGGAGCTAAGAAGCCAAGAGCCCATGGATGGAATTCATGAAAACAGAGAATGCCCAGGTGAAGCGTTCCATCCTAATATGAGAAAGTGCACGAATTGGATTAACCATTGTTCACAATGGTTAATTGAAGCGATCAGCCTTTCGCTCCCCCACGTGGAAAGAGACTTGGATTAATAAAAAAACAATCAATTAGTAATAGACCTTTGAGTATGCTCTCTATTCACAACAAATTTCTGACGTTCGATTTATGTGTTGGATGAATCTTTTTAAAAGTATATTCCATAACAATGAATCCCCACCACTCATCCTTAATTAAGGATTAAAAATTAATTAAATTAAATTAAATTAAATTAAATTAAATCAAATTAAGTTAAGTTAAATAAATTTAAATTAAATAAAATATTAAAGCATATTAAAAATTAAATTAAATTTAAATTTAATTAAATTAAGTTAAGTTAAATTAATTAATTAATTAATTAAATTAGATTAAATTAGATTAAAACATATTAAAACATATTAAAAATTAAATTTAAATTAAATAAAAATATTAAAACATATTAAATTAAATTAAAGCATATTAAAATTAAAATTAAATAAAAATATTAAAACATATTAAAAATTAAATTTAAATTAAATTAAATTATGGTAAATTAAATTAATTAATTAATTAAATTAATTAATTAATTAATTTAACTAATTAATTTAATTTAATTTAACTTAATTAATTTAATTTAATTTAATTTAATTTAACTTAATTAATTTAATTTAATTTAATTTAATTTAATTAATTAATTTAAATAATTTAATTAATTAATTTAATTGGCTAACCATGGTTAATGGTGGTTTACTATGGTTGTTCATGGTTGCCCATCATTCTTCTTGGTTGACTATGATGGTCCATGGTTGGCTATGATTAACCATGGTTATTCAATGTTGAACATGGTTTATTATGGTTGACCATTGTTAACTATGGTTATTCATGGTTGACTATGGTGAATGATGGATGAGGATTATTGACTATGGTTGACCCTATGGCTGACAATGATAGACCCTTTGGTTGAATATTGTTGACTATTATTAGCCAACTATGATTGACCTTAGTTTAATATGGTTGACAATGGTTGACCATAGTTGGTTAACCATGGTTGTTCATGGTTCACCATAGTTTTTCATGGTTGACCACAGTTGATTATAGTCGACAATGGTTATTCATGGTTATTCATGGTTAACCATGGTTGATAATATTTGCTCATGGTTTAGTATAGTCAATAATGGTTAACCATGGTTGACTATAGTTAACCATGGTTGTTAATGGGTTACTATGGTTAATCGTGGTTGCCAATGGTTGACTATGGATGAGTAACTTCAATCCATGGGTAACTTCAATACAAGGCTGACTTCAAGCTTGAATTCAATCCAAGTTTGTCTAAAAGGTTCACTTCAATCCAAGATTGACTTCAATCCTAGAGTGGCTTCAAGCCAAGGTAGACTTTAATCCATGGTTGACTCAAATATAAGGTTGACTTCAATCCCTTGTTGACTTTAATACATTGTTGATTTTGTACTGTGGTTGAATTCATCCCGTTATTAATATTAACATTAATGACTTCAATCCATTGTTGAATTTAAACCGTGTTGACTTCAATCCATGGTTAACCAAGGTTATTCAAGGTTGAACACGGTTTACTATGGCTGACCATTGTTGACTACGATTAATCATGGTTGACTATGGTGAATGATGGATGACCATGCTTGACTATGGTTGACCCTATGGATGACTATGGTCTGGTAGACCGTTTGGTTGAATATTGTTGACTATTATTAGCCAAGTATGAATGAACTTAGTTGAATATGGTAACCATGGTTATTTAGGGTTGAACATGGTTATTCATGGTTGACTATGGTGAATGATGGATTGACCATGCTTGACTATGGTTTACCCTATGGCTGGCAATGAAAGACCCTTTGGTTGAATATTGTTGACTATTATTAGCCAACTATGATTGACGTTAATTGAATATGGTTGACTTTGGTTGACCATAGTTGGTTAACAATGGTTGTTAATGCCAAGCTATGGTTGTTCATGGCGCACCATGGTTTTTCATGGCTCACCATGGTTTTTCATGGTTGACCACAGTTGACTATAGTCGACCATCGTTATTCATGGTTGACCATGGTTGACAATAGTTTCTCATGGTTTAGTATAGTTAAGACTGGCTGACCATGGTTGACTATGGTTAACCATGGTTGTTAATGGGTTACTATGGTTGATCGTGGTTTCCAATGGTTGACTATGGATGGGTAACTTCAATCCATGGGTAACTTCAATACAAGGCTGACTTCAAGCTTGACTTAAATCCAAGTATGTCTAAAACGTTCACTTCAATCCAAGGTTGACTTCAATCCTAGAGTGGCTTCGATCCAAGGTAGACTTTAATCCATTGTTCACTTAAATACAAGGTAGAATTCAATCCATTTTGTTGACTTGAATCCAAAGTTGATTTTGTACCGTGGTTGAATTCATCCCATTAATAAGATTAACATTAATGACTTCAATCCATTGTTGACTTTAAACCGTGGTTGACTTCAATCCATGGTTAACCATGGTTATTCATGGTTGAACATGGTTTATTATGGCTGACCACTTTTTACTATGGTTATTCATGGTTGACTATGGTGAAGGATGGATGACCATTCTTGACTATGGTTGACCCTATGGCTAACTATGGTAGACCCTTTGATTGAATATTGTTGACTATTATTAGCCAACTATGATTGACCTTAGTTGAATAGGGTTTAATATGGTTAACCATGTGTCACATACCCAAAAATATGAATATTTTATGTTGTGAGAAAAACATTATGTTATAAGTTATTATAAAGTTTTTATGATTATTGACCAAGTAGGGTCAAGGATGACTGTAATTAAATACTCTAATATTTTATTATTAATAAATAAAAGAAAAGACAAATATCCAAATGAGACTGTTAAAGAGTGTTCAGTGACCCACTAGGAGGAATGAACTCGGGTGGAGATAAAATTGACAATTGGGAGCATCTTCATTCACTTCTAGCTGTTGCAGGTGGCAACTTCCCTATATTTATGGTCATGTTCCCCAAGAAAGTGGAACAGAGCAGGTGGCACAATAATTATTAAACTGACCAAAAGACCTAGGCACTCTTTTAATCCCATCGAATTGAGAAGGTTGCTAACTATTGTTTTCCTTGTGGCAATTCTGAGAACACAAGGTGGGAATGCACAAGAGATTCGATGAGGGGAAGGCTAGGGAGTGAATGATAGAGTAAGTCTGCATTATTGAACTAGTACTGCTGAGTGCAGAGTATTGCTAAGTACAGAGATCAGACTGCTAAATGCAGAAGTTATACTACTGAGCACAAAAATGTTGAGTTGGAGAAAGATAAACTCTTTCCTCCACATAGTATCTTAGTCCTGGTGGTTCAGTGAACATGCTCAGAGGTCCTAAGGCAAGTAACATTGGCTGCTTTTAGGAAAAGGTTGGGTGGAATGGATTCCTTTGGGTGTTTGGCCTCCACTGCAGTTATCAGGTTCTTCATTGCTTCAGTTATTTAATTCTAGATTGCGAACCTACTTTTGAATGTTGCATTTTACCTAGATTAGAATTACTGAAATTGATAGTTTACTTTGCATTATGCTTTATCTTATTACTTTCTAGGTTTTAAAATTCGGTATATTCTGAAGTATTGTATCTGAAAGTAACATTTTATCATACTGGTCAAACTAGAAGAACATAATCGATAGTTTATATTGTTTATATGTTTGAATGATGGAATTTGGAAAATTGATGAATGAATAAATATCCCTCTATATTTTTCCACTCTCCGAAGAGACATACTCTAATACAAAAGGATTTGTTTAAGTATGATGAAATATAGATGAGTTCAATTTAAAATGCTAGATTCTTTATGTCCTATAATTATACAAATACTTTACTCAATGTCTAGAAAATTCACATAAACTTTGCATAAAATAGAGTCAAAATACATTCACAGGATTCCCAGTATATAGAGTCATTATATTCATGAGTTTCAAACACACAGTACATAAAACTGAACATCATACAATAGAAAGACTGATAACATTGAATTCTTAAAAGAACTATAATCATATAAATAAAAGTATCATACTATCGAGCTTTGCAGAATTAAATATAAATCTTTATAACCAAACAACCGTATTATATTTTGTACAGAACTCAAATCAACCCTATAAAAGAATGACTTAGTAGAAGAATAGAGTAAACATCCTTTAAAAACCATAGGTCAATCCCTACAAATTATCTTATAAATAAAGTATGATAATACAATAGTAGATTGATAATTAAATAATCAAAACAGAGTTCTTAAAACCCTGGTTAATGCATTCACATTAACATTTATACATCTGATAAGATATATTATGAAAACATTCTGAAACTACTCGATATCCCCATAAAAGATCAATATACATTACACATTAATAACCAAATAACATTTCAAGTTCAAAGACTAGTTCAGGTTCGAACCCTAGTTTTTAACTATAAACTGTATAGAGGGTCGAACCCTGTACACATCAATATTTAACAAATATCATATAGTCGTAAAACTGTAAGTACAAACTTAATTATCTATGCCATAAAGAAATACGATTATCATAATTATCAACCAACAGAGTTATTACAATATCGGAATAAGGGTTCGAGACCCGCAAGGGCTCACCCTGAGTTCGTTGAAATATTACGAACCGGGTTTACACAACCCCAAGTTTTTGCCAACCAAAATTTATATAGTCGGCATCCACTGGAATAAAAATATAAACAATAAGAAACTTATCCTACTCATAATACAATCGAAGCATTGAAGTGATGCAGAATGTATCAAGCACTGAGCTCGATGACATCCATGGGATGCATCGTTACCATCCTTCTCAAACCACTATCAAAATATTAAAAAAATTTAAAGGTCTAGCGTTCGAGTCTCAAGAGAGAGTTCGCCTGGAGTTAAATATTTATACCATATAAAATTATAAAGACCAAATCTAAATACGTAAGAGGGGTTAGGGTTTAACCCTGTATAAGTCAAACATTTTATAATCGAGGAACATTACAAGCATTGCATATTATTAACAAAGCTACGAAGTAGGGCTTGGACCAAAAACCAAATACATTGATCCAAACACATTTTATAAACAGTAAAGGAAGTCGACAGTAGCATTGTAACTTTCGAAACAAGTATCGAAACTGGTAACTATTTCTTCCACGGAACTAATACATTGAAGTGAGCATTGCTCAGGGTTTTCCAACATGGTACCCAAAAACAAAACAAATAACCTTTACAAATAGTTGGTCGAAACCCTAACACTGGCATTTAGACAGAAGACGGTATAGTATCAACACTACCACAAGGAAGTGTCAAAAAACCCTCTTCTATAATCAAACAAGCAATAGTAAACCATCAACTTAATAAACATTTGCTGATAGAGGTGTCAATCCTGTGGATAGGCCCCAAAGCTTACCATGGTTCCAAACAACTGGAGCTTCCTTCTCTTTGTCCAAGCTATCGCCGAAGACCCAAGTTGAGACGAGAGGTTGATATAAACCCTTTCAAGCAAGAGAAACGAGTGGTTAAATGATGCATAACAGTGATTAAATATTTGTACATAAATACATTACAAATATCCATTTCAAATATCAAGGTTGCAGGACATTACCTTCTCGAACTCAGCCGAGAGCTTCTCGGAAGTTTATAGGCTGAAAGCCAAGCGACGAGAACCATAACCTTAACAATTGAAGACCACAAAAACAGTATTGGTAATCACCTCTGTAACCGAGTTTAAAACTGAGATTGCATTTCCAAATGGCTCATAGCCATGGTGGCCGAGAGAGCATGGCTCTCCAGCCCTCTGAAAAACACAATGCGATTGTCAAGACCAAACCCTTAGCGCATGAATAGGGTTTTCCTATACATGGAGCTCACTCCCAAGGCAATCACATGGATCCATTTAATGCATGAACTGTCAACCACCAACGTTCAAATTTAAAACCCATTCCCTATAGTTTACGCCAACGCTGCATGGTAAGTTTAATACTTTGGCCTTTGAACTATTGTTATATAGTTTGGGTCACCAACTTATAATATCACTAAGTCTTTCCTAGGAACCTCGAACCCCTTTGGTGGAGGATTAACCAAGCAACATAAACATAATTTAAATCAACTATAAAAATAGTGTTTATCAACATTGAGTTTGGTTAGAATTCTCCAACCCCCTTAGTTGAGTTTGGGCCAAGTCTCATAATGTTAATCTAACCACTATGAAGTAAAGAAGTGACTTATCACCATATAAATACATTCTCTATGGATGTGTATTCTCACCTATAACCTGGACATAGTGGCATCATGCATTAGCGTAAAGCTAAGTAAGCTTCGGGGTGTCACAAGGAACCCCTTCAACAAAAGAAAAACAAATAAGTATTAACATTATAATTATAAATACAATATCACATTACGACACAAGGGATAGAAAATTAAAATATCAATATCATCTTAAGTATTAAATCGTCATATCAATGACAATCATTTATAAGTCTTATTTAAGTAACTAAGACACATTAATAAAACAATGAATTTGGAAATTAAGTATCACCATTCTAATTTATAGTTAAGCAGTTAACTAAGATATTAACATTCCAAAAGTATACTTTCACACAATAAATTGTAGTATTTATGCTACACAGAAAAATTTTAATTTTTATGAATTTTGGAGGTGTTACATATGGTATGAGAGCGCAAGTTCAAACTCTACGCCTAAAAGTGGCTCAACTTGCGCAATTGAAATTTAATATAGAAAAAAACACAATTACTGATTTTTGTTTCGAATTTGTTTTTTGTACAACACGTTCGATATTTAAATTGCAGGTTATGGAAGGATGAGAGGAATCTACTGAGGATAGATCTCATCATGAAAAAAATAAAAATGAACATGAACATACTAAGGAAGAAAATATATTTGTAGAATTAAATGATAATTAATCTGAATTACTTCGAACAGTTAAAGATTTAAAGGCTGAAATAAAAACCGTTAAGGAAGAAAATGAAAGGATTCTGAAGGTACAAGAAGGACTGAATCAGATATTGCTAGATAAATTTAATAATAATGAAAAAGATAAAAGAACAGAATTTAATTCTGAATCTGGAACCATGTACTATCAACACAAAGGTAAGAAGTTAAAATTCACTAATGATGAAAGTAGCTCTTCTTCCGCAATTAATGTTAAATCACGTAGGAAGAAACATAATTATTCCACTGATAGTAGTGATAGTGATTACCATTCTAAAAAGAGGAAGTACAAACCATACAAAGAGATTTCTGGAGAGTTTAAGAAGATAAAACCCCCAACTTTTAATGGAGAAACAAAAAAGGGAGAGGAAGCCGAAGCATGGCTGTCTGGTATGAATCAATATTTTCAAATTTACAACTATTCCAGCCCATTAAAAGCTAAAGTGGAAATCTATAATCTGACTGGAAGAGTCAACATCTGGTGGCAAGATATAAAACGAGTAAAAGGCATAAAAGAGAAACGCATAAATTGGATTACTTTTAAAAGGTATTTTAAAAATAAATTTATGTTAGAACAATATTATGAAGAACGAGCTAAACATTTCTACAAATTACAGTTAGGTTCCATGAACATGAAGGAATTAAGTAGCAAATTTCTAAGTTTGTTTAGATATGTGCCTTACATTACTAATGAAAAACCCAATGTACATAGATTTATAAGCTACCTACCTTTTCATATAAATGACAGAATTGAGTATGACGACCCTAAGGCCGTTGAAGAGGCCATGAGAAAGGAAAATTTCTATTATGAGTAGAACATAAAAAGGGAAAGTATACCTAGTTGGAAGGCTAAAAGACCTAATCATTTTGAACAAAGAAAGAAATTTTTTACATTTAATCAAAAATTTTGAAATAATAACTCTCATAACTTTCCTAACATAAAATTTCAAGGAAATAATCCAAGACGCAATGTACAACTGCAAGAAATAGAGACCTGCATAATAATTTTGTTAAAAACAATGAACAAAAGGAACCTGTAAAATGTTGGGACTATCAGGGACCTCACTATGCATCAATTTGTCCTAACAGGAAAAGAACTATCAACAACATACATATAGTGTAGAAAGAGGCAATATTTGGTGACATAACGAGGGAAATGCCCAGGATCAATGCATCCTTGGAAAACAGACAGGTTGATCATCAAACTTCAATGGTTGAAGTATGAGGTATGATGAAATATAAACCCATCTCTATTTTAATTGATGCAGGAGCTAGCCTAAGTTCTGTATCTCCAAGCATAGTAGAAAAATGTAAATTGAAAGTAGAAAAGTTTGAAAAGTCTTGGCTGGTTTAGCTAGCTACAAGGACTAAAAGAAAGGTAGTTGATTTTGTTAAAGATTGTGGTTTGCTTATGAATCAATTTAGAACACAAGTAAAACTGAATGTATTACCATTAGGGTCTTATTATTTCTTAATCGGAATGGATTGGATGGAAAAGTATAGGGTAGTTTCTGATTTTGTTTTGAAAAGACATTTACATTCTTGAGTGATAAAGGAAAAACAAAAATAGTAAAAGGAATCCCTAGAAAAACTTTAGCTAGACAGATTTCTGCTTTGCAAGTGAAAAAGGTTGTATGAAAAGGATGTAAAATGTTTGCTGTAAATGTAATTAATGTTGAGCACAAAACTAAAGAAGATAAGTTAAAACTTGAAGACATACCAATCCTAAGAGACGTTTCAGATGTATTCCCGGAAGAAATTCCAGGTCTACGTCCGAAAAGAGAATTGGACTTCACCATCGAGCTAGTACTGGGTGTGGTACCAAACTCAAAAGCTCCTTACCGGATGAATATCCTAGAGATTAATGAATTAAAATCACAGTTAAAGTAATTAATAGATAAAAACTACATAAGACCAAGTGTGTCTCCCTGGGGAGCACAGGTCATTTTCATTAAAAAGGACAGTACCCTACGTTTATGGATAGAATACCGCCAGTTAAATAAAATGACGATAAAAAATAGATATCCTTTTCCCCGCATAGATGATATGTTTGATCAAGTACGTGGAGCAACGATATTTTCAAAAATAGACTTGAGATCTGGATATCATCAAGTCAGAATTAAAGACGAAGATATTATTAAAACTACTTTCAAAACCCATTACGGGCATTACGAATTTGTAGTTATTCCTTTTGGGCTAACGAACGCTCCAACAGTTTTCATATGTCTAATGAATAATGTTTTACATAAGTATTTGGATAAGTTTGTAATTTTTTTCATTGGCGACATTTTAATTTACTCAAAGACTAAGGAAGAACATGACGAACACTTACGAATAATTTTACAAGTCTTAAGAGGATGTCAACTGTTCGCAAAATTTAGTAAGTGTGAATTTTTCAACGATAAAACAATAGTATTTAGGTCATGTGATATCCAAGGATGGAATCACAGTTGACCTTAATAAAATAAGAGCAATTAATGAATGGCATGTCCCTAAAGATGTAACTGGTGTACAATTGTTTATGGGAATCACAGGTTACTACAGAAAATTTATAGAAGGATTCTCAAGAATCGCAAATCCTATAACCTCTTTACAAAAAAAGGGAAAGAAATTTGTTTGGGATCAAAAGTGTGAGAAAAGTTTTAAGAAATTGAAAGAACTGTTAACTACTGCACCTATCAAAAAAATTGCAGATCCAAACAAGGATTTTTTTGTATGCAATGATGCCCTTGGCAGAGTTTTAACACAAGAAGGTCACGTAATAGCGTATGAGTCAAGAAAGCTAAAAATTCATGAGAAAAATTACGCTACCTATGATTTAGAGTTGAATGCCGTGATACATGCTTTAAAGATGTGGCGTCATCATCTAATTGGTAGAATTTTTTTATTAATGACTGATAATAATGGTTTAAAATATTTGTTGGATCAACCAAATCTGAACACAAGGCAAGCTAGGTGGTTTAGCTTTCCTTGGTGAATATGATTTAGATATCAAACATATAAATGGAAAAGAGAATAAGGTGGTTGATGCCTTAAGCATAAATGCAAAATTAAATTTTATGGTAGCAGCCAGCACTTACCAAACATATTTGGAAAATCAGATTGATGAAGGGATAAAAGTGGATGAAAATGATCAAAAAATACAATAAAAGGTTGCTGAAAATATATCTGAAAATTTAATAACAGATTACAGTCTAAATGAAAAGGGTCTAATGTAGTATAAGAATAGACCGTATGTACCAAATGTACCTGAAATTAAGATTTTGATTTTAAATGAAGTACATAAAAGTCCTTAGTCAAGACATCCGGGTTACCAAAAGATTGTTAACAATGTTAAGAAAGGATTATTTCTGGCCAAATATGAAGAATGAGGTGGCTGAATACATAGCTAGGTGCTTTGAATGTCAGCAAGTTAAAGCTGAGCATCAACACCCAGCTGGTTTATTACAGCCATTACCAATTCCAGATTGGAAGTGGGAAATAATTAGCATTGATTTTACAACTGGTTTACCTAAAATTCAAAAGCAGAATGATTCTATAATGGTAGTTGTGGATAATCTTAGCAAAGCGGCCCATTTTATACTTGTTAAAACCACTTACAAGGATGCTAACATTGTTGAAAGTTTTATGAAACAAGTTTTTGGTTTGCATGGAATTCCTAAAGTCATAATTTCTGATATAGACTCTAAATTTACGGGAGTCTTTGTTTAAAGGTTTGGATACTACATTGAATTTCAGTACATCTTTTCATCCGCAAACAGACGGATAGACATAAAGAGTAAATCATATTCTTGAGGATATGTTAAGAATGTATGTTAGAGATCAACCAAGCAAATGGGAGGATTATCTGCACTTAGTTGAATTCGCTTATAACAACCATTATCAAGCTTCATCTAAACTAAGTCCATTTGAAATTTTGTATGGTAGAAATTGTAATACTCCTATTTCATGGAGTAATCCAGTTGACAGGTTGATGTTATCACCTGAGTTATTGAAACAAATGGAACTAACAGTGAAACAAGTACAAGGAAATCTGAAAATTGCACAAGATAGATAGAAGAGTCATGCAGATCTCAAAAGAACTCAGAAAAAGTTTCAGGTTGGTAAGCATGTTTTCATCAAGGTAAAACCGAAAAGATTTCCTTAAAGTTAGGGAGTTGTGCTAAACTAGCACCCAGGTATTGTGGACCTTTTGAAATACTATCAAGGGTTGGACCAGTGGCATACTAGTTAGCCTTGCCACCGAATCTTAAAATACATAATGTCTTTCATATTTCTATTTTGAAAAAGTACGTACATGATGCTACTCTTGTGATCAAGTGGAATGGTGTACATGTGGAACCCGAAGGATATTTTCTGGTGGAACCGGATTGTATCCTCAACAAGAGGTAAATTTTACTTCGGAAACGCACCATTGGACAAGTAAAGGTGCAATGGAAGCACCTTAGTCCAAATGAAGCAACTTGGGAATTAGAGAGTCATATGTGGGCAGCATATCCAATTCTGTTCTAGGAAGGATCAGAGGATGATGAATAAAGTAACATCGAGAACGGTTGAACTTAAGAGGGGGTGTATGTCACATACCAAAAAATATGAATATTTTATGTTGTGAGGAAAACATTATTTTATAAGTTATTGTAAATTTTTTATGATTATTGACCAAGTGGGGTCAAGGATGACTGTAATTAAATACTCTAATATTTTATTATTAATAAATAAAAGAGGATACAAATATCCAAAGGAGACTGTTAAAGAGTGTTCACTGACCCACCAGGAGGAATGGACTAGGTTGGAGAGAAAATTGACAATTGGCAGCATCTTCATTCACTTCTAGTTGTTGCAGGTGGCAACTTCCCTATATTTATGGTCATGTTCCCCAGGAAAGTGGAACAGAGCAAGTGGCTCAATAATTATGAAACTGACCAAAAGACCTAGGCACTCTTTTAATCCCATCAAATTGAGTAGGTGGCTCACTATTGTTTTCCTTGTGGCAATTCTGAGAACACAAAGTGGGAATGCACAAGAGATTCGATGAGGGGAAGGTTAGGGAGTGAATGATAGAGTAAGTCTGCATTATTGAACTAGTAATGCTGAGTGCAGAGTTCATACTGTTGAGTGCAGAGTATTGCTGAGTACAGAGATCAGACTGCTAAATGTAGAAGTTATACTCTTGAGCACAAAAACCATTAATGTTGAGTTGCAGAAGGATAAACTCTTCCCTCCACATAGTATCTTAGTCCTGGTGGTTCAGTGAACAAGCTCGGGGGTCCTAAGGCAAGTAACATTGGCTACTTTTAGGAAAAGGTTGGGTGGAACAGGATCCTTTGGGTGTTTGGCCCCCTCTACAGTTTTCAGGTTCTTCATTGCTTCGGTTATTTAATTCTAGATTGCTAACCTACTTCTGAATGTTGCATTTTACTTAGATTAGAATTACTGAAATTGATAGTTTACTTTGCATAAGCTTTATCTTATTACTTTCTAGGTTTTAAAATTCGGTATATTCAGAAGTATTCTATCTGAAAGTAATACTTTATCATAATCGACAAACTAGAAGAACATAACTGATAATTTATATTATTTATATGTTTGAATGATGGAATCTAGAAAATTGATAAATGAATAAATATCGATTTGTATTTTTCCACTCTCTGAAGAGACGTACTCTAGTAGAAAAGGATTTGTTTAAGTGTGATGAAATATAGGTGAGTTCAATTTAAAATGCTAGATTCTTTATGTCCTATAAGTATACAAATAGTTTATTGAATGTCTAGAAAATTCACATAAACTGTGCATAAAACAGATTCAAAATACATTCAAAGGATTCCCAGTATATAGAGTCATTATATTCATGAGTTGCAAAGACACGGTACATAAAACTGAACATCATACAATAGCAATACTGATAGCATTGATTTCTTAAAAGAACTATAATCATATAAATAAAAGTATCATACTATCGAGCTTTGCAAAATTAAATATAAATCTTTATAACCAAACAACCATATTATATTTTGTACAAAACTCAAATCAACCCTATAAAAGAATGAGTTAGTAAAAGAATAGAGTAAACATCCTTTGAAAACCATAGGTCAATCCCTACAAATTATCTTATAAATAAAGTATGATAATACAATAGTATATTGATAATTAAATAATGAAAACAGAGTTCTTAAAGCCCTGGTTAATGCATTGACATTAACATTTATACATATGATAAAATATATTATGAATTTTTTTTGAAACTACTCGATATCCCAATAAAAGATCAATATACATTATACATTAATAAACAAATAACATTTCAAGTTCAAAGAGTAGTTCAAGGTCGAAACCTAGTTTTTAACTATAAACTGTATCGAGGGTCGAACCTTGTACACATCAATATTTAACAAATATCATATAGTCGTAAAAATTTAAGTACAAACTTAATTATCTATGTGATAAAGAAATACGATTATCATAATTATCAACCAACAGAGTTATTACAATCTCGGAATAAGGGTTTGAGACCTGCAAGGGCTCACCGTGAGTTCGTTGAATTATTATGAACCGGGTTTAACAACCCCAATTTTTTTCCAACCAAAATTTATACACTCGGAATCCATTGGAATAAAAACTATAAACAATAAGAAACTTATCCTACTCATAATAGAGTCGAAACATTGAAGTGATCCAGAATGTATCAAGCACTGAGCTCGATAACATCCATGGGATGCATCGTTGCCATCCTTCTCAAACCACAATCAAAAGATTAAAAACATTTAGAGGTCTAGGGTTTGAGTCTCAAGAGAGAGCTCGCCCAGATTTAAATATTTATACCATATAAAATTATAAAGACCGAATCTAAATACGTAACATGGTTTAGGGTTTAACCCTATAGAAGTCTAACATTTTATAATCGAGGAACATTCCAAGCATTGCATATTATTAACAAAGCTACGAAGTAGGGCTCGGAAAAAAAAACCAAATACGTTGATCCAAACACATTTTATAAATAGTAAAGGAAGTCGAGAGCAACATTGTAACTTTCAAAACAAGTATCGAAACCAGTAACTATTTCTTCCACAAAACGAATACATTGAAGTGAGCATTGCTAAGGGTTTTCCAGCATGGTACCCAAAAACAAAAGAAATCTCCTTTACAAATAGTTGGTCTAAACCCTAATGCTGGCATTTACCCATAAGACAGTACAGTATCAACGCTACCACAAGGAAGTGCCAAACAACCCTCTTCTATAATCAAACAAGCAATAGAAAACCATCGCCTTAATAAACATTTGCTGATAGAGGTGTCAATCGTGTGGATAGGCCCGAAGCTTTCCGTGGTTACAAATCACTGGAGATTCCTTCTCTTTGTCCAAGCTATCGCCGAAGACCAAGTCGAGACCAAAGGTTGACATAAACCCTGTCAAGCAAGAGCAACGGGTGGATAAAAGATGCATAATAGTGATTAAATATTTATACATAAATACATTACAAATAGCCATTTCAAATGTCAAGGTTGCAGGACATTACCTTCTCGAAGTCGGCCGAGAGCTTCTTGGAAGTTTACAGGATGAAATCCAAGCGACGAGAACCATAACCCTAACAACTAAAGACCACAAAAACAATATTGGTGATCACCTCTGCAAACGAGTTTAAAACTGAGACTGCATTTCCAAATGGCTCATAGCCATGGCGGCCGAGACAGCATGGCTCTCCATCCCTTTGAAAAACATAATGCGATTGCCAATACCAAACCCTAAGTGCATGAATAGGGTTTTCCAATATGTGGAGCTCACTCCCAAGGCAATCATGTGGATCAATTTAATGCATGAACTATCAACCACCAACGTTCAAATTTAAAACCTATTCTCTATAGTTAACGCCAACGTTGCATGGTAAGTTTAATACTTTGGCCTTTGAACTATTATTATATAGTTTGCGTCACCAACTTGTAATATCACGTCTAAGTCTTTCCTAGGAACCTCGAACCCCTTTGGTAGAGGATTAACCAAGAAACATAAACATAATTTAAATCAACTATATAAAAATAATGTTTATCACCATTGAGTTTGGTTAAAAGTCTCCAACCCCCTTAGTTGAGTTTGGGCCAAGTCTCATAATGTTAATCTAACCAATATGAAGTAAAGAAGTGACTTATCACCATATAAATACATTCTCTATGGATGTGTATTCTCACCTATAACCTGGACACAATGGCAGCATGCATTAGCATAAAACTAAGTAAGCTTCGGGGTGTCACAAGGAACCCCTTCAACAAAAGAAAAACAAATTAGGGTTAACATTATAATTATAAATACAATATCACATTACAACACAAGGGATAGAAAATTAAAATATCAATATCATCTTAAGTATTGTCATGCCCCCTCCCTAGTGACCATGGTCACAACTTGGCTCCTCCCATCCCTAGGGGGTCTAGGTGATTAATTAATTATGGATTTAATTCATGGGGATATTTTTGAGGCAAATACACCTTAGGAGAATAATTAATTATTAAGTTATTTAATTAATTATGGAAGCTGGAATTAATGTTGAGGGGTATTTTGGTATTTTTTATATTTAAATTCTAATAAATATTGCCAAGTTGGATAATGAAGGCTAGGAGGGCGAATTGGTAGCAAGCGGATAACCTTGCCCAAGTGGAGAATGTTTCAGAAAGGAAAGAAAGTCAGAATGGAAATAGAAACTAACAAAAGCTGGAAAAAGTTGGAAAAAGAAGAAAAGTAGAAAGTAAAAGAAATAGAAATCATCAGGAAAAGCATTCAGAAAGGAATTAGCAACATCCAGAAAAGTAGCTAAGGCGCACTTGCCAATTCTGATTGAAGGAGGATGAGGAAAGAAAGTGGAGAAAGCTCAGAAGTTTCCAATTTCAGAGAGAGGGCGCCCTACCTCACCCACATGTGTGGTATGGCTTTCCAAGCAATCTATCTCATCTATTTAAGCATGATTCTAACTTCATTCAAGAAATTTTGTCATTTGCAATTTTGGTTTGAGAGCTATAAGCTACTCAACAGTTGAGTGATGTGCCTCAACAATTTCTCTTGGGAGATGTGCCCCAAGCCTTTGTGAGTTGTCTATGAGTGTTATGCAGGTACAACAGATAGTATTAAATCTAGTGACATTCGGTATGGAGCAACAATGAAGATCTATTGTCATATTGGAGAGGAGGCTTCCATTGGAGATGTTTTACAGTCAGTTTTTGAGGAGGAATCACCATAAGACGAAGATGTATATGGGAAGGTGTTCTCAGAATCTTCTGTGAGGCTTATCAGTGGTTATTTGCAGACATAATAGGCTTCCATATTCTATAATATCAAGTTCAGATCGAACTACCTCTCTTCTCTCTCTTCTACTCTACTTGCTGTCGAATTGGAGGTGATTTTCCTAAGAGAGAAGAACTGATGATCCTAGCTCCCATTGAAGGTCATTACACTCAGAATGCAGCAATTTCATCCATCTAACAAGTAGATGGACTGATAATTACTTCCATATCAGATCCACATTAATTCTCTCCTTCTCTACTCTGTTCTCTAGCTCATGTAAGAAGAAAATAGCCTGCGAGGCATTGTCCATTGTAAAAGCAAGTATTAGAAGTTAAGAGAACTGTTATGAACTCTATATTTGATGTTTAATGGTTATAGTAATTCATATCATATATAATATAATAATCATAACAGAGTTTGTATTTCCTTAAGATAGTTTATCATGTTAAAATCCAAGACTAGCTAGTTCGATGCCTAAATTCGACTAGTTTTGCCACTTTGTCTATAAAATTCATTCTGTGCACTCTTTTGTTAATCCGTCAGTTGGAGCAGGTCCTTGACACATCCTAGTATCCATATCATTCCAAAAAATCAGAGTTTGAAATCCTTTTGACCTTGCTTGGAAATTTAAGAAAAAGACTAGATCCACAATCCCGGAAGAGACCAAAAGTCCCAATTCTTTACAAAATTTTCCAAGACTGATTATTTATTATTCTAAGCATAACCAGAAACCCATTGAATTTTATAAACCCTGTTAGCCTTCCCGATCTAGTTTGTATATGCGGATGTACCCAGGAAGCATTGTGGTAGGCTTCAGCGGTAGCTGATGTTCGAAACATAAATGGTCTTTGTGCTTTGTACAAAGGATCCAATTACCCATTGTCTAAGTTGCTGTTGCATATTGTCCCATATAAATTCCAGAACTGAAATTTCATCTTACCAAACTCAGTTTCAAGTCTCCTTACCCGTCACTGACTTCCTGCTCTATTCGGTGAATTTATAAAAAAATGGACAAGTAAATTTAATTTAAAATTGTGAACTTGAGTTAATATCTGGGTCAAATATTTCCTAGGATATTATAGTGGTATCAGAGCATGGTCCTATGAACCTGCTCTCAGTTTGTGCTATGATTCCTAAAAGAATACCAATCCCCAAAGGAAAGAGCCTCGAAGATCCATTTGTAGAAGAGGAGGTGGAATCCACTGGAGGAAAATTACAAGGGGGGAATAACATGGCTGACAATGATGACAATGATAAGGAAGAATTCAGATTTTTTGTACAGAGTATGTTAAAAGGTCTGCATGACATATCTCATAACATCATCCAGTATTGGCAAGAGACTAGAGACTTTTTGGCCAAACAGATAGGACAGAAAGAAATAGAAGGGAATTGTAGTGGTTCTTAGAATGGGGAGAGGAAGATCACTGGTGGAATGATATTTTCTAGGACTGGTCCCCACAATAGACCCAATGAATTTAAATATGAGTCTAAAGATCAACCCCGACAGACCATGCCAAAATTCCTTGATGAACATAGGGAAGAACAACCAAGGACACATACATCTATCATTGCATGGGAAGATCGGTATGTAGAATATCAAACTCTGAGTGAAGAGTGTAGAAGGGCTCTGCCTTTCAAAGATTTCTATGAAGCACAATATAGAAATCAGCCACGAAGTGGGCATAGGCATCCCACATATAATTATGAATTGAGAAATGCTATTGGTAAGGTTCAGCTACCCTTCTTTGATGGATCAGCAAAATGCACCGCTAACTCATGGGTGCAGAAGATGGACACATATTTTCAGTTGAATCCAATGGCTGAAAGGGACGCCATTAGAATGGCAACTTTGCATCTGCAAGATGAAGCTAATGACTGGTGGTTCCATGGCATGAAGACTTTAGGCCATGACCAAGTGACCTCATATGCAGAATTTACTAGAAGGTTGATGGAGATATTTGACAGAAGGGATCCTGAAATTGCATTCCGAGAACTAGCACATGTTAAGCAGACCAGGACCCCAGAAGCTTATATTTCTGAGTTTCAGAAGTTGGCAGTAATGGTTAGTGATATATCTAAGGTATGACTGATTATGTTGTTCACAGAAAGATTAGCAGAACCCTTAAAGGGGCTGGTTAAATCCTACTGACCAGCAACTCTCCAAGAAGCACTAAGCAGAACTAGAGATTTGCAAGATGCAATTCCAAGGACTAAATATCCACCAAGATTCAGTGCACCTATTAAAAATCAGAACCAAAGACCACCATTCAGAAGTGTGGCTGCACCAAACAGAAAGGATTATTCATTTCGAGATCGGGATGAATTAAGGAAGAAAAAACTTTGTTTTTCCTGCCAAGAACCTTGGGTTCCTGGGGACAAATGTGCTACGGGTAAGGCTCATTACATAGAATTTTTTTCTGAAAGTGAGGAGGAAGAAATGGGTGCTGATGTTAGAGAATAAGAACCAGTAGAAGAATTGTATGATACAGCAGAAGAAGAAGAACCCTCATAGCCAGAAGGAAAAATTGTTGTTTTAAGTGGGGTCCCTCGCTACCACACTATGAGATTTAAAGGAGTGGTAGAAGGGCAGAAAGTTTCAGTATTGGTGGATGGGGGTGCCACACATAACTTTATAGATGCAACCATGGTGGAGAGAAGGAAACTCAAATCAAAAAAATTTGGGGGGTTCACAGTCATTATACCAGGAAAGAACAACACCATGCAGTGTAACCGGTGGATTCCCAAGCTGCAACTGACTATTGGAGACCATACTGTGACTGACAGTTTTTATATTGTTGATGTAGCTGATGCTAATGTTGTTTTGGGAGTACAATGGCTGTTTTCCATTGGTGAACATGTAGTAAATTACTAGATTCCTGAAATGTGCTTCAAAAACACTGAAGGGAAACAAGTGGTTTTGAGGGGTGTTAACACCTACCCAAAACAAATCATTTTTGCACACAGTATGAGGTTTGTTCTGAGGCATGGTGACATAGAGTGGGATTAAGAATGATTTATTAGTACCAAAAGGACCACCATTGATGTGTCACAACATCCAGAGGATATCCAAAGATTACTCCAAAAACACAAAAGGGTGTTTGAAGATCTACCACACGGAAGGCCTCCTGATAGGGGTATTGAACATTGGATAGAACTAGAACCAGGTACATTCCCTATAAAAATCCACCCCTATAAACATCCTAAGAGATTCAAAGATGAAATAGAGAAAACTATAAAGGAGCTTCTTGAGATGGGCTTCATTAGGCAAAGTTCTAGCCCCTTTGCTTCATCAGTAGTTTTGGTCAAAAAGAAAGATGTTACAATGTGCATGTGCATTGACTACAAATATTTACATAAGAAAACCATTAAGAACATATATCCTATCCCAAGTATAGATGAAATGATGGATGAGCTACATGGAACCAAGTATTTCTCAAAAATAGACTCCATTTTGGTTACCATCAAATCAGAATGAGAAGTGAGGATATTCATAAAACTGCCTTCCGGTGCCATTTTGGGCACTTTGAATTTCTGGTCATGCCTTTTGGTTTGACAAATGCACCTACAACATTTCAGTCATGTATGAACAGAATATTCAACAAAAAACTCCATAACTTTGTACTTGTGGTTTTTGATGACATTCTTATTTATAGTAAAACTTGGGAGGAACATTTGTAGCATTTGGATAGTGTTCTAACCCTTCTTGCAGAACAATCCTTCTTTGCTAAACTGTCCAAGTGTGAGTTTGGTATGAAGGAGCTACTCTATCTTGGCCACATCATTGGGCAGGAGGGAGTTAAGGTACACATGGAAAAGATTCAGGCCATTCTTGATTGGCCCAGCCCGAAAAATATAATAGCTCTACGAGGATTCATTGGCCTATGTACATACTACAGGAAATTTGTGAAGGGAATCTCCAAACTCACTTCTCTCTTAACTGACCTTACCAAGAAGGGAGCCTTTTGCTGGAATGAGGAGGCTGAAAAAGATTTCAGTAGAATGAAAGAAGTGATGAGAAGCTGTCTGGTACTGGCACTTCCAGATTTCAACCAGCCATTTATTATGGAATGTGATGCCTTGGGTGAAGGCATAGGAGCAGTTTTAATGCAGGACAGACACCCCATTGCTTATGAGAGCAGAAAATTGCAGCCACATGAAAAGCTGTATTCCATCTATGATAAAGAGATGTTAGCTATCATGCATGAACTAGTGAAATTCAGGAAATATTTGGTGGGAGGAAAATTTATAGTCAAGACTGACCACAATAGCTTGAAACATTTCTTGACTCAAAAGGAGCTGAATGATAGGTAGCAGAAATGGGTGAGCAAAATCCTATCATATGATTTTTATATTGAATACAAGAAGGGTAAGCTAAATGTAGTGGCTGATGCTTTATCTAGCAAAACCTGCTTTGTCAACAATGCAAACTCCTGCTAATTGGAAGGATCAATTAATTAGTGAATATTCAAAAAACCAATTTGCATGTGAAATTTTGGATAAGTTGATTCAGGATGACTCATACCAAGCTATCAATGGTGTAATTTATTATAAGAACAAAATTTTTTTGATTCCTAAATCCAAACTAAAAGAACAGATTTTGATGGCTGCCCACAATGCACCTGTAGCAGGCCATCCAAGATTTTTAAAAACTTAACGAAAGGTAAGAGAGAGGTTCACTTGGAATGGCCTCAAGGAAGATTTTTTGAAGCATGTGAAGGAGTGTACTGCATGTCAGCAGAACAAGGTAGAACACACTCATCCTACTGGACTCCTTCAACCATTTCCCATTCCCGAACAAAAATGGGAAAGCATATCGATGGACTTCATCATCGGTTTACCGAAATCCCAAGATAAGGACTGTATTTTTGTAGTAGTTGACAGGTTAACTAAATATGCTCACTTCTTTGCTGTAAATTCTACCATTTATTCCAGTCAAGTTGCTACACTTTTATTTAAGGATATATTTAGATTGCATGGGCTACCCAAAGTTATAATCAGTGACAGGGATAGCAAGTTTACCAGTTCCTTTTGGCAGTCTTTGTTCGAATTAGTGAAAACCAGTTTAAATCTCAGCACAAGCTATCACCCCCAGATAGATGGGAAAATAGAGAGAGTTAATCAATGGCTGGAAGGTTATCTTAGAAATTATGTCACGGGACAGCAGAAAGCATGGGTCAACTGGCTGCACTTGGTTGAGTTCTGTTACAACACCACATTCCACATGTACATTGGGATGACTCCATTCAAAGATTTGTATGGGTATGAGTCTTCTACTTTTGCATATTTGGTCTTTGGAAATTGTAGGGCCCAGAAGGCTAAGGATTGGCTGCAAGAAAGCCAAGATATCCTTCAAGCACTGAAAGAAAATTTGCAGGTTGCACAAAATCAACAAAAAATCAATGCAGATAAGAATAGAACTGATGGAACCTTCCAAGAAGTGTATTTGGTTTATCTAAGGTTGCATCCATATAGACAAACTAATCTTAAGACCAAGGGAGCTGAAAAGTTATTGCCAAGGTTCTATGGACCCTATCAAATAATTGGAAAGGTGGGTGAAGTAGCATATGAATTGGACTTGCCAGCTGGGAGCAAAATCCACAATGTCTTCCATGTGTCCTGTTTAAAGAAAGCAGTTGGCCAACAAGTTAAGGTTTCAGAAATATTTCCTCCACTTGATGATGAAGGGAACCTAGTATTAGAACCGGAATAAATTTTACAGGAAATACACAGGAGGCTGAGGAGCAGAGTCATCAAGGAATATCTGGTACAATGGAAAGATTTGCCCAGTGAGGATGCCACTTGGGAGGATGAGAAGGTTTTGCAACATCCTGGTTTGAATTTGCTTGAGGACAAGTAGTCTTGGGAAGGGAGGACTGTCATGTCCCCTCCCTAGTTACCATGGTCACAACTTGGCTCCTCCCATCCCTAGGGGGTCTAGGTGATTAATTCATTATGGATTTAATTCATGGGGATATTTTTGAGGCAAATACACCTTAGGAGAATAATTAATTATTAAGTTATTTAATTAATTATGGAAGCTGGAATTAATGTTGAGAGGCATTTTGGTATTTTTTATATTTAAATGCTAATAAATGTTGCCAAGTTGGATAATGAAGGCTAGGAGGGCGAATTGGTGGCAAGTCTGGAGCAACAATGAAGATCTATTGTCATATTGGAGAGGAGGCTTCCATTGGAGGTGTTTTACAGTTAGTTTTTGAGGAGGAATCACCATAAGACGAAGATGTATATGGGAAGGTGTTCTCAGAATCTTCTGTGAGGCTTATCAGTGGTTATTTGCAGACTTAATAGGCTTCCATATTCCAGAATATCAAGTTTAGATCGAACTACCTCTCTTCTCTCTCTTCTACTCTACTTGGTGCCGTATTGGAGGTGATTTTCCTAAGAGAGGAGAACTGATGATCCTAGCTCCCATTGAAGGTCATTACACTTAGAATGCAGCAATTTCAGCCATATAACAAGTAGATGGACTGATAATTACTTCCATATCAGATACACGGTAATTCTCTCCTTCTCTACTATGTTCTCTAGCTCATGTAAGAAGAAAATAGCCTGCGAGGCATTGTCCTTTGTAAAGCAAAAATTGGAAGTTAAGAGAACTGTTATGAACTCTATATTTGATGTTTAATGGTTATAATAATTCATATCAGATTGAATATAATCATCAGAACAAAGTTTGTATTTCCTTAAAACAGTTTATCATGTCAAAATCCAAGACTAGCTAGTTTGATACCTAAATTCGACTAGTTTTGCCATTTTGTCTATAAAATTCATTTTGTGCACTCTTTTGTTGATATGTTAGTTGGAGAAGGTCCTTGACACATCCCAGTATCCATATCAGTCCAAAAAATCAGAGTTTGAAATCCTTTTAACCTTTCTTGGAAAGTTAATAAAAAGACTATCTCCACAATCCTGGAAGAGACCAAAAGTCCCAATTCTTTGCAAACTCTTCCAAGACTGATTATTTATTATTCTGAGCATAACCAAAAACCCATTGAATGTTATAAACCCTTTTATCCTTCCCGATCTAGTTTGTATATGCGGATGTACCTAGGAAGCATTGTGGTAGGCTTCAGCGGTACCTGATGTCCGAAACATAAATGGTCTCCCTGCTTTGTACAAAGGATCCAATTACCCACTGTCTAAGTTGTTGCTGCACATTGTCCCATATAAATTCCAGAACTGAAAGTTCATCTTACCAAACTCAGTTTCAAGTCTCCTTACCCGTCACTGACTTCCTACTCTGTTCAGTGAATTTATAAAAAAATGGACAAGTAAATTTAATTTAAAATTGTGAACTTGAGTTAATATCTGGGTCAAATATTTCCTAGGATATTACAAGTATTTAATCGTAGTATCAATGACAGACATTTAGAAGTCTTATTTCAGTAACTAAGATGCATTAATAAAACAATGAATTTGGAAATTAAGTATCGCCATTCTAATTTATAGTTAAGCAGTTAACTAGGAGATTAGCATTCCAAAATTATACTTCCGCACAATAAATTATAGTATTTATGCTACACATAAAAAATTTAATTTTTATGAATTTTGGAGGTGTTTACACCATGGTTATTAATGGGTATCCAACTGTGGATTATTCTCCTTTGATCTGATGGACTCAGTAGAATGCGCTACACTACCTATGGTCTCAATTGTAGATTCATATTTTGGAGAGTGCTATTACAGATCAAATAATATAATATCAGTAGAATGCCCTAGAGTAAAGTAAAATGATAGTAAAATGGCATAAAACTGGGAATCCTTTCAAAAACCCTAGAAACCCTAGAATAGTGAACCTAGTCTACGAGATTCAAACCAGTAAACAAAAGACCGAAGATAAAGTTTAGAATTAATATCTGCTTACCTTGGGCTCGTCAAGTGAGTATGTCCCGTCATCAATATTTAGGTTTTCCATTAATTCTGCCACCTCTGAAGAAAGCAATGGCTAAGGAGTAACATTTAATTATCGATCCAAAAGTTTAGCATCCATTAATAATGTCGAAGAAAAGAGAAAATAAAAGCGGCGCATCAAACCATTTAGACTTAGGCATCCAAATAAGGACAGATCCATCCCCGGCGGTCGACAAAAATAGTAAAATCTTTACCAAAAACTTGATTCATAGCTACAAATACCCATTCCTCAAAAATGCCACATGAGCTAGCAGAAACATACCTAAATTACTCCTAACTTTAAAAAAAAAAATATTAAAAAAAACAAAATGTAGACTGTGACCTGTGTGCTAACCCCGTGAAGATTGAACAACTGACGATTTGCAAGTGGAAAACACTGGCTAAACAATATCAAGAGCCCTGTGAATTGTATTATGCTTTACCGAAACCAACAGTAATGATGAATGGCCTCCATTGGAATTTCATGAATCCCTGCAAACTACCATGACTTTTGTTGCTTCCATACACAATTCCACTATGTTTTGAAACGCGAGTTGGCATTTTCTGAACAGATCCATATCTTCTCTCCTTCTTTGACAAACTTGTAGTAAGTTTGATCCCATTAACTGAAGCTAAGAGGCTAAGAGCCCATGGATGGAATTCATGAAAACAGAGAATGCCCAGCTGAAGCGTTCCATCCTAATATGAGAAAGTGCATGAATTGCATTAACCGTTGTTCACAATGGTTAATTGAAGTAATCAACCTTTCACTCCCCCACGTGGCAAGAGACTTGGATTAATAAAAAAAATAGTCAATTAGTAATAGACCTTTAAGTATGCTCTCCATTCACAAAAAATTTCCATCATTCAATTTATGTGTTGGACAAACCTTTTTAAAGGTATATGCCATAATAGTGAATCCCCACCGCTCATCCTTAATTAGGGATTAAAAGGCTGTGGTAGCCTCCCACTACAATTCTCATTGTAGTGCCTATCAGCGAATTATTTAATTTTTTTATAATAATAATTGTGAATCCTCATTATGTTATTTATAAACTTATAACAAATTAATTAATACATAATTGATTTAATTTATATCTCTGGATGTTTAATTATATGTTATATTAAAATTATATTTATATTTTTAAATATATTTTTATGAAACATTTTAATTAATAAAATATTGAGTTATAAACAAAATGTAAAGTCACAGAAATAAATTTAGTGTGAAATTTATTAAAAGCTATTAAACTTATTATCATTATCAAGGAATCATATTATAAATTTTGATTTACAAATTAAATCATTCTACGAAATTAATAAAATAAATAGTAAAGAACTATAAATATTAAAGTAAAATATATATATATATATATATATATATATAAATTTTCATTTTTTATTTACTATTTTCTTTCATTTTTTAATTTATATATATATATATATATATAACATTAATTTTTCATTTTTTATTTACTATTTTCTTTTAATTTTTAAACTTTTTCTCAAGAAAGAGGTATAAGTAATTTTGCTATTATTCCACTTGTTTTAAAATAATATTCTTTTAAGATTGTATACTTTTTTATAAATACGTTTTTATTTTATTAATTTTTTTTTTTCAAATTATATTGATAAGCTATTTTTTAAATGTGTCAGCAAAATTCTTATAAAGAAATTATAATTTCAAACAAAATTGTTATAAATTTAGAAAAATATTTGAAAAAAAAAAATAAATTTTCTCACCATTTAACTTATTACATCTCCATTTGGTATTCAATAAGTGGGAATTGATATCGGGAGAGTAAAAACCTTGGTGCGTAGCTTTGCGATTTCGATGCTTTAGGGTTTCAGGCTGAAGGGCGTAGCTACGGCTAGTGCACATGGATCTGGGTTCTAACGGATCGAGTGGTGCAGGCTTGGGGCCCTCTTCCCAGGCTTGTCAAATGGGGTCGAGCTGCCCCCTGCGGCCACTTCCAATAGGTAATATTGATGGAGATATGTCTGAGATGGGGAAAGGGGCCAAACAGAGAATGGGGCCTCGTGGCTACCTCCCCATGACCCTGAAAATTCTAGCCATGCAAATCAAATCCAGAAAAATCCACGAACGAATTGAGGAATGGCGGGAAAAATCCCTAATTGGTAAGTTTGTGGGGACAGGACCTAAAGAAAGGGAGCTGGTGAACTGGATCAATTCTACTTGGAAACCCAAGGGCCATTATGATCTACAACTTGGTGCCAAGGGTTTTTTCACCATCATCTTCTTCAATATTGTTGATTGCGACAGAATTTTGGAAGGAGCCCCTATTTCTTCTTCTCGGTTGGGCTATATCTTCGCATCTAGAAGGAAAGGTTTAATCTAGAGAATGATGATGTGACAGTCGCCCCATTTTGGATTAGGCTTTTTTCTTTGCCCTGCGAATATTGGGATCTGGAAATTTTGCAGGATATTGGTAATACCCTGGGCGAATTTGTCAAAATTGCATATCAAACCAAACAACAACATTATATGGCATATGCTCGGATATGTGTTTACATGGATCTGTCCAAGGAGCTCCCTCAGTTTAAACTGGGATGATGAGCAATGGAACCAACCTCTGGATTATGAGCAACTTCCTTTTCGTTGTTGCCAGTGTCACAAGTATGGACATTTGGGTAGAAACTGCCCTCAAGTAAAATCAATATCTCCCTCCTCCAAAAGTGGCCAGGTTGGTAATACAGACAATGAAGGGTTTACTCAGGTTCACAACAAGAGGAGGAACAAGCCAGCAGGGAAAAATAAGGCAACTAAGGAGAATCCTGGGAAGGATATTGAATCCTCCAATCCTTTCCAAATTTTGGAAGATCCGCCGGAAGAAAGGGAGATTGGTAAGGGTAAGGAGAAAGTAGATCACATGGAGGGGATACTTGAGGAAGGTGCGCAATACCAAGAAGGTATAAACCAGGTAGAACCTATGGTAGAGGATGAAGAGGAAGATATGGATCTTGGTGAACTCAATCTTGATGATATCGAACAGGAGTGGGAAAAGAAAGGAAAGGGTTATGTCAATTGACAACAACTGGAGCTTCTCAAGGAAGCTATCATTAGTGCTAAGGTCCCTAGACAACTTGGACTAGCCTCTGATCCACAGAAAGGGATCAAGAGGAAATCTCAGGGGGATGAACTGAAGCGAGACAAGAAGACAAACAGGAAAAGGATTGCTGAGATCGGAGTGAAGCTAATTGAGTCTGGCCAGTATCCTACAATAATGGAGGATTTCTCTGAAGTTAATAAGGTTACTCAATGAAGATGATATCTTGGAATATCAAAGGGTGCAATCACCCCATGAAAATAAAAAACTCTGGCTAGAAAGATTAGATAGGAAAAACCAGATATACTCTTTATCCAAGAAACAAAGTGTAGTTTGCATTATTTGGAACAGGTGAAATAGAAAATATGGAGAGGCAGTGAATGCATGACCATAGATGCCTCAGGTTTTGCGGGGGGTATGGAAATCTTTTGGCAGCCTGATTCTATTGATCTTTCGGACTGGTGGGATAACCGCTTTTTCCCAGGCACCCTGTTCAACGATCGAGTGTCTAGTGCCTCTGGTAGGCTTGTGAATATTTATGGGCTAAGCACGTTTCCACAAAAAAATTCCTTTCTTCAATAGCTATTGTGGTTGAAAGACCAAGCTTCCAGTGGGTCTTGGATCATTGGGGGCAATTTTAATCTGATCACATCTTTGGAGGAGAAAAAAGGGGGGAGAAGGATCTTGGATAAATACTAGGAAGCCTTTGGGGAATTCATCACCCAAAGTCCCTTCATTTATATTGAGACCGGAAATAGGATGTACACTTGGAACAAGAAAAGGGTAGGTACTCATTTGGTGGCCTGGAGAATTGATCAGTTTTTTACTACGGAAGATCTCGTAAGAGATGGGGGAGAGGCCCATGCGGTTATTTTGCCGATGGCTGGCTCTGATCACTGGCCCATTTTCCTCCAGTGTGAATGGTCTAACGCATCTCTTTTCAAACCTTTTAGGTTTGAACAATTCTGGCTTGAGCATAAGGACTTCAAGGAGTTGGTGGGCCAGTGGTGGTAAGAGTTTGTTCCTCCCAAGGGGACTGGGATGTTTAAGTTCCAATAGAAATTAAATGCTCTCAAAGTCAAAATAAAAGAATGGAATAAGTCAGGCTTCGGGAACATCTTCCAAGACAAAGCTAGAGTGGTAGCTGATCTGGAACTGGTGCACAGAAGGGGAATTGAAGAAGGATGGATGGATGAGCTTAAGGAGCAAGAATTTAATCTATTGAATCAACTGGAAGCTAGGGAGAAGTAGGAAGAAATTTTCTGGAGGCAAAAATCTAGAAATCAGTGGCTTCAGGAAGAGGACATGAACACAAAATTCTTCCACAATGTTGTGGTCCACAACCGCCACAAATCAAAAATTTATAAGCTTCACAAATCAAATGGGAGCCAAGCCGATTCTCAACAGGAAATTGAAGAGGAGCATGTTCTTTATTTTGAAGATATTCTCAATGAGGACCAAGTGGATTGTAGACCTGCTATCGCTCAGATTACCAGGAATAACCCCAGACTCGTCACTAATGAGCACAATGAGTTGTTGAAGAAACCTCTGTCCCTACAGGAGGTTGAGGATGTAATGTAACAGATGGCTTTGGGAAAATCCCCAGGTCTTGATGGTTTCACCACCAATTTTTTTCATTTCTTCTGGGACTTAATTAAACAGGAAGTGGCTGACATTATGGAAGAATCCTGTAGAAGTGGTGGTGTTCTAAAAGCCTTCAATGACACTTTTCTCGCCTTAATCCCAAAGGAAGATAGGGTTGAGGTGCCTAGCAAGTTTTTCCCGATAGCCTTGTGCAATGTCATTTATAAAATCATTACTAAAGTGGTGGCCAATCGTCTGAAGCCTTTGGTCCCTCTGCTGATTAGCCCAGAACAATTTGGCTTTGTGGAAGGAAGGCAGATCCTTGATGGTATTATATTGGCCCATGAAACCATTCACTCCTTAAAATCCGCTAGAAAGTCGGGCATGATGATCAAACTTGACATCGCCAAAGCATATGATAAATTAAACTCGCAATATATGCGTGGAATGCTGGAAGCTTTTGGCTTTGGAAATGCCTGGGTTAGTTGCGTAATGAATATGGTGACTACTCCCTTTTTTTCTATTTTTCTTAATGGCTCCACTACCAAGATCTTTCATTCTTCCCTGGGCATCAGGAAAGGCGATCCTCTTTCCCCTTTTCTCTTCATCCTCATGGCGGAAGGGATTGGCCATCTCATTCAATCCCATGCTGAGGAAGGTGCAATCCGAGGCCTTAACCTCCACAATGGCATGACTAATCAGACCCACCAGCAATTTGTGGATGACACCACGTTAATGGGGCACCCTTCAGTCCAAGAATCCCATGCCTTTAAAAAGAGTCTCAATCTTTTGCTAAGGCCCATGGGCTTGAAGTCAACCCGGATAAGTCTCTGGTGTTCTCTTTTAACACCACCAATGTTACTCAGCGCAACATCCTCAGCATCCTGAATTTTTCCAAAGGTTCCCTTCCCACCAAGTTCTTGGGCGCCCCACTTTCTGAGGGAAACCTTCGTGGTATTTCGTGGCAAGATATTCTGAACCATATAAAAATAAGACTCCATAGCTGGATCAACAGACCACTTAACTTCACTAGTAGGCTTACATTGGTTAAGTTTGTTCTATAGGATATGCCAATTTATTTGTTCTCCCTTTTATCAACACCTAAATTGGTTCTCAGAGAAATCAGAAGTATACAACGTAATTTCTTATGGGGTGGCAGGGAATCTAAGTCCAAATTCTCCCTAATCAAATGGGATATCTTATGATTTCCTAAGGAAAAGGGATTCCTGGGGCTCAAAGATCTAGAAGTGGTCAGTGAAATCTAGGGTTCTAAGCTATGGTGGTGCTGGTGTAATCATAACAATGAACCTTGGGATAATCTTTGGCAAGTTAAGTATGCTAGGACCCATCAATCTAATCAATTGATTAGATTTAATGCCGAGGCTGAGGGTTCTCATATTTGGTGAAAGGATCTGAAAGGAAGAAAAATGGTTCAAGACCACAATTTCTGGGAGGTGGGGGATGAGGAGCTAGCCAATTTATGGGAAGACTCTTGGAATCAATTTCCTAAACTTGGGAATGATCACAGGTGGCTGACTATTAGGAACCATGGTTTGATGGAAGGAAAAACTAAGGTTTGTCACTTCTGGTCCAACCAACCTGGAGATTATAGCAGATATTGGCTGGACCAATAGTGGTGGGAAGGTATAATTAATGAGGAAGATGGTCGAGCCTTTAGGGAAATCCTTCAAGAAAGATACATCCGAAAGAGAACTGGTCCCGAGAAGCTGCGATGGAGATATCGACAGCAAGGGGTTTTTAGTATCAAAGGAGAGTATGAGCTGCATACGAATAGGGAAGCTGGTGGGGAGGAACCCTGGGCTAGAATATGGAAGATGAACCCCTGGGAAAAAATTGTCATTTTCTGCTAGTTGGTTCTTCGGAAAAGAGTCCTGATAGGGGAGAACTGTAAGAAGCGAGGAATCCAAGGCCCCTCCTGTTGTCCTTTGTGCAAGAACAGTGAGGAAAATCCCATTCATTTGTTAGATGAATGCAAGTTCTCTTCTTTCCTCTGGGATCAAGGTGCAGTAATTTTTTGAAGGAATGATCGGGCTTATGGCCAACTTGGACTCACGCTAAGTAATTGGGATGTCCAGGCTTTCAACAATCTGATTATTGCTCTAATATGGCAGATGTTCCTAGGCATACTCTTTTGGATCCTATGGAAGGAACGCAATGGGAGGATTTTTAGGGACAAAAGCCATCGAAAGGAGGAGGTGTGGGCTACTCTAGTTCGCAACATCTAGGAAACCATTCGAAGTCGACAATGGAATGATGAAGATAAGAATCTCACGGAGGGAGATTTGCTCATTGCTAAGAGTTGGGATCTGGGCAAGGATGATTTGATGGGGTTACGTAGGTGAGTAAATATTTGTAGACCTTCTAGCCCCAATTTTTGGTCCCCTCCAGGATTGGCGACCTTCAAAATCAATTTTGATGGGGTCTCTCGGGGAAATCCCGGGGCTGCAAGTTTCGGAGGGGTCTGCAAAAATGCAGATGGATAAATCTTGTAGGTATTTTTTGGTCACCTTGGCTATGATACGAATAATTTGGCGGAGCTGGACGGTCTCATCTTTGGCCTACAGATGATCATTCATGGGGTTTTTTTTCCTGCAATTATTGAAGGTGACTCGAACATCATCATCCAAATGGCTAAAGGTCTGTTGCAGGGGAAATCAATAGAACACGTGATGTCCAGCTGGCGGCTTTATCACCGCTTGGACACCCTGTGTCACCTTCTCTTAGATCATAATCAACTATCCTTTCTCCACATCAGGCATGCTGCCAACAAGGTTGCTGAATTTCTTTCCAACCTAGGCATTGATAGGAGGGGAGGCCACACATCGTGTCACATGGCACTCTTCAGAAACGAGACGTGGGACCCTCAGTGTTTACAGCTGGATGTTGAGGACCTGAGCAGGAGCCAAGTGGTCAAAGAAGGATAGCATGGGCCCCAAGGAAGGGACAGGAGTCATTTGGAGGACATCCCAATGACGTCTGGTTGATGGGGCTGTTAATTTCACAAAGTGATAAGTACCACATGATAGTTATTATGGGAATAAGGGGATTGTACGTCTTCAAGTTTTTTATGATCCAGAGGAAGGATTCACAACGTTCATATCCTTTTGGCATGATGATTTCCATTATTTCTTGTAATGGTGAAGGTACGACTAAGGGCCTAGTCAGTTTCCCGGATGGCAGGGTCATTTATGGCCCAGTTAACCTCATCATGAGCAGCTGGTTATTTTATGGTGGTTCTCTCATCTTCAAAATTCATACTTGCACTGAGAAGGATAGCAGTGCTCTCTGGTTTTCTATGGCTTATCTTCTGAGAGTGTCCTCTTTGATGGGTTTTTCCCAATTGCGACCCCCTGAATTCAGTCTAGTTGTTGTGCCTCAAGTTGCAAATGGCCCCGAAGCATGAGTTTGTGGCTCCCTCAAGTCTGGGCTCTGCTAGCTCTGCCATGAAGGGTAAAAGGAAAGTTTCTAAAAGGAAGGAAGGCCTGGGCATGGTTACTAGAGCTCAAGTCTGGGCTCAGACTACAACCCATTTTTTTCGTAACCATATCCCTACATCTGTTCGAGAGGATATTACTGATATCGAGAAAAACCTATGGAATGAGGTTTAGAACCTTCCCATGGAGGACGTCAGGAGTTCAATTGAAGCTTGGGTCACTGATCAGGGGACTACTGTTGGTCGAGCCTCGGTGTATGACAGAACTCTGATGACTTATTGGGTCACAAAGAACCTCATGGCACATGTGTTTATGGAAGGTATTAAGAAGAGGCAAGGTGATGAGGAATCGATAAAAGCATGGAAAGCCCATAATGCGGATAATAAGCTGATGCACTGCAAGATAGATGCAATTGCAAAGAAGCTAGGCCTATCCTTTACGTATCTTGGTCTAGATGATAAGGGGAACATAATTCCCTCTGGTAAGACGACCAATAAAGACTTGCGTCAACCAACTGCTGCTTCTTTCTCGGCCGCAACTCTCCCCCAGCAGAAGGTGGTGGATGCTCAGGTACCAAAGCTGGATGAGTTTGGATCTTCAGTTAGGTCTCTGAAGAGGTCGGGGATTTAGTGTTTGTATTGCTATCATCTTTTTGTGATTTCAATTGTCTGTAATTCAATTGATGCGTAGGAAGGGGTTTTCATGAATAGTTGTTTGTTGGGATATGAGAATTTTTTACTTTTGTCCAATTTTGTCTAGTCAAACGAAAGGTTTGGATCTAGGGATGTTTTCCCTGCGAATATGTAGTTCTCTTTGCTTTTCGGCTTATGGGTATTGGGGTTTAGTTTCTGTAACTCTGGAACGATTCAAGCATGGTATGTATCTCTGGTTTTTGCAATAATATGAAGTCTTTTTATTTACCAAAAAAAAACCTTATTCCATCTCCAAAATACCAATTTTAAAACTAATTAAACCGAATTAAATAGTTGAAAATTACATAATAATGTAAATATATCATGTTGCAATGAAATGTTGAGTACACCATCACACATGTTATTATAGCAAAATGCTTGGACAATCATTGTCCTTGTCCTGGTACATTTTCAATCTAGAAAATAAGACAAACATTAATAAAGAGTTTAAACATATTACATTTTTATAAAGTATAAGATACATGTCCTTGTTGGTGCACCAAGTGAATATTAATTTTGGTAAGTGAGTATTAATTTTGGTGTAAAAAAAAAGGATAAAATTAATATATATGATAGTATACATGTAGAGGACAACAATTATTAAGGTTGTGTCAATTTTTTCAAATTATTTATTTTAAATTATTAAAATCAATTAATTCTAATATTAATATAAAATTATAAAATTATATCTCAGAAGAAACATTAACATCCCTTCTTTTTGTATTAATAAATTATGCATAAATAGTTTTACATAAGCATGAATCCTCTCTATATATATGAAATTCCATCATATATATATATATGATTGTGTGTAATATATTGTATATGATTGTGTGTAATATATTGTAGCGTACTTCAAACAAGGGGATGTTGAATAAAGAAATAAATGTTTTTTATTTATTTATGCATTCCATCCCACAACTCGGTTACTTCAAACTTATGTTTTACAAAAATGGATAGGACAAGAGATGACACACAATAGGCTCCATGTAGGACAAATACTATTAAATGCAAGTGCACTATTTTGAAATTCAAATTTTCACTTGTTAAGTTCATGCTTACACTTTGAATTTAACTTCAAAAAAAAATTGTGCATTATTGATCTCTTTTATGAGAGTCCCTCAAATTTCCTAGTGAATGGGGTTGTGAAGTATTGAAATATATTTCGTTGTTTGCAGTGAAACTTACACATTGAATTTCAATTCAAAAAAATGTTTTTGTAATATTGATCTCTTTAAAGAGGTCCAAAATAAAGATTCCTCCCTATTGTTAGAATTCAATTTTTCCACATGTTTTAAGTTCATGTCTACACTTTGAATTTCACTTCACAAGAGCTCATGCATGTTATTGATCTCTTTAACAAGGTCCAAAAAAAAAAGATCCCTCCCTATTATTGGAATTTTCATGATATCATGTTATAACATAATCAAGCTCACAATTTCCTAAAATAAGATAGAAGCCATATGAGCCTCTGAACCATTGACTAGTTTCCTAAAAAGGAAATTGTGCTTGACCTTGCAAGTATTCCTAAAGTATCTCATTAGACTTCACATGTTTTCTTAATTCAACATGTGGGGGATTCTTAAAAAATACAAAAAAAAATAATACGCATGCATAATTGCACACTCGTAATTGAGATCGGACATCACCTATTCTCTCTTAGTTGTCTCTTAGGGAGACAACTAAGAGAGAATAGACAAATTTGTGTGCACTAGTGTGTGAGAGTGACACTTGTTGCATGAGAATGAATATTAGAGAATTAATAAAGTAAAATTATTTTTTCATGAAAGGGCACATGTCATGCAAGAATTTTTCTATTTAAGAGAGGGAGAATGAAGAGAAAATGATCTCTCTTTCTCCCTAATGCTGGATGGACTTCGTAATGGAAGTTTTCATTTGAGTATGGTTCACAGGAGTTTGGTTGATAGCTTCTCTAGGGATTGGGAGATCCCATCCAAGATTCAAGGCTTGTATGTTCTTGCGACCCCTAGTTGCTCGGGGGATTGGGAGGAAGAATATTACTCATAGTGTGGTAGGGATTTCAACCAAGGAGCCTTTCAGTACTTCATTGAGGATCGTTGATTGGATTGGAGAGGTGATAGGATCGGTATATCCGATTTCTACAAGATCGACCATCCAGACAGGTTATTTGTGATTATTTTTGTTATTTTGATTATTCATTATAACTGCTTATTGGAAATTTATTTATGCCTATAGTAATGTTATTTGTTTATGTTATCAATTTTATTTGGGACATTACATTTAAGAAGCAATGGAGGGTGACTTGGTGACATATACCACAGTAACCGTCTAATATATTATCACCATTATTGAAGTAAATAATGTTAAATATAAAACATTTAATGGAACTTTAGTATTAATTAAAAATTATGTATAATTATTGATTGACCGTAATAATCATGATAAAAGTAATGGAATATATTGTTAATGAAAATCATGTGTGAACCTTATCCCATTAAGTTGATAAAAGGGTAGGTGACTGATTAGGAGGAATTTAAATGGCTTTCATTTAATGTTGATAAGCCATGTTCGACTTGCCTCATTAATGAGGATAAGGTTTAATATTTTAATGTTTAGCGGTACGAGGGACTTTGATAGTGGATGGGAAAAAATGAATGAACATTTATGGAGCGATAATGGTAGTAATGGAGGGATGGAGTCAGCAGAAGAGAAGGGGATATATAGGAGGAGGGGGAGTGAAAGGAAGAGATTTTTTTGGAAAAAGGAATAAATTTAGCAGAGGAGGATACAATTTCACGAAGGGAGAACTAGATTTGTTTCACTGTGCGGTACTCACGTTTTGGGCTCGGGGGTCCAAGAAACAATTCTTGGAGCTGGGTGGTCGGCGGGACTATCCTAGTTTGCAGGGAGGTAGATCAAGTTTGGGTGGTTGATTTTCCTACGAGTGGGCTCTCCTACAGGTAATTTATTGTTGTTCAATGAACAATATGCTCTTAAATTTGATATTTTTTACATGTATTGAAAAAAAAAATTCTATATCTACACTTACAACATATTGTTAATGGTTTGCTACCTGCACATTAAATGGAATATTTGTAGGACAACATAGAAGTAGTTTACAACAAGAAAAATTGTCAACAAGTTAGAATATAACTATTTAAACCAATAGATTTACATTAGAGGATTTTGAGTACACTGGGGACCTGGGATGGTCCCTACAAAAAAAAAAATTATATTTTATTTTTAAATCTTTAAAAATAAGGTTTGAATTTTTTTTAATGGTAATATGTATATTTAATTATAAAATATTAATTTTGTTTTTAAAACAATTATTTAAATTCTTTTCAAAAGATTATATTATTTTATTGTTATAATAATATTTTAATCATATTTATATTAATGAAAAGAAAATAATATTATTTCTTTAAATTAATAAGGGTTGGTGCAAGGTAATGATACCCACTTATGACACGTTAGTTGCAATGGCATGCTGGAAAAATAGAAATCTTATCATTAAGATGAATTATTAGAGGTACCTACAAAACTTTTTAGAATTAGGTGTAAAAAGATGAAACATAGAAAAACAGATCACCTTCTGGGATATATAACTTTTATTTGTGGAAACGTGGTATAACCACCCCAAAATGCCATTATTTTAAGATTGTTATGTTATTTTTTCTCTAAATCATAATGCATATGTTCGTGTTGGTCCACCGGTTTGTTATGTAAATTGTCAATTTATGAGGAAAAAAATATGTAGAGGTGTAGGAAATAGACAAACCTTGTGCAGGGCTATTTTTCCAAAATTTTAAAAGTTAATTTTATATTTTTTTAAATTATGAAATTCAGTGAAGCCTTAAAACGACATGGTCGAGTGTTGGTCCACCATATCATGGTCTGAACATAATTAATCAATTTTATTTATTTTTAGCTTCCAGGTATTATTGTACTCTTGCGTGGTTTCTTTTCCGTTTTCGAACTATGTAAGCCAATCAAAAGTTATAGGCCAAATAAACAACCTATGTGTATTACAAATTTGACATGAGTGCAGTTAAAAATGAATTAAAAATAGAAAGCAATAACAGATCTATTAAAAAACTATATAGTTAGAATCTGCAAACAGAGCTTGACAAGTGTGTGAAATTTCATTAGTAATGCACAACATATGCGGAACTAAGCGTGAAAAACATGAAGTTAAAAAAATTGGTGTTTTTTTCCATAACTTAGACTGAGCCTCAAGGTTTCGAAATCCGAAGTTAATACCAAACCTACAAGGGCGCCAAATTTTTTTTGAATCCAAACACGCGTGCACGCATAGATGCATGCATGCGTAGCTACGTGCACTCGTAGAGGCGCGCACACATTTCTATGCTTGCACATGTAGATTCACGCACACATTCTTTTTTACACCTTTATTTTTATCTATCTCTCCCTAAACCCCCCCTCCCTCCCTATAAACCCACCCCCCTTTCTTCTTATGAACCCAATCCCCCCCCTCTCTTCCATGCTACACAATTCCCCATTCCTCCCTCACCCCTCTCTTCTCTCCTTCCCCACAAGGGTTGGAGATATATTATTACACAAAATCACTAACTCACATTATCCTCATGTACATATAAATCTTCATCCTTGTAACCATAAATTCATGACCCCTATATCTCAATCCACAAAAACTTGACCATTAGTCCCTACCCCTTGCAATCCCTAGTCCCTAGTACAAATAACCATCATAAATATTGGCCCACTATAATACTAAACTAGTATAGTGTAATGTCCCTTGCTATGAATTTTATTAAAATGGCAATTTTTCACTTTTTTCCCTAGTTAGACCTTTGACTAGTTTTGAGCTCTAGGTCCCCAAATTGCTCCAATTGCTCCCAAATATTCTAAGAAGGTATATGGATGATGTTAGAACATAAATATGTGTTTCATGGATGCTTTTGTACCTTTATAATACTTCTACAAATCCTCTTCCAATTCTAGCCAATGTAGGGAACTTTACTAGTAATTTCCCTTTGACTAGTATTGGTCTCTAGGTCTCAAATTAACTCCAAATGCCTTCAAATATTCAAGGAAGGTGTATTAATTATATTAGGAATTGAATATTATGTTCAGGGATGTGATATGTCCACCAAAATATCTCTGCAAACTCTCTTAATATTCTGGACCAAGTATGCAATTTTACTAGTAATTTGGGGTTCAAATCCCCCTGGGGTAAGTACTGAAAATGGCTTCCCAAATGCCTCCAAACCCACTCAAATTTCTGAACAGAGGTAGGGGATGTCTCAAGGATTTTATTAAGGTCCCAAATGCACCATTAATTAGTTATTAATTCTGTTCCAAACCTATCCCAAACAACAACAAAAATCACTAGTTCGACCCTTGGGGAAATGGCACTATTTCTTCTCCCAATGCAATTAAACTGAGTAAAAGTACTTCAAATGCTAAAGTATAGTACATGAAACTTGTAAAATACATCCATGGAAGTATATTAATCATAACTTTATCATATAACCATCCATTCATTTGAAATCATCAGCATTATCATGCTATACATCAATGTAATGGGGAAATGTCACTGTTCTTTCATTAAAAATGAGATTTATACATTTCTACTTGGAATTTTGACCTGAAAATTTCTGGAGATGAAGAACAGAGTATTTAATTCATATTACAAAATAAATGGGACATTAGAATCTCCCCCAAAGAGTACAATATCTCACCAAAAATGTCGTCCCTCAAGGATCAAGAATACGCCATCAAAACGGGAAATGGTTGAGAGAGTGTGTTGCAATAGAAGAAACCCCGAGATACCCTATAGCTTAAACCTACAAATAAATACTCCATTAAAGATCCAAATGAAAGGTCTGAATGGCCTCTCCAATTGCCAACTTGGATGGGAATCTTTCACCCTCGAAATTGGCTAAGGCAAGAAACTAGTCATCCACGAGCTCTCCCTCTACACAAATGCAATTGCAAATTCTAAAAATGATAAAAGGATGGTTTAATTATTTTTTATTGACATTTATAAAGTTCTAATTTCCTCCATGGGTTTAATTCCTTCCAAGAGACTCATGCCAACTCAAGTTGGGAAAGATTCCAAAGGACGCCACTTGTACAACAATTCCTAGTCTCCCACTTCCACCAAATCACATGTGGAATCATCTTAGCTTCCCTAACACCCTTGAGCACCCTCGTGGACTCTATTTTTAGCTCTGACATGTCATATATGTCATATGTCAGCGTTCAGGTCTGATTTTTGTCATAGGTGTCATAGCGTCTTCATCATTGTTGTCATAGAGCTAGGGAATCTGGCCCAAGTGTCTCACTAGCTCCAAATCGCCTCTTCCTCTTCCATGGGAGTTACTCTTCCTCTATATTTCTACCTCATTGACTCATTCCAAGTATTATTGACCTTATAATGCATCCCAAGAACATTAGGCTTCCCATGGATTCGAAATTGCAAGAAGAGGATGCAATGTGGCACATAAATTCTAGCTTGTGTGGGTCCCACTTCCTCCATGTGTCTTCATGATCAAATGCCACTTTGATTTTCACTTGTATATATGTATTTATATCCTTTATTAAATATTTATTCCATACTAATGTTCCAACATCATTTATTATCCCCATTATTCCAAATCCGAAAGCTTCCACCCCAAACCTAGGAAACTAGTAATTTTCCTCCTTGGCAATTATTTGACCTTTAGCATCAATTTGACAAACTCTAATGAATATGGCCAATTTTCTTAGGCCATTGTGACCCAATGCCAAATTTTGGACATTGCATATAGCCCCTAAAACTCCTAAATACTAACACATACTGATATATATCCTTAATTCCTATAATCCTAACCACATATCCTAACCTCTAAAGTGGACTTAGTCAAATAAAAATTAACCCCTAACCCTTATAACCTCTAATTCTCATCAAACATAAACTCTATCATTAAACACCTAACCCTTGAAACCTATAACCCATAGCCAGTTTAGAGAGATAGTCAAAGAGAGAGAGACCTGAACCTTGGGTCCTAAAGGAATATTCTATCTAAAAATAACTATGATGATTTCCTCCACTAACCACACACGACCTCTTAATGGTATCATTGGCATATGATTAAGGATGTTGATACCATGAAGTGGTTTTGAGCAATATGTATGTGCTTGATCAAGGCATTTGGAATGATGTTTTATTGAAGAATACCATGCCTTTGGCCATAAAGAAACCTTTTAGACATCCAAGGCCATGAACAATGTCTAAAAGCACCAAACAAGACTTTACAGGGGTATCCATTGTGATATGTATCCAAGTCTTGGGGACTTAGGGAATTGGACATGGTCAAGGGAGGAGACCTAATACTTGGGCATTAAAGGAATCTTAAATCCATCTAGGTCCAATAAGGTTACCTCCACCAACTACGCATTGTCTCTTGAGGTATCATTGTCATGTGATTGAGTATGGAAGTGCCATTTTATGGTTTTGAACTTAATATCTACATGTATTAGGGCCTTGAAAATGGTTTTCCATGGAAGAATACCATGCATTTGACCCTAAATAAACCATTGAGACATCCAAATCCATGAGAAATTGCTCAAGGAACCATGCATTATCTCATAGAGACATATGTGGAAATATGTATCTATGTCTTAGGGCCATAGGACCCTAGACATAGTCAAGGGAGGAGATTTGATCCTATGGACCTAAATGATTCTTCTAGCCATACAAGGATAAGAATATTTCATCCACCAACCACGTGTGACATATTGAGGGTATCATTACTATATGATTGAGGATAGTAGTGTCATTCGGTATTTTTAAGTAGTATGTACATGTCTCGGGGCCTTTAGGATGATGCTTTAGGGAAGAATACTTTGAATTTATCCTTGAAGAAAGCATTGAGGCATCTAGATCCATGAAAAATGATTGAAATCACAACACATGACTTTGTCATTGGTATTCATGATGTTGTATATTTATGTCTTGGGGCCTTAGGGCCTTGGACATGCTTAGTAGAGGATACCAAAACCTTGGGCCTTGAAGAAGTCTTCTAGCCATCAAATACTAAGAAGGATTCCTCAACCAACCACACATGGCTTTTTGAGTGTGCCAATGGCTTATGATTAGGTATTTTGGTGCAATTAGGTGGTTAGGAGAAATATGTATGTGTCTCAAGGCCTTGGGAATGACATTTGAGGGGAAAATACCATCCATTTGGCCCTAAAGAAACCATTGAGGAATCCAAAGCCATGAAAAATGTCTCAAAGCACCATGTATGACTTTGCAAGGATATCCATGATTCCATGGCACTATGTATCCAAGTCTTTGGATGTGGGGGTTTGGACATGGTCATGGGAGGAGACTTGAAGCTCGGGAGTGAAAGGAATGTTACATCCATTTAGGGATAACAAGGTTTCCTCCACCAAGAACATATACCATTTTGACGGTATCATTGGCCTATTGAGGATGACTGTGCCATCATGGTATCATTAGCATATGATTGTTTCCTTGAACCAGCATAGATCCATCCTAAACGTGTATCTATCAAGCACTGGGAGGCATCCAATTTCTTAAGGTCTTGTTTTTTAATGAGTTTTTATCTGGTTTAAAAATTTTGTTTTATGAGCAGATATGGATTTTTTAAATGGTTTTCACTTTTTATTTTATGAGCCGACATAACTTTTTTTAATTACTTTTTATTTCGGGTGCGTAATGTGATTTTGTTATGCTACATTAAATTACACATATCCCCCATACTAAGTTGTAAGCACATCGCTATTCTCGGTGCAATAAACACATATGACATTGGAAGCAGATACTTCACCTTCAAATGATCATATTTTCTTGAGAACTATGTATAGGCCTTGAGCCATAAACCACTGTAAAGGAATGAGATATTGAAATTAGGCCTAAAAATAACTTTTGAAGCTCAAGGGAAACCAATAATCCCTTAAACTACCACACATGACCTCTATGTAGGACATTTGGCCCATGAGTGGTGATATCTCACTACTAGAAGGTTAGGAACACTAAGGATGGGTCAAGGGGAAATTGACATGTTCAAGAGATGAGCCTAATCCTTATGATCTAAAGCAATATTTTAGGAAACCTACTTTAAGAAAAACACCTTGAATCACCACAATCGATCCCCTGAGAGTACAATTTTCCTATGGGTAATGATATGGGCATCTAGGGCTAAAAAATTCACCTTGAACCATCACATAGGATCTCTTGAGGGTATCCCTAGCCTCCAAGTGGATATATGGGCATCGTTAGGATTTTTTGAGCATCAGGTTTCGGTGTTGAGGTAATAAACATGGTCAATAGAGGAAGCTGAGGAATTGTGACATAAAAGCATATTCTAGGAATAAGTGTCCATGAATGATGCATCCAACCACCAAAGATGATTTTTTGAGGGTTTCTTTGGTATTCTAGTGACTTTATGGGAACATTAGAAGTTTTTGAACACTAGGTATGGGTCTTACGTCCCTAAAAATGGTTGAGAGAGGAAAAATAGATCTTATTCACTAAATGATGCTTGTAATCATCCATGGCCAAGAAGGATGAATAAAAAACACATGGCTTGTCAACGATGCTCTTTAACCTATGACTAGATATGTTGATGCTCTTTATCCTATGAGAGGAGATGTATCTTTAGCCTAGTAATTATGGGTATTGAGGCTCCATGCATGATCAAGGAAGGAATCCTATGCATTACACCTAAAGGAATATTTGAGGCATTCAAGGCCATGAATGATACCTTAAAGAAACAGACATGACCACCCCCAGAGTGTTGTAATAATAAAACTAGTCTTTTATGTTTCTTTGTGGACATTAGAAAAACATTTAACAAAGTTCCCAAAACTAACCGATAGAATAGTTTACAATAGGTATAGAGATATATTGGGGGTTAGGTGGAGAGAGAGAGAGAGAGAGAGAGAGAGAGAGAGAGGGTTAGTTGTAGAGAGAGAGAGAGATTGAGGGTTAGTTGTAGAGAGAGAGAAATTGGTGGTTAAGTGTTTATAGAGAAAACATTATTGGAGATTATTGGTTCAAATAGAGAGAGAGAGAGAGAGAGAGAGATTTGGGGTTACTGGTTTATATAGAGAGATATTGGGGGCTAGGTGTTTAGAGAAAGAGAGAGATTGGGGGATAGGGGATTAGAGTGAGACAGATTGGGTGCTAGGGGATTATAGAGAGAGAGAGATTGGGGTTTAGGTTTTAGGGGGAGAGAGAGAGAGAGAGAGAGAGAGAGAGAGAGAGATATTGGTGGTGAGGGGTATATAAAGAGACAAAAATATTGTGGTTTAATGGTTTAGAGAGATAGATAAAGGGAGAGAAAATGGTGGTTAGGGCCTTGTGGAGGAAGATATAGATATTGGGGGATAATGGGTTAGAGAGAGAGGGGATTATGGGTTTAGGGTTCGATAAAGTGAGATATTGATGGTTCCCTATCAGGAGAGAGAGAGAGGTTTGGAGATAGAGGTTTAAAAAGAGAGATATTGGTGGTGAGGGGTAGAGAGAGAGAGAGGGATGGATTGGAATTTAGGGGTTTAAAGGGACATATAGAAAGAGAGATATTAGGTGTTAAAGGTTTAGAGAGAGAGATATTTGAGGCTAGGGGATGAGAGAGAGATTGGAGCATATGGGTGAGAAATAGATTGGTGGTAAGGGGTTCACAGAGAGAGAGATTGGTGGTAAGGGATTCAAAGAGACAGATTGGTGGTAAGGGATTCAGAGAGAGAGAGATATTGGGGCTCATGGGTTTAGATAGAGAGAGAGAGATTGGGGATTGTAGGTTTAGAGGGAAATAAATAGATGAAGGTTTTTTGAAAAGAGAGAGAGAAATTAGGGTTAAGTGTTTAATATGAGATGGAGAAAAAATGGAGGTTAGGAGTTTAAATGGTGAGAGAGAGAGAGATTGGGGGTTAGGGGTTTACAAGGAGAACTCATTACCCCTATAACCCTTAAAGACTATCAATTTTGAACACTGAAATATATAACCTTTAACCCCATAACTTTAACAACTCTTAACCTACAATCCTTATAACCCTAACTCCAAAACCCCTAAACACCTAGAAGCACTTATGAAATTAGGGATTATGGTTTAAAAGAGGGCCTAAAGTCCTTTATGGGGGAGGGGATTTAGGAATAAATAGACATATATAGATTTATTGGGAAATAAATGAACTAAACATTACCCACTGAAAAAAAAAATGTTTAGCGGAGGTGCGCATGTGCTAGGATAACAAACACCCTACTAGCGCGTGCACGCTCCTAGCACGTGCACGCCTTTGTTGAACATAAAATTTTGCAAATAACTCGCGCTCTTCTCCCGCATTTTTTCTCTCATGTATTGAATATTTTATGCTCTTTTCACACACAGTTCAACAATCACTTTCATTTTGGATTGAATTCACACAACTTTTGGTGTTTCTTTGACGATTTGGATTGAATACACATAAGTTGGACTCTATTTGGCTCTTTGGATTGAATACAAACCAGTTGGACTCTATTTGGATCTTTGGATTGAATACACAACAATTGGACTCTATTTGTCTCATTGGATTGAATACAAAACAATTGGACTCTATTTGGCTCTTTGGATTGAATTCTCATGCTGCTTGGACACACTTGAACTCTTCTTACATATAGTGGATACATCAAAATACCATTTTACATTTCAAGCAAAGAGAAATTCTTGAGGTATGGTGACAATTTTTCCTTATGAAATGTATTTTAGTCTTCATTCACTTTGTTTGAATTGTATGTATTTTAGTTTTTCCTCATGAATAGTATGATACATGTATTTTAGTCTTCTTAATCTTCAACATAGACAATAAAAACATCTTACCGCAAAAAAACTACAACATGCACCAAGCAATGCTTTCAATCTTTCATAAAGATAATAAAAAAAATTACTTGCATCACCACCAATAACCTTTCATAATCACATAACTCCATCCAATACACAAACATTTGTTGAATTCCTCATGATTTCACTACAACAACTCACACAAACACCAAAAGAATCAAATTCTTAATCTTTAAGGGTGATTTTCCCTCATTCAAAACATGAAAATGAAGTGAGTAGGAGCTTCTCCTTTCATAGGAAATGTGATCCTACTAACATCCCATACCACCATCCAATACCATCTAATAACACAAAATATTGTCAAAAAATGATGTGCCAAATTCCAAGCTACCAAAAATAGGCTCATTGTACATTGTTTCAAGATGACAAGAAAACATCTCAAATTGAGATCCTAGAGGTGATGTTGTTGTTATATCTAGGGAATTCTCAATAGCTTTTAAGATTATAAGAAAACATTCTCACTAGATGTTGTTGTACATAATCAATTGCTACATCGAGTTTTAATAATCATGCACATTGAGTTTCCTCATTTCATAATTGAAAAATAATATCTTATTTCTTATTTATTCCTGCAGGGGTGATATTTTTTTTTGTTAAAAAAATGATTGAAGATGGGAAATAGAAGTAATAATAAAAGAAAGTCTAGAAGGAAGGATCTACCCCTTGAAAAGTCACATGAGATAAGATAAAAGGCCAAGTTGTACATGGAAAACCATAGACATCAAAATGTTAGTGCCTTAGATCCATCAACAAGCAATGATGAAGTGGTTGAAGTCAATCAAATCTTGGTTGATGCCAAGTATGAAGGGATGGATGTTAAACAAGTGGTTAATTGGAAACCTTCCCAAGAAGAGCACACACACGTCGAACACACTCCCTTGTAGGACCAAATTGTGAATGAAGGGCCACAACAAACTAGTGAAGAGACTTGTACTTCCTTTCCAACTCCCTTTGCTCGACTATCAAGTGGATGACGAAGAACTCCCAAACATATTCATGTGGATGAAATTTCGTTTTCAGGACTTGAAGGTAATTTTCCCAAATGCACTATTAAATTCCATTGTAACAGGATCATCAAAGAATTTTTTGAATCCAAAACCGGTGCAACAAAATGTCAATTATTTATGGCTTTGTTAATATCACATTGTCTAGCTCATGTTAGGATAATTTTAGGAATAAAGGTAGTTAGAATTTCAGAGGCCAACAATCACATTGTTAGAAATCTAGAGTCTGCATTTAATTTGATTGCAAAAACTTCTCGTACAAAATATTTTAATGTGGCCCATCATGTACTGTCAGAATCAATCCTAGTCAAATCCACAAGGAAACGTCACCTGTTATCACACACATGTAAAATATTTAAAGTATATAGAAAGAATCTTCAAAAGTATTCTTCTATTAGAGAAAAAATAGAGACCCCGTGACATAAATATTGTTGGTCCTTTGTTGGTAGTTTACCTCGTTCAGACATGAAGCTTATTGATGTTGTTAAAGAACTAGTACAAAATTTTTGGCATGATAACACTAGACCATCATCAAATCAAATAGATGTGTTAAAGTTAAGAAAAGGTGTAAGGGGTGTGAACCCCATGTCAAGCACTTCCTTGACATGAGACAAATGGAACTCTATGAGAGGTTCAAGAATGAGCACACACAATTGAACTTGGGCCAAAGGTCCTTTGAAAAATGCAAACCCTGGTATGTTAGAATTTGCATTGATCACAACACATGTTGTTGTAGATACCATGTAGAATTTTAGTACTAATATGATACATATAGACATATATTTTTTTATTTGCATACTAACATTGTGCAGGACTTCCCATCGTTACAACCACTGAATGCATCAAGAGAATTTATACAAATCATAATGTGTCCAAGACCTGAAGGACAAAAATATTATAAAAGATCATGTTTATATGGCACATGTTCCATGTGCAGTGGATTTGCAATATTGAGCCGCTGCATCCATGAAATCGAGGAGCATGAATTTGGGAAGATGTTAGTTGAAATGCAAAACTTCAAGTACATAACATATCAAGTAGATAGTGCGAAGGAAAGAAAAAAAATTGCATTGGTGAAGTCATGGGTAATCTAAGTTTGAATACTTTCATACTGTACATGTTGAATTTATACATATATATTCAAATTGCAGATGTCACGTTGTATTAATGCCCTTGTTTTTGTGTCACCATGTACAAATTTGCGATTTCATGAAGGAATTCTACAAAAAGACCAAGCAATGTGTACAACATGTCCATGTAGCATGATGGAAATATGAATAATACTGACAGTGCAAGGACACCTTTCCCAATGTCACAATATTTTCGGTTGTGAAATTTGCTAAAAACTACACCCTGCCGCCACATAATGAGATTCAAATTCAATACTACCATTCAGACCAAGTTAGCATAATTGTCCATATCACGTATAGGCACGCATTAGAGAGAAACAATGACATCAAGATAATATTGAAAGAGACCAACTTATACATCAGTGACGACAAGTGCCACGGCCTGCATTATGTGCAGCATTGCTTCAGAATTTTCTATGATCAACTGAAGGAGAGAGGTATGCATATGGATCAAGATTGGATATGGTCAGATGGTTGTGCAGGTCAATTCAAAAATGCACGTGTATTCTAGTGGTTGAGTATTTTACACACGACTTATGATGTGTTGCATATATGGAACTATTTTGATACCGGGCATGGAAAGGGAGAGTATGATGTGGCTAGAACATGTCTCAAAACTACCCTATGAAGGGAGGTGATGAGGTGCATGAAAAACCCTCACATTCGAGATGCAGAATCCATAGTTCAATGGTGCTTTGCAAAAATGTTAGATCTAACCACGGAACAACACAGACCAACAGGTAGAGGACACGTTGTCATAATTTTGTGGCAAGTGGTTGATATAGATCAATCATGTTCTTATAGTTTATTACTGTACAATGAACTCATGGATTTCATTCGGTTCGAAGCTCAAACAACCCCTTATTTGAAATATGGATGTGAAAACTTACTTGCTTGTGTGGGCCTTGTAGAATTTGTGAGTGGGATAAGTGTGAATCAGTGGATTGGGTTGATGAATGGGATCGTGTATCACTTGTAGTGGACCCACATGCAGTTGTTGAAATAATCCAGTTAGAGGAAGGACAATCTTCTATTTTAAATGAATATGATCATATATCTGATCTTCTACAACTAGGTAAACATTTTTGCATTCATATCCCCATTCCCTCCTTCTTTTTTTAAACATCTTCTAGGATGGGTTGGTCCATGTCTACAAACCACAACAAAGAAATGATTGGCTCTATGATCTTACTACTAAGATCTACCCTCTCCCACTAACCATCATATAACATCGTGTCCTTCTCCTTTTTTGAAGCAATCTGATCCGTATTTCTCCAAAAGGACAAAAACTCTAAAATCACCATGGACCCAATAGCGGTTTTGACCTCCCTCAACCTCTTGAGCATGATGAATGAGGAAGCAAATCGAGTATCTGCAATCTTCAGCAATGAAAGTTGTGTGTACTCTTTGTAGATGGTGAGGGAATTTGTGTGGTTTTGTACAAAGTTACGGATGTGGCATGCATTCTTAACAAGGTTTCCAATCCATGTCACATCTGAAGCAATGGATTTTAGTGCTAAATTCAAGGAATGGACAATGCAAGGTGTCCAAAAAACCTGTAAGAGCAATAAAAGCATGTAAAAATGACTCTACAACACTAAAATGAACATACCTGTAGATATTTAGCTTCCATAATCATGCCAACATCCTTGCAAATAGGTGCATTGTCCATGATGATTTGTACACAAGAATCAACACCTACTTCTTCAATGCTTTATACAATCCATCTCAAACCATTCGCAAGATAATCCATGGCTCTATACTTTGGAATAGTCACATTATATATGACTCTTGAATCACCCTCAACAATGTCCTCCATTAAGGAATCACACCTCTCTAATGAATAAGTAGAACGTACATGGATGAAGTCAATCTCATCATCACACCTCTCCTCTATTATATAATTGGAAGTCTCATGGATGGAAGAAACAAATTATATAAATATCTTCGACGGTACAATCACCCCTATGTGCTCCTAAGACACTAGATCAATAATGTTGACATTCAACCTGATCACAAGAGGAAATACTAACAAACTAAAATATCTCAGAATCACACTATATGGGTTGGAAGCTATATCTACATGTTCCTTCTAAGAAATAGAACCTAATATAGCTTAAAGACCTTGATCTAGCCCTAAAAACCAAAAAAAAAACAAATGTATCCCTAGAAATCCTAATGTGTACCTACAAACCTGAAGACCTAATCTAGAATACTTATCTATCCCTAGAGACGTAACCTACCCATGAGGACCTAATCTAACTTATAAACCTTGATCTAGCCCTAGGAACCGGACAAAAAACATTTATCCCTAGAAATCCTAATGTGGACCTACAACCCTGGAGACCTAATCTAGAATACTTATCTATCCCTAGAGACGTAACCCTGCCCCAGAGACCTGATCTATCCCTATAGAACCTAATATATATTATAAACCCCAATCTAGCCCTAGAAACCAGACAAAAACAAATCTAGCTCTGGAAAGCCTAATGTCGACCTACAACCCTGGAGACCTAATCTAGAATACTTATCTATCCCTAGAGATGTAACCTAGCCCCTGAGACTTAATCTAGAATACTTATCTATCCCTAGAGATGTAACCTAGCCCCTGAGACTTAATCTATCCCTATAGAACCTAATCTAGCTTATTGACCCCCTTTTGCAAAATTGGAATGGCCTTCACTAAGCAAAACTTGGGGTTTTGCAGATGGCACAATAGCACCATTTCTGGGCATTGGAAGCACGATGGGGGGGGGGACACAACTAGAACCCGACATCTCAAATACATTAGAATCGACAACTTCACGATCATGATCAAAGTTTTGGTGCTATGGGAATTTTTGTCAGGCACCCCGTTGCCATTCAGGGACACTTTGAGGATTTGCTATAGGGGAACGGATCCCAAATCGACGAGCGGAATAGGGTTTTCGTCAGCTCCCACACGTGCATATGTCTAGCGTGAAGGTGCTCACGATGGCCATGCATGCTTGGGATCCGTCGGATAAGAAATGACCCCATTGATAAAAATTGGCATCGCCTTCACTTAGCAAAACCCTAGTTCTGGAGATGGAACAATAGCACTGTTTACAGGGCATTTGAGGCACAGTTTGGGGTGGGGGAGGCAGTTGAATGTTACCAGACAATCTACCAAAAGTGGACTTAAGGCATTATCTCCCTAGTTCAATGTGAATCTAGAACAAATCAAATAGAACATAACCATCTTTCCTGGATCAAATAGAAGTGCAAACAGATGGATAAATCACTTAACTCAGATTTGCAGATCCCTTTTCTCTTTGTTGGTCTAATGCCCCAGTGTCGTCATTTCTCAAGCTGCAAGACCCTATTGAACAGATAGGAACCAACAAGTATTGAAAGCATACATTTCATATGATTGATCTAAGTTAACAGTTAAGGAGGAAAAATACAAACATTATCAATGAGACAACATTTATGGAAAGAGATTATATTAACTGTAAAAGAAGGAGTTACATAGAAAGGAGAAAGATACAACCAAAGCCTTAACGGCGCATCCTCAATCCAACATGTCCAAGCCAAACCTCCAAGATGGTACAAGCTTCCCAAGATGATTAGGGATCACCAATATGGATTCTACCAGCATAAGGATACTATAGACCTTCCCCCCTTCCCATGGAGAGAGGGGGTGTTTATATAGGGCTAAAGCGATAGGGTAGGTTGAGGATTAGGGGAATATGGTTAAGGGATCCTCCATATAGGTAAGGAACCGAAATTCCACCTCTCCTAGATTCTAGGGATAGGCCTTCGCCTCAACAAACCGCTAGAAAGACCTCGAGACTCCAAAAAATAGCCTCTAACTAACCCTGTCGCACCTTGGTAGAGGAGACAGAGCACTAGAGAGGGTCAAGCGCACCCTATAGGAGGACAAAGTGCACGAGTGTCTCACCCTAGCTGACCAGGAATTGCGCTGCCACACCCTATATGAAGGATAAGTGCGGCATCCTACTCAACAAGGTCAGCCGGGCAGGGATAACCTCCATGTTTGAATGTGTTTTAGCCTAGTATGAGTTTAGGGGTTAGAGCAAAGAGCTTACACAATGGTCATGATGACGACTCTAGGTCTTGATAATGAAATTTGCACAATAGTCATGGCGGCGACACTAGGTCATGATAATGACACTTGTAACACTATGACACTTGCACAAGGGTGATGACATTTTGGTGTAACAGAATGCCCCCCAAAGCATGAAGTTGACGGAATAAGACAGGTGAAATTCTTTGTAGTAAGAAAATAGTAATGGAAAGGACATGCTACTTGGAATATGCTACTACAGTACAACTGACTATGAGATACTAGTCTCACATAACTCACAACATGGATGCCGACCAATACATTGCAGATCCATGGTAGTAAAGACCAATTGAACACAATCATGGCTACTAGATACAATCGTAGATCCATGATGATATTATAACACAACCATGACCAATACAAGAGTGGATCCGTGTAATATGACTCAAACAATCTCCATCGCAACGTGGGTAAAACATGACTCCTAGTGTCTTAAAGCCGAACCCGCAATGATACAAATCTATCCATGTGATTACAAATTTCTTGACGTCGAACATGGTAGAAACCACTTGATGACTGGTCATTTATGTATATTGTTAACATGCGCAAGGGAAATCACCATTAATGTCAATGATCCCCAAGGTATCATAGTACAAACCATCAAATGCGAATAAAGGGATTGAAGTCGAACACTCAATGGGATCTTTCAATCAAGAGTCAATGATGTAAACTCATGTTGAAAGCGAGGGAACCTGCCATTAAGGCATGCAGGCCCAAGGTACTCAATTGGTTTCTAGATTCAGTCCTTGGATGATGTGTTGAGGTCGACAAGGATGAATCCGTCGAAAGAGGGCCATGACGAATCCCCCATCATCGACATGAAACTCGATGATAGATGTTTGGAGTGAATCGGACAGTAGAGAAATGTGCAAGACTGACTCAAGGTAGATTGAAATGATGGAAGGTGTACTGACTGCAGATGATGAGAAATGAAAATCTCTTGAACATGGGCATGGCATGACTTGGCAGTATTGACATGACAAGAACTACACTAATGCCAATGCGACTAATAGTACAAGCATTATTTGGATGACCCAAAGGAGTGACACGGCTCATGAAATTAGTAGAACTTGAAGACAAATGGATTACCCAAGTACTGAATGCAAATGAAAACTAGTGCCATGTTCAAGAGTGACTATGTACTAGATCCCGTGGGGGGAAGCTCAAGTGGTTAAGGTGTGAAGTTGTAAATGGAAGGTCACGCATTCAAATTCCCCCCAATCTTACTCGTGTGCATGGTTTGGGCGCTCTGATTGAACCTGGGGGTATAGTGCTAGCGATATTGGATCCCTAGACCCCGTGTCACATGAGTACCAACCCAACTCCAGTTGTCGATTCCCCTAGTTACAAAAAAAAAGAAAAAAAGAGTGACTATGTACTGCCATAATTAAAGTGTAACAAAAAATCTTTCCTTTTTACCCATCATGACTGATGAGTGCCTCACTTGTTTTTTAACGAGCTTGAAGAGGGTAAACAGATGCTCGATAAAGCTCATCCCATGGATGAGTCCAATCCCAAATGTTTTATGAACCTAGGAAAGGAGGGGTTCATCCCATGATGGGCCCTTCAATGTCAAATTTTAATGAGTCCATAGAAGGTAAACTCGGTGTCATTTCATGTTTAGAGAGTCTGAAAAGAACTAAAGAAGACTCCAAAGGTCATTTTTCGTAGGGTTAGTCTCTTCACCCAGAAAATGGTAAAACAATGCGAGAGAGAACTCTTCTAGTCATGATTGGATGGACTGCTCCTTTTTCGTAAATAGTGCCCCCTGGTCCGAAAAAGGGGTAAACTATCACCAAAGAGATGATCATTCAAATCCTTTTACAACCGTGAACGAATCAATTTCGCTTGGCCATCTTTTCCTATTTTGGGAGTCTGAAAAGAGCTTAAAAAGGACTCCACGAACAACTTTTTCATGGTTGATAACCGAGTATGATAAAGGAAAAAGTTAACTCGGCACAATTCCTTTTCTGTAAATAGTCTAGCAAGGCCAGATAAAGTGATAAACTTATACTCGTTAGACACACCTTTTTACTCAAATTTTTAACGAGCATGATAATGGTATCAAAAGCACTCAGAATCTATTTATATTTGAACCAGAGCACGAAAAACTAAAAAATAAAATCAAACCACTTTTCATGTTTTAACTAGAGCACGAAAAAGTGAAAAGTAAGCTCAAATACCATCTTATTGTTTTTAACAAGCTCGAAGATAGGTTGGAAGAATGCTCATGATGTCTGCATCATTTTTTAACGAGCTTGTAACAGAAAATGAACTATGCTCGGGATAATGCCCATTGGTAGGTTTCTTCCCAACATGATGGCTAAAGGTTGGAAATTTTTCTCCCAGCACAAGAAACTGATGACTTACTTCTAGTATGATTTCTAGAGGTACTATTTCATTTTTTAATGAGCTCGAAAACCAAAAAGGAAAGTATGCTCGAAAATACTCCCATTAGTGAACTCTTCCTCAACATGGTGTCCAGAGGTTGGTACGTACCCCCAGCATGATTGCTAGAAGTAAGTGACTTAGCTCCAACATGATGTGGATAGGCGATTGAGTTGACTTCAACATAATGTCCAGAGGTTGAAGACATGCCCCCCAAGCTTCATTTCATTCGCCTAACGCATAGGCGGATGAAAAGAAGGTTCAGGTACTAAGTCTACGAGAAGACTTGACTGAAAGGGAAAGGATCTGTTTAATTTTTTAACGAGCTTGACATAGGAAAAGAAATATGCTCACGGGATACTGTTTCATTTTTTAACGAGCTTAAAACAGAAATAAACTATGCTCACAGGAACCTCTTTCATTTTTTAACGAGCTTGACATAGAAAGGGAACTATGCTCATGGGAACCTATTTCATTTTTTATCGAGCTTGACATAGAAAGGGAACTATGCTCACGGGAACCTATTTCATTTTTTAATGAGCTTGACATACAAAGGGAACTATGCTCACGGGGTACTATTTCATTTTGTAACGAGATTAAAACAGAAAGAAACTATGCTCACGATTAAAGGCACTTATCCAACATGATGTCCATAGGTTAGTAGTGTGCCCCCCAGCACGATGTCCGGAGGCTGTAGACATGCCCCTCATGCCTAAGGGGAAGAAACCACTAATACATGTGGAATGTTCAGGGAAGTTTGTTGAATGGCAGTCATGCGATGATTGGGTGTCACGAAGGAAATTTGATCAATGGTCACAATCTTCCCATCATAGGGAAAATACATCACTCGAAAGAGTGTGGACACTATGGATTTCATCGCATAGACATAATCACGTCCAAGGAGCAGATTGAAATATAAAGGACCTTGGACAACCATGACATCAACATAAAAAATTTTACCTCCCAAGGTGATAGGTAACTGTGAACGAATCCCTAAAGGTCCGGTAGGCCTTCTATTAAAGCCAAAATTTGGTTGGTAACCGGCACAAACTGAGGAGACCCTATAGATTTCCAAGCATTTGAAGATAAAATACTAACAGAAGCTCCCTCTTCAACTATAGTGTGAAAGATTTCCTTATCAACAACACCTACAGATATCTGGAAAGGAACATCTTAGGGGAGACGAGATTCTACTAGACTATTCCAATCAAATGAAATAACCTCAGTACTTGGAGGTGTTAAATTTTGAGCATTAATTCACAATACTCTAGGATCTTCACTGAGAGAATAACATATACAATATATCAATGCATAACAATCACAATAAGCATGACAAGCATCACAAGAATCAAAAGCATGAGAGACAAGAGACGCAGAGTTTCCGTGGGGAAAACCCTAAGGTGAAAAACCCCACAACTTCCTCAGAGATAGAGAGAGCAATGGCTCAACCAAAGTACAACCAAAATACACTAAGATAGTCTCCTAGAAGCAGATGATCCTCCTCCTCACTAGTGCACCACTTTTTGAGTGACAGAGATATAACTTTTCGAATGATCTAAATAGAGATCTCCTGATCTCTATTTATACTAACATGTTTTCCCAGTGACCTTATGGGGCCGACTTGTCTAGCTAGGTACATCCACAATATAATATATATATTTCAGGGCAGACCCCACACATGGTGGTCTAATAACCCATCGGCAAGTACACACACTTGCGACACTTGTCAATCCACATGACGACACTTCCTTATAGAGGAATAACACATCTTTAATAAGGGTACAATAAATATATATGAAATACATTCCGAAGTTACATATACATCAACACTCCCTCTTAACTAGGAAGGTATTTCTCGACACAGATCTACTAGACAAGTATTCTTCTCGGGATCATCGTCAGCGATGCATCGTCATCATCATAGTCACTGCTACTGCTATCTCAATCAATCTAAGACTCTACTCGTCATAGGAAGTTCTACAGAGCCAGTCCTTTTCCATATTGGATGTAGGCCTGCCACCTGCAAGTCTTCGTCATCACTGGCCATACTGTGGAAATATCAGCACTTATTACATGCGTCACAAAACCTTAAAAGAGTCTCTTGACTAGCAAGAACCCTAAAGAGCATCTTAGACCTTTTTCATCCTGTCCAAATCTCTAGGACTTATTACATGTGACCCCACCACAAAACCTCGAAAGAGAATCCCAAGACTGATTACGAGCACAAGGCTCAACCTATCGGATCTCCCAGGGCACAAATTACATGTGGTCACCACAAAACCTCGAAAGAGCATCCCAGGACTGATTACGAGCACAAGGCTCAACCTATCGGATCTCCCAGGGCACAAATTACATGTGGTCATGGAAAAACCTTGAAAGAGCATCCCAGGACTGATTACGAGCACACGGCTCAACCTATTGGATCTCCCAGGGCACAAATTACATGCCCTAGGACAAAACCTCGAAAGAGCATCTGCCAGATATCCCAGGGCACAAATTACATGCCATAGGAAAAACCTCGAAAGACTATCTACAGATCTCCCAGGGCACAAATTATATGTCCTCCCAAGCAAAACCTCAAAAGAGCATTTTCCAGATATCCCAGGGCACAAATTACATGCCATAGGAAAAACCTCGAAAGACTATCTGCAAATATCCCAGGGCACAAATTACATGCTTATCTGCACAACCTGTTCCACGGCCACAGAGTATCAACCTGATACTCACCATACATCATCCTGATGTACACATGATCATCCTGATCATTAGCACTGCAACATCCTGCTGCATGTCATCTGGAGCAACATCCTGAAGCTTGTCATCCATGATCATCCTGATCATACAATGCATCTACCTGATGCATACCAAGTATCTACCCGATACATATCAACATACATGATCCACCTGATCATACAATGTATCCACCTAATACAAATGCAAATACATGATACATATCACCATACATGGTCTACCTGATCATACAATGTATCCACCTGATACATATACAGATACATGGTCCAAGCATCCAACATAATGCATATACAAAATACATACACATGATCCAACTGATCATATCTAGCATCCAACATGATGCATACATACATATAAATGATCCAACTGATCATACCCACCATCCAACATGATGCATACATACATATACATATAAATGATCCAACTGATCATACAAAGCAGAAACCAAAACATCATTCTGATGCTCATCATCCAACACTTACATCCACAGCCATGTGAAGGATCCTCCTTCCAACATGCTTGGAATGGCTTTAGCAAATGTGTCCATCACTTCTTCCTTTAAGTGTCATCAATCTGAAGAACGCCAAGCCTCTTCCTGAAGTACTCGAACTTCACCCTGGCTAGTGACTTTGTCAGTACATCTGCAATCTGCTCATCCGTCGCAACATACAGGAGCTTCACGGCTCCTCTCTGCACCATATCCCTGATATAGTGATATTTGATCTCTATGTGTTTCGACCTATCATGAAACACTAGGTTCTCAGACAGCTTCACACAACTCTGGTTATCACAGAATATACCAGTAGCATCCAATGGGAGATCAAATAACTCAGACAATAGCTTCCGTAGCCATACTGCCTCACAACTAGCTGAACAGACTGCAACATACTCTGCCTCAGCTATACTCAGTGCTACGCAGGACTGCTTCCTGCTAAACCAAGAGATCACACCTGATCCCATACTGAAGCAGCACCCAGATGTGCTCTTCCTATCTGCAGCACTGCTAGCCCGATCTGAATCAACATAACCCTGCAGGTTAAACTTTTGATTCGCTTCATACTTGAGCCCATAATCCACTGTACCCTTCAGGTACCTCAAAACATGCTTTACAGCAACCAAATGAACACTCCTCGGATCTGTCAGGAACTGACTCAATGTGTTCACCGCAAAGAAAATATCTAGTCTCGTGTTCGTCAGGTACATCAAGGACCCAATCATCTAACGAGACATAGAGACATCAATTGGCTCAGATGAAGCATCACATAGAAGATTCAGATTCGATGCCATAGGTGTGGCCATGGCCTTGCAATCCATCATCCTGAATCTCTTCAGAATATCTATTGTGTACTTCCCTTGACCAAGGAAGATCCCATCTACACTCTGCCACACCTCCATACCTAGGAAATAATGCATCATTCCCAAATCTTTCATATCGAACTCGGCAGCAAGCTTCCTCTTAGTATCTGCAATCAATCTGTCATCTCCTGTTACAAATAAGTCATCCACATATAGGAGTAGAATCACAGGATTCCCTTCCTCAACCTTGTAGTAGAGGTTGGAATCTGCTTTACTCTTGGTAGATCCTGGTCATGCAGCATTGCCCTTGCTGCTTCCATGATTGTTCTGTTCTTCCTTTCTACAACTCCATTTTGTTGAGGATTATAAGGAGCAATCAACTCCCTCTTAATCCCTGAATCACTACAAAGCTTCTTGAAGTCACCTGAGGTGAATTCTCCACCATTGTCGGATCTGAATTTTTTGATTTTCTTGTCAGTTTGATTCTCCATCAAGGTTTTGAATTCCTTGAATTTATCAAACACCTCATCTTTGTTCTTCAAGAAGTATACCCAAGTCTTCCTGGAGAAGTCATCAATAAATGAGACATAGTAAACATACCCACTCAGAGAACTGGATGACATAGGACCACATACATCTGAGTGGATGATTTCCAGGATGTCTTTTGCCTTGCTTTCACTACCTGGGAAAGCCTTCTTAATGTTCTTACCTTTTGCACATCCTTTGCAAACACCTTCATGTTTGGTCTTGATTTCAGGAAGACCCTCTACAGCTTTGCTTACAAATTGGAAGTGCCCTATAGTGCATATGAGCAAGTCTTCTATGCCAAAGTTCACTTGGCTCCATGGATTCATGTACCATGGCATGTTCAGGTTGTCCCTTCAGTTTATACAAACCTCCCTCTTGCTCTCCAATCACTACTGCATCATCTATGTTCTTTCCCTTTGGCCACATTAGGACTTGACCATCCACAAATGCAACCCTCATACCTTTTGCATCCAATGTAGAGATGGAGAGTAAGTTCTTCTTTAGTCCAGGTACATAAAGGACTTCTTTCATCTTCAAATATTTTCCAAAATCTAGGTTGTAGGAGGCTTCACTACTTCCTTTGATTGGGTATTGATAATCATCCCCAAGTTTCACCTTATGGGGTGATTCATGTTCAGATAGATTCACAAAAGATTTCTTAAATCCAGTCATGTGTTTGGAAGCCCCACTACCAATCAACCAATCATTACAACCATGGGAGATAGTACCTGTGAGAGCAGAAATTAGAACATATTCTTTTTCACTTGATGAGTCATCATCACTATCACTTTCTGCCCTAGCCTTCTTCTTTGGGGGTTCATCATCTTCGGTAGCGTGAGCATGATATCTTCTTTTGTTATTCTTCTTCTTGTTATTGAAGTTGTTCTTGTTGTCTTTCTTCTTCTTGGGACAATCTAAAGGAAAGTGTCCCTTCTCATTGCAATTGAAGCATCTGAGATCTTTCTTATCTTTATGATAATGGTGGTGTGAGAATCTCCTGTTATGAGATGATTCCTTCTTGGAATTTCCTTTCCTGGCATGTGTTGTGAGAGCTTGATCTTCATTTCCCATCATTTCTTCTTGGGCCACAAGCCTAGCTTCTTCTTGAGAGCATTCTTCTCGCAATCTGTTGAAGGAGATCAACTTCTTCCTTGCACAAATTCCTTGAATAAAGGAATCCCATGACCTGGGTAGGCCATTTAGAGTGGTCATCACCACTTCACCATTCTCCACCATTTCATCCACTGCTTCTAGTTGTTCCTTGATCTAGGAGACCCTTGAAAAATAAGATTGAATGGTTTATCCATTCTGAAACTTTACTCCTTTCAATTGGTTCTGCAGGGTCATCTTCTGATTTATGTTCTTCCCTTCAAATATCTTGGTCAAAGAGTCAAACATCTCCTTGGGTGTCTTTAGAGAAGACACATAGGGTATGAGATGGTCTTTGATAGAATCAACAATGATTCTCTTTGCCTTGACCAAGTTTTTCTTATGCAATACCTTAGCCTCTTCATCCTCTGGGATAGGGATGTCTTCTTTTACATATGAGTCTAACTCATTCTCTTCTAGGATTAACCCAATCCTATACTTCCAAGATAGGAAGTTATCAGCTCCTTCAAGCTTATCCTCAATCTTGGTGTGGAGAGACATCTTAAAGAGTACTTCAAATGGAAATAGAAAATATTTAGGTCTTACCACTTGAAATGCTGAAAAATGGATATGGTCTCGGATTAGGGTTTGTCGAAAAAACCCTAAAAATTCAAAATGTGAATTTCAATTTTCTGAAAGGATAGAAAGATGCACCTTGATGAGCTGATCAGCCTGTTGTATTCAGAATTTGAGATTAGCAAAGCTTTACCCTTCAGATTTGCCTTTTTGTCCTCCCAGGTTCACTAGGGAGAGCCCTGAATTAGGGTTTGAGTTTCCCAGAGATCTACCCAGCCAAAAATCTCGATACAAATCTCTAAACTTCACTTTTTGCAAGGAGCTTCCAGCTATGTCTTCAGATTTCAGAAATTCCTATTTTTGTGGAAACCCTAATTTTTAGGGCCAAATATGAAAATGCTCAGAATTGAATTCTGATTGGACAAATGGATTCTCCTTGATGAGTAGAGTCAATCTACTATACTGCTTTTCCAAAATCTGTGGAGAGAAGCCCAATAAACAAGAAACTCAAGTTTCCGTCACTACAAAATGTCTTCTTCTCAGGTTAGCTCTAATACCATGTTAAATTTTGAGCATTAATTCACAATACTCTAGAATCTTCACTGAGAGAATAAAATATACAATATATCAATGCATAACAATCACAATAAGCATGACAAGCATCACAAGAATCAAAAGCATGAGAGATAAGAGACACAGAGTTTCCGTGGGGAAAACCCTAAGGTGAAAAACCCCACAACTTCCTCAGAGATAGAGAGAGCAATGGCTCAACCAAAGTACAACCAAAATACACTGAGATAGTCTCCTAGTAGCAGATGATCCTCCTCCTCACTAGTGCGCCACTTTTTGAGTGAGAGAGATATAACTTTCCGAATGATCTAAATAGAGATCTCTTGATCTCTATTTATACTAACCTGTTTTCCCAGTGACCTTATGGGGCCGACTTGTCTAGATAGGTACATCCACAATATAATATATATATTTCAAGGCCAACCCCACACATGGTGGTCTAATAACCCATCAGCAAGTACACAAAATTGTGACACTTGTCAATCCACATGACAACACTTCCTTGTAGAGGAATAACACATCTCTAATAAAGCTACAATAAATATATATGAAATACATAGTTAAAAAAATTCCGAGGTTACATATACATCAATAGGAGGATGTCCTATGGATGAGACTTCTCCTTTCCTAGAACTATCTAAATCGACCAGAAAGATATCAATGGTTTCTAATTCACTTTCAATTGGAAAAGCAAGATACGACAAAGATTTTTTGATGGAGATTCCTTCAATCTGGGAATTTTCCAATGAAAGAGTCAGGTGGAACGAGGATAAAACTAGATCTACCGCTTGCATTTAACTCTTCAAAGGAGGAGTAGGATCAACTGAGGATGATGCTCAATTAATCACTTGGATTTCATTCGTCATAGGAGGAGTGGGGTCAACCAAGAACGAAACTTGATTAACTAATTGGGTTTCATCTCCCAGGGGAGGAATGGGGTCGGTCAAGGATAAAGTTGAATTGATCGCTTTATTCTCACTCTCTGATGAAAGAGTGGGGTCAACCGATGGTGGGGTTGGATTGACCATCCTATCAACCAACGTAGGATCAAGGGACAACCTACAATATTCAGTTGGAAGGTGTTGATGGGATATATCCATGTCTTCCAACAATTGTGAAGCTTCATCCATACGAGGACAAAGGTAAGTACGGTGCATGCCCTTGCATAACCAACAAGGTTCTCAGCTCTACCCTTCTAACCCTTAATTACAATGTCACTAGTTGATGGGGTATCATCAGTATGATGTCCAGAGACTGATGACATGGGCTATTCAGAATGTGACCATATTTCTAAGACCTTGGAGATACCAGGGCATCTCTTAAGAAAATGGGACCCTTTACAAAGTTTGCAAGAGAACTTAGGTTTACGCAAATTTGAAACAGGTGTATCGGTGCCCCCATCATGATGATCAGTGGCTGGTGAGTCCCCAACATGATGATCAGTGGCTGGGGTTGTGAATTTATGCTTAGTATTCTTCTTCTTAATCCTCCCTTTCTTCTTCTTCTCACCCGCCTTCTTACTAACATTAGAGTTTTTAGTAGGAGAAGAGGAAGAGAGGGAAGTCGATTCAACTTTCGATGAAGAAGGAGAAGGGTCACCATGAGGGAGATTGATACTCATGTGGTGAAGGACCTAGGTTCGACACAATTGGTGCACTTGGTGTAACTATATTGGAGAATAACCATACTGGTAATCCTATCGTCAATCCAAGAAGACTCAACATAGCCATAAAGGGAGGACCAACAGTTCGACAAGAGGGAATAACAAATGGCACACCATGGAAAGGGGTTTCTTGGTTTGTAGTCCTGGAAGAATCTTCCATATCTAAAAAGAATCCTAAAATTCTCAAAATTACCACACAAATCAAACACTACTCAAGTCTAAAAGAAACAAGCAAACTGTGTGAATAAGCGTGGATAAGCAGTCAAGATCCTCACAGGATTTTCAAGGTGCCACAACTCGCTATATACTGCAGGGTCCAATAGTAAAACACGACAAGGAGGATTGGGACCGTACCCTTGCCTGAATACGGACTAGCTGGACGACACGTGCATAGTAATCTCCCTGAGTGTTGTTCTTGGTGTATTGTGATGCCAAGACAGCCAAATGGTTAACTCAGTTACTCTCAAGAATCCTAGGAGTGTCTCCCGATATACTCAAGGTACGTGGGGGCTCAAATCCGTAGTGGTGTTGTCTAATGCACAACCATACGGCATGAGACCTTCTGATATACTACCGAGTACGTGAAACACCTTTCGATATACGCCAAGTACGTGAAGTGCCTTTCGATATACCCTAAGGTACGTGAAAGATACTTCGATATACTGGTTGGTACGTTAAAGAGCTTCGATATACAGGTCGGTACGTGGAAGACTACAATACCCCCGGAATGCAGTGCAGGAAAGTAGCGACAGTTGCCACATTTTCTGACGCTGGAACACATCACTAACTTACACACAGTTACTAAATGATTTTAACCTAAGATAGAATTAATTTTCTCTTGTGCGGTTAGGTGGATGCATGAGGTGTAGACAAGAAATGTAAAAATAATGCAAATCCTAACTACATGACAATGCACATTTTCCTTTGTCTTTCGATGAAACCTACTTAAGGTAAGGAGATATCTTTTTCCTTTTTATAATCAAAATGACCTTAAGCAGTAATGAAATTAAGAATTCCTATCTAGAATGCATAAACTCTAACTTTCTGCTATAATTAGCTAAAAAGGCAAGGAAATCAAAGAAGCGACAAAACCTTTATATGCAACAAACTATTGTCCTTGAAAATAAACTAATGAAGCACTTTGATTTTATTATGTTTGCATCAAGATGAAATTTGATAACTAAGTTTTTTTTCAGATCAACAAGTAGAAAATGAGAGAATTTCTAATAGCACTCTAATCACCCAGAAATTCCCAAAGAAAAAATGAGAGCACCCACAAACTTTATGACACTCAAATATCATTCAAAGCAAGCCAAATGAAATCAGAACCTAATGACTGAATGAAGGAAGGGTTTGGATATTAGATCCAAAGATTCGAACAGATCTGAAGAGATCTAGTAATGTGACCAGGGATTGGAAAATCAACCCAAGAAAAAGAGGCTAAAAAAGACATGGATATCCCACACTTTTCAAGTCTTTAAAACAAGCCAATCACACCAAACAAAAATTTATCTTAAAACCTTAATATGGCTCAAACAACTGAGGGGGAATTTTTTTTGCAAAAATAGAACCCATTTCGCTTAGAAATGCAAGCAAAACATCAGTCTTCACTCAAAATGGCCAAACATGGATCCAAATCTCGAAAGACCCAAAAATGGAGGAAAATGATAGCATGTTGTGTCTAGGGGTTCTGTAACTAGAATATGCAAGACATAGAAACACAATCAATCACACCAAAACCCAAAAATTGAAGGAAACCACTGTCAAAACTCAGTTTGGAGAGGCTAGCGCACCCTACTTCACTGGATAGAGCACCACAGGGGGTCCGTCGTAGGTAGTACATAGACAAGGTGCGCCATCATCGCAATTTGTCTTTAGGAAGAGTGAGACGGCCACACAGGAGTGCAGGGGAGGCACTGCCTATTTGCGCCAATCGAATTTTGAGTAGTAAAAGTGTGATATTTCCCAAGGTAGAAGGGTAGGAGGCCTAACGATGATCCCAAAGAGAATCAAGGACACATAAGAAACTCTTTAATGACATAGCTCTGATGGTAGGGAAGCTCAAAAGGATGGAAATGGCTCAGACAAAAGAGATGAAATCAATTCTACTGTAAGTCCCTAGTATAATCGCCAAATTTGTTACCGGACAATCTACCAAAAACGGGCTTAAGGCATGATCTCCCTAGTTCAATGTGAGTCTAGAACAAATCAAACAGAACATAACCAACTTTCCTAGATCAAATAAAAGTGCAAACAGATGGATAAATCACTTACCTCATATTTGCAAATCCCTTTACTCTTTGTTGATCCAATGCCCCAGTGTCGTTAGATCTCAAGCTGCAAGACCATGTTGAACATATAGGAGCAACAAGTAGTGAAAGCATACATTTCATATGATTGATCTAAGTTAACAGTTAAGGAGGAAAAAACTAAACCTTATCAATGAGACAACATTTATGGAAAGATATTATATTAACTATAAAAGAAGGAGTTACATAGAAAGGAGAAAGATACAACCAAAGCCTTAAGGTCGCATCCTCCATCCAATATGTCCAAGCCAAACCTCCAATATGGTACAAGATTCCCAAGATGATTAGGGATCACCAATATGGATTCTACCAGCATAAGGACACTATATACCTTCCCCCCTTCCCATGGAGAGAGGGGGTGTTTATATAGGGATAAAGAGATAGGGTAAGTTGAGGATTAAGGGGATATGGTTAAGGGATCCTCCCATTATGTTAGGCACCGAAATGCCACCTCTCCTAGACTCTAGGGATAGGTATCCACCTCAACAAACCTCTCGAAATACCTCAAGACTCCCCAAAATAGCCTCTAACTAACCTTATCGCACCCTGGTAGAGGAGACAGAGCGCCAGAGAGGGTCAGGCGCACCCTGTAGGAGGACAAAGTGCGCCAATGTCTCACCCTAGCTAACCAGGAATTGCACCGTCGCACTGTAGATGAAGGAGAAGTGTGCCATCCTACTCAATAAGGTCAACTGGGAAGGGATAGCCTCCATGTTTGAATGTGTTTTATCCCATTATGAGTTTAGGGGTCAGAGCAAAGAGTTTACACAATGGTCATGATGATGACTCTAGTTCCTGATAATGACATTTACACAATGGTCATGGCGATGACACTAGGTCATGATAACGACACTTGCAACACTTGCGACACTTCAGCAAGGGTGACGACATTTTGGTGTAACACTGAAAACCAATGTCCCAAATCCATAGGAATCAATGGCTTTGCGATCAGAGTCATGGTTTTGGTGGTACGAGAGTTTTGGTTAGACACCCCATGGCCATTCAAGGACACTTTTAGGATTTTCTCCGAGGGCACGTAACCCAAACCAGCGAGTGGATTTGGGTCCTGTCAGCTCCCACAGATGCACATGGCCATTGTGGATGTTTTCACAATGGCCATGCACACCCAGGATCCTTCGGATGAGAATTGACACCCTTGAGAAAAATTGGAATGGCCTTCAGTGAGCAAAACCCTAGTTCCAAAGATGGTACAATAGCACTATTTCTAAGAATTTGAGGCACAATGTAGCAGATCCCCTAGTTGGTACCTGACATCCTGAATCCATTGGAATTGACGGCTTCAAGATCAGAGTCATGGTTTTGGTGCTACGAACATTTTGGTCAGGCACCCCGTGGCCATTTAGGGACACTTTAAGGATTTTCTCCCAAGGCACAGAACCCAAACCGACATGCATATTTGGGTTCCTTTAGCTTCCACATGTGCATATGGCCATTGTGGACATGTTAACGATGGCCATGCATGCTCGGGATCCTTTCGATGAGAATTGACCCCCTTGACCAAAATTGGAATTCCCTTCACTGAGAAAACCCCTAGTTCAATAGATTGCACAATAGCACCGTTTTCGAGCATTTGAGGCATGATGTGGGGGGTCCCCTAGCTAGAACACAGTGTCCTTAATCCATTGGAATCAACGTCGTCATGATCAGAGTCACGATTTTGGTGCTACGGGAATTTTGGTCAAGCACCCCGTGGCCATTCAGGGACACTTTGAGGATTTGCTCTGGGGGAACAAAACCCAAAACAGAGAGAGGAGTTGGGTTTCGTCAGATTTCACACATGCATATGTCCATTTTGGACATGTTCACAATGGCTATGCACACCTGGGATCTTTCGGATGAGAATTGACCCCCTTGAGCAAAATTGGAATGGCCTTCACTAAGAAAAACCCTAGTTATAGAGATGGCACAATAGCACTATTTTTGGGCGTTCGAGGAATAACATTGGGGGGGGGGCAGCTAGAACATGATGTCCTGAATCCACCAGAATTGACTGCTTCATGATCGAAGTCACGATTTTGGTGCTACGGGAATTTTGGTCAAGCACCCGTGGCAATTCAAGGACACTTTGAGGATTTGCTCCGGAGGCACGAAACCCAAACCGACGAGTGGAGTTGGGTTCCGTAAGATCACACACATGCATATGTAGATTGTGGAGTTGTTCACAATGGCCATGCACACCCATGAGCATTCAGATGAGAGTTGACCCCCTTGAGAAAAATTGGAATGGCCTTCACTGAGCAAAACCCTAGTTCTGGAGATGGCACAATAGCACCATTTCTGGGCGTTGGAGGCGCGTTGTGGGGGGTCCTCTAGTTGAAACCCGACGTCCCGAATCCATTTGAATTGAGGGATTCATGATCGGAGTCATGGGTTTGGTGCTATGGGAATTTTGGTTAGGCACCCTGTGGCCATTAAGGGACACTTTGAGGATTTTCTCTAGGGGCATGGAACCCAAACCGAGGAGCAAAGTTGGATTATTTCATCTCCCACACGTGCATATGGCCATTGTGGATGTGTTTAGGATTTCCACTCTCTTCTGGGAGCCTTCGGATCATAAATGAACCTCTAGAGAAATATTGGCATGGCGTCCACTGAGTAAATCCCTAGTTCCTGAGATGGCACAATATCACTGTTTTTGAGCATTTGAGGAAAGGTGTGGGAGGTCCCCTAGTTGAAACTCAAGGTCCCAATGTGACACTCCCAAGATTCTTGGTGTTATTTTTAGGAAATGGGGTGTAAAATTTATCCTCAAGAAATTACTTGAACAACAAATGAGTTAGCCTCCTAACCTAACTAATCATGATAACTAGTACATTTTCACCCACAACATTCTTTGCATACAACTTTTCTTTCTTTATGTAATAGAAACATTCACATCCTTCGATATAACTTAAATATTAAGTTAACCTTCTTTTTAAGACATATACTTCTAAAATATAGACTACATATGATTTACACTTAACCATTAGGTTAACCTCTCCATAAAGATGTTAATATCAAATACTTATTTAAGTAATGTCTTTTATCCTAAGGCACTTCGTAAGCGTAGTTAAAACCAAGAATTTTATCTTTTCCTCATTAAATATTATGATTATACCTTTCACCTCATTTAACACTTAAGATATAAAATCTAACCAAATCACCTTTACACAATTTCTACTATTCTTCTTCTAATGATTCTTCTATCCCTCCCTACCAATAAATTTCTATGATATCGAAAACCATCATAATGTATATGAAATTACTTAATTAATTGAACAATCAAAATCAATCGGGATTTAATCCCCCTATATATATATATATATATATCACTTGAATACAATCTACACCTTCAAATTTAGGTTCAATAACTCCTCCTTAATTTAAAGTAATATACTTAACATTCCTTGAACATAGTAGCAGTCTAAATCCACTCTTATTCAAACTCACGAACCTAAATAACTATTCAAGTAATGAAACTTGAAGATTCTATCATTCCTACCAAACCATTGTATATATATAAATAATAAGCATTCCTTCTCATGTACGATAAATAGGCATGTAATTCATTAAAGGTAAGAGTCATTTTTCAATGACTAATCCCAACATTACCTTTTAATACTTATATCCATACCATGCATGTTAATACTATAAATGTATGTTACACTCTTATGATTTACAATATTACTTTTATTTATTCAAAATTTGCCATCTAAGTAACAACATAAATTATTGAATTATTTCCACAAAGGTAAAATAGTTTGAAACAATTATTCATTTCTCCACAATGTTGAACAATTAAAAATATACATATTCATGAACTTGTAAACTTATAAACAAATACAACAAAGAGAATTCTTATTTGGTAGATTAGACTTAGGCGACTGAAGGTCTGACTGCAACTTTCCTCCCAACCAAATTGGCTCTTGTTGACATAGTTCTATCGACAGGGGTTTACTTCACACTGTTGTCAACAAACATCGACCAGAATCCCTTAAGCATCGGCCCAGAAAGGTTTTACCATTTCCAACAACACTTGCAGAGTGAGTGAAGTCTCACCTAAGATGTTCAAGGGGGGGTACAGGAACCAGTTTTCTGCAGTTGGGAGAGGACATGCATCTACTATTACTCATTCACAACAAAAACTGGATATTTATCTTCGCATTATATTAATAAACATGTAATGAAAATTCGCATCAACAACTTATAATCACTATTCACATTATAAATTATTCAATAGAGTAGCAAAACCTCAGATACATGGAATCATCACAGAAGACTCAGAATAGATAGCATCATTCGACACATTGATCATGCATAATATGGAAGAAAAAGACAGAATATAACCGAACATTGTCATGTATTAACTCATCTCGCAGACTGCGTAGTAAAATTCAGTTACATATCCGCGACACAGGGAAAAACTGCCGAAGGCAGACAGAAACAGAGACACAGATCTGAATACCAAACTTCTATCATGCGTTTATTCTTATCATCGTCATTCCCTTAGGCTTACAATCATGGTTCTATTTATAGACAACTAAGGTATTTACAAAACAGTCCAAATGACCCATTACTAACTAACTAGACAAAAACATGTGCTTTCGTCGGCTTCTTATCCTTCGCAGATGGTCCTTTCTTCCGCGAATGCTACCTTTGTCGTTGTCGGCTTCTGCACTTCCTACACTTTAATCCTCCCTTGTCTATGTTGGCTTCCACACTTCCTACGATCTAACCCATTTCCAACAGGCCCCCAACACAAACTTGTGGCTCGCCCTCGAGCCACCTCAACTGGACATTTCTAGTGCGTTCACTTAGGTCCTGAAGTCATCGTATGCATCTTTGATCTGATTGACCACTTATTTTTCCAATGCTTTGAGATTTGCATAGTCTTCTATCTACTGCTATGTAGGGTGTTCGCAACTCATATGTTGCGCTTCCTTTAGTTGTTGCTTCACTTTTTTCACTCCTTCCATTGATTTTACTGCCAATAGTTTTTTCTTTGTTTGTAACTCGTTGAGGTGTGTAGTCGTCCTTTGTTTCCTTTTGCATGCATTGGTTACTCGATGGTACATTTATTTTAATTCCATGGCCTTCATCATTTTTGTGAGTATGGGCATCACTTAAGGCGATCCCTTCAAGTATTCCAATTGGGTTTCTACTTTAGTGAGTTACACATTTAGTTGGATCAGCTGCTCATCCTGTACCAAGCTACCCTAGAATTATGTGACACTCTCCGCAATTGTTTGGGCTTCCTTCTCCAGTTCCGCGATCTCTATTATAGTCTCTTTGATTGCATATTTCTGAATCTGGATTTTCTCTGGTGGTCTGTTGGGTGGCACCCTTTCCTGCAATGCTTCATTTTCCTTCCGCAGTTCTGCGATGACCGCTCCCAGTTGTATCACCTTTACTTCAAATAAATTACCTTGATGTACTTCTGGTGCTTCTTCACATGCGATGGAAATCGCATGCTCCTACCTTCTCCTATCTTTAATGGACTTTGCTACATCTTTCAAGATGAATTCTTTTTCCTCTTGTAGGTGTTGAATGTCCACCTCAATGTTCCACATCTTCCATTTATATTGAACCATTCTATCATGCGTGGTTGCTTCTCATTCCAAAATTTCTTCAGTTGTTGTTATGTGAAGTTGATTTAGTGATCATATTGACAATGTGTTGAAATATACTTTGATCTGGCCATGCTTATTCAACTCCTCGTCCAACTCCTCCACTCTTGTTCTTATAGCATGCGACAGGATTTGCACTAACCTTGGTTTGCCTCCAATGTCCACCTCAGTTTTGTTTACTGAGGTACTTGGTCGCACCAAACCTTGTTGAAGTTTTGTCTCAGTCACTGCATCTGTTAGTACTTCTAGTAGTTGCGATACATGGTTAAAGAAGTTGGTCGCATGTTGAGTGGATTTCTCCCGGTTGTCTTCCACTTTTGTTTCTATTTTCTTGATGAGCTTGTCCATCTGGTTTTGGGGAATGGCGATACGTGTGCTCCCCTTTCCCTTCTCAAGCCGAAACTTCGTCCTTCCTTCCTCAATTTGTGCCTCAATGTCAAAGTCTATTTGTGTCTAGGACGATGCTCCATTATGACTTGCGGTGCGCGAGTGTTGGTATTCTTCTGCATTGTTGCCTTCTCCTGCATCTTCTTGTGCACTATCTGAATGTTTATCTTCTTCGGATGTTTTTGGTCCAGTTGTTGGTTTCTCATTTCCCAGATCCGACAGTTCCTCCTCTACTGCTAGAACTTTCCTGAGGCCATTCATCTATTATCACATCCAACTCTTCATTCGTCAACTTATATCGTGTCTCCAGCCATTGTTTTCTTGGGTCTGCGCATGCTTGGATGGATATCACTTGCAGTCTGGCTTGCAGCCTTGCAATTCATCTATATTTTTGTACCACTTCCTCTGTCAGTCGCAGAATTTCCTCCACATCATTCTTCAAAATTTCCATATATATATAGAAAATGATGATGTTATATTTTGTCCACTCTTTGTCATTTAGTGCCCATAAGTTATGGTACCGTGATCCTTGGCATACCTAAACTGTGGATATGTCCATTCCTTGATAGTCGATTGGTTCCTTCCAGGAAATCATCACGATCAATATCAATAGCCAATAATATGTGAATTATTTTTCATTCTCCTACACAAGCACTACATCTTCTGCCAGCTCGTTCAATAGGAACAATGACTAGTTCATCTGAACCCCTACGACACATTGTTCCGTAGAGGAAATTACCCATAATGCACACTGGTTTGATCGATTCTTCCTGACCAACTTGATTTCCAACAGTTTTGTTGCAACCCTTACCACATGGTTGTTAATAGTGTCTATTTTGTATCTAGGGGTATCCTTTTCGACCCCATACTTCGCCTTCATTTTCAGAGCTAGGTGATTGTCAATATCCTTTCCCTGGAAATACTGTGAAGGGTCTACCTCATTTATAGGTAGCCTTGTTATCTGCGCTATCAATTCAACTGTTACAAGAATCTTTTTATCTAACCACATGCATCCACTGTGAAAGCAAGTGAGTAGATGCCTTACGCATGTATTCACTTCAGCCCCTCTTCTGAAATGTGGCATTAGATTCAGGTTTAATAGGCCTGACTGCTTCAGTCCTAGCGCCCATTGTGCAGTTTCACTTATGACTAGGCCCCTTCCGCTAGTGTATATGTCACGTGTGCATTGTGGATGTACTAGAAAATCGCGGTCATTGTACTGTAAATTCCACAGTTGTGGAATGATATCCCTTATTTTGTGGACCCTCTTTGGGATCATCGATTCCTTAATGGTGTATTTGGCATTCTTCTCGATCCGAACAGCTTGTGCGCCCGCCCGCCATAGGGGAACATACCCCGGGATGTCTGCTATGGTCGGTTTTGCTTGTTTTCCACTCGTTATTTCCTCTGTGGCAGCTGATGTGCCCGCCCTTCCTTCTGCTGCTGTGCTCCAATGACTCACCTTCGGTTTCCACTGTGAGCTTGTTGGATGAGTAGCGCTTCTCTTCTTCCTTACTACGCATTCTGAAATTGATGGAATTTACGGTTGTTCATAGACAAACTCATCCCTTGCCGATGGTTCCTTTGGCGTACTTGTGCTAGAAATTACTTGCGCCATCGAAATCTACTTGACTTTTCTTCTTAGCTTATAAATTCTCCACTATACCTCTTCGAATGCTAAATAGGCCAAATAGTTACCTGCACCTTGGTTTTAAAGCTTTCCCTCTCCCCCTCCGTGTGAATTGAATTAATTACGGATGATGATGACCGAATCTTTCCACCGATTTACCGAATTTCTCGTAGATTTTCCAAATTTTCCGCATGCGTAGGTTATTAAATGCATCATCACCTTCTTCCGTCGCCATTCGCCGCAGCTTAATGATTGCATTTATGGTCCGATTTGACTAAATCATACCTCTATCGACGTCAAGAAGTACCTCCCTTATCATTGTTTTATCTCTGTCACAAATTTTTCAATACCTTTTTATGGTCACGAAGTCTTCCTTCTTACTCGGTTGTCGAAATTCTTCTAACCTCCATCGGTATACTCCATTTTTTTTAATCCTTTATCGGTTGTTGACCATCCCATTTTTGAATAAATGCGCATCTCGTAATCCTTCATCAATACTTCTTGGTTCTTCACTTGACTCGATCTGGGATAGGTGGTCACGTCCTGCATTCTATCACCCTGGTTTCACAATGATTTCGAAATTGAATTCATGCAGATGTTGATGAACATTTGAAACCAAGCACAAGGTCCTATTACTAAGAGTGGCGGTTATTCCACATTTTTATATTCTCAGAGGTGTGGTGGTTATACCATGTGGTTGTACCGATACTCCAAAATCCCCCGTCCAGCGAAGCTCGAGGGAATTGAACCTGGGACCTCAGATCTGATACCATGTAAGTTTTGTCGTTACACCAAAACCTATAGGTTTTGATGAACATTTGAAACCAAGCACAAGGTATTATTACCAGGAGTGGCGGTTAGTCCACATTTTTTATATTCCCAGAGGTACAGTGGTTAAACCATGTGGTTTTACCAATACTCCAAGTTCTTGATTCGCAACGGTTGTTGGAATTTTTCAGAGGGCATGTCTGGTGCCTTGACATCGTGTCTTCCTTCCGACTGTTGTACATACACAGCGTGTGGATCATCGTCATCGTCAGGTTCACCCGTCACGTTGTAACATTCCATCAGGATCGTTGGTGTCGCAGTCCTGGAGTGCTTTGTGGATGAAGGGGTTTTCATCTGAGAAGCTGAAAGTTTGGCTAAAGCTAATGGTTAATTCTTCCCATGAATTTGTTTCACATCATAGTTCTAATGCGATATACCAACTCCGCGGTACCTCATCCAAGGTATGGATGAATGCATGAACACATTCTTGCTTTGGTCTCATTCTCCATTTGCTCTAACATTCTTCCAAGTGGTTCCATGGGTCTCCTCTTTCGTTGTACTTTCTTCTGCAATACCCTTTAGTGTCGTTGAACCTGACTTCCATTAGTTGTCGACATAGCGGCCAGTTTGTTATGGTTAATTTGTGCGTCACCCACCATCGTGCTAGTGTAGCCTTCAATGCCTCCTCTAATGCCATCAATCTCTGTGGTTCTGATACCTTTTCTTCAAATTCAGCGATAAATATAGTCAAATTAGGCAGTCCTTCATATGTTAGCAGTTCCCATACTTCCGTCGCTACCCATCTTAACAACTGGGAGATTCGTTCACACCTCCTAAATGATACCTCGTGAAGTCGGTTCTTCCAATTCTCAAATGCTTCATTTGAATCCGGTGTTGCAAAACTAACACTTCACCATCCTAATTCCCCATTGGCAGTAGGGTTGATGTAGTATTTTGAAATATTGTATACATTGTCCTATCCTTCTATGAATTCATCCCGCATCGGTTTGACATACCTCTGTCCTTCTGATCAATCAAGAGGTGCAACTACCCTCATGTCCCGGTTCTCAAACGAAATTGTTCTTTTCTTAAAATTGATCACAACTTGATTCTCCATTACCCAGTCTATCCCTAGAAGCACTAGGTAAGGGCTTGTGTTATCAATAATCTCTATTACATAAAAGTCTGTGTACATATTTAATCCTTTTATCTCAATCGGGATATGGCATAGTTGACCAATGGAGGTGACCTTGCTTTGATTTTCTAGTCAAAGTTGTATAGGGGACCATGCCAGTTGTAGTTTCCCCATTGTCTCCCATGTCTGCTTTGTCAACATATTCACATCTGATCCCAAATCTCGGATGATGGAATCCACGTCAAATGCACCAATTTGTGCATTCATCCTCATTTATTTTCCTATCTTCTTTTTGTATACTTGATTTACTGTCTGATCCTGTCGTGCATCTTCCCATTATTGTAATAGGATGGCTATTTCTACTAGTGCATCCTAATATTTTGCTAATTCCAAACAGCTTTTGAGGAAATCCCTTAGAGTGTTGATCTTTCCTGGTGGCCTCCGCGGGTTCATCATGTTGAATATCTATGACATCTCATAGATGGGTTCTTTCTGGCCAACCTATGGTATCTTAGTCCTTCTTATTGTTTCTTGTGCTTCAAAAAACATCTCCTTCTCTGCTTCTACATCAAATAGAACTTGTTTTCTTGTTGTAGGTCAAATGGTAGGTTGTGGTCTGTCTTCTCCTATTGAAGCTCCTCCTCTAGTCACTACTCTGACATTCACAGGTCAACTTCTTATCTCCGCTGATATCTTTTTTACATTCAGTGGCATATTTTGGTTCTGATTCGGGTTCAGTTGAGGTTGGGGCTGATTTTTAGTTTTCCACTTCACAATTAACTGGGGACAATCCTCAACGCTGTGGTCCACTGCACTGCAATACATACACTACGGAGGTGGGTTCGGTAAATCCCTTTGATAATGTTCGGGCTGACCACAATTATAGCATATGATTGGTCCTCGACCTTGCCCAAAAACTCCTCCATGACCAATGCCTCCAACTCAACCTCCATGAAATCCTCCCATGAAACCTCCTCATGGCTGACCATATGGTTGTTGGTTATATTACAGTGGTTGATATTAAGGTTGACCATATTGTGGTTGTGGATGGTTGTACAACGACTATGGTTGAACATATAGAAGTTGGGGCTGGTTGTACACCGATGGTGGTTGATTATAGTGCAGCTGCTACTGATTGTACCGGTGTGGCTATTGTATGGGGGTTTTCTCCTCTCCCTTCATAAAAAATGTATATGCGGTCCTTTTTTGGAGTAGGTCATATGCTATGCAATCCTTCTCTTCATGCCCAACCGATTGACAAAAATTGCAGAAAAGGTTGGTTGGTTTTGACACCATTTTATGTAGGTACATGCATTCTTCTGGTTGATGTCCCCTCATCTCGAAGATTCGACACAATGGCATTCCCCCCTAATTAAGTGGATTTGGCGCGCACGACTGTAAGTATTCACGAAATTATGGGCACTGTTCCTTATGATGTCCTTATTATTTACATCGATTACACCATATTTCTTCGCGTACTTCTTTTCCTTTCTTGATGTCTTGTAACTAGATCATCAGATTCACTAACTGCGCCTGAATATGATTCATTCCTATCCCAGCTTCGCCAACTGGTGAAGTTGGAGGCTTCCAGCTTCATCGAAACTTCGAGTGCTTCTGCCTTGGTTTCAATCTTTTGTTGCATTAGTGGCATCTGAATGTGTGGTACTAATCCCACAATTAACCACTCCTTGTGCTGCATATCACTCATTCCGAAGCTTACTTTGGCCATCATATTTTTGTATCTTTGGTCGAACTCCCAAATTGATTCATTAGAGAACTGTTTGATCTCTTTTAGTTCTGTGATGTACTGTGAATCAGATTTTGGTTTCTTAAATTCATCAATCAATCCTACCCTAATCTGCAGCAATGTTTTCTCTGGACTCCCTGCTAGTACCTGTATAAATTTCATAAACCAGTCAAGCACATGACCTATGAAGGTCATCTCTAGTTTTCCTTTCTTAATATTGTCGTCTTGGACTTGTTTCACTATCCATACTGCTTCACATAAAAAACAGTATTGTTCAGGATCCTCAGTCCCATTGCCTTGAAAGATCGACATTTTCACATCATCCTCCGCCATCGTTGGTCTTCTATTGGTATTCACAGACCCACTACACTTACCAGTATTCTGACACGCAGGGAAACCCTACAATGACCTATAATTTTTCCCTATAAAATTAGGCGTGATGCGTGGAGTTGTGGTTACATTGCAACTTTGGGTTTGTTCTTCCTCGGGTTCAGGGGTAGCTTGGTCGGTTCCTTCATCACTGTGGGTTTGCTTCGTCATGTGTGGTCCTGCTTCGAAGTTCTCTTCTCTAGTCACACTAGGAGACTCTTCCTCTATCTCAGTCCTCCTCTTCTTTTCCGGCTAGTACCATGCCCCACTTCGCAGGAGACCACCTCTTTCATCTACTTCCTACACACCATATTCGTTTCTCATGTCCATCTACCCCACATCATTATATTAAACCCGCATCAACACGGTACCCACATCCTCTGCGCACCATATTTTTACTTGTCGAAGTTCATATTCAGTATACCCTTTTCGCATATGAGCATTTTAATCCACAATTTTAGCGATAATAGAAACCTCCCTGTCGATCCTTTGAAAAACTTCCTTTCTGCATCGCTATATGACTTGATTGTGTCGACGGCTAATTCAGTTATGTATCCCTCCAAAATACTATCCACCCAGAAATCGACACCCCTAGATGCCTTATTGTCAACCCTATTTAGTTGCTGGATCAACTCTGGGGTCCAATGGTCAAGTTCGCCTCCTTGGAAATTTTTCTTCTGGAAGGTCAGCTGTGCCAACTAATTGTGCAGCAAGACTGGAAATTCACAGAAAAACACTTCGTGAATATCAGAATAAATGTGTCTTTGCAAGCAATCACTTGTTATTTGCCCAGGGTTCTGATTTTCTTCTTCCATGAATTCTCATATCTTTTAGGCGAACTAGTCTTGAATTTCCAGTTTCGTCGGAAGCTACAACATGTCCTCTACTCTCATCTTCAGGGTCCTGGAAATGGAACCATTTGTTGACACTGTTCTGTCAACATGGGTTTACTTCTCACTATTGTCAACAAACATTGACTAGACTCCCTTAAGCATCGTCCCAGAAAGGTTTTACCCTTTCCATCAACACTTGTGGAGCGAGTGAAGTCTCACTCGAGATGTTCAAGGGGGGATGTAGGAACTAGGTTTCCATAGTTAGGAGAAGACATGCGTCTACTATTACTCATTCACAACAAAAACCAGATATTTATATTCTCGTTATATTAATAAACATGTAATGAACATTGGCATCAACAACTTATAATCACCATTCGCATTATAAATTAATCAACAGAGTAGCAAAACCTTAGATACATGTCATCATCACAAAAGAATCAGAATAGATAGCATCATTCGACACATTAATCATGCATAATATGGCAGAAAAAACACAGAATATAACCGAACATCCTCATGCATTAACTCATCTCACAGACTGCGCAGTAAACTTTAGTACATATTCACGACACAGGGAAAAACTGTTGAAAGTAGACAAAAATAGAGACACAGATCCGAAGAACGAACTTCTATCATGTGATTATCCTCTTGTTATCTTATCATCGGCATGCCATTAGGCTTACAATCATGGTTCTATTTATAGACAACTAATTTATTTACAAAACGGTCCAAATGACCCATTACTAACTAACTAGACAAAAACTTGCACTTTCATCGGCTTCTTATCCTTCATGGATGGTCCTTTCTTCCACGAATGCTCCCTTTGTCGTTGTCGACTTCAGCACTTCCTGCGCCTTAATCCTCCCTTCTCGATGTCAAATTCCGCACTTCCTGCAATCTAACTCCTTTCCAACAGCGCCCTGTCCAGTGTATCTTTCTGCCACCGAGAGGACACCCCCGAGCTGGCGATGAATCCACTAGGGTAGAGATGTATTTTTTCAAGAACTCTTTTACTTATATAAGTCTTAAGAGAATAATCCTGGATCTTCTACCTTTCATTAACGACTTTTTTTAGATTGCTTTGAGGTATTAGGGCCTAACCCTTCCTCTATTAAATACACATATCAAATGCACATCTTACTTAATATTTGGAACTAAACATAAATACAATTATGATATACTAGATTCTTTCCAACCTATATAGGAGAAAAAGTATGGAATTTACCTTTTTACGAAATTAATGTTCAAAGAAGTGGTTACGCCTCTCTTCTTTATAAAGGGAGAAAAGAACCAAATACTGCATATGGTTACACTAGCGATTTCATATGATGGTTTCTTTAAATCGAACAGTTCTCCGCCATATTTTAACACATGGTAATAAATAAAATCAACTATCATTATACTATATTTGGAATCCAGTTCTGCTCAAACTGTCATATGCCAGATCTCAACGTACATTTAAAACCAACTGAACTTAATCATGGTCACACAGATATTGCATGTTGTGTGCCACTCTTTCTCTTCCATTGGGCATGGATCGATCCTCTCCTCTTATAGATTGCCCAGCTCTGTAAAGTGTGTATGTATATATATGTGTATACACAAGAATTTCATGTTAAAGATAAACAATATAGCAGGATTAGGGTCGAGTTGCTAGAGACATTATGTTCCTTAAATATCACACATCAAGCTACATATGTATCTGCAGTATATTTACAACCAAGAATATGAGCAACACCTAAAATATGGCTTGTGCCTTTCCCCTAGAACTCACGCGTTAAGTTTCATATCCATAATAGATATACTTTCAACCAAGAAGATGGATGACGCACAAGAACTGGTTTGCGCCTTTCCCCCAAGGATCACACATCATATTATATATCTTTATGATATGTATTTGTAAGAAAAAGGGAAATGCTCAAGATTTGGGATTGTTCCCTTCTGGGTAACGCCCAAGATCTGGGCTTGCGCCCTTCCCCTTGATCTCATTCCCTTACTTTGACATGGCGTGAAAAGGAACAACTATGTGGAGATCTATTCAAATGATGGATATGGAGTATGTAAATTCATAGTACATATTTTTTATAACAGAAAATTACTCCACAAGATCGGGATCGAGGTCATATAGCCGTCCCTTCCCTCTTCTTTGTAGCGCCATTCATTCTGTAGCCCATCAACAATTATGCAAATGTATTGTTACAAAATGATAAAATAAACTTTGTTGAACTATGTATATACGGATTGAACGCTGTATATAATGCAAAGGTAATAAAATATCCATCGAACCAGGTATACAGGATTTTTCTCTCTCTCTCTCTATATAAGACATCAATATTTGTATATACGATGTTAATAATGTATGCAAGGATCGCTTGTTATGAGGCAGCTTTATCACATAAAAATTCTATCAACATATAAACATAAATACTAAAAACACAAAAACTCCACCAATCAATACATAGATTTCTCATGTGGCTCTGCCAAGAAAATAGTGTGTGCAAACTATACAAACCCAAAAAGAACTCAGAGGTTGCAAACCTTAAGTGGAGACCATAGAACCATTACTCTTAATGCAGAGATCCTTACTACTGTGTAGATCGCAGACGTTACATATCTCAATGCATAACCGCATCCCCCCCTACTCGATCTTAGCTCTTCCTTATGAAGGAGTCCTTTTTCTCATCGAGTGGAAACCTGGTGGCTTTCAGGATACAAGTGGCAGCGGTGATTCATCAAGGAGACAAGCTCCCAAAACTTTCTCAATCAAGTCTCTCTGATTTAACTACCCGATCGTTAATAAATTAAGCACTTATGCACCACTCTCTTAGCAATAAGTAGTGTGCCTTTGATAATATATAATTATATGTATGTGGTATATATATTCATATATGCACTTTGCAATATATGCCTCCTCAAGGTAATTTTACTTGTATTATAATACTAATTATTTTTACGTGTATTATAATATTGGTTTCCTTGATTTATATGAGTATAGTCTTTAATTATTTTTATTTGGTTACTTTGGAGTTTGCTAATATTTATCCGGCACCTTTGTCGACTTAACTAGATTACTTTAGTCTTATTCAATAAAAGTTAACTACTAAATAGGTCATAGGATCTTACTTAGACAATTGTGGTGAATAGTAAGTCCTATGAATACGGATCTTAAGGTTATCATAACTTAAGATAATACTTAAGACTAAGATCATCAAACTCATGGATTCCTAGCTATTTCACCTCTCTCCCCTAGTGGATTCTTTCCCTCATAATTTTAGTTTCCTCATACCCTCAGTCTCTTAAGTTTATAATCAACCATTACAATTTTAAGAATAAATAACAAAGCTTACTCAGTTTGCTGGTGGTGCCTTGGCCTTGAGATCCTCACCAGAAACGGATACATTTAGTTACATTTTCATTTACAAAAGAATAGGGTATAAGAGGGATGTTACATCCTTTCCCCCTTGAGAATAACACCATCCTCGGTGTTCATGCTCTTCAACATTTTGTCTTCAACTTTTGAGTGCCTTTGCAATGCCATCCTTTAGTTATCCTTATATGATTCCTGCAGGTCATTGTTTTTCCTTGTCCTTTCATAACCTACACTCTTACACAATCATACAAGGTCTTCCAAAGTTGTTTAACATAGAGTGCAGGTTATATATAGACATTACCTTCATTCACAAGTTAGTAGCATTTATCTCATATATTTTCAAGTAATAAACCTCAACTTGAAATTCATCCTCATCCTTGGATGAATTTCCCATTACCTGTGGTATTATTTGCATCACATTAGGGAAGCTAATAACCCAATTACTTGGCAACTTTTTCCCTATGTCCCATTAATATATCATGGAGATGAAAAAATTCAACAACACTGTGTTGAACACAAAACTCTCCCTTGAGTTTTGGGACTTCAACAACACTTTGTTGAACACAAAACTCTGCCTTGAGTTCTGTCACCAATTTACGCGTGGTCTTACGGTATTTTAAGCTTTTGAGATTACTCCTCTTTTGATTGCTAGTCAAAATTTTTCCTTCTCAAAACACATCAAACAACGTCCTATCTTCCATATGTTAAAATTGTGCACCTAGGTATTTCCATTGATGATCACTGGCTCTTTCTCTCTTCCACTCAAGCCCCTTGCTTGAGTCCAGGAAATTTTTCCACTCAAGCTCTCTTGCTTGAATCCAGGAAAATTATTTTCCACTCAAGCTCTCTTGCTTGAGTCTAGGAAATTATTTTAGCAAAGTAGAGGTGGATCATCAATTTTGCCACATGGTGTTGACATTGTCTTTCTCTGTTTTATGACTCATTAATAATGATCATATCATATTTGGTCTGCATTTGCTGTCAATCACAACATGCAACGCATACACTTGGTTCTTATTGTGGCACCATTTCCATCACCAAGTCCTAGGAATCTGTTACAACTTCACTGTTAGTCGCGACATAATATCATCAACCCATCAATAATAGGTTCACCTATTTACCCATCAACATTTCATATGCTTTGATGATTTTAACTATCATTGTACATTAGCCTTTTAGTATGCATTTACAACATGACTTCCAATCACTCTATTTTATGCACAACCCTTTATACTTTTTTTTTGTCAAGAATAACCTAGATATTGTCAATCTAACAAAAGTCAATTTGTTAGTGCAATATAGCCAATTTGTTTTAGGAGATCCTTCTCTAATCATGGTTTTTAATTTCCATACATTCCTATAACCAAAATATAACAAGACGTTTAAAATTTATCACTCACTCTCGAGTGATCATTCCATTTTGATTTTTATTTTCATTGGTCATGAACCACGGTCATAGTCCTGTAATGTTAGTACTTGTCTTTTATACCAATTTACTTTGAAACGTACCGAAATTCCTCATTAGTATTTTGAGAAATTGGGGTGCGAAATTTTTCTTATCTTCATCCAAGAAGCACTTATGTAACGACAACAAGAACCATTTGTTTAATTGATGGTTAGAATATTTTACTTTAGTGGTAAACATTTCTATGAGCAAATAATTGTTATATATGTCATCTATTTGAAATCAAAATTCTAACATACTTTCTTTATACATATACTTTTGCAATACATTTTAAAGCCGCAAGAATCATATATAATGACAAAGACCCATGGCCTTCTATTAGTTGAGTACCAGGTACATATCTTCAAATCTTGATTGTCATTATCATGTCTATTTAACCTTACTTAGAAGCATTGTAACCAATAATAATAAATTCACCGTTATGAACATACCTTCATATAGGGTGATAATTCTTTCCTCTATTTTTTTAAGTCATTGATTAAATCAATTCGTATAAGTTTGATCTAACTTCATACATAGGGGTCCCAACACATCATAATAAATATGATGCTTTTAATGAAATCATAGCCATCCAATATTCACATATAAAATATTTACTAAACAACATAGTCTTTAGTAGTTTACCAATAACTTATATAAAGGGGTGGGTCCCCAGGAATATGTACATATACTCATTTATGGTCATTAAGTTCTCTTTTCACTACTATACTATGTTTACTCATCTTTTTATTCAACCGAATATAACTATTTATCTTTTTATAAGATCGACCACACACAATATCATTATACTTTTCTCATGGATTATAGTGTTTTATCCCATGATAAGTCTACATTATTTTGTATACTTTCAATTTGAAATGGATATTATATCCATCAATATAAAACATCTTATCTCACATTTTCATAAACTCATAAAATTATGATCCTATCGTCTAGGCACCCTAAATGCCAATTTCATTAAATTTGGACATATTAGGCAAAATTTCGACTAAGAATGTGTGAATTTAGACTTTGAAAGTGTCAATATAAATCTTTCTAAAGTGCAAAATCATGTTCTGAAAGTGGCAATATTGGCTTTGAAATGTGTGTTTTTCCATTTGAATAGTGTGTTTTTAGACTACTTATGAACCCTAAAATTGCAGTTTTTTGTTATGAAACTATGAATTTCAATTCAAAAAGTGTGAATTTCAAATCAACAAATGTAAATTTTTATTTGAAAAGTGTGAATTTCAAATATAAAAAATGCAAATTTTGATTTGAAAAGTGTGAATTTCAAATCAAAAAATGCAAATTTTGATTTGAAAGGTGTAATTTTCATTCGAAAATGAGCAATATTCAAAGATGAAAAGTGCAATGTCTATAATATTTATTCCTGGTTTGAATGGCAAGTTTATATGTTCTTGTTTCTTTTTTGATACAATATCAAGAATATCTAGCTTTTTACATATCTAATTTTAGTAATTTCCAAACGAGGTAGGAATTATCTACATAATTTGTATAGGGACAACTTACTTACACGGTAGTAACCAACAAACAGTGTATTATGCATCACAATGGTAATTTTCCTCAAATTCCCATAGGCTTGTGGACTTTCCAAACGCTCGATGTTTTCTCACCCAGCCAGGTTGATAGACAGACTAGAAGGATTGTAACAAAATATAAATTTGTTGGGATAAGATCCCATCAAATGATATCCATAGGAATATCCATCCCACTCTCAAAATTATACCCCATCTTTTCTCGTTGTGCCTTAACTGTTGCAAGGCCCTTCTCATTTATTCTAATATTTTCTCCTATCCATCCTAGCCTTGGTGACCATGCCCATATGATGCTATTTACATCAATCATTATATTTTCTTCTGCACTAACAACCTATTGTTGCTTTCTATTTAAGCAGTTTGTGTACAAGACCTTCAGATCCTTCGATGCTCCTATTAGATTCCACCATTGCCCCTCTACTTTGTAAGACCCAAGAGTATTAGCATCTGAATCCTGATAAATATTACCAATCACCCTACTCAACCATATTGCACAATCTCGCTCTGGTGATTGCACAATGACCATTTGGTCATTTACAACATCCACTCTTGGAATGAATTAATCTCTAGGCTTGTTGCATACTGGTCCAACATAGCAATCTTGCAAAGTAGGAACTTTCCTTCAAATATGCATCCATAATTTCATGTTCAGATATTGTAGGTTCACGACTATGAATATCATGGCTTGTCGATGGCCAAAAGTTAGTTGTTGACTGATCAACACTCTCGAAGGGACTGTCCAAATATTTATATACATCCTACCAATAATTTAACTTGGGACACCAAAATTGTTCACCTCCCTTCTCAATCCCTTGATTCCATAATGAAATATGTGTTTCTATTCCTTTTTTTATTTAATCAATGTTTGAAGGTCTTTTTATTGCAGATTTAATAACCTAGTTGGCTATCCCGCCAACAAGTCTATGCTGCCATCTGGCAATGACCGCCACATATGAATAAGAGACGACCAAGCTTCATCCCAAAGTGATGCCATCCATTGCATGACTAGAATGTTATCTATGAGTTGAAATTTAAAAAACTGAAATTTTTTTATACCGATGATTTTGGCATTTCCATGCAAAAGGTCAGGTTTCACAAAACTCTTAAAATCATAAAGTTTATCAATTAGATAAGAGACATAGAAATTTTGATCTTCACATGTCCTATACGTATCCATAATTTATGAGAGTGAAAATATATCCTTGCGCATTATCTTTAATGATAGCCTTCCATAATTTCCATATATTTCTTCATGGGTGTGTTCAACCGGGATAAAACCAACTTCAACTATCTCAAACACTCCCTTGCTGTTAAAAGAGATAAAAAATGAAAATACAAAGCATTTTTTGTTATCGCCTGAACAATTATCCATTTACAACAACAATATGGGTGGTAGTTTTCTATTTGGCAAGCATTGATTAGTACCATCAACACGCAATATATCATGTTGCATTACATATTGTCTGTATATCACACACTTTTCATATGACTTTGATTGCAATAGAGCATCATGCAATTGGTTCTTAGATGTTCCACCTTTGTAGAGAAAATCACCATATTTATCAACCACTAGTTCTTCAAGACTCTTCAAGCATTTATCTAGGGATGTCAAAGTGAAATTCGATCCCATCTCTAAAAATGAGAGGCTCAAATGGGAAAAACCCATAGTCTTGTTCCCATGAGTCACCATTCCATTCAATGATATGGGAAGATTCATAACATTACTGAAATATTTTTCCTTCTTACCCATCCTTGGAATGGAAGTCTTCGACTTATCCATTTTGTCATGAACAATACTCAGAATTTAGTCTTTGAATTTTTTTGTGAAGCTAATCTATGAGAATAATATACTTGGTGACAACTTGAAATATATTTATTATGAGCTACATGATGTCCTCGCAACCTTTCCACCTCAGCTGGATCAATGGTCCCCTTAAGCCTATCTTGTATTGTAATGCACTCATTACACCTTGCAAAAGACTTTGATTTAGAAATTTTAACATCTCGAAAATCTTCTCTTATCACCTTGCTAAAGGAGGATTGTGATACTAGAGGAAAACCAATACTTTCAATTTCTCCATTTGCCATTTTTCGCAGCAAACCATGGGACATATTAGAGGGTAATAATTTCAACGTTTTCCTTGTTCCATCTTCACTGATTAATCGTGTAAGATGTGGAGATTTGTCTGAATTCTCTTCTACAATTTTATTAATAGTAGCTACCAGTGCAATAGTGTTCGCCCTAGATTTTTCCAAGCCAGTGTTACCATGCACAACTCTGACATCACCATTCAAGAACATGCTTTTATAATTGTAGAAAGTGCTCGCTTTTATCCCATGGCATTTATACCGCACATTTTGATAGACGTCTATTGTGTCTAATCTCATTGTAAACATGCTTCTTTTTTTGTCATCTCCTTCTTTAGCCATAGGAGCATTTACTCACTTTATTAATTTTAAAAATATATAAAATTAACATTAAATTTTTGAAAAAATAGTGATGCACAAAAGCATCTTAACATTGACATATGTATTAGATTTTAGAGGAAAAATAACATACTAGTGCTATGAGAATGAGAATTTCACTAAAATTTACCAATTTTCCTTAAAAAAAAGTCATAAATTCTTGAAGTTGTTAGATTTCCTATATTTCATTTTTTTAAATTATATTATAATAAGTTATACATCTACTTTTAATAATTCATCATAATCAACATAATATTTTTTTTTAACCTTTCCATTTTTAAATTTTTCTTCAAACTTCTTGTTCTCCATTTCAATCATTATCTAAAAAAACCCTTTCAATTGATACTCATATGTTTGGAATATACAAAATTCAAACATAAAAACAAAGCTAAATGGCTTTTCCTTTATGAAAACCTTCATTACCTTCCAATGTACATAAATGAATACATTCTCGGTTTCTAATTACTTGCATTTTAATACAACTACCCTATGTTCCTGTTGAAGAAGCTACATTGAAGAAGTAATCAATCACCAACCAAAGTGTGGAAAATAGATAAAAAATTAATAAAATAATTATTATTTTACACTAAACCTTAGATTAGATACCGTAAGATATATTGGCCCCAAACACCTTTGGTATGACAACATCTAATGTGAAAAGAGTATACAAGACTCTGGTTCTGACTAATACATAAACTATGAAGGAACAAAGCTTTGTAAGCGGCCGTTTTTTCAATAAAGCGGAGGATATGAGAATCTCACTCATTGTACCGCAATAAAAGGTGGAAAGAACACATGTGATGCACATTTGAAATGGAATCCCTTTTTGCGACATTCATGTCATTCACCGTAACGGTTGAAAACATTTAGCCAGGAGAGAATCAATGACATCATGGCTTATCCAAAACAGTAAGTATGCATGTAAAAATTTGGGGTGGTGGGGTGGACTATTATTTATGTTTTTTCTATATTGAAAGAGGATGGAACAAGTGTATTGATTTTATGTATATAGTTCAAAATTCGAAATAAACAAATATAAAAAATAAAAAAAATAAATATAGTTGATACATAGATAACTAGTAGCAAACAAATAAATCATAACTTATTCATGGTCCTTAACTTGTGATCTATCAAACCACAAGTTAAGCAGCTATGTTAAGTAAATGTATCATATAGTTGCGACAATTCCACAACTACATTCATTTCATTCTTGTTCTAGTTTCACTTTTAATTCCTTGGAAGGTATTGTGTCATACTTATCACCTTTAGTTTCTTCTCTACCTTAAATACGGATGTGTCAATTAATTTAAAGGTTGTACTTAATGGTTAGGATTACAATTCGGATGCCTCGGTTAAGCAAATGTTACATTACGATTCAAAGTCTCACAAGATTGTTCTGGAACTTTTCTTCTGTTTCAATGTCTTTGTTTCTGCAATACCTTTTCCCATATATTACTTTAGAAGTTCTTAAATGTTGTTTTTGCGACACCCATGGACCGTCGTTATACGGTTATGCAGCATGTCACTACTTTTGCATCGTTTTCCTTTTTTCTTTTTTTCAACAATTAATTTAATTATTTATAAGGATTTTCTTACGGAGATGCACTCTACATTGTGGCATGTCACTACTTTTGCATCGTTTTCCTTCTTTCTTTCTTTTTTTCAATAATTAATTTAATTGTTTATAAGAATTTTCTTAGGGAGATGCACTATACATTGCTTTTGAACATTATATTTAGGTATTGTATTAAATATTGTGTCCGCCAAGCAACAAGATATCTAACTAGATAAGGCATTACTAACTGTTTTTTTTTGTTTTTTTGGCGATTTAGGTTAATTTATGGCATATTAACTCAACCACACTGCAACAATGGCAATATTGGCAATGTATGCCTGGCTGTCGCTGCAAATCATCTTAATCAGCTGCAATGGTGTTCTCCGCAGCCATCATTCTTGCCTTCCTCTTCACATTCTTTCCAACAGTTCAATTTTAAGAGAGGCCGATGAAATCTTCTCAATTCTCTACTTAACAACTGGAGTGGAGTTGAGTTGAAATACATATAATTTACATTACAATATAAGTAAAGTGGTAGGTGAACACAGATTTAGTTTTGTTACATTTTTCATTAATTACTGTTATGAATTCATATTAAAATAAATATATATAAAAAATTATATTTGAAAAAAATCAATGACAAAATTAAATAATAATAATAAAATAGAGCATATGGTATTATTGAATAGTAAAGCCACAAAGTGACATTGTTATTGTGTAACTTTAACATAATTTATCATTAATTTATTTTTATTACTATTATTATTATTATTAAATAATAATGATGATTATTATTAACATATAGTAAAATAAATTTTGATTTCTTAAACTAAAAATCTATAAAGAATTATTTATTTATTTTTAGAATTTTATTTAAAAAGTTTTAAGAAAAGTATTTTTAAATAACCATAAGTATGATAAGTTAAAAGGTTACAAAGATTTTAGGTATCAAAGACCATGCACAATGCCTCAAACCACCACAAAGAAGTTATGGTGGGTTTTCTTAAACTAGAGTTTGAATATATGACCAGGGCCATCACAAAAAAGACTAGGTATATGGGTCTCATGTTCTATAGATGGTTGGTTCATGTCTTAAGTCCTTGAAAATTCTTCTAGCATCGACCAAGAATAATGCCTCAAAACATCACACATGAACTTCAAAGGATATATTTTCCCTCAAATCAAGATATCCATTCCATTAAGAGTTATTTAACATTAGGTATGGGTCCTAGGGCCCTACCTTGGACATGGTTAATAGAGAAAAATTGGGCTATAGAATACAAAGGAATATTTTTGGCATCCATGGCCATGAATGACACATGAAAGATCCACACATAACCTCTCCATGTCTCTTTGGTGTCTAAGTGAAAATATCTATGCCACTAGAAGGTTGTGAGTATTAGATATGGGCCACATGCCCAAGGTTATCATTGACCTTTATGTTTTAAAAATTCACTATATTTTAATAGTGACGTTTGGTGAACAAACACTTGATTTTACACTAAAAATAAAGCACAATAAAGAGATAGTATTGGTTTGTAGGCAAAACATATTAAGTAAATTGTAAATTGTAAGCATGTTTAAAAGACATACAACAATCCATTAACAAAAATTTGAGTCTTTTGAAATAAAATAATCATTATCCATTATACTAACTTTCCTCCATTATAGTTTATCATCTTCTATGCAATCACTTCTTACATTAAACTCTACTGAAAATCCATACCAAACTCTGTCTATCATAAGTACTAAATGTTTTAAAAACAATATCATAAACCAAATATTAAAATCATAAGTACTAAATGTTTTAAAAACAATATCATAAACCAAATATTAAAATCATACCTACTAAATGTTTTAAAAACAATATCATAAACCAAATATTAAAATCATAACTACTAAATGTTTTAAAAACAATATCATAAACCAAATATTAAAGAAATTAGTGTTTGGACAGCGTCTTTATAACCATAGAAAAGTAAATTTTACATTTATGGATCTATAGGTCTAATAGAAGACCAAGATTAGTATAAATAGATTTTCTAGAGGTGGAAGCTATAAATTTAGTTTTTTTTTGTTGCAAACTTGAAACATTTTTACATACATTTCCAAAGCTTAAGTTTCTTATCATGTATAATTATACTTCAAAGCATGCAATATTTCATGGATTACGATGTTTTTTAGTTACCCAACTTAAGTATACATACATCCTTTTTATGAAAATTTCCAATCTCGAAAGAGATTGGAAAGTTGAAATTAAAGTTAATCACGGTAAGGATTTTGAGGAATTTAAAAAAAAAAATGTAATTTTTAACTTCCCGTAATAGATGGTTTGTTACTAATTTCAATCCTATCCAAAATTAACTAGATAAATGGTGAGAGTAAAGTCACTTAGGTTGCTATATTGTTTACATGTCAATGATCATCAGTGCTTCCTACCTCCATTTACAGACTTCTCTAGAATTTCTTGACATTTCACTACTCATGCCTTTGAAAGGCATTCCCATGGAATTTGACTAGTTATCAAAGTTAAAGATGTTAGACATTTGGGAGAGCTTTGGATGGAATATATTTCATGAAGCATTTGTTAAACTAAGGTGTTTAAAACATATAATGTATGATAAGCACATAGAAGAATAATGGTTGGCTATCAAAACCTCCCACTTTGTAAATGTGGTTAAAGAATGATTTAATTTGGACCACCTTGATAATTGAAAAGGTTCATGATACCTCATCTTGCCATGTGCATCACCTTTTATCCAATATCCTATGTTGTAGATAAATTATGTACAATCTTAACATAGTTGAGGATTTATTTTAAGATTGGAATTATATTATATAATTGTTAAATAAGAGAAATTGAAAAAGAAATTGTATGCATTGATATTTGTATATTTTGTTATACATTATTGTAATTAGATATGTTAAACTATGATGTGTCTAAGAGTTGATCATATAAAGATGTGACATTTCCCTTCTATGAGGTTTATGTGTGATTGGGATAAGCAAATCACCTACCATTGTTAAAAGGATAGACAACCATTGATGTATTTCTATTCATCCACTATCTCAATGCCAATGACAAGAATGTTTGCACATGACATTATTGAACTTCAAAATTACCTAGAATATAACAAATTATTTTTTATTAATGAATTTCACCAAGACCCAATATGTCCTTCATAATAACATGATATGTTTATTCATTGTCACTAGCTTAAGATGTAATCCCAAGCACAAAACAACAAACCTTGATAATTTAATTGTTGTGTTCTTAAGACATTTCCTACATTAGAAAACATCAATGTAAAGGGTAGGTAGGGAGATCTCGATCATCCTGATTGATGTGCAAGTAGAAAATTTTTTATAGTAAAAACTAGTTATTTCACTACAGAAATGTAAAGGAATATACCAAATTTCAAAGATTTGGTTAACAACAAAAAGATTTAATGCAATCATTTATTGGGACAAATAAAAAACAATATTTTGTAAGGGAAATACCAAATTTCAAAGATTTGGCTAACAACAAAGAGATTTAATGTAATTCTTTATTGTAATAAATAAAAAACATAAAACTTATTATCTATACAAATTATTTGCAATGTGGAATAAATATACATTACATTTTTTGATAATTTAATAATTTATTTTAATTAATAATATGAATATAAAAAAATATTTACAATGTAGAATAGATTTACATTAATCATTTTATATTGATTAATAAAAACAAATAACAAAAATTATCTTTGTCAAATCTTTCCAATGACATATACATTACATTTTGTTGTATTCATTTCTAAATTAAATTATAATATATATCATTTTCATGTCACAGTTTATATACTTTTGCACTTGTAAGAACCATTATTAGTAATTCAACAACTCTCAAACACGAGGGAGTGATATGAATATATTTTCATAATGTAATTCTTTATCTTAACTAATGAAATAATATAAAAAATGTTTTGCAATGTGGGATAGATATACATCATCTTAATTAATGAAATAATATAAAAAATGTTTTGCAATGTAGGATAGATATACATCACATATTTTCATAAAACAGCCCTTTATTTTTACCAACAAAAACAAATAAAAAATAATATATATGCCAAATCCCTCGAGTGTAAAATAGATAGACATTATATCTTTTCATTTCATATAATAATTGCTTACTTTTTGAAGTATCTCCATTTTTTTGCACTTGTAGCATATTCTAAAGTTTACACTTTTGTATTCATTTCTAATCTGAGTTCTAATATATATCATTTTCAGGTCACGACTTATAGATTTTTTGCATGACATGTAATAAGCAAAGTCTATTGTCCTAGAATCTTAAAATCCATATCATTTTCAGGTCACGACTTATAGATTTTTTGCATGACATGCAATAAGCAAAGTCTATTGTCCTAGAATCTTAAAATCCATATAAATAACTGCTTTCACGTGGGGAAACATTTTGTGAATATCCAATGTTACAATATATATTGCCCATGTTTTATTACTGACTATTAGACAGGTAAAAAGCCTCTGCTTGTGACTGAAAGGCACCTTAACGGATAAACACCTCTTCAATTGCCATCTAAAGGTTTCTTTCATGCATAGAGCTGTGATGCATGGTGCCTTCCATTCTTACAAACCTTCCTTTATGATTAAGTTAGCAAGTTTTGATTTTTGCACCTTGAATGGCGATTATCATGTGATTAGTCGAACTTATATACTTTTTGCACCTTGAATGACAATTCTAATTTGATTAGTAGAGATGAAGAGCAGTCAGATTTATCGGTGGCGGAGATAGGAGGAAGATTCAGGAGAACAAGAGAGACGAAGAGTGCAGTAGAAGAGGGCTACTGAAAATGCCACTAACATCACAGTAATAGCAGCTTTTTGTGCAACCCAACTCCGGTGGTCAAATAGGGAACTGACGAGATTTCGTCCACCTCTCATAGCATTGAACTCTCGATAGAATATGAATAGGATGACAAGAATGATTGCTGCAGAGAACATCCCTGATAGAAGTATCAGAGGACTGGAAGAAATGTCACACCCTATGATCCGCCCATGCAAGGAAACGACCGCAGTAAGAATCGCTTGATGAATGATGGCATACAGACGTAATACGTTGTATATACTAAATGTCTTGTTGGGACGATCTTTATCCGAAATCTGTTCGTTTGTGTCACGTAGAACGTTCTCCGGAGGAAGCTGATTGTTATGATAAGCAATAATTGTTACGTAAAAGTTGCCGTTGCTATTGTTGTTGAGTTGATATGCCATGATTAACCTAATTCGCCAAATAAAAGCATTCAATTAGTAACGCCGCGTAGCGAAGTAATTGTATTTATTTATATAGATTGTTAGTCAGAAATGGTGATTTAGGCTAAAAGAATACTAATTTATTTTTTCATAGGAAAGACGAAAAAGGATAATAGTTTCATATATTGATAAAAAAATTAAAAAAAATTCTAGTTGCTTCCTTTATTGATAAAACCAGATTGGCCTAAGGCTTGTGAGCCTTGTCTTATATGAATATTCATAAATTCATTTTCTGTTCATTTAGGACTGTTACAGTTGCATAGAGAAAAGTTTTTCAGAGCTATCAAAATAATTATACCTCAGCCTTGTTTTGTATGGTTCTCAGTTTCAATCTTTAGCTCAGGATTTGAACTAGTGAATTATGAAGACTTAACCACCACTTTTCACCAACTCATCTAAAACACTTATAGCATTTAATGACAAACACCAAACTTTACTTCACTTACATTACATTATTCAGCACTCATACAAAAATATTACAGTAAATCCCATACATCGCACAGTGACAATCAAAGTATCAAAATACTTATAGCATTCTTTTTTTCCCTTTTAGGATGTTCTGCCTTGAATTCCAGCTCAGCCCTGTTCTGTATGGCTCTCAGCCTCAACCTTTAACCCACAGGATTTGAACTAATGAACTATGAAGACTTAACCACCACTTTACACCACTTATAGCCTTTAATGACAAACATCAAACTTCACTTCACCTACAGTACATTAGACAATCAAAGTATCAAAATACTTATAGCATTCTTTTTTTCCCTTTTAGTATGTTCTGCCTTAGACTCCAGCTCAGCCCTGTTCTGTATGGCTCTCAGCCTCAATCTTAACCTTAACCCACAGGATTTGAACTAATGAACTATGAAGACTTAACCAGCACTTTTCACTACTTATAGCATTTAATGACAAACATCAAACTTCACTTCACCTATATTACATTATTCATCACACATACAAAAATATTACAGTAAATCCCATACATGACATAGTGATCCACTGTAACAATCAAAGTTGTATAAAACTATTTGAAAATCCAGTATTCCTTGACAACTCCAAACATACAGAAGTCAGGTATCACTTCATTCAACACATAATAGAGTTTTCAAAAACTTTGTAAATCATGTTGTTTACCGTTTTTGTCTAATCAAGCAGCAAAACTATCTTCTTGGTTGAAAGAAAAACATGTTGATAGAATACCAATTGGAACAATATACACATTAATGTATACTTCAAAAAGCCCCCCAAAACCTACAAACTATTCAATCAAAGACCAAAAAGAAAAAAAAACAAGGAAACGAACAACAAGGTATCACCTCTTGATTCTGAACCCTAGCCCTAACACTTCAATACAATCCATTGGCACAAACATATTTAAGGTAGAGAAGAAGCTAAAGACAGGGAGTATGCCAATTACCTTCGAAGGAGTTAAAAACTGAAACTAGAGCAAGTGAACCAACAAATCAGAACAAGAACCAGACTGGAATGGTGGAATGGCCGCAGGGAGTGAGCAAGTGAACCAACAAATCAGAACCAGAACCAGACTGGAATGGTGGAATGGCCGCGACTTTATATGTACATTGCATACATAAATAAATGGCAGGAATGTTTGGGAAGTTTCCTTTTTCTACTGTGTTGAATGGACATTTGTGTTTTGGATGGGTTCGGATCTGTGTTTCGTATAGGTTCACGTTTGGACTGTACTGTATTTGCCATGAGATATTTCCAGTTTGGGATGGATCCATGTTTCCGCACAGTACCCGCAGTAAATGGTCTCACATATGCTTTCAATTTGGAATGGATGTTTTCAAATTGAATACAACTCGCTTTCTGCCGCCGACTTTGTGGAAATAAACTCCCCTGCGGACAGTTGCGGTGTCGAAACGCCATTTAAAATTTTCTACACCATTACTATACATCATGTACTTTTACGCTGAACTTTACAGGTGAGGTGGAAGCATATGATACAATACTGGTAACAAGAAATTATCACATGGGTGGACATGCTTCTTCAATCGAGAGAAAAATAAAATGTTTTGAACTTTACAGGTGAGGTGGAAGCATATAATACAATAATGGTAACAAGAAATTATCACATGGGTGGATATGCTTCTTCCATCGAGGGAAAAATAAAATGTTTTGAGCGTTGAAGGACATTAATTATCGAAAACAAAGGTACTTCATTATCAGCAGTGTCAACCGTGTTCACAATATGTGTCGTGGTCACCTTGCATTGCAGTACGATAAATGAGATTTCTCGACTTCTTCTTGTCGTGTTGTTAATGGAAACAATCTGATGGCTTGATTATCTTCCAATTTAACAGGTTATTATTTGAATTAATTATGTTGAAAAGCTAAGAAGGATATTGTGTGCTGATTAAATGAATCAGTGTCGTGCAGGTTGGTTTTAGAAAGTATGCAAGCAAGTACAAGCTTTATAAATTCATAGCAGTTCTTAAAGTTTGGGAGTTCAAGCTGTTGAAAATCAAGTTGTTAAAGCTTGCTTTGTAAATTAAATATTAAAGTATGTAATAATATCAACATGTACAGTAAATTCTGAATACTAAAACTTGGACTGCACAATTTTTCCCAGAATTTCCAGAAATATGTCATGGTATAACCCAATTTTTCAAGCTTTGAAAGCTTATTTCAAGAATAACTTATAACTCTACTTATAAAATAAGTAAGATAATATTGGTCAAAGTAATATATAATATTGTCAAAATAGATATATGATTAAAAAAAACATCTCATTTTAAAAATATATTATTATTTTTATGTTTAATTTTTTTTAAACTATTTTTTTTTTATTAAATTTTAATTTTTTTAAAATATAATGATAAAGTAATTATTATATTTTAATTTTTTAAAGTAAAATGATAAAGTAATTTTTAAATGGCTCAAAGTTTTTAAAGATAAAGTTCCAAGTTATAAAATTATAACTTTATGAAATAATTTGAAAAAAAATTGAGTTTTCTCACTATTTAAATTACTCCAATCTCCAAATACCAAGTTTAACAATGATGAAACCTATTTAAATAACTAAAACTACATAACATAAATATTATATTGTATCATATTACAATGAAATGATGAGTACAAGTCATGAAACATGTTCTTATACCAAAATGCTTGGACAATAATTGTCCTTACATTTTCAATCTAGAAAATAAGACCAACATTAATAAAGAGTTTAAACATATTTCATATTATTTTAAAGTAGAATATATAGTTGTCACAAAGAATCAAATCAATGTATATAAATTAGTATATATAAATTGGTATATATGTAGATGAAAATAATTATTAAAATATTTAAGCATAAAATTATAATGTAGGTAAATTAGTATATATGTAAAGGATAATAATTATAAATTCAATATTAATATAAAATTATAAAATTACATTTTAATAAAAATGATAAAAGAAACATTAACATTTTTTTATTAGAGTTTAAACATTATGTATGAAAATAGTTTTGCATAAACATGACTCCTCTATATGTATGAAATTCCAATTGTGTGTAATATATTGTAGGATACTTCAAACAAGGGGATGTTGAATAAAGAAATAAATGTTGAATTTTTTTATTATCTATGCATTTTATCTCACAACTTGGTTATATTCCAAACCTATGTTCCACAAAGATGAATATGACATGAGATGGCACACAATAGGTACCATGTAGGACAAATACTATTAAATGCAAGTGCATTATTTTGAAATTCAAATTTCCACTTGTTAAGTTCATGTCTACACTTTGAATTTAACTTCGCAAAAATGTTTGTTGATTATTCATCTCTTTTATGAGGGCCAAAAGTAATCTTTGATTTTTCCCTCAAATTTCCCAGTGAATGGGGTTGTGAAGTATTGAAATATATTTCATTATTTGTTGCTAAACCTACACATTGAATTTCAACTCAGAAAAATGTTTTTGCAATATTGGTTTCATTAAAAACGTCCAAAAGAAATTCATCCCTATTGTTGGAATTCAAATTTTCCACATGCATTAAATTCATGCTTACACTTTGAATTTCACTTCATAAGAGCTCATTCATGTTATTGATCTCTTTAATGAGGTCCAAAAACAAGATCCCTCCCCAGTGTTGGAATTTTCTTGATATCATGTTATAGCATAATCAAGCTCACCATTTCCTGAAATAAGATACAAGCCTTATGATCCCTCTGAACCATTGACTAGTTTCCCAAAAAAGAAATTTTGCTTGGACTTGCAAGTTTTCCTAAAGTAACTCATTGGGATTCACATGTCTTTTTAATTCAACATGTAGGGGAATTCATTAAAAAATAATAAACATCCATCAATTGCACACTCCTAAGTGAGATGGGACATCACTCATACACTTGGACATAGTTAGAAACTCCTACCAACTACCTAAACCAACTTTCATAAGAATAAATGAAGATCATTAGTTGGAGAAGGGAACCACATTGATTGAGTAGCATCATGTTAGAGGGTCAAGCAGTGAATGCCCGAGGCTTTTATGGTCCATTTTCCATTAGAAACCCATGTTTATTTTAATTTACACGTTTGAGTTTGAGTTGGGATTGTCCCTTCCTTTCAATATTAGGAAGCAAGAGCATTTTGTTTTTTGTTAGTGTAGTAGGAATCTGGAACCTAGTGTATGAGGTGTGGTAGTGAGCATTCAAGTATAACTACCTTGATTTTCACTTCTTATAATAAAATGAAAATACCTCTTCCTCCTCCCTACAAATCCCGTGTTAATTTAAATGTTCATTGATTAGTACATTAAGAGGACGAACTATTTTGGCCCGCAGAGGTGTAGCTCAACCGACGATTCGCTTGATATGAAGGAAATGTTGTAAATGGAGGTCACGAGTTCAAATCACCCCGGCTTACCCATTCCCCATGCTTACGGGCTATGTGGGTGCACCTAGGGGTATAGCGGTAGCAGACGAGATTGGATCCCTGGATCCCGTGTCACGCGAGTACCAACCCCATCCCAGTTGTTGATTCCCATAGTTACAAAAAAAAAGAGGTCGAACTATTTTACCTGAAGAGGTGGTTATTTCACTTAGTTACAATATTTTTGCATTTTCATTAATTATTTTGAATAATGGTTGAAAGGATTTGAAAAGGTTCTTTGTTTATTTGTGCATGGGTTTAGCATGGATTAGACTTGTGCAAGGGCTTACAACTTGGATTTGTGAACTACAACAAGGAGGGTATCCAACTAGGTTAAGGTGCTTCTTGATTACTTTTCTTGCTTAATTTTTTAATAACTAACTAAATTGGGGAAGTACATTTGTTGCACTTTAAAATTGGTTTGTTAGTGATACAACCCTAGTCACTAGGAATTTTTTTCGTCAACGGAACTAGAAACCATATTGGGGAGGACTCTCTAAGTTACTCCTTATATGGTTCCTTACTTTGTTTTCTAGCATTAGGAAGTGTGGTAATTGGTTAATTTATTTTTTTACCATCTAAGCTAGCAAGAGAGAAAAATATGGAAGTGTTTTTCTAGCCTTCAAGTCTTTTTCCCTCACCATGTACCCTATCCCTACACCTACTCTATTCAAGAGTAGTGGGAACCTACAAGAGTTGTGGGTACATGCATCTTTGTTTTTGAATAGCCATAGATCGTTGCAACTTTCCTTTGAGAATGCCATGGGTACATGTGAGTTTCCCTTGAGGAACTCACGAGGGTTTTCCTTAGTGGGAAAAACCTTAGCTTGGAGTGCTTTCTAGGGATTTTTCTTAGCTTCTATGGGGCCACAAAAGGTCCTTGGCTATCTTTTGATAGAATTAAACATTCAAGTTGCTTTAGTTCCTTGCATTAGCATTGAAAAATAAAATAAAAGTAGATTTTATTTTTTCATTTCCACGTACATCATTAGTGTTTTTTTTTAAGTTGCATTCTTAGTAGTAGTTTTTGGTTTCTCATAATCAGCTGAAAAATTAAAATATTAGATGCATTTTATAGGCATTTAGAAATTGATTTATTTGTTTTTCATATGGTTCACAAGTTGTTTGGAATGTGTGGTTTATTGAAAGGTTACTCCGATTTCTTTTTTTCAAATTGTGAGTGTATTTATAATTTCATGTTTTTGTAAGATTCTATAATATCTTCAAGTGTCATGTCCATATCCTTATTTCAGTAATAAACATCCTTAAAAAGAATGCTGAGTTAAAAGGAACAAGAATTTTGTGTTAAGATCCTTGGTGTAGATTTGGAGAGAAAAATCTTTGAGGCTATAAAACCAAAATTAAAATAGTTAGAGAATGTAGAAATATATTTTAGTAATAGGAAGAATTTGTCAGGAAAGGACGCCTAACACATGCATTAAGAACTAGGTGAAGCTATGAAAGTACAAATATTTTCCCATATTTTCTTTCTTAGTGGGATATACATATACAAAAATATTAGGTGAGATAGATAGTCCTCATGATGGCACCATTTCTATCCAAATTTTTAGTCTTAGGACTCAGTCCTACGTTCCTTTCCCATAAGCATAAATCTAACCGATGATCTTGCCACCTAATTATTTCTCCACGAAGCAGTATCGTTAGATTCCTTTTTTAAGGTTATATTCCTTAGTGACTACAAGTGGGAAATACTTTGTTATATACCTAGGGGAGAATAATATGGGAAAGGATAATTTTAGGGGTGAAATTTAGCCCATGGGCTATTTTTCCATGTTTTTTTCCAAAAAACGATTCGCCAATTTGCATTTTTTGAAGCCCCATTTCGCCCAATTTTGATGGGGTAAATTTTTTTCATTCTACAAATCGCCAAATTATTATATAAACTATATAAAATCCTTAGAAATTGAAATAATTTTAGAAAAATATCGCCAAATATTTTATAGTTGACATTTTAAGAATTGGTAAGCTTCCCCAAGGTTTATACACTTTTAAATGAGTATGGGTCCTTAAAATTATCCCTGAATATGGGGTACCTAGGGAGGTGCCTATGGGGAATAAATGATGTAATGGGTACCCAAAAGCAAATAAACTATGTAATATGTACCCAATGGGGATAATTATTGTAATGTGGCCATTAATAATGGAATATGGTCCACTTGGTGGTTGGGGGTTAGTTAGAAGAAATAATATAATAATAAGGCATAGACCCCTAAGTATACTCATGAGAAACTATAAACAGACACGAGTATCATTGTATTAGTGATGTTTGAGATTATTATTGTACAAGCATGGATTTTGAAGTGATTCATTCCTTAAGGAGTATTTGATGGTGTTACCCTACTTTAAGCATTTCTCTATATCATGGTGTTATTCTTATGGTGAATGTCTTTCGGTTATTTATGAAGGTTAAGTGTTCTATATCTTTGTTGTGATTCAATATTTTTGTTAAGGATCACTACAAGTGGTATCAGAGCTCTTTCCTTGGCACAAAGTGGAGAATCTTTTTATCTTCTTTTTGGAAAAAAAAAATTAGGGAAAAATTGGGTGGCAACTTTCAGATAAATTTTTGAAACTTTTGTATGAATTCAAAAGAAAAATATTACATATATGAATTCCTTTCATAAAAATACACAATTTCAAAAACAAATCAACTCATTTGGAGTCCAGAAAGTGGATATAACGTTGATTTAAAATCAGCTAATATTCTGAATTTCGGTGACGACCGCGAAGATTGCAAAGCATATATCTTCCGACAAGGTGCCCAAATTTATGTCCCGCTTCTGTTTGTAGATGCAGAGTGGTCCTTCATTAAAGATAATGTTTTTTGGTCAATAAACGGTTTATCGTTGGTTTTTTACGAGCCTGTGGCTGACCCATGGTATTGCATGTGAGAAAGTCTATTTAAGGAGTCCTTGAGGAACTTCATGGTGTTTAGAATATCTAATACTTTTCATTGAGATAATTAGCATAAATTATATGGAAATACATTTTCAATTTCCATATTAAGAGTCTTTTTATCTTTTTATTATATTATTGAAATAGTTACCAATCCAATTTTAAGCTTAGGGTGTGGATCATTTTTCTTAACAAATTACTAATATTTATATTATTAGTTATATTAATATAATCTTGATATTTAGCTCGATGGGATAGCTCAAGTGGTTGAGTGCTATAAGTTGTGAGCAGAAGGTCTCGAGTTCAAATCCTCGAGTGGAAATACATTGCTCTATAAGGGCATCACTTGATGTCCCCATTGGGTTAGCTCCATAATCAGAGCGAACGAGGTGCAGCCCCTTTGAGTGGCCCCGCTGGGATTTCTTACCATGAACGTAGCAACCCTGTTGGGGGGTTTCTGAACCACATGATAAAAAAAGAATAAATATATATATATAATATTAATGTTTATTATATTAATTATATTAACATAATCTTACTTTATATGATTCAATTTATAGAGAAAATTCTTATATTAATAAAATAGTTATTTTTTTCAATCATTATTTTGTATAACCTATACTTTATATTTATATTGTTTTGCATGGATTGGCATACTATATTTCTATACCAATATGGATATAAAGTTGTTGGTACATATCATCTAACTTTTGTGTAACTTTAACCAACTCTTCCTTGTTTATTGTCGTTGAAAAAAATTGTAGTCAAACAAAGGATATTTCATTAAAATACATATTTATAGGTATTAAAAATTGATTTCATTCCTTACAAGACCCATATTATATACACAATAATAAACAAGTAAGATTAGAGTGTGGATCATTCACTTGGAAAATTTGAAAGAACCCATATGAGAGCATCACCTTACACACTCTTCAAATAATAAGCATGTTGCATCTTTTACTTAATAGCATATTATTTGCTCTAATAAGTGCACTCTTTGATATACTCAACGAATTTGGACAAAAAAACACATTTCTTTCAAAATATGGAGGCATTCATCTTGAATTTTGGAAACATCTTTGAATCTCTTGAGGACATTTGATACCACCATAATCCCTATAGAAGCCATGTGTGTAGTCCCCATAGCCTGTAGGCGATCATGAACAATTTTCTCGGCATCACTGGGAATGATATCTTCCTCAGTAGCATAAAATAAAGTAAGGAACTATTAAATTCAACGTGAGACTTGAATTTGACATATCAATCAAGTAAATAACTAATGATTGTAAAATCATATAGAGGGTATAACACAACAAAATATTTTGTGTCAATGATGAAATCCTTCACTTTAGTCATGCTTTATGATTGGTTCAGCCAAAATCAGTAAGATAGTTTTGGCTGTGGCGATTTTTTCCTATTATCCTAAAATAGAAACGAAATTTGAAAAAAGAACTCTATTAGCTCGGCATCATCTGACAATATAATATTACCACTCTATAATATAATATATAATTAAATTTCATGAAAATAAAAAGAAAACCACCTCACATTGGTGAGTTCCAAAATGTTATATATACTGTTGATAAGGAAATCCAAATTGGAATCCATGTTTTCTACTCAAATGAATTCATATCTTTACGTATGGCATCAAGAGTTTGAACATTCGAAAAGTAGGCACCACCTGAAGGATACTTGTGGGTTAGGGATCATTTTACTATACGACAACTAGAATGGTAGAAGAAGAGGTTCTTCCACTAAAGAGGCGGCGATGACATAATCATTGTAAGAAGTGGAGAGATGAGGAGGAGCTGATAGGGATGTTTGGGGGTCTTGTTGCATTGGAGAAGCACCAACGGAATTAATATTTTGAGGAATGTATGTTTCTTCTCTCTTGGAGGTCATAATTGTTGTATAGGTATTGATATTAGTGTTGGTAGCAGAAGTTTGTGCATCACATGATGGAGAAAAGGTGTTTTCGTGTGAAAAGAAGAAAAACCTCGGAACTAGAAGAAGGATGAATAGAAACACCAACATTTCTATAGCATTGATAAAGAATGGAACCCCTCAGTAAGAAAGGAAATTTGGAGTTTGGCATCAACAAAAAGGTTTGATATTGAAAAAATAATCAAATGAGATGAATATAATTTCCAATAGTTATTCAGATAATATCACTAACTATAAAGATTCACAATCATTCAAAGCATTGAAAAATTAATATCGAACTAGAGAATGACATTTTCATGCATTATATTGACATAGTTGTATATGAGTAAACATATACGCTTAAATCCAGAGTGTTAAGTTAGGATAAAGGGAAACATCTATTGTTGCAATTGTTTGGATATTTGGAAGATTATGTGAAAAAGAACACACATGTACATAATTTGTGTATGTGAAGTACAAACTAGTTACTATCAAATTAGATTATTCCTATTGCACACAATAAAAATGGTTTGAATCACACACTCAAAAATATATAATAAATGTATAATACTAGGGGGTTTTCAACAAATCCTTATTTCTCATAGAAAAGAAATCCATTGTTAGAGAATCTATTTCATGGTTGTTGGTGTAAGTGAATGCATGACTTGTTGAGTAGGTATCTAAAAAAGATGACCAATTAGGATATGTAATAAACACATGCATTAAATAGAAGAATATATGGTTTATCTATATTAATTGATATTCAAATAAGGTGGTTGTAGATTATAAGGGCACTATCCAAATTGATAAGCACTATCCCATGATGTGTATTGAGAGTCATTGATGTATTAAGTAGAACAATGGATAAAATCAATTCAAGAATGTATAACTACCCTTGATAATGAATAAAAAATATACCAATATAGAAATTTTGTGTGTTTTCTCTCTTTGTGTATCATGCCTCTCATATATGTCATCCCACCAAGACTTTTACAAGGTTTTATAATTCAGTAAAAAATCGCCATAATCTTACAAGATTATATAATTTTGTGAAAGATTTGTTAAAGAATTATATATACATATTATATTATTGATAAAATAGACTTCACACTTTTCAATGTATCGTGTGGATTCACCTATTTATTATACATATAATTTTAGGGGTGATTCTTAAAATTTTCCCTGAAAGTAAGGCATATTTGTATGAAAATAAGAAAAACCTTGACTTACAAAAATATGCATTGGGCCCATACTAGTAGCAGCAGTGGAAACAATGGGAACAAAGTGTGGGGGAAAACTCTCCACCCAACCTATACCCAATTCTAATTCTAAGAGACCCTGATCCCTCAATCAGTAAAACTATTCTAGGCATAATCTCCTTTCCAACACCTCCTCGCCACAGTAAGAAAATCTCGTCACCCTCCTCTTCTAACTACCAAGTATCATGCAATAGACTTACTAGACCAAAAACTGTATAAGAATCCTAGAGGAAGAGAAGGATTCCCATGAAGTCCTCCCCATCCCCTTACAATCCCATCTTCCTTATTATTACGATAATTTTTATATGCATGGATGACACTTGTCTTCCATGCACTAATACCACTTGAGCTTAATAAATCCCATTTTAACATTAAGTATGCATCTAATTATTACCATATTTTTTATTATTTGCCTACCATGTGTGTGTGTGTGTGTGTGTAATTTTCAAGTTGGGGCATTACATTTTCTTTGCTACAAATTAATTGTCGATTAGTGTTGATTTTTTGCTCTAGTCTATCACTTCTCTCAACCAATCATCCATGTGATAATTTATAACCATGCCGCTCCCAAGTAAGTGCATGTATGTTTCCATTTTCTAGTTTCAGAAGCTAATTCACGTTTTGACATGTTCGTTGGAAAAACCTATTCCTCCACATTTTTTGGTGTGTGTATGGAAGTAACAAACTACCATAATGGAAATTTTTCCATAAATGACCCCACTAGGATTGATGGTGGATACGGTGGTGTCATCAACACTTTCCTTTCACGGGCATGTGCTACGAACTCTCACATAATTTCCATATCAAAATTTTATCATGAACAATCCCTCTAGGGTACTCACCTTTTGAATTCCAATTCCAATTATAATTATCTGCTAAGGTGCAAAAATTGTCCTTGCTCTTTCATAATACCCTATCATGTGGGAATATCCAATTTTGATTGTTTAAATTAACCTTGCTTATAATCGCTTGATTTAGTTTTTCATTTGAATTTTCTTCCTCACCATTTCTACACCTAAGTTTATCACTAGGCATTATCCATTGATACTATTATGGGTGGGACTCCATTGTGAAATGAACCTAAATACATTGCGATCATACACTATTAGGTACAACATATTTTCATAGAGGCTAGATGGGCGGTTTACTTCAACATATTGCAGGTGTTTGATAAGGCCGTTTCTTTGGAATTTACCCAAACATTGCGATCAATAGTAGGATAATTTAAAGGGTTATGAATGCAATTAAATGAGCACAATGTTGTGAGGTTACAAGACTCCACAAATAAGTGAATGTTGGTTTGAATGAAGACATTTGTCAACCACTACTCAAGATAAATTTATTTAGGGTAAAGAAATATTGAAAGACACTAACAAGGGTTACAAAGTGCCTCCCTCAACCAACCTTGGGGAGAGAGAATTTATGTGTATACAAAATTATTCTGTTAGAACAGTAATCCAACACTTAGTACCTTGGTTCATAGCCTTAGTCAATTTTATTGCCTTGTATGCATTATTACACTATGGTTTGGACTTAGGTAGCTTTAATTGGGAAAATAACCACTTATGAGGAGTGTTCACACCTATTTTGAGCAACCCAGCTCAATCAAACTCCACATTTGTCCACAAGTGTGTTATAGGTCAAATCTCCACTTCTCCGTCCGTGATCACCTTGAGATGTCGATCACACAAAAGGGAAACTTGGATTGAAGAGCATGATGACCTTGGATGATACCTTGACCTGACTTACCCTTCTGCAAGCTAGAAAAACCCTGAAAAACCTCATGTTTTGAGCTATGCACTACTCTACTTCAACATACTAGCGCTCATGCCCTACTCCATAGGCTCAATAGTAGCGTACATCTCCTGCTGTGCGCTACTCCACTTCAATAAACTAGTGCACACCCTCAAAAAAGTTGCAAATTATGGTTCTTAAACACTGAAGTTGCATACTGTGCTCTACTCTAATGTGAAAAACTCGCTCACACCTTAAAATATGATAAAAAATATATTAATTTGACGAATTGGGATTAGTTGCAGTTGGTTCTAATATGAGTTTTGGATCACAAGTCTATCACAAGTCATGTCATAAAGTACAAAATTGGGCTCGGTGGCCTCAAAAATATATACATAAAATATCCATCTCCTATGGAGAAGGAGGGGCCTCATCGACATCTACTGCCTCCCGATAACATATGACCAACCTAGCTATCTTCCGCAGCGCCCTAAGCCATGCTGGGGGCACCCCAACTACATCTTCCTACATCTCAATAGGTATCCGCTCCATGCGGCATGCAGGAACATCATGAGTCAACCGACTCACTTTCCACTCTATGGTCCCTAACATAGCATCAGCTGCACCCACATCTGTTGGCCTCACGAAGATAGTAGGATGTCCCTCGGGATGAACAGGTCCAATATCTACATTTGACACTTGTTTGTTTAGTACTCCAAAACTCATCATAAAAATCATATAATTGAAAATTTGAAAAAATTAAATAATTCTCAAAACAAAAACATACCAATATCTCCCCAGGCACCACCTGGAGGAATTACCAGCTCTGGATCATGGCGGAACTCTAATCCAGCATATGGAAACTGCTCAAATGCCGACACGTGTCTCTCCCACCACCCCCAGAAATCATCAGTATGATAGAAAAAGTGACTTTCACCACCACCCTGGCGAAGAAAAATGTCACCCCAATGGCCCAATATTGGCTCACGAGGATTGGCTGGAGGTAGAGACATGCCCAAGCTAAGAGCAGGTACCCTCTTAAAGAAGAAGGTACATAAAATGCTATCATATCCAAATTTCTTCATACTCTCGGACTTACAACCCGTGAGTTGAAGCTTCATATTTTCCAATAAACTAGTGCACCAATCGTACACATGACCTTGCAAGCATTTGACACCGATATGCATGGAATTCCTCGAGGCTAAGTGTTGTGTGGCACTTCCTGACATTCGGTTTAACATACTCACAATAACCTTTAGAGGGAGGCTTTCAATGGTACAAATTAGGATTTGACTTCATAATTTCTCGGCTCCGCCACACAGTATGCATTCAAATATTCTTGCACCGACATGGCACCCACATTGCGAGAAGATCCTTTCAAACTCACCACATCTCCCCTTCTAGAGAGTCTGGTAATGAACTAGATGTCATCGACAGTAACATCCAGGATTTGTCCTTGGATATCAAAGGCATTGGCATCTACATCCCAGTATTGAACGAACCTTTGAAGCAGTCGATTGAGTGCCCTCATGTTCACGGTTCGGTAAAACTTTAACAAACCACATCTTCGGAGGGCATGCAGAGTGGCCGGGTCTTGCATTGCCACCCTATCCATCTCCTCATGTTCTCTCTCGCTCCAAACAAGTACCATCCTGCCACAAAAATGTCAATTTTTAGCATCTCAACACTTTTTTTAACATGTTCAGGGGTGTGCACTACTGTATAAGCCACACAGTCACGCATGGGCGCTATTGTGTACAAGCATAGTAGCGCATACCTCCCAGTATTCCCTACCTTTCCTACAGAAGAGTAGTGCACATGCTTCTAACGATGTGAACATGACCTTAAAATTGATTTTTAGCCCAAAAATTGACAAATAAACAATGGAAATGCAAGTTAGGATGAAATAAACTTACTTCGTGGAGGCAAAATGTTGATTGGTTGCTTGAGTAGATCGCCACAGAGGATTGAAATCCAAGGGTTTGCTCCCAATTTTCTTGCCCTACAAAACCAAAATGAAATTTGAGTTTTAATTTTCAAATTACATATATGAGTTTGTTTTTAAATTTTTACCCACTTTGGTAAAATGTCTATAGTTTCAAATTCTACCAAATTGTTCTACTTAATCAATTAATAGCTACATGTGGTACTAAAGTAATTTCAACTAATGGTTCTCAATTTTTCACTAAAATTTTGTAGTATCAATCCTTTACGACTAATTTTCTTGATGATAGACCTTTTCAACTAGCTCATAGTTAAAATTTACATATCATTTAATATTTTTTGTCGCAATTACTAACATATTTGTTGAAGTCCTAGTTTTGGCAGATCATGAGTCGTGATCCTAGAAGCTGTCATTTAAGTCATTTTAAGCTTTTGTTTGGACTATTTAAACCTAAACAAGATCTCCGCGAAAACTTGTTCTTTTCAAGCTTGTTAAAGTAATTGAAGGCTCATCCACTCAGGTATATAATTACCCCTTTTTCGGGCCTTGGTGGATAATATACGGAAAAGGTATACTCTAGGTATACTTGTGTATGCACTAGAAGAGTTCTTCTTCCATTGTTTTATACTTTTTCGTGGGAGGAGACTAACTTTACGAAAAAAAACCTTTCAGAGCCTTTCTTTAGGGTTTTCAGGCTCTCTAAACATGAAAAGACCAAGCGAGCATTCACCTACTCGGGCTCGATGTGAAATCCACAAGATGGTTAATAGAGGACTGTTTAAGTTTTTCAACTCTATAAAAAAGAAAACACCGCCGAGCACAAATCCAATCTGGGCTCGATATAAAATCCATGGATATGTGTAAAGAGGATTGTTTAAGTTTTTCAGACTCTATAAACAGGAAAACACCGGTGACCATTAACCTACTTGGGCTCGATACTAAAATCCATGAGTAGGTGTATGGATTTATTGTTTAAGTTTTTCAGACTCCTTAAAATTGAAAACACTGACGAGCAAGAACAAATCTCGGCTCGATATTAAAATCCAGAGATCAATAATATAGAGTAATCTTCTATCTCTTCTTTGAACTCTATAAACAATGAAGAAGGTCTTGAGTCTTCCTCCCATGGGCTCGTTAAACTTTTTACATGGTTGGATCTATTGAGTTTTCATTATTTCTTGGACTCGTTAAAACAACAAGAAAGGTATTCTTTTATCTAAAAAGAATAAGGGATAAGAAGGATGTATCATATCTTCAGTTTCAAAAGCCATTCAGTCAGTTCTATCCTTGAACACAACACCTACTTGAGTCTACAATGTCAGTTGGGTTTAGTTTTTGACCTTAGGGTGAACCTGATCTCCGAGTTGTTTACTCCCCCGGTTGGTTATTCTTCCAACCATATGGAGGGTCTGCTAATGTCTCCTACATTACAGGATTATATCATTTTCCCCACTATGTTGAAAACTGCCTAGGTCACTTTGTGTCCTGCCCACTGTTCAAGGATATAGCCCGTGTCGGCCATTCTGTAGTTTATCTTGACCTCATGTGTCGGCCATCCTAGTGTCAGTCTTGTTACATATATTACTCCATATCAACTCTTACCAGTTGAGTGTTCCTCGTGTTGGATGATGGAGGATGCCTTAATGCCTCCCTTCCAACGGACTTCTTCCCATCGACATCAACTCATCTTGCTCTAGGATTGAAGTTTAGAGTTTCAGTTAGTACCTTGGAGATTGCAATCACCAGTGGAAATTTTCCTCGCCGTTGAATCATGAGAATACATCAATGTCTCTTATTCGACAGGTTCCTCAAGTGTTCGACTCCAAGTCCACTTATTCACACTTGGTTGATCGTACTAGGTACCTTGGGCCCCATCATCATTATCGGTGGAAGCCCTCGCGTTTGTTAACGGTATACATCAAGGACTAGTAATCAAACGATACCCCCCATGATCGACTTTCAGCTCATCTATTCACATGGTTAGGGTTTGTACCTTGGGTTGTTTGGGATGAAGACCTTGGGATGTTGATGACATCACCTCACTATGTTATCACCCAAGTTGTGCAAGACTGAGCCTCACTTATATTCGGCTCGCCATGAGACATAGATCTAGTTTGTTGCTATGGCTATGATCTCTCAGTTTGACATGGATCCACACTTGTATTTTAAGTGGCCATGCTATATATACATCTCCTCGTTATGTATCAGAGATCATGTTGTACCACACTACACATCTATCTGATGTCAAGATTGTAATTGCTCGCTGACCTTGATATGTGTTTCAGGTGTTTTTGTGACTTGGTTCTACGGTTTCTTGCTCCTCTAACTTGGAATTATAATGTATTTCGGCCATTGTTTCCCTCTGACCTCACACATTAGGGGGCATCTGTTATAGGTCAAATATGCACTTCTCCGTCCGTGATCACCTTGAGCTGTCAATCACACAAAAGGACAACTTGGATTGAAGAGCATGATTACCTTGGATGATACCTTGACCTGACTTACCCTTTTGCAAGCTGGCAAAACCCTGAAAAACCTCATGTTTTGAGCTGTGCGCTACTCTACTTCAGCATACTAGCGCTCATGCCCTACTCCACAGGCTCAATAGTAGCACACATCTCCTGTTGTGCGCTACTCCACTTCAGTAACTAGCGCACTGTAATGTCCCTTGTTAGGAATTTTATTAAAATGGCAATTTTCACTTTTTTCCCTAGTTAGACCTTTGACTAGTTTTGATCTCTAGGTCCCAAATTTGCCCCAAATGATCCCAAATATTCTGAGAAGGTATATGAATTATATTAGAACATAAATATGTTTTTTAGGGATTCCTTTGGACCTTTAAAATACTTCTACAAATCCTCCTTCAATTCTGGTCAATGTAGGTAACTTTACTAGTGATTTCCCTTTGACTGGTGTTGGTCTCTAGGTCCCAAATTGACTCCAAATGCCTTCAAATATTCAAGGAAGGTGTATGAATGATATTAGGACTTGAATATGATTTTCATGGATGACATATGGCCACCAAAATACCTCTACAAACTCTCTTAAGATTCTGGACCAAGTATGCAATTTTACTAGTAATTTGGGGTTCAAATCCCCCTGGGGTAAGTACTGAAAATGGCTTTCCAAATGCCTCCAAAACCACTCAAATTTCTGAAAAGAGGTATGGAATGTATTAAGTATTTTATTAAGGTCTCATGTGCACCATTAATTTATTATTATATATGTTCCATCCCTCTCCCATTCAACTGCAAAAATCACCAATTCGACCCTTGGGGAAATGGCACTATTTCTTCTCCCAATGCAATTAAAATGAGTAAAAATACTTCAAATTCTCAAGTAAAGTAAATGAAACTTGTAAAATACATCCATGGCAGTCTATTAATCACAAATGCATCAAATAATCATCCATTCATTCGAAATCATTAGCATTACATTGATTCACAACAAGGTAGTGGGGAAATGGCACTGTCCTTTCATTAAAATTGAGATTTATACATTTCTACTTGGAATTTAGACCTGAAACTTTCTAGAGATGAAGAACAGAGTATTTAATTCATATTACAAAATAAATGGGGCATTATAAGCTCCCTCATAGAGTACAATAGCTCACCAAAAACGCCCTCCCTCAAGGATCAAGAATATGCCATCAAAACTGGAAATGGTTGAAGGAGTGAGATGCAACAGAAGAAACCATGAGCTTCCCTTTAGCTTACACCTGCAAATAAAGACTCCATTAAAGCTCCAAATAAAAGGTCTGAATGGCCTTTCCAATTGCCAACTTGAATGGGAATCTTTCACCCTCGAAATTGTCTAAGGAAAGCAACTAGTCATCCACTAGCTCTCCCTCTTCACAAATGCAATTGCAAATTATACAAATTATCAAAAGCTGGTTTCCTTCTTTTTTATTGACATTTATAAAGTTCTAATGTCCTCCATGGATCGAATTCCTTCCAAGAGACTCATGCCAACTCAAGTTGGGAAGAGATTCCAAAGAACGCCACTTGTACAACAATTCCTAGTCTCCCACTTCCACCAAATCACATGTGGAAGCATCTTAGCTTCCCTAACACCCTTGAGCGCCCTCTTAGAGTATATTTTTAGCCTTCAGGTCTGATTTGTGTCATAGGTGTCATAACATCTTCATCATTGTTGTCATAGAGCTAGGGAATCTAGCCCAAGTGTCTCACTAGCTCCAAATTGCCTCTTCCTCTTCCATGGGAGTTACTCTTCCTCTATATTCCAACCTTGGATGAGTCATGCCATGAATAATACCTTTTGGACTCCCCCAAGTATGTTACCATTCACCTTGAATTCGAATTGGTGAGAGAATGATGCCAAGTGTAGTGGGGAAATCTATCCATATGTGGGTCCCATTTCCTCCATGTGTCTTTATGATCAAATGCCACTTTGACTTTCACTTTTATATATTTATTTATCTCCCTTATTAAATATTTATGCCATTCTAATGTTCAAACATCATTTATTATCCCCATTATTCCAAATCCCAAAGCTTCCACCCCAAACCTAGGAAACTAGTAATTTTCCTCCTTGGCAATTATTTGACCTTTAGCATCAATTTGACAAACTCTAATGAATAGGGCCAATGTGATTAGGCCATTGTGACCCAATGCCAAATTTGGGACATGACACGCACACCCTCAAAAAAGTTGTAAACGCTGGTTCTTAAACACTGAAGTTGCATACTGTGCACTACTCTACTGTGAAAAACTCGCGCACACCTTAAAATATGATCAAAAATATATTAATTTGACGAATTGGGATTAGTTGCAGTTGGTTCTGCAACTTCCCCAACTTCCATTACAACCACCTCTCGATGTAAAATGCCTTCCTTATCCTATAAATACAAGGAGGATTGAGGAGAGGGGTTAGACATTGTTGTGCCTCTCATTCACAAGAAGAGAAATTTGTATGAAGGGCTGTTATGCTGGAAGATTTCAAGTCAGAGAAGAGCAGGAGCCCAGAATCCAGTTGCACAAGCATGCTGCATTGATCAGGTATAACTTGTAATCATTATATGATTTTGACAATAAAGGTTGAAACATTCCTTCATGTCCCAAATATAATGCCAAATGGATTGTGTATTTATTTGGTTAAATGCTTGATTGTTCTTGATGTTTGAATTGCATTTCAATTTTATCATCTTTATATCAGTCAAGATACGTTGAGGAAGGTATCTTTATGTTGCAGGTCTATTGAAGTGGAAGATCAAGTTGAAGATTGAGTGCGATATCGAGCAAAGCTAGGATCAAACGTCAGTAATAAGGTATGTCTTCAAGATCTTTGATATATTTCCATTTATAGATGTTTCTGTAGCATAATCATTATTTTTACCTATCTCCCCCTAAGTTGATAGTGTCCCTTTCCTCACTATAGGGTGAATTTCCTGAACAACAAAGTGTGCCCTGATTTAATGCTAGAGAACTTCCCTTGCTTGAAATGGGTAATTGTTGTTGACTTGGAGCACATACGTGGATTTGGCCCAATTTTGGCATGATTTGGAGCATTTAATGCCTCCTAGGACCTCCCACTCACCCTATTTTTCTCACCCGCGCATGCATATGACCCATTATTGATCTAGCATGCCTCACCCACATTCACACCACAATTCATGACCATTTGGGATGAGTTGGAGCAAGTTGGACGTACCTAGGGGGGATTAAGGCCAATTTGGCCAATTAGACATGTACACTCATTTTGGGCTTCCTAAGCCTCACGAATTTCTCCAAATGTAATATAAACCTATTCTAAACATATTTAAATTTTAGACAGTCTAATAATACCAAGTTTCATTTCACATTGTGTTTGTAAATTTGTCTTCTTTCAAGCTTTTTTGCTGGTTTTTGCAAGTAATTCGATTTGTGAGGTTCTCTAAGGCTCTTAGATATTGGTGTAGATCAAAATACTCACATGCTATCAAATCCTTGTGTATTTTAGTGAGTTGCAGATCAATCTTGAGCGTTTGAGCTGCATTCTTGAGATAATTTATAGATAAAATTAAGTGTTTTTTGCATGACTTTCAGTAGTTTTCTCACCATCAACGCAAGCAGAAATCGAACAAAACCATATATTTCTAAATCCTTTCAATTTATTTGATTGGAAGGTTGAAATGGTCATTAAACTGAGATCTAAGGGTCTCTATAGAGTAACCATGGGCACGGAAGTGGAGCCAAACTCTGTTGGAGAAAGCCAAGTACTACAATCGACTTGATGAAGCATATGGATTTCTATGCCTGAGAATTTTGAGGGAACACTTGTTTCATACAGACAGTTTGAAAACCCCAAATGAGGTCTGGTTTAAGCTAGAATCACTCTTTGGGAAAACTGATGAATTGAGAGGCCATCAGCTTGAAAACGAGCTCATCAGCTTGAGCCCAACGCATGTTGAAACTATCCAAGAGTTCTTCACTAAGTTCAAGTCTCTAGTGCTTCAGCTGTAGCAATGTGGAATTGTTAAGAAACAAGAACAATTGATACTGTCCATCCTTTCGAAGCTAGGGCCAGAATTTTCAGTGTTTGTAAGCACCTTCCATTCTGCCAAAATGACCCTTCGAAATTGGCAAATTCCATCACTAGAAACCTTCATGGAATGTCTTACTCAGGAGAAAGACAAGCTAGTTCAAATGGGCACCATCAAGTCGAAAGATCAAGCCTTGGCCATGGGTGTTTAGAATGCCTCCAAGGGAAAGCAGAAGGCAAAGAATTCGAAGCAGCTAGAGAAGAGGAAGTTTGATAAAACCAAATATGTTGATGGGGGTTCGAATCCTTCCAAGGAGAAGGAAAAGAAGGGAAAAGAGAAGACCAAATGCACCTATTTCCACAAGGGATGGAATCCAGAGAGATCCTGCATGAAGAAAACCATTGACACTATGGTGCAGCTACTAGATAAAAACAACATCTCTGTCCCTGATGGTGCAAAGAAGAAAGATGGCACCTCCAATCCTGACAACAAGGAGAAATGTCATGCCTTGGTAGCAGGTACTTCTAATTCCTCATGCTTCATTATTGATTCAAGGGCTTCTAGGAACATGGTTTCATCTAGAGAGCTCTTCTCCTCTATGCATTCGAATAGTGTCCCAACAGTTCGAATGGGAGATGACTCTAAAATCCAGACCAAAGGGATTGGTAGGATTGATTTGGAGCATGGTTATTTCAGTGATGTGCTCTATGTACCTTCGTTGGATGCAAATTTGTTATCAGTATATCAAATGACCCATACAAGAGAAGCCAAGAGAGTAACATTTACTCCTGAATTGGTAGAGATTTCAAAAATTTCTTCAAACCAAGTTGTGGCAGTTAGGTATGCAGACCATCAAGAGAGGATGTATAGGTTCTCGAATTTCCTCCCTAGTTCTAGTGACCAAGCACTCCACTATCATGCCAATGAGACCTCCAAGCTATGGCATGAAATATTTGGCCACATGAACTACAAGTATCTCCAGTCATTGCACAAAGATGAGATGGTGGAAGGGCTTCCTGAAATCAAATCTTCGAATGGAGCTTGCATAGGTTGTGTAATTGAGAAACATCCAGAGCGCAGCTATGAGAAGGGAATGGCAAGGAGAGCCACTCAACCACTTGGATTGGTACGCTCAAACCTCATTGGACCACTACCCACTCCATCCTATGGTGGATCAAGGTATGTACTCACATTCATTGATGCCTACTCTCGATTATGTTGGGTTTACTTCCTAAAATTAAAATCTGAAGTGTTTGAGCAATTGAATATTTGGAAGGCCTTAGTGGAAAATCATAGTGGGAATAAGATAAAAATACTTAGGAATGATAATGGGAAGGAGTATGTAAACAAAAATCTGCAGCATCTTTGTGAGGAATGTGGCATTCAAATGCAACATTCAATCCCCTACACACCACAGCAAAATGGAGTGGCAGAGAGGAAAAATAGATCTCTCAAAGAGATGGCAACATGCATGATTGAAGCAAGGGATCTAAGCCATAAGCTATGGGATGAAGCTATCAATTGCACTACACATATTCAGAATAGGGAATTCCATAAATCAGTCAAAGGAAAAACCCCCTACGTGGCATGGTTTGGCCAAAAACCAAATGTCTCAAATTTCAGGATTTTTGGATCTAGAGCATGGGCTTGAATTCCATCAGAAAAGAGGAAGGATTTGTAGCCAGAGAGAAAGAAGTGTATCATGGTTGTATATGGTGAAGATACAAAGGGTTATTATCTCTTTGACACATCCACACTCAAAACATTCATTGAGAGAAATGTGCAATTCGAAGAGGAACCAATACCAGATTTTGAACTTGCACCGAGGGAATGCTCTTCTCCTCCACACCTTGATGAAGTAAGTAATCATTCAAGCTCTATATTCTCTGATAATTCTAATAATGACATGGCTGAAGATGGCATTGTTGTAGATGATTCACCATCAAGGCCCAAGTGGGCTGAAAAAATCATAGAAGCTGCAGGTGAATTGGTAGGCAATCCCCAAGAGCCTAGGAAGACTAGATCTCAAACAAACAATGCTTCCTTTGCAAGTGAAAGTGCCCTTGCTGATCACTGTTATATGATGATTGGGTCTGATCCAAAATCATATCAGGAAGCTTATCACGATCCAAGGTGGATATCAGCAATGGAAGAAGAATTCAATTCTCTTCAAGAGAATGAAACATGGGATTCGGTCCCCCTTCCTCCCAAGAGGAAGCTTGTGCAATGTAAGTGGATCTTTCAAACCAAAATTGATGTTGATGGTTATGATCTGAATTATAAGGCCAGATTAGTGGCTAAGGTATACTCTCAAATCCATGGTGTGGATTATACCGAGACCTTTGCACCAGTTGCAAAGATGGACTCAATTAGACTAGCTCTAGCCATTACAGCTAGTAAGGGTTGGCAAGTGCACCATATGGATGTTAAAAGTGCATTCTTACATGGTGAGCTACAGGAAGATATATACATGCAGCAACCCAAATATTTCCAAGAGGATCCTTCACTTGTTTGCACGTTGAAGAAATCACTCTATGGACTCAAGCAAGCCCCCAGGGCTTGGTATGCTAAAATGGATGCTTTTTGCTCTCAATTGGTTTCATTCAATGCAAGTCTGATACAAATGTGTATTTGCAGCAATGTGATGATATTTTGTAGGCCATTGTACTGTATTTTGATTATCTTTTAATTACAGGGAGCTGCAACAAACAAATTGATTCAATTAAGGCATCTCTACACAGTGAATTTGCCCTGGCCGATATAGGATTGCTAAGGAAATTTTTGGGTTTGGAAATTGAGCAATCTGAAAGAGGCATCATACTGAGTCAACCAAAGTATGCTTCAGACCTATTATTGAATTTTAAAATTGCTGAGTGCAAGACATCCAAGTTCCCATTCCTTTCAGGCATAAACCTAGGTGAATTTGGTGATTCTCCTTTGGTGGATTGCACACTCTACAGGTAGGTAGTTGGTAGTTTGTTGTAACTTACACATATAAGACCTCATTTTTATTATGCTATAAGTGTTGTATAAATATATATGCAGCAGCCACATGAGATCCATTGGAAGGAAGCCAGAAAGATCCTCCAGTATGTCCAAGGAACAAAGAATTTTGGGGTACACTATGTAGCTAGTTCTTCACTTCAAGTAGTTGGATTTTCTGATTCAGATTGGGATGGAGATCCCATTGATAGAAACTACACTTCAGGTTTTGTTTTCATGTTTGTTGAAGGTCCTATTTGTTGTTCAAGTAAGAAACAACATACTATTTCACTTTCATCAGCAGAGGCCAAGTACAGGGCAGCAGTGAATGCAACCACACAATGTGCTTGGTTGCAAGGAATTCTTCAGGAATTTGGTGTTGCAGTTGATTATCCAACCAACATTTGGGTAGAAAATAAAAGTGTCATCAAGATATCTACTAATCCAGTTCATAGGAAGAGAACAAAGCACATAGAGATCCATATGCACTACATCCGGGACTTAGTGCATGACAGAGTGATTTCCTTGCAATATTGCCCATCCATCGAGCAAACTGCTAATATTTTCACCAAGTGTTTCACTGAGAAGACCTTCAATCACTTGATAGCTTTTCTTGGAGTGAGTGATGGATGGTGATTGCTGCAATTTTATTGCAGGTTCAGCCCCATTTCCATTTTAGAGGAAAGGTTTTATCCCATGAGGTTTTCCTTCTTGTCCTCAATTTACATGAACAAATAAAATTTATGTTTTGTATGAGGTGACTTGAGCCTTTGTTTCTAAGGCCTCCCAATTTAATTTCATGAGATGTACTAAGTTCTGGTTAAGGGGGGGTGTTAGAACAGTAATACAACACTTAGTACCTTGGTCCATAGCCTTAGTCAATTTTATTTCCTTGTATGCATTATTACATTATGGTTTGGACTTAGGTAGCTTTAATTGGGAAAATAACCACTTATGAGGAGTGTTCACACCTATTTTGAGCAACCCAGCTCAATCAAACTCCACATTTGTCCACAAGTGTTCCCTCATTTAATGCTAGAGCACTCCCCTTCCTTGAAATGGGTAATTGTTGTTGACTTGGAGCGCTTAGGTGGTTTGGCCCAATTTTGGCATGATTTGGAGCATTTAATGCCTCCTAGGACCTCCCACTCACCTTATTTTGCTCACCCACATAATCCTATGACCCATTATTGATCCATCATGCCTCAGCCATGTTCAGACCACAATTCATGACCATTTGGATGAGTTGGAGAAAGCTGGACCCACCTAGGGGAGATTGAGCCCAATTTGACCAATTAGACATGTACACTCATTTTGGGCTTCCTAAGCCTAACGAATTTCTCCAAATGTAATATAATCCTGTTCTAAACATATTTACATGTTAGACAGCCTGATAATACCAAGTTTCAGTTCACATTGTGTGTGTAAATTTGTCTTCTTTCAAGCTTTTTTGTTGGTTTTTGCAAGTAATTCGATTTGTGAGGTTCTCTAAGGCTCCTAGATCTTGTTGTAGATAAAAATACTCACATATTTGACATGTGAATGGATTTTTTTTCTAATATGTGGCTATCATTTTAAGTTGTTAACTCATCCTTGACATAATAGGCATATTAATGTACCATAGTTTCTTCTTCACTCACTAGATTTAATGTGTAAGAAAGTTTAGAAAGGAAAAAAGCATGAGGCCAATCTAACGCATCATGGGATAATCAATATATTAATGGTAAATGATCTTCTACAGAGAAATCATGACCGAGATACTACTCTGTCATCCTCCTCTTGAAAGAAATAGGGTAAACAAAGATCAACCAAGTGGGATACCAAGAAACAAGTTGTTGATGTTGTTGAAGGATCATGTAAATATTAAGAAGGAAAGAATCCCTCAAGTGTTAAGAAACAAAGAAAATTGAATACAATTCTAGATCCTTAACTCTCCAAATGACACAATATAAGGTATGTTACGGTTGCAGAACAAAGTAAAACCATGGCAATACTTGTGAAGAAGTTAAAAATATGATTGAGGAAGCAATGCAGGAGCCATGTGTAGTAGTGATAGGTAAAACAGAATGTGCTACAACCCCTAATATTAGAAAGGAAATTAGGGGACATCAACATCATAGGAAAAAACGGGTAGATCTGTAGGTTTTGTTGAGATTTAAAAACTAAAACAAGAAGTTGTAGAATGGAAAGATAAAACAAAGATTTTGGAGAAGAGGATTGATCTTTTGACTGATAAAAAAGAATAACTTAGTAATATGAAGGAGATAGAGCAGTCAAATAATCAAGTTCTCTCCTCAAAACATGTAGTTCATTGTTCAAGCACGCAAATCTCATGAATGGCATTCTATTGAATGCTCCCTTTGTTGCTTAAATTGATTGGATTCACTATTTTTTACCTTTTTTTTTTAATAGAACCTCTTGGAGACATTTTCTTTTGCATTATAACCTTTTTGAGATGGGTAGAAAAATAAATAGAGAAAAAATTCTATAAGGATGGAGTTGGCCCTTGAAATATTCCATGAATGAAGAGAGAAGCCAAGGTTGGGTATGGAAAAAATTAAGCATCCTCTAGTCACCCCCTCAAATCATTGCACATGGGATGACATAGTGATATCTAATTCAACACTGTAAGTGAAGCATATTCATCCAGTGGAGGTCATTCACATCCCAAAATCAAGTCAGCATCCATGGAATATTGTGTCAACAAGAAATAATCCAATTGAAAAAGAAGGTATTCAAACTTTGCTAGATTTTGGGTATCCACCAAGGGATATTGAACAAATTACTCATTTGTATCCTTCCAGTCAAGATACTTGTAGGGACCCCTTTTCCGGGTCCTACTCAAAACAATTTTCAAAACTTAAAACATAAAATAATCATTTAAGTGCATGATCAATAATAAACATCAATAAATTCAATAATTTACAAGTATAGACATAAACATAGAACTTGTACTATAGGTCGAGTTTGCTGCTGGAGGAGGAGTTGTTGTTGCCCGATCAGCTCCCTTCCTTTGACAATTTACCGAAGAACCCTCGGTTGACCTCCCTGCCATATCGGGATTACTCTTCCTTCCCTCGAACCCCCGAGCAATTTGGGGTCATAAGAACATACAATTCCATGGCTTCTGTTGGGATATCCCAATCCTTGGTCAAGTTTTCAACGCAACTCCAAGGAATCACACTTAATTAAATCTCTATTACGGTGTCGGTCCAGCACTAGGGAGCAAGAGATATCCTCTCCTTCTCTTCCCTTTCTTTTATAACCAAAAACTTCCATGCCATGTTTCTTTCCATGCAAATATAATCTTTAATTAATAATTATTTTAATTTTACTCTCATGCATCAAGTGTCACTCTCACATGAGTGTGAACCTAAACCCCTAAATTGTCTCTTTGTTGTCTCCTTAGTTAATTTCTCCAATCCCTAAATCAGTGGGTGCATGTGGGATTGACTAGTTAATGACTCCTGGTCTATCTTTTGCTCCATATTTATTTATTCTCAATTATTTAATTATAAATAATTTAATGCACAATTAGTCTAGTGCAATTTCTATATATGCCAAATACATAATCACAAATAGTCTTTTCATGCATAATTAATTTAATGCAATTCTATATTCCAAGTACATAATTACAAATAGTATTTTCATGCATAATTAATTTAATGCAATTCTATATGCTAAGTACATAAATGCAATTTGTTCCCTCATGCATAACTAATTTAATGCAATTTCTATATGACATATACATGGGTGTTCGTTTGACTTTCTTTTCTTTATTCATCTCAGCACCGCATCGTCGGGTCCTTCTGACTTTCATTCCTTAATTTTCTAGGTACCACATCGTCGGGTCCTTCCGACTTTCTTTCCTTAATTGTCTAGGTACCACATTGGAAGGTCCTTCTGACTTTATTTCTTTAATTGTCTAGGTACCACATCGGCAGGTCCTTCTGACTTTCTTTCCTTAATTGTCTAGGTACCACATCGGCAGGTCCTTCCGACAGCCTCCTTTTTCTCTAGTGGGGAGTACTGTGTAGCGATCGGGGAATCGTTACCGCTATCTCTCAACTACACTTCCTTGGAGACTAAGGGTAGTTGAGGGATAATGTTGTCCTTATCACATACCCCTCAACTCATTGTACGTGACCAAGTTGTTGTGGCCTCGCCCATACGGCACACGCTTTCCTGGGTGAGCTGAACTGGCTTCCCACCCAAGCATGGAGTGTTATTTCAGAGTCAACAGTCTTTTGTCGTACCCCTATGTATGTTTCTCATTCTTACGACCCCTGTTTTTCATTATGAGTCAGTCGGTAAATTGTTTTACCTGCTACTGCACACACTCAAAGCGCACATTAGTAGCACTACACCATATAATAATTTCACCATACATCATATTCTTCATTCATTTTTGTCTGAGTCAATATCATTCATTCACATCTATGGAATAATCATCATTCATTGCATTATGTGGAACATCATCATAATTTCTCAGTCAATCGAGCATATCTATCATCCATTTGTTATTCAATCATTTTTATTTCATAACCTTTCGGTTAGTAGAGCATATACAACATTCAATCATCATTCATTCATAGATCTGCTAATCATTAAGCAACACAAGCATTTCATTTATGCACATCATATATTTCATAATATCGCTAATCATTAAGCAGAGCATTCACTCATTTATTATCTTTAAGAAAAGTATTTATTTCTATCAGTGTCGTCACTATCGATAGTCATAGTGAGTTTGAAGGCCATTACATACACCCCTTCTTATTAAAAACTTCATCCTGAAGTTAAATTGTTTTCGTTCCTTTTGATGCTAGGATTTACTTGAATTTCCTATTCTCTGAGTCTTGTCATTCTCTTCTATTTTTCTCAAACAATCATGGCCATAAGCACTAGTGGTTTTAATCATTAGTTCATCCAACATGGTGCAAATCTAATAATACCTTTAATAACTGTTAGTCCCAACTTAGATTTCCTATATCTCCTTTTCGTCCATGAAGATCCATGGCTTCCAATCTAACTAAAATTTATATTGCATCAAAAGCCACACCGTAGTTATCCAATCATCTTTTTGCGTAGAAAATATTATTAAGAATTAAAATCCATTAGCTATATTTTCCTCCAAGATGAAAAGGTAAACATCATACCATATTTAGTAAAATACTGACGGTAAGTTATAATCATAGTTTAACAAATCAAGAGAGATTACCAAATATTCCAAAATCCAATTCCCAAAAGACTACATCCAAAGTCCTAAATGTTTTTAATATTGTCAGTTCTCAATTTGACAGGATTCCAAGCGTCAGAACTTAGCGGCTTAGTTGAACTTATTAATATTGAATTCCTAGTCATTTCATCAGTAGCATCATGTCATGGTCAATGAGCTTATCATGTCCTTTCCTTATTTCATCATTTATGTTATGCTAGGACTACTTCGACAAACTTAGCAAGTGATACAATGTGTGTTTTCTTAACCTAATCGAGTTCCATCTCGAGGGCTAGTCGTCTTTTCCCCAAGGTTTGACCATGTCATTTGGTTAGCATCATTGTATTCTACTTTTCATGTCAGTCATCTCCATACTTCGTTTTACTAAAATAGTCTTTATTTGACTCATTCGGTGGATTTTCCTAGTTAAGTATTCTCCAATACCATGTGATGGTCACGTCAAACTTTTATTCTTTCATTTTATTTAACAACATTGGCATGATATAATTTAGTTTTGCTCGGCTTAGCTCTTTGTGCTAGTAGCATCGATATCTTGTTTTCCAATTTCTAAGTTTATTTCACCCCCTCGACAATCTGTCAAAGTCTCGTCAATCGGAGCATCTCGATGTTTTGTCAGTTAAAGTTTATCAATTTTCTGTCACTCACCCAATATATTCCTCCACTCGTCTTCTCATGATGGCTAGGTAGAAAAAGTTTGAAAAGGGTATTCTAGCTTAGATTCATGCATTCCTTTGCTTTTCACAAGGTTCTTCAATCCCAATGCAATAGACACGTAAAGTTGTTTTTAATGCACCTAATAAATCTTCATTTAGTTCAAATCATCACTACTTAATTTATAAGTAGAAAATCTACCCTTTCGTCATATATGCTTAAGTATGTTCCCTTTGTAGGTCTTCTGAGTTATATTTAATCTATACCAAGTCATTTATGCATCTCCTACTGTTAGGATATTTAGACACTTAGGAGTTAGTTAAGATCAACTTGTGTAATATATCCGTTAGGGATAGTGTGTTTCTTTAGTATGCATTAGTATGCATTTGTAAATACTTAATCCGACGGTCACGATATGTTTCCGACATAGAGTGATCCGACGACTCAACTTCTCTTAGATCAAACCTAACCTTGATCCGTGGCTTAACACCCGATTGGTCCATGATCTCTATTTAAAGAGCATGGAGGGTCATTGTTTAGTTGATCGATTATGAGAAGCTCATTTGTAACTTTCTTTCTTTGCATAATAAATTGTCCCGTAGAAGCTATTTGCCCGGAACCGTGGAGTGTTTCCCTCAAGAGGGTTTAAACCACGTCAAAACATCGGTGTGTTGATCTATGATCTGTTTGTGTGAAGTGGTTTCTCTTGGTGTTCGGTCCTTTGGTAGTACCCTGTGTACCCGAACATGGTATCAGAGCTTTTATGAAGTGGCGCTTCCGGTTATGATCTAGATCTTGAACTATTGTTGCCGAAACTCGAAAGGGTTTCTAGTTCTCGTATTTCTGTACATTTTTGGGCTGTGGGAGGTGTTCCATTGCGTCCAGAGCGTCGTTTACATTGGGAAATAGTTTTCGTTTGATCGAAAACGGCTCCCGGTTGCTCTACAAACGCGTATTTCATCAGATCTGAAGGTATAATGTTACAGTGATGCATTTTTTTTATTTTCTGTTTTAAAAGAAAAAAATCTCATATTTTATCATTTTTTACTGTTAGATTTTTTTTGGTTCGGATTGTTGCTTTCCCGTCTGCGTATGCTCTTTGTAATGCACCTTGAGCGATCTCGGAAAATCAGAAACAGAAAGGTAAAGTGTTTTTCTCGACTGCGTATGCTCTTTGCCGTGCACCTTGCGCGATCTCGGCAAATCAGAAACAGAGAGAAAACGTAGACTTTCTGGGCAAGCTAACAAGATCTAACTCCACAACTATGGAAAAGTTTTTTTTGTTTCGATTTGTGGTTTGTTTTGTAGGAAAAAGGGCAAGCACGCAAACCGAGCAAGAAGAGTAAAAAAAAAAAGGCCCCTTTCCTCATTCCCATATTTTACATACCTTTTAATCTAGCTCACTTGGTTCAAAGTTGCTTTATTCCTTAATAGGTCTTGAGTTCAAGTCTTAGGAGGTTACTTTTAAAAGAACAAGTGCATGCAATTCTATTTTCAAGTTACTTTATTGTAAAAGTGCATCTCACTTAAATAATAAAAATAAAAAATACAAGTGAGTCACTTAAGTTTTTTTTATTTGTTGCACTATTTAAAAGTAATGTCATTGTAAAAGTGAAATCACTTATTTTACAAAAGTGGTTCACTTAAAAGAACTTTACTGTAAAGAGATTGTCAAAAGGTTCATCTTGGGAAGAGGGGGCTTCTTTTTTTTGCTGGACATTCTCTAGCTGGCACGTCACTATTGGGGACATCTTCAACAGTTTCTTTGTTCAAGCATAACCTCATCATACAGAGTCAGTTTTCAATGCCATTTTTTTTTAAACCTCCTATTTTTTTAAGCTCTTCACATCCAGACTATTGGTTTATGCTTTTACAGCCATTAATTTACAAATATGGCTGCCCCTTGTGATATTCTACTTAACAGTTCCAACTATTTCTCATGGAAATCTCGTATGGAGGATGTTCTACGAAGTAGGGGACTTTTCAAAATTACAACAGGGAAAGAAAAAGAACCCACTGATGATGATAAGAAAATAAAATGGGCAAATAGATGTGATGAAGCTCGTGGATTGATTGGGATGTTAATCTCTACTGATTTGCGATTTCACATATTTGGAATTGATGAACCTAATGTTGCTTGGGACAAGTTGGAATTTGTGTTTGGTAAACACAATGAAATTCGAGGTCACCAACTCGAAAATGAGTTGATTTCTTTAAATCCAAGTGACTTTTCATGCATTCAAGATTATTTATCTAAGTACAAAACTCTTAAAATCTTATGTGCAGAATGTAAGATTAAGAGGGAAGACAAACAATGCATTTATCATATTCTTTCCAAACTTGGACCTACATATTCTGTTTTTGTATCTACATTTTACTCCATGAAAGCATCCTTGAATGCAGCTAGCTATTAAGAGCCTAGTCTTGAATCCTTTTGTGATTCCTTGATTAGGGAATAAGATGAACTCATTCATCTTGGAATAATCAACAATGCAGATACATCTGGGAAAGCCTTATTGTCCCAACAGAAAGAAAAGTCCAAGCCTCCCAAGAAACAAAATTTTCGCAATAATAAGTCAAACAAGGGTCCAAAACCCACTCAGTCAACTCCTTCTTTAAAAAATGACAAAGGATCCAAGCCAAAAGGCAAGAAGACTGAGCATCATTGCAATTATTGCGGGAAAGATAATCATAATGAATCTAAGTGTTTCAAGAAGATGGCAGCCTTGGAAGCAGCAATGAAGAAGCACCACATCAACCTAGATTCGTCTTCAGAATCTACCTCTCATGGACATGCACTTTGTGCTTCTGGTTATTTTTATAATGCATCTTCTTCTTCTACTTCAAATGAATGGCTCATTGATTCTGGAGCATCTTATCATATGGCTAAGGATCAAGCCATCTTTTCTACTATGCTTGAATGTAACACCAAACAAATATTTATTGGTGATGATAGATCTCTAAGTGTTGTAGGAGCTGGAACAGTTCCAGTAGATAATGGTCATTTTAGTGATGTACTATGTGTTCCAAGAATTTCCTGCAATTTGTTATCAGTCTATCAAATCACTCATTCTGGTGAAGGTAAAAATGTGACCTTTATACCTCACAAAGTTGTAATCAAGGATTTTAACGATCCTCAACAGATCCTAGCTACCAGAATTGTTGATGATATTACCAGGTTGTACAAGTTTAACAACTTTGGGTCATCACCTTTCCCTTCAGTTTGTGTTTCTCATAGTGATAACTTGAGCAATCTTTGGCATGAGCAATTTGGTCACTTAAATTATCGCTCATTGCAACAAATATGTAAATAAAATATGGTGATAGGTATTCCAATGGTATCTTGCAAAGATGGTGTTTGTTCCGGTTGGGTACTCGGAAAAAATCATCGGGACAGTTTTGATAAACGTGCCTCTTGGCACGCCTCGGTTCCCTTGGAGCTTGTGCATAGTGACTTGTGTGGTCCTCTTCCATCTGCTTCCTTTTCTGGTTTCAAATATTTCTTAACTTTCATTGATGATTACACCAGACGCACTTGGGTTTATTTCCTAAAACTTAAGAGCGAAGTATTTAACATGTTCTTGGCCTACAAGGCCCTTGTTGAAAAACAATCTGGTCATCAAATTATTAAGTTAAGATCTGACAATGGAGGAGAATATGTTAACAAAAAGTTCACTACTTTCTGCACTGAACAAGGTATCCAACAACAACACACTGTTCCATATACACCACAACAAAATGGTGTAGCTGAGCGGAAGAACCACACTTTAAAAGAAATGGCTAATTGTATGATCCAATCTAAGGGACTAAGTCTTCAATTTTGGGCTGAAGCCATTAATTGTGCAAATTACATAGTAAATCGCACCCCCACTAAAGCATTACAAGGTATAACACCGGAAGAAGCATCGAGTAAAACTAAACCTGATGTAAGTCACTTTTGTGTGTTTGGTAGTGAAGCATGGGCTCACATTCCGGATGAAAAACGGAAAGCATTGCAGCCTAAAAGTGAAAAGTGCATATTTGTTGGATATTCTGAAGATGTAAAAGGTTATAGACTTGTTCAACCACATTCTCATGATATAATCATTAGAAGAGATGTTAAATTTGATGAAAATCTCTTGGCCTGCGATCCTAACTCGGCGATTGTGCCATCTGTGGCCTACGAGCCTGATTCAGCGTTTGTGCCTTCTTCTTCTTCTTCCAACTTCCTTGACAAGTTTCCAATTCCAGTTTCTGATGATGACAGTGAGGATGAAAATCCACCTCCGCCTGCTCATGTTCCTCCAGTTGCACCAGCACAACTGCTTCCTCGATGGGTCCGTTCAACATGTGAAGCAGCTGGTGATCTTGCCGGTGATCCTAGAGATCAATGTCGAACACGTTCTCAGTTTCAGCGAGCCTCTTCTCTTTTGGCTCAAGTTTCTGAGAATCATGATCCAGAAACTTTTGCAGAAGCTTTAGGGAATCCATATTGGGATGCAGCTATGGATGAAGAATATCGTTCCTTAATGGCGAACGATACTTGGGATCTTGTACCTCTTCCAAAAGGAAGAAAACTTGTCAGATGTAAATGGGTCTACAAAACTAAGTATGCATCAGATGGAAGTGTTGAAAGACGTAAGGCAAGGTTAGTTGCCAAAAGTTCTTCCTAAGTTGAAGGGATTGACTACAATGAAACATTTTCTCTCGTCGCAAAAATGAATTCCATCCGCCTTGTTCTTTCCCTTGCAGCCTTACATAACTGGGAAGTCCATCAAATGGATGTCAAGTCTGCCTTCTTACATGGTGATTTACAGGAGGAAATTTACATGGAACAACCTCCTGGATATGTTCAAGATAACTCTAGCCTTGTCTGCCGCCTTAAGAAATCCTTATATGGCCTTAAGCAAGCTCCTAAATCTTGGTATGCCAAAATGGATAACTTTCTCCTTGACACTGGTTTTTCTGGATGCCATTCTGACCCCAATGTCTATACCAAGAAAGTAGGAAACCATCTCATAATACTTGTTCTATATGTTGATGACCTTATTCTTACTGGTAGTGACCCTAAGCTTATAACCCATGTGAAATCCAGTCTTAAACAAAATTTTGAAATGTCAGACTTAGGACATTTGCATTATTTGCTTGGTCTCCAAGTCCTGCAAACCAAAGAAGGAATCTTTCTTTCTCAGTCCAAGTATGCTTGTGATCTTCTTCGTCACTTTCACATGGAATATTGTACCCCAGCCCCTTCTCCCTTCCAGTCTGGAGTCAAACTTTCTGCCACTTGTGCTTCACCTGAAGTTGATGCCACCTTGTATCGTCAGCTTGTTGGTAGTCTCTTATACTTGACTTATTCCCGTCCTGACCTTTCCTTTGCCATTGGTCATGTTGCCTATTATATGCAGACACCTCATAAAAGTCACTGGAAAGCAGCTAAAAGAATACTCCGATATATTCGAGGTATAGTTCAGTTTGGGATTCATTACAATACAGGGGGGAAACCTTTGTTGGTTGGTTTCACTGATTCAGATTGGGCCGGTGATCCTGATGATCGAAAGTCTACTGCAGGTTATGTTTTCAGTCTGGGATCTGGACCTATTACTTGGACTTGTAAGAAACAACAAGCTCTTGCTCTTTCTTCAGCAGAGGCAGAATATCAAGCAGCAGTTAATGCCAGTCAGGAAGCTTTATGGCTTCGACAGATCCTTTCAGAGTTTGGATTCGAGTAGCAGCATCCTACTCCACTTTGGTGCGACAATCAAAGTGAGATCAAGCTTGCCAAAGATCTAGTTCTACATCAACGCAGCAAACACATTGAGCTACATATGCACTTCATAAAAAATCTTGTTCATGATCGGGTTCTTGAAGTGCTCTTTTTCCCTACAAATGATCAAGTTGCAGACATCTTCACCACGTCTCTTACAGAAGCGAAGTTTTCTAAACTTTGATCTATGTTAGGATTTCAGGAACTTGTCATTAAGGGGGGATAGGCTCCAATGCCTCCTTCCTTCTCCTAATAGTGTCACTTTTGTAAATCCTTCAATCCTATCCCATGTTGTTCTTAAGGGGGGATGTTAGGATATTTAGACACTTAGGAGTTAGTTAAGATCAACTTGTGTAATATATCCGTTAGGGATAGTGTGTTTCTTTAGTATGCATTAGTATGCATTTGTAAATACTTAATTCGACGGTCACGATATATTTTTGACATAGAGTGATCCGACGGCTCAACTTCTCTTAGATCAAACCTAACCTTGATCTGTGGCTTAACACCTAATTGGTCCATGATCTCTATTTAAAGAGCATGGAGGGTCATTGTTTAGTTGATCGATTATGAGAAGCTCATTTGTAACTTTCTTTCTTTGCATAATAAATTGTCCCGTAGAAGCTATTTGCCCGGAACCGTGGAGTGTTTCCCTCAAGAGGGTTTAAACCACGTCAAAACATCGGTGTGTTGATATATGATCTGTTTGTGTGGAGTGGTTTCTCTTGGTGTTCGGTCCTTTGGTAGTACCCTATGTACCTGAACACCTACTTCAATAATAACATCCTTATATGCATGTATGATGACATGATTGAAATTCCAATTTCCATTTAATGGATGGCATTTTTAGCTCAATACATTTATATATATTATCACCCTCTCTTATTTATCGAGACAATATCAATATATATATATATATATATATATATTTCTTATTACATCCTAAGCTTAAGTATAACCTATAATTTTCATTTAAAATTTCTCATACATCTTATAATTTCCCTCAAATATATATACAATTAATATATTTATCTCTACAACACTTATATAAAAATTATAGGTTATACTTAAGCTTAGGACATAATAAGAAATATATATATATATATATATATATATATATATATATATATATATATATATATATATATAACTTCCAAACATAAATAATATTCATTTCCTATATATATACAACATATATATATCCTTTGAATAATTGTGAAATTTTACAAATAAATGAAACACACAATTACTTTATATCACCGAAGTGTCAATTTCACTTCCTTTCTTGTTCTTAAATTATCTAAAATGAGATTCTTGAAATTATACCAATATCCATATTCTTTTTTTTTCCAACGAAAAAAAGCATACTATTTATATTCCAAATTTGAAATTAGAACCAGTACAATGAAAGAACGGATACAAATGATATGTACCAGATCCTGTTCATATAGAAACCCCTACCAGTTCCTTCCCAAAATTACAAAAGACATTTTTCCTATATTTCCTCCCTATCCATCTTGGCAAGAATATAACTATTAAACAGTTCATATGTATAATATTAACTGTCCTAGCTATCTTAATCTAATAAATAAAAGGATCCATGGTCTTGGATCACCTCATCAAAGTATTCTTCCCAAAGTAGATAGCCATCATAACATGTAAGTGCCTACTTGGACATTTTATCTGCCATCTGGTTGTGTTCTCTGTAGATGTGTTAAAAATCAATGTTCCCGATTTTCCCAATCTCATCTCTAATCCTGTTACACAAATGAGTTAGAGCAATAATATTCAATCTGTATTCACCCTTTTCCCATTTAATAGTTACTCTTGAATCTCTGAAAATCTTGAGTCTTGGAAATCCAAGAAGGTTTGCCAGCCTTACCGAGCACCATAGGGAAAGGAGTTCAGCCTTCATACTTGTACCTTTTCCAGGTCTAAGTCTGAAAGTATAGTAGTGCTCATGATTTAAAATGATCTGACCCCCCGCAGCACAAAGACCCAAGGAGGCTGCGCCATCAAAGAAAATAATTGGATCATCAATGGCTAAATAAAAACTTCTTACCTTCCTTTGTACTTTGTGGCTCTCCATCTATTTATAAGACATATAAAGTCCCATGCTCTTTATGAAAATAGCCTCAATAGTAGCAGTCTGATCCTCAAAAATTCCCCTGTTTCTAGTCTTCCAAATTGACTAGGCAATAATAATTGGCAGAGTATGATGTTCATTACAATTTTTGACACAAATCTTTAAACTCTGCTCAAAGCTGCCATGACTCCAAACTGTGTTGATATTCAATGTTTTGCAGAAACTTGTTAGGAAAATGGGATCGCAGAGCAATAACAATAAACATAAATGCAAATATAATCACACATACACATTATAAGAGAGACACAGATATATCGTGGTTCACCCAACTTGGGCTACGTTCACACTGAATTTTCCAGTCCTTATTATTATTACCGTCCAGCAAGGTGAAGGGATACAACCTACAGCACAACCGCTGCACTTCCTCTTCTCTATTTCACAGTCTCTCTCCTAATCTCAGAGATCTTTACAATGCATAAAACCTAATACATCTTCATCCCTAGCCGTATTACAGTGTCTTTATTTTATAAGGGAAATACAATGGGAAAATACCACGGGATACCCAAAACCATGGGCCCGCAAAATAGCTGGCGAAAACAGCCCAAAAATGTTTCTTCGGGGGCGTTACCCCCAAACCCCCATTTCTCGGGGGAGCTACCCCCAGACCCCCCAGCCAAGGGGGATGGTCCCCCCTGGAACCCCGTGGGGGGGCGATGCCCCCCCACACCCCCCGCTGGGGTGACTGCACAGTCCACCTACATATTATATAAAACTAGGGTACAAACACGACTGATACAATATCATCTATGAGACTAGAAGATCTGGCTCCACAACCAACAATCTCCCACTTGGAGACTGATCACAACAACTCCACCGCCGCTGCACTTGCTGGACTTGGACTTGGAAAATTTCTCCTCTTCACCTTCATGCTAGAAGGCCAACTAAAACCGAGCACGAACTCAATTTCTCTCTGGTCACTACCTTTGTGAACATGTCTGCAGGATTCTGGCTAGTATGTATCTTTTCTAGCTTCAACAGTTCATCTTCCATAACAAAGCGTATGAAATGGTACTTGAGCTGTATATGTTTAGTCCTGGAATGGAATGCTGAGTTCTTTGCAAGATGAATGGCACTCTGGCTGTCACTATACAATCTGCTACCCTTTTGCTTCTTACCCAGTTCCTCCATAAACCTCTGCAACCAAATAATCTCTTTACTAGCCTCTGTAATGGCAACCTACTCTACTTTTGTTATTGAAAGTGCAACAACCTTCTGTAGTTTCAAAATCCAGCTTACTGCTGTTCCACATACAGTAAACACATACCCTATGGTGCTCCTCCTGCTATCCTTGTCACCTGCCATATATGCATCAACATATCCCTGTAGAACAGTATCTGAACCTCCAAAATATAATGCCTCAGTGGTAGTACCTCTCAAATACCTGAGAATACACTGTACTGCCTTCCAATGTTCTGTACCTGGATTGTTCATATATCTGCTCACAACTCCCACTACATGTGCAATATCTGGTCTTGTGCACACCATGGCATACATCAAGGTGCCAACTGCTGATTGATAGGGAATCTTGGACATGTAATCTGTCTCTTCTTGTGTCTTAGGACACATTTCCTTACTTAGACTGAAATGGCTAGCCAAAGGTGTACTTACAGGTTTTGTATTCTGCATTCTGAGCCTCTCCAACACCTTTTGTATGTACTCACTTTGAGACAATGTCAATTTGCGATTTTTCCTATCTCTCATTATTCTCATACCAAGGATTTGCTTTGCAGCACCCAAATCCTTCATCGGAAATGAATTAGCTATCTTCCTTTTGAGTACATTTATATCCTACATGTCAGACCCTGTAACAAGCATGTCATCCACATACAATAACAAGATAATATATCTTCCATTGTCTAGCTTCTTGAAATAAACACAGTGGTTAGAATGACATCTACTATAACCTTGTTCTATTATAAACCTGTCAAACTTTAGATACAACTGCCTTGGAGCTTGCTTCAAGCCATACAAGCTCTTTTTCAACCTGCATACCAGATCCCCCTTACCTTTGACCTCATACCCTTGTGGCTGCTGCATATATATTTCTTCCTCCAAATCCCCATGGAGGAAGGTTGTTTTTACATCTAACTGTTCAAGATGCAAATCTTCTACTGCCACTAGACTTAAGATTGTCCTAATTGAAGTCATCTTAACAACAGGAGAAAATATTTTATCAGAATCTATACCATTCTTCTGTGCAAACCCCTTTACAACAAGTCTGGCCTTGTACCGCTTCTTACCTCCTTCTTCTTCCTTCAACCTGTAAATCCATTTGTTTTGCAATGCTCTTTTACCAACAGGAAACTAAACCAAATCCCAAGTCTGGTTTCCTACCAATGAGTCCATCTCCTCATTCATGCCTTGCTCCCACTTCTTTCTAGTTTCCACCTGCATTGCTTCTTCATAACATTCTGGTTCACCAAAATCAGTCATCAATAAATAATACATTGAAGGAGAGTATCGTTCAGGGAGTCTACTTAACCTGGTAGATCTTCTTACAGTTGCAGGAGTTTCAGGTACTTGCTGCTGCTCTTCATTTTTTGGAACCTTCGGAACTTCATTTTCTTTAATTTCATCAAGCACTATGTACTCTGTGTTTTCCTTTTCCTGTTTCTTTCCTTGCAACTGATCTTTATACATGACCTTTTCATTGAATATCACATCTCTACTCCTGATGATTTTATTATTTTCATAATCCCATAAACGATAACCAAATTCATCAACCCCATATCCAATAAAGGTACATTTCTTGGATTTAGCTTCAAGCTTTGTTCTATTTTCTTTATCAATATGGACAAATGCTTCACAACCAAACGTTCTCAGAAATGAGTAGTTTACCTTTTTATTTGTCCATGCTTCCTCTGGAATACTACCATCCAAAGCACTTGAAGGTCCTCTATTTATTAAATAAACAACATTATTTATAGCAGCTTCCCAAAACTGTAAGGGCAGCCCTGCATGTAGTCTCATACACCTTGCACGCTCCATGATCGTTATGTTCATCCTTTCTGACACACCATTTTCCTGTGGTGTTCCTAGGACTGTCTTCTCTCTACGAATCCCATGGTATGAACAGTAACTATCAAACTCCTTGCCGTAGTACTCACCTCCATTATCAGATCTGAGACACTTCAATCTTTTTCCTGTCTCATTCTCAACCAAAGCTTTCCATTTCTTAAAAGTAGCAAACACATCAGATTTCTGTCTAATGCAATAAACCCAAGTTTTTCTAGTTGCACCATCAATAAATGTAACATAATAATGAGAGCCACCAAGAGATTGTACCTGAGCCGGTCCCCATACATCTGTATGCACAAGCTCTAATTTTTCATTCTTCTTTTGTTTCCCAACCCTCATAAATCTGACTCTCTTCTGTTTTCCATAAACACATTTTTCACAAAATTCCAAACTTACTTGCTTCAAATCTGGCAGCAACTTCCTTGAGTGGAGAATCTGCATCCCCTTCTCACTCATGTGGCCAAGCCTATGATGCCACAATGCTGTATCTATTCCTGTGGAAGCTAAAGAGATAGAATGGTCAGTATTATGAGTACATAAATACAACGTACCTACTCTGTCTCCTTTTGATATCACCATTGATCCTTTAGTGATCTTCCACCACTTTTCACCGAATGTAGATAGACAGCCACCATCTCCCAATTTCCCTATTGAGATCAGATTTCTTTTCATAGCAGGAATATGCCTAACTTCTTTCAACAGCCAATCAGTTCCATTCTTAACTTTTATCCATACCTTACCCATTCCAACAATTTTACATGGCTCATCATTACCCAATAAAACATGTCCAAAGTCACCAGGAACATACTCATGAAAGTATTTCCTATGGGGTGTAGCATGACATGAAGCTCCTGAATCTACTACCCAATAATCACTAGTATTATCTAATGCAAGAATCAAAGCATCTTGTAACACATCACCTGCTACATTTTCTTCCTGGGTAGTTTCCTTCTGTGCATCTCCTTTCTTCTTTAGAGATTTGCAGACTTTCTTCAGATGTCCTTTCTTTCCACAGTTCCAGCACTCTATCTTTCCCAATCTGGACTTGGATCTACCTGTTTTAGACTTTCCACGATTACCTTGGCTCTTTCCTCTCTCCTTTTGTCTTCCCCTGCTCTCCATGATCAACGCATTACCTGATGTCTCACCTATGCTTTTTCTTCGTCTTTCCTCGCTAAGAATAACACCAATAACATCATTAAATTTCAAGGTGTTTGAACCAGAGACAGAGTTACTTACAGCCATGACCAAGCTATTCCAGCTTTTTGGCAATGAACACAAGATTAGAAGAGCCCTAACCTCATCATCAAAGTTCACACTTACAGAACTTAGCTGATTTGTAATCGTATTAAACTCATTTAAATGATCAGTAACAGATCCACCTTCAGACATCTTCATATTAAATAAATGCTTCATTAGAAATACCTTGTTGGAGGTCGAGGGTTTTTCATATAGCTTACCCAATGCGCTCATCAAACACTCTGTTGTCATTTCTTTTGAGATATTGAAAGCCACCGACGAAGCCAGGCTCAACCGTATTGTTCCCAGAGTCTTTCTGTCGAGAACCTCCCATTCTTCATCCTTCATAGCCGTCGGCTGCTTTGCTTTTCCTCCCAATGGTAGGAATAGATCCTTCTTGTACAGATAGTCCTCCATTTGCATCTTCCATAACCCGAAGTTTTGGCCGTTAAACTTCTCGACCTTAAACTTTCCTTCTTCTTCCATTGCTCCCACTCGAACCAGAAACCCTAGCTTCCTGTGGGTTTAACTGCCAAATAGACCTTTGGCTTTGATACCAATTGTTAGAAAAACAGGATCGCAGAGCAATAACAATAAACAGAAATGCAAATATAATCACACATACACATTACAAGAGAGAAACAGATATATTGTGGTTCACCCAACTTGGGCTACGTCCACACTGAATTTGCCAGTCCTTATTATTACTACCGTCCAACAAGGTGAATGGATACAACCTGCAGCACAACCGCTGCACTTCCTCTTCTCTGTTTCACAGTCTCTCTCCTAATCTCAGAGATCTTTACAATGCATAAAACCTAATACATCTTCATCCCTAGCTGTATTACAGTGTCTTTATTTTATAAGGGAAATACAATGGGAAAATACCACGGGATACCCAAAACCATGGGCCCGCAAAACAGCTGGCGAAAATAACCCCAAAATTTTTCTTCGGGGGCATTGCCCCCGAACCCCCCAGCCAAGGGGGATGGTCCCCCCTGGAACCCCATGGGGGGGCGATGCCCCCCCACACCCCCTCGCTGGGGTGACTATACAGTCCACCTACATATCATATAAAATTGGGGTACAAACACGGCTGATACAATATCATCTATGAGACTAGAAGATCTGGCTCCACAACCAACAAAACTGTCCCAAATATTCAAAGTAAACAGGAATCCATAAAAAATTTTGTAGAGGTTTCCACACTGTTTTTGCAAAGTGTGCATCTGCTTGGGCCAATCCAACCCCTTTTGCGAGATTCTCCCAAGTTTTCACTCTATCCATAAGTACAAACCACAGGAAACAAGTTAGCTTTAATGGTAAATTCCAAGACCAAATTGTTTTGTACCACCATTGATTTGGAAAAAGACATTTCCTTTTTATTATGGAGTTATAAGCTATCTTTGCAGTCATCATCCCATGACTTTAATTACCCTTCCATATCAATTTATCCTCCTCATGAATCAATCTAAAACCAGTATTATTTATAGCTTTTATGTAGCAATCCCATTCAACTTTCATTTCAGCAGCTAATCCTAAATCAACCCATCTGTACCAATAATTTCCTGGTCTTCCAGATTTTACACTATCCAAAGTGTAGTATCCTGCATCATGTAAAGACTTTCTTAATCATGCTGAAAGTACAGTGCAATCTTATAAACCAATAATGGGATCAATTCCAATGGATATTTCTCTCCCATTACCAACCTGCCAACAAATATCCAAAGCTAGCCACTTATACACATTCATGAAACCTCGCCAAATCGAGAAAATGCCTCTGCATAATTTTCTTGGTGATCTAAGCCAGTGAGATACTTTAATTTTAACATATTTGCAATGATTACAATTGAACACAATGTGTTTCCAAAAAGAGCCCTCCAAAAACCTTTTAATCTTAGAGCCTCACTGAAAGATTGTATATCTTTTATCCCCTAGCCTCCAGAGTTAACTGGTATAGAGAGTTGTTCCCAGCCAGTCATAACCAGTCCACCTGCTCTTAAACTCCCGGTCCATAAAAAAATAAAGACTAATTTTCTCAACAAATTTATAATTTTCTATGGAACTGGTAATAGAGAAAACCAATACACTGGGATACTGGTTAGAAAAGATTTTACCGAGGTCAGCTTTCCTCCAATAGATAGTAACCTGTAAGACCAATGTGAAATCCTGTACTCCACCTTCCTCAATATCCAATACCAATCCTTTATAAGGTAACCATTTGGTTTTAGAAAATAACCCAGGTAAGTCAATCCATCACTTGCCAATTCTTACTTGTATGGCAAAAAAATAGAGATTTCATTTCTTCTGTAATCTTCAGCTGAAAAATGATAAAAAGTTGATTTTTTCAGACTTACCTTCATCCCTGAAGCTTTGCAAAAAATTTCCAAAATACCTCTATAGTGTCTCCATTCAGCCAAATTTTCAATACTAGCTAAGAGTACATCATCAACAAAAAGTATATGAGTTAATTGTAGCATCCCTTTGATCTTCAACCCTTTAAGGTCTCCATCCTTATTATCTTGCTTAATCAATAGACTCAACCCCTCTATCACCAAAAGGAATAACAATGGAGATAAAGAACAACCTTGTATAATTCCTTTGTTGCATCTGAAGAAACCAGAAGGCTACCCATTAACCAGAACAGAGATGTTCATCGTGGTTATACAGGCCATTATGCAATTGATAACAATGGCAGGAACACCAATATGTATTAATATAAGTCTCAAATAATCCCAGTTCACCCTATTATAGGCTTTTTCCAAATCTAATTTAAGGAGAATAGCTTTCTGTCTTCTTTTTTTCACGGTATGTAATAATTCTTGAGTTATCCCAACATCATCGTGTATCTGTCTATCCAGTAAGAAACCAAATTGTTCATTAGAGATGTGTTTTGAAAGTGCAGGTTTCAACCTTTCAGCAATTATCTTCGAGACAACCTTATACACCAAATTGCACAAAGCTATCGGTCTAAAATCCCCAAATGTATTAGGGTCACTAGTTTTAGGGATGAGAGTAACAAATGTAGCGTTCAAAGCTCCACTGATATATCCAAACTTTCTGGTTTATTCAACCATTTTTAAGATATTTTTTCCCATTATGTCAAAAAAATGGATGAATAATTCAAATGTCCAGCCATCGGGCCCAGGACATTTTTATTTAGAAAATCCATTAAAATTTTCCTCAACCTCCAAAAGAGTAACCTCCTTCCCCAAATCTGTTGCTTCCATCTCATTGAAAAATTTTGGAAAGAGTTTAATCACCTTCAACTGAGAGAGTAGATCACATTGTCTTTCATCTGTGTAAATATTGCTAAAAAAGGATTTTGCATAGGTTTGTAAACTTTGTTCTCCAATAATATTATTTCCAGCAGCATCCTATAAACTCCAGATGGTCTTCTTAGTCCTTCTTGCAGAGGCAAAAGAGTGAAAAAAAATTATGTTTTTGTTTCCAGCACTAATCCATAGTGCTCGACTTTTGAGTCTCCATTCCTTCTCTTCCATTAATAGAATTTTTTCCTTCTGTTCCTCCAAGGATTTTAATTCTTCAAAAACCTGTTGTTCCAAAATTGAGTCTCTCTGTCTACTATAGAGAAGTTTTAGCCGCTCTTCTACCTCTCTCAACTGCTTCTGATTCATTTCCTTCCTCTTATGTATCCACTTAGTAATCAGCACTTTGAGAGCTTTCAGCTTGCTGCAGAAAGCATCTACATGGTTTAAATCTGGATCAGCTTCTGTATTCAACCAAAAATTCTGAATTTGTGCACAGAGATCTTCCTCAGATAGCCGTGAATGGTTGAATTTGAAATTGAAATGACCCTTTAAATGCTACTCCCCCAAATGTAAAAAAATAGGCCAGTGGTCTGAAAGTTTGTTACTGCCCACCCACGTTCTGAAAATCTTAACTGTATCTAGAAAAGAGGTCTTCACCATAAATTTATCAAGACGTTTAAGAATGCCTTCACTCCCAGACCTACGATTTGTCCAAGTAGGTGTAAAAACTGAAGTACACACATCTACCAAATCGAAATCCTCCAATAGTTGAGTGAAATAGTCTGCAGAACTATCCAAAACTGCAGATGGACCCCAAACTTCTCCATCCAAGCGGGTGAAGTTTAGGTCCCCTGCAATAATTAGGTTGTCAATATCTAAAATTCCAGAGTCTTTCAAGCCTTCCCAAAAAGAGTTTCTATGGTTGTATGGGCCATAACAATTTAAAATAGTAACAAACAAATCTAGAGAAAAACTAAAACCCTCTAATAACATTCCCCAAGCTGTCTTGAAAACTTTGAACAGGAATAAATTATGATCCCATGCTGCCACAAGCCCACCAGATAAACCCACCGAGCTTATAGCAGGAATTTCCCAGCTAGGAAGTAATCTAGCTAATTTGTTAATTGCAACTGTATCCGAACACATAGACTCCTGAAGTAAAACTATTCCCAGGTCAGTATATTTGATAAGATTGGAGAGGGATCTGACACAGACAGCCCTTCCCAATTCGCGGATGTTCAATGAAACAATTGACATTAAGAATTGGTAAAATGGGGTTTCTCTGCTCTAAGTCCCCTAGAATTTCCAATATCCCCCATTTTTTCATCACAAAGTTCCAAACGATCTGGCACATTGTGATATCCATCTACTTCCTTTGAAATGCCTTTTTTCTTCCTTCTAATAGTGACATTCTGGAAACTAGTAGAATTTAAGGAAAGACTACCCGGTTTTGTGGAGGGATTCTTAGAAAAAATAGGTAGTGGAGTAAAAACCTCAGCCTTGTGTCCAGAATTATATCCCGATTCTTCTAGAAGCTCCTTCTCTTCTTGTATAAAAATATTAGGTTCAGAAATACCCCGGCGCAATACCCCAAAAACATCATTTTCACAAATAGACTGGTTTAGACCTAGATCGCATCCAACCTCCAGGTTAGCACCAAAAGTATCTAAAATCTCGAGTGAATCAACAGTAGAACTTTTTGCAACTTGTGGAATTGATTCAGACTCAAGCGGTTTCAAATTCTCAGAAATATCCCCAAATAAACCTCTCTTAACCAAGGGATTTGTAAGGGACCCGTCCATATTCCCACTAGATAAACTAGGGAATCCTGAAACATCAAGGTTTAAAGCCACATCCCCAGAAGCAATGCGCTCATTATATGACTTATCAGGACCCAGAATCACATCTAAATCTTCATCTGAAATCATTTCAATAGGAGGATCCAACTTACTAGGTATTTTTCTCAAATCCGGTTAGCTACTAACTTCTACCACCTTTTGAACTGGATTTTCCAATAAATCAGCTAGAACCGGAGTCTGTTCAGGTACCTCGGCGCAAGAGTGGTCTTCAACAGATGTCTGTACCATTTTTTTGAACACCAGCCTTGATAAATCCGAACAGTTCACTTTGATATGTCTTGTTTTGTGACAAAAAAAACATCTGAATAGAACCTTGAAATAATCTAATCACTGAATCCACCTTCTATTACCCCAGCAGAGCTCAATTTCCACCTACAACCCTTGACCCATGTCGAATTCAACCATGACTTTGGAAAATATCTTATCAAAACCAAAAAATGAGTTCCTATCTAGCCTAATAAAATGACCCACAGTGTTTGCAATGTCAATCAGAGTATGCTCAGACAAAAATTCAATTGGAAATCCTGGTATTAACATCCGCAGATCTCTTTTGGACTTTCTCTCATGCACTGGATCGAAGGCTAAGTGTCACTTCTTCAAACTCAAATACCCTTCCTTGAAGAGCCAAGGTCTTTTCAGAATCATCCCAACATGTTCTGGTTTCGTGAAGATGAACAACATCCAACCATTAATAAGCATGTTTACACAAGGAAAATCCCCAACCACCGGCACCCAGTTCAACCTAACCCACTCCAACAACTCGCCTTTATCCCCACTGGTGAATTCAAACTTTCCCACGATCACTCTGGAATCCAGCATATTAATCCTATCCAAATTTGAGTTGTGTGTAATACAATAGCTATCCAAACCCTCCCTAACAGCAATCGTCTTGATCTTCTTCTTATGCCTACGTCGTTGCTGTCCTGCAGCCGGGCTTGTAAACCCTAAAACCCCTCCTGTTTCAAAAGTCTATTCATACCCTAAAATCCTCATATCACCAATATCACTGCCAATAACCCTACCTCGCTCCGTTCCACAGGAGGAAAGGTCAATGTGTGAGGGAATATATGTTAGTTTTTCAGAATTTACTTCAATCTGATCTAGGATCTTAACTGAGAGAACAACATGTATAGCATATCTACAGCATATCAATCATGGACACAATAATGCAAGCACACAAGAGACACAAAGTTTACTTGGGGAAAACCATAAAAGTGAAAAACCCCAATAACTTCCTCAGAGATAGATAGAGCAATGATACAATCGAAGCATAAGAGATAGACATCTCCTAGCGGCATCTTCTCCTCCTCCATAAGTGCACCACTCTCCAAAGAGTGTGTGTGAGAATAGAATGATCAAATAGAGTGCCTCCCGCACTCTATTTATACTTGACTTGACTTGCCTAATAACCTTTACTAGGTCGGCCTTAACTTAACCACATAACATAATGCTGACTGGGCCGACCCCTGATAGGGTGGTCTAATAACCCTTTCACCCACATGGCCGACCCCCAATAGGGTGATCTAATAATGCTTTGACCCACATGACTTATACAGGGCCGACCCCAACAAGGTGGTCTAATAACCCATCAAGTATAAGTTACGACACTTACAATATAAATGACGACACTTCCATATAGAGGAATAATAACATCTCTATAGGAATACAATATACATATATGTGAAATACATTCTGAAGTTACATATGCATCAACACTCCCTCTTAACTAGGAAGGTATTTCTCGACACAGATCTGCTAGCACAAGTCTTCTTCTCTGGATCATCATCAACGAATCATCGTCCTCAAATCATCGTCATCATCACTACTGCTGCTATCTCAATCAATCTCCGATATACTCGTCATAGGAAGTTCTACAGAGCCAGTCCTTTTTCATACTGGATGTAGGCCCACCACCTACAGGTCTTCATCATCACTGGCCATACTGTGGAATCCTCAGGACTTATTACGTGAGTCAACAAAACCTCGAAAGAGCATCCCAGGACTGATTACGAGCACACAGCTCAACCTATCGTATCTCCCAAGACCTTTTACATGCTACTGCACAACCTATCCACGGCCACAGAGTATCATCCTGATACTCATGATCATCGTTCACGAAGCACAACCCAGATGCACATCATATAGCACTTACATCTACGCCATGGGAGAACACATCTACAACCATGCGAGAATGGCACATCACTTATATTGCAGCCATGGGAGAACACGTCTACAACCATGCTCAAATGGCCCAGCACTTATATCGCAGCCATGGGAGAACACATCTACAACCATGCTCGAATGGCCCCAGCACTTATATCGCATCCTTGGGAGAACACATCTACAAACATGCTCGAATGGCCCCAGCACTTATATCGCAGCCATGGGAGAACACATCTACAACCATGCTCGAATGGCCCTGGCAATTACATATTGACCATGGGAGAACACATCTGCCACCATGTTGGAAAATCCCAGCAATTACATCGCGACCATGGGAGAACACATCTACAACCATGTCCGAAAAGCTCATGTGCATCTATGTCTTCGAAACTCATCATACATAATCCAACTGATTATGTAATGTATCCACCTGATACATGTCATCACATATGATCATCCTGGTCATCATCACTGCATCGTCCTGATGCATGTCATCTGGAGCAACATCCTGAAGCTCGTCATCCATGATCATTCTAATCATACAATGCATCTACCTTATGCATACCAAGTATCTACCTGATACATATCATCATACATGATCCACCTGATCATACAATGTATCCACCTGATACATACATAAATACATGATCCACATGATCACACAATGTATCTACCTGATACATATCAACATACATGATCTACCTAATCATACAACGTATACACCTGATACATATACATATACATGGTCCAAGCATCCACCATGATGCATATACAAAATACATACGAATGATCCAACTGATCATATCTGTAAAATCTCAAGCACAGTTGAATCTAGCTACTGTGGATTCCTCACTGGTGAAAGATTGCACAACATTTGCAAGAATTTAGCATAAAAAATTTAAATGAATGAAGAACAATACACATGAATTGGTGAATAATGTCAATATTATTAACTGTCCAACCTTAACAAAGGTTAAGAACACTCATATATACAAATCTGGAAGAATTCGAATCCATCTGGAGTGTTCACACTGATCTAGCTTAGAAAAAGCTCAAACCCCCCTAGGTTGACCAAAATATCCCAAACCATCCCAAACTGGTTCGAATCTGCAGTGTGAATGCTGGGAATGACTGGACAGGCCCATGTGACCTCACACATGTGAAGAAACTGGTTGGCTAGAGGTTTGGAGTCTAAAATTGGTCAAAAATGTGACAAAACAAGGCAAGATTGTCCACAAAGAGAGCAAATGCGCCCTAGGTAGAAGAGAAGCATGCTGAGTGCATTAAATGACCTGAGGAGGGCGCTCTAGGCATGCTGAGTGCATTAATTGCCCTGGGGAGCGCTCCACTTAGCTGGTTTGACTCAGCACTTGTTCACATTTGCTATCTAGTTCATGACAATTGACCATTTAGTAGCTAATCAACTTAGGGATGTAATCATTAATCACTTGGGCTAATTAATCTTCATTAATAAATGATTAATGTACATAGGTGGAAAAATGTTCTAACACCCCCCCTTAAGCTAGACTTAGTGAAATATCAAAAATTAAGGCCTTGGCAACTAGGCTCAAGTCACCTTTTACATCATGAAAATTTATTTGTCCATGTAACCAAGGTAAGGAGGAAAACCACATGGGAAATAAAACCTCCCCTCTAAAATGGACATGTGGCATATATCAAAATACACCAATCATCACCATGCATCACTCACCCCAAGCAAAGATCTAAGGTGAGTGAAGGTCTTCTCGGTAAAACACTTGGTGAAGATATCAGCAGTTTGCTCACTGGATGGGCAATACTGCAATGCTATGATCCGGTCATGCACCAAACCCCGAATGTAATGCATGTGTATCTCTATGTGCTTGGTCCTCTGCCTCTGTACTGGATCGGTAGAAATCTTGATTGTACTTTGATTATCACACCAAAGAATAGTGGGTGAATCAAAGACAATCCCGAACTCTGCAAGAATACCTTGCAACCAAACACATTGTGTGGCTGCATTGACTGCTCCCCTGTACTCGGCCTCAGCTGAAGATAAGGAAATAGTGCTCTGTTTCTTGCTTGACCAGCATATAGGTCCATGTGCAAGCATAAAGACATAACCGGAAGTTGACTTCCGATCAATACAATCACCAGCCCAATCAGAATCTATAAATCCTACTAGTTCAAGGGATGAACCAGCAGCATAATGGATACCAAAAGACTTAGTACCCTGAACATAATGAAGGATCCTCTTGGCTGCCTTCCAATGGATCTCATGAGGCTCTTGCATGTGCCTTGCAACAGCCCCAACAGCATAAGACAAATCTGGTCGAGAGTGTGTAAGATACAACAAACTCCCAACTAGTTGTCTATACAACGAACTGTCAACTAGTGGTGAAGAACCCCATTCTGTAAGCTTAACTCCTGAAAGAAATGGAAATTTTGCAGACTTACATTCAGCCATCTTAAATTTCTGCAGCAAATCTGAAGCATACCTTGACTGACATACAGAAATTCCATTCACAGATTGATCAATCTCCAAACCCAGAAATTGTTTTAGCAATCCTAGATCGGTCATGGAGAATGCACTGTGCAATGCTCTCTTAACTGAGTCAAGTTCTTTGGTGCAGCTACCAGTGATCAAAAGATCATCAACATACAGTACAATAATCAATATCAGATCACTAACATGCTGCATATACACATTTGGATCAGACTTACACCTCTCAAACCCCAAAGATAGCAGAAAATTGTCCATTTTTGCATACCATGCTCTAGGAGCTTGCTTGAGCCCATAGAGTGATTTGTTCAACCTGCAAACAAGAGTATGATCAGAAATAAAACCTTCAGGCTGCTGCATATAAATCTCCTCATTCAGATCCCCATGAAGAAAGGCACTTTTTACATCCATGTGATGAATCTCCCATCGCTTGGAAGCCCCAATTGCCAAAACTAGTCTTATGGAGTCCATCTTTGCCACCGGTGCAAATGTTTCTGTATAGTCCACTCCTTGGACCTGAGAGTAACCCTTAGCCACCAACCTGGCCTTATACTTCAGATCAGAGCAATCAGATCCAATTTTGGTTCTATAAATCCACTTGCATTGCACTAGTTTCCTCTTGGGAGGAAGAGGGACCAAATCCCAAGTTTTGTTCTCATGGAGTGAGTTCATCTCCTCTTGCATGGCTGATTGCCACCTTGGGTCTGTACATGCTTCTGAATATGACATTGGATCAGATCCAACCATCAAATAACGGGCCTCACTCAGATCAGAATTATTATATGCAAAGGAATTGTGAAATTGAGATCTAGTTTTCCTAGCATCTTGGGGATCTCCCACTAGCTCTCCGGCACTTTGAATTGTTTTCTCTGCCCACTTGGGCCTTGAGGGAGGGATATGTTCAGAATCCATATCAACATCATCTTCAGCAATATCAGAATCAGAAATATTAGAGAATGAATCACTACTTACTTCATCATCAAGACGAGGGAATGAGCATTCCCCATCACCTTGTTCACTAGCTTGCAAAAATTCTTCCTCTTCGAATTTGACACTTCTTTCAATGAAAGTTTTGTGAGTGGATGGATCAAAGAGCTTGTAGCCCTTGGAATCCTCTGCATACCCAACCATGATTGACTCCTTGCTTTGGGGCTGCAATGCCTTTCTCTTCTCCGGTGGAATTCTGGCCCAAGCCCTTGAGCCAAAAATTCTGAAATGTGAGACATTTGGCTTGTGGCCCATCCAAGCTTCAAATGGAGTGATTCCTTGCAATGCTTTGTGTGGTGCCCTGTTCTGAACATATGCTGCACAATTCATAGCTTCAGCCCATAATTTAGGAGACAAATCCCTTGCTTGCAACATGCAAGTTTCCATCTCTTTCAGTGCTCTATTTTTGCGCTCTGCAACACCATTTTGCTGAGGTGTGTAGGGCACTGAGTGTTGCATCTGAATGCCATGCTCTTGACAGAGCTGCTGCAAATTGTTGTTGACATACTCTCTACCATTATCAGTCCTCAAAATCTTCATGGCCTTCCCACTGAAGTTCTCAACCATGCTCTTAAAAATCTTGAAACAATCAAAGACTTCAGATTTTTGCTTAAGGAAAAATAACCAGCAGTACCTTGAGTAGTCATCGATGAAGGTGAGCACATATTTGCTGCAGCCATAGGAGGGAGTGGGGAGTGGCCCTATGAGATCAGAATGTACTATCCCAAGAGGTTGATCAGCCCTCCTAGCCTTCCCTTTATCATACTTCCTTTCAGGATGTTTCCCAATCATGCAACCCTTGCATGTTCCACTCGAAAATCTGATTTGGGGCAGCCCTTCTACCATATTTTCTTTGCTTAAAACTTGAAGATATCTGTAGTTTAGGTGCCCATACCTTTGATGCCATAGCTTGCTGGTCTCATTCCCATGTGACAGCAGCACACTTGGTGAAGAAAATTCGAGGAAGTGGGAGAACATGTACATCTTCATGTCATGGTCTGCAACACCCTTTGCAACAATTTTCCCGGTGGATACTTCTGATATCTCCACTTCATCCTGAGTGAAGACCACCTTCTTTGCTGCTCCAGTATGTGTCATTTGATATACAGAGAGCAAGTTTGTTGCAAGGTTTGGCACATACAGCACATTGGAGAAGAAGCCATTGTCCATAGAGATTTTCCCAATGCCATGAGCAGGGATTTCTGAGTCATCTCCCATTCGAATTGAGAGACCGCTGTAGGGAGCAAGTTCAGAAAACGAGTCTCTTGAGGAAGCCATGTGCCTTGAGGCACCTGAATCAATGATGAACAAAGGTGAATGAGATGAGCTAGCCACCAAAGCATGGCAGCTCTCCTTGTCTTCAGAAACGCACTCCTTCTTCTTGGAACTTTCAGGAAGAGGAATATTATTTTTCTGTAGGAGATGGGTCATGGTGTCTATGGTTTTCTTCATGAATGAGCTCTCTGGATGAAAACCTCTTTGACAGTAGCTACATTTTGTCTTCTCAGCCTTTTTTCCCTTGTTCTTGACAGGATTCGAAACCCCCTCAGAGGATTTGGGCCTCTCATCCTTTCTCTTCTTCTCTTGAGGTTTCGAAACCCTGGTTTTTTGCTTGCTTCTTCCACATTTCGAATCTCCAGCTGCAAGAACTTGATCTTTTTGTTTGATGGAGCCCATCAAGACCAGCTTGTCTTGCTCTTGAGTTAGCATCTCCATGAAGTCAGCCAAGGATGGCATCTTCCAACCTCTGACTGTGAGCCTTGTGGAGTTGAAGGAAGACACAAAAACTGAGTATTCTGAACCCAATTTTGAGAGAATGGACAACACCAACTGTTCTTCTTTCTTCTCTATGCCACATTGTCTGATCTGCAAGACCAAGTTCTTGAACTTGGTGAAGAAGTCCTGGATGGAATCGAAATTCCCTGGGCTCAGTGAGACAAGCTCATTTTCGAGCTGGTGGCCTCTCATCTCATCAGTCTTTCCAAACAGTGTCTCAAGCTTGAGCCACACTTCATTTGGAGTTGCTAGACTTTCTACATGAAACAGGAGGTCTCTCGAAATGCTGAGACAAAGGAGGCCAAATGCCTCATCCATTCTGTTAAAAAACTTGGATTTCTCCACAGCTGAGTTTGGCTCAACCTCAGTGCCCATCGTGATTCTGTAGAGACCCTTGGATCTCAGCAAAATCACCATTTCTGCCTTCCAATCGAAATAGTTGAAGGGTGTGAGCACGTTTGGGTGAGATGGCTCCATTCTCCTCTGCTGCAATTCGCACTTGCTGACAATGCTGAACTCCAATACCTGCAAACAACTCTCAAATCACTCTGGAGGGATCTACACTCACAGATTCGAACCCTGTATGGATAGTGGGTGCATTCGGGAGAGCATCACACCTGAGAGGAGCCACTAGATTTCTCCAGTAAGCTCAAGGCAATGGCCTCAGGAATTATGTGGTTTCTCCACTGTTTCTGGCAATCCACTACAACAGTCTGCTGGTTCGAATTCTAGCTCCAAGAGCTCTGATACCATTTAAAATCTCAAGCACAGTTGAATCTAGCTACTGTGGATTCCTCACTGGTGAAAGATTGCACAACATTTGCAAGAATTTAGCATAAAAAATTTAAATGAATGAAGAACAATACACATGAATTGGTGAATAATGTCAATATTATTAACTGTCCAACCTTAACAAAGGTTAAGAACACTCATATATACAAATCTGGAAGAATTCGAATCCATCTGGAGTGTTCACACTGATCTAGCTTAGAAAAAGCTCAAACCCCCCTAGGTTGACCAAAATATCCCAAACCATCCCAAACTGGTTCGAATCTGCAGTGTGAATGCTGGGAATGACTGGACAGGCCCATGTGACCTCACACATGTGAAGAAACTGGTTGGCTAGAGGTTTGGAGTCTAAAATTGGTCAAAAATGTGACAAAACAAGGCAAGATTGTCCACAAAGAGAGCAAATGCGCCCTAGGTAGAAGAGAAGCATGCTGAGTGCATTAAATGACCTGAGGAGGGCGCTCTAGGCATGATGAGTGCATTAATTTCCCTGGGGAGTGCTCCACTTAGCTGGTTTGACTCAGCACTTGTTCACATTTGCTATCTAGTTCATGACAATTGACCATTTAGTAGCTAATCAACTTAGGGATGTAATCATTAATCACTTGGGCTAATTAATCATCATTAATAAATGATTAATGTACATAGGTGGAAAAATGTTCTAACAATATCCGGCATCCAACATGATGCATACATACATAAATTATCCAACTGATCATATCCAGCATCCAAGATGATGCATACATACATAAATGATCCAACTGATCATACAGAGCAGACACTAGAACATCATTTTGATGCTCCTCATCCAGTGCTTACATCCATAGCCATGTGAAGGATCCTCCTTCCACCATGCTTGGAATGGCTTCAGTAAAATGTCTCCATCACTTCTTCCTAGAAGTGTTGTCGATCTGAAGAACACCAAGCCTCTCTCTGAAGTACTCGAACTTCACTCTAGCTAGTGGCTTCGTCAGCACATCTACAATCTGCTCATCTATCACAACATACAGGAGCCTCATTGCTCTTCTCTGCACCATATACCTGATATAGTGGTATTTGATCTCTATGTGTTTCGATCGGTCTTGGAACACCGGGTTCTCAGACAGCTTCACACAACTCTGGTTGTCACAAAAGATACCAGTAGCTTCCAGCGGTAGATCAAATAACTCAGACAGTAGCTTCCGAATCCAAAATGCCTCAAAACTAGCCGAACAAGCTACAACATACTCTGCTTCTATTGTACTCAGTGCTACGTAGGACTGCTTCTTGCTAAACCAAGAGATCACACCTGATCCCATACTGAAGCAGCACCCATAAGTTCTCTTCCTATTTGCAGCACTGCCTGCCCAATCTGAATCAACATAACCCTGCAAGTTAAACTTTTGATTTGCATCATACTTGAGCCCATAGTCAACTGTACCCTTCAGGTACCTCAGAATATGCTTTACAGCAACCAGGTGAACACCTATGGGATCCATTAGGAACTGGCTCAATGTGTTCAGGACAAAGCAAATATCTAGCCTCGTGTTCATCAGGTACATCAAGGACCCAATCATCTGACGATACACAGTGACATCAACTGGATCAAATGAAGCATCACACAGAAGCTTCAAGTTTGATGCCATAGGTGTGGACATGGCCTTGCAGTCCATCATCCCGAACCTCTTCAGGATCTCTACTGCATACTTCCCTTGTCCAAGGAAGATTCCATCTGTACTTTGCCACACCTCCATGCCTAGAAAATAGTGCATCATCCCCAAGTTCTTCAACTCGAACTTGGTAGCAAGCTTCCGCTACGTGTCGGCAATCAATCTATCCTCACCTGTAACAAACAGGTTATCCACATACAAAAGTAGTATCACTGGATTGCCTTCCTCAACCTTGTAGTAAAGGTTGGAATCCGCTTTACTCCTAGTAAAGCCCAAACTAGATAGAAAGCTATCTATCCTCTTCGACTACACCATTCAAGAAAGCTGTCTTGACATCCATTTGGTGTATCTTCCATTTCATCACTGCAGCCAGAGCAAGTACTAATGGAAGTATATCTGGCTATAGGAACAAATGTTTCTTCATAATCAATTCCTCTTTCTGGGAGAAGCCATGAGCTACAACCTCACTTTGTATTTCTCCATGCTACCATATGCAGCATACTTGATCTTATAGATCCACTTGGAAGTCACAACAAACTTCCCTTCAGGTCTTGGGACCACATCCAAACGTGATCGATTGGTACTTCTCGACCATGGCATCCTTTTACTATATCCCATATCCTGGGAACTTCAGAATCTTCAATATCTTCAATAGGTAGTTTGAACTTTGTTGCAGGAACAAATGTTGTAGTCCTTCTTTTGTAGGTGATAGTATACGTTCTTTCCTACAAAACAAGTTAAATTGCATGATTAGAAACATCTCATAGTTTTCAGAACAAATTCTTACACATAAAGAAATATGTCATACAGTCATGCAATTATTTTAGCCAAGGCTTCAATACAACATTCATCCATATCCTATAACTTTCTAGATGCTTTCCAATCTCTACCAGAACATTGTTAAGAGTTTGCACTACTCCCAACATGTCAGCAAAGAGGTTTCATTCTAGATAAGTAGCAATGGAATGTTGTACAGTGCCATAGGCCACTTACCCATTACATGCATATTAGTAGTATGTTGTTCATTAATCCAATTATTCTAATATGCCAAAATGCACAGCCTAATTCTAGGAGCATCAGTATATACATCATTGAACAATATTATTTAAACAATCAAATATGCAAGAAATGATAATTCAAATACTTATCCTTGTTTGTTTGTTGGGTTGACTCCCTCTCAGTCTTTACTTCCTTTCTCCAACTCCATTCTGATGTGGATTGTGAGAAGTGGTCGACTCCCTCTAAATATCTGCATCCTTACAGAAACTACTGGAGTGTGCTCCCTCTTGATCTTTGCTTCCTGGATTACCTGTCCTTGAACTTATATTCATCCTCGATCCCTATGCATGCTTAATAGTATCATTATTGTGTTATCCTCAAGATCTCATACATAATCATACATTCATTAGTATATTATTAATACTATCAAAACACAATAATCTTAAGCATGTATAGTCATGATCATTTCAAACATAAATAATAAGCATTAGTATTCAAGGACTCTTATGGTTAGTCATATCATAAATTAAAGTAAGAAACATAATATGCCTAAACCCGTGATTACTCAAACCTATACTTTCATGACTCTTCTGGTTAGTCATATCATCAATTAAGGTAAGAAACATAATATGCATACACCCATGATTATTCAAACCTATGAATAATCATTATCAATCATGCCATGTATACTTATATAAGAGATCCTATCACAAGGTAGGATTCTAACTTGATATAGTAAAAACATACTTGGATTAGTATGTTAGCTAGTTATGTCTAACATACCCACATGATGTCTTCTTGTTCTCTTAAATGAATTGTGCTAGTAACCTGCATATCTCATAGGTTAATCATTATAGAACCAAATTGTACATACCTCGTAAGTAGATCTTCTATGTGATCCATGACAATGGATGAATTTTTGTCTTCATGTCAACATGGTCATATGTTCTTGAACTAAAACATGATTTGTCTTTCTTGATGTACCTTTCATGTTAGTGAACAACATAAACCTCATACAACAATGCATTAGTACAATCGTAAGTGTCAGAACCTTAATCAATGAATATCTTCTATCATGTATTCATAATTTTATTAAGGTGATACGACAAGTCTAAATTTAATCAAGATTGTACTAACCGTAATAATATGAAGACAAACATACCATAAACTTAATCATGAACAAATCTCGAAACATACCTGGATAAGTCATACCTGTCGAGATTGCTTGTAATATTCTTATGTAAGGCCTTAGCATCATCTCCCTCTGAAACAAGAACTTCTTCACTTATGCAGGTGACCAATCCATTCTCTTCTAGGATTAACCCAATCCACTTGATTTGCAGGAACTGGATCTCGAGCTGGATTAGGGTTTGTGAGAGAAACCCTAAAAAATCAAACTTTGAATTTCAAATTTCTGAAAGGATAGAAAGATGCACCTTGATGAGCTGATCAAGCCAGTATACTCAGAATTTGAAAACTGCAAAGTTTCACCCCTCAAATTTGCCTTTAAAACTTCTGGATTCACTAGACATGACCCCGAAATAGGGTTTGATAAATCCCACCCTTCTTCCCAATCAAAAGGTTTGATCCAAAGCTCTAAGCTTCTATTTTTCTGAGGAGGTTCCAGCCGTGGTCACAGATCTCAAAAATTCCCATTTTTGCAGAAGCCCTAATTTTCCACTTTTCCGATCAAAGTCCCGAACTAGGGTCTGATCAAGCCCGGCCTTCTGCCCAACCAAAAATTCTGATCTTGGTCTCTAAATTTTGATTTTGATGAGTAGCATTCAGCCGTGATCTCCGATTACAAAAATTCCAACTTTCTCCGAAACCCTAAATTCTAGAAGCCATGAATAAAGGTGCTCAAAACTAATTATGTTTTGATAGAAATATGTACCTGATTTTTTATGGTGTAACTCTGTACTTTCCTATCCACAGGGTCTAAAACTTCTACCTATGGTAGCCAAACCTGTCATATTTCCAACCCCACAGGTCTTACCTCAATTCGATTCTCTGAGAGAGATTTATGCCAAGTGTCGCAACGTGACCTCTCTATGGGATAAAACATGAGAGCAAACTTGTACAGCGTTCCATGTGTCACTGGTTTAGTTTTGGATTTTGAAAAAGTCACCTGATAAATTGCAGTCCGTGCACTACCTTTCACTTTTTATGAAATTTCATTTGGAGCTTTCTATCCCAAGTTATGACCTTTTTTCCTAGGTTACCTGTTTATGACTCAGATCTGGAAGAGACAAAAACCCTAGATTGTACAAATCATAAAACACAAAGTATAACGAATTAGAGGTTGTCGTGTGGACACAAGCTACATGGGGATCTAATCTTTGACTTGTAAAAGTTTTAGATCCGAAAACTTTGCCAAAATGGATTTATAGCGAAAGTGCTACGATGATTGGTTTTTGCTATATCAAGCCCTAGCATCGCAAGTGCAACAAGTGTCATACATGCCATACCATGCCTTCTTTCAAGCTAGCTCTGATACCATGTTAGTTTTTTCAGAATTTACTTCAATCTGATCTAGGATCTTAACTGAGAGAACACCATGTACAACATATCAATCATGGACACAATAATGCAAGCACACAAGAGACACAGAGTTTACTTGGGGAAAACCATAAAGGTGAAAAACCCCAATAACTTCCTCAAAGATAGATAGAGAATTGATACAATCCAAACATAAGAGATAGACATCTCCTAGCAGCAGCTTCTCATCCGCCATAAGTGCGCCACTCTCCAAAGAGTGTGTGTGAGAATAGAATGATCAAATAGAGTGCCTCCCGCACTCTATTTATACTTGACTTGACTTGCCTAATAACCTTTATTAGGTCGGCCTTAACTTAACCACAGAACATAATGCTGACTGGGCCGACCCCCAATAGGGTGGTCTAATAACCCTTTGACCCACATGACTTATACAGGGCCGACCCCAACAAGGTGGTCTAATAACCCATCAAGTATAAATTACGACACTTACAATATAAATGGCGACACTTCCGTATAGAGGAATAATAACATCTCTATAGGAATACAATATACATATATGTGAAATACATTCTGAAGTTACATATGCATCAACAATATACCCCTTTGCACATGATGGAGGCGCCATGTTCTTACCGGGAGCTTCGGTGTCAAGGATAAAAAACCATCAATTGTCCGAAAGTAACCGGTGATGTAGCAGGGCCCCTCCTCCAAGTGTCCAAAAACCAACAGTAGCCCCACATTAGTCCCTTCCACCTGTCGAAATCACCCGTCACTATGTTCCCCTGCACCTGCACCAACCTATCTTCCATGTTGTCCTGCAGAATACCCAAAAAGTTCTTCCCACTCATAAATGAATAAATAAATTCCTCAACATTATATATGTATATATACTTATTTGTCATACGGTTAACCTACATAACAAATGCATTGTTTTTCTATTAGGCATAAAATGTAAAAATTATAAAATACATTTCTATAACCTACCAAACAAATGATTTCCTTATGCATAAATGCAAAAATCATAGCAAGTAAATGTCAATTTGAATTTCCTATGATCTACCTAACAATGCGTTGCTTTTCTATTATGCCTAAATGTAAAATTCACGAATTACATTTAAAATAGCAAGTAAATGTTAATTTCAATTTCTTATAATCTACACAACAAATGCTTTGCTTTTCTATTTTCTATTATGCTTAAATGTAAAAAAACAATCATGAATTACATTTTAAATTGCCAATAAATGTCAATTCCAATTTCCTATAACCTACATAACAAATCAATTACTTTTCTATTATACCTCAATATAAAAATCATGAATTACAGTTAAAATTACAGATAAAGACCAATTCCAATTTCTTATAATCTACATAAGAAATGCTTTGCTTTTCTATTTTCTATTCTTAATAAATGTAAAAATCATGAATTACATTTAAAATTGCGAATAAATGTTAATTTCAATTTCCTACAACCTACATAATAATTGAGTTACTTTTCTTTTAAGCATATTAAATGTAAAAATCATGAATTACATTTAAAGCACAGTAGGGGAGCTGACAGTTGCAGGTCTACAGGATCAGGGAGATCGACAGACAGAAGGGTGCGTGTCTCGGGTGTTGGACTGGACATCGAGAATAGCAATAGCCAGGTAGAATACTTGTGCGTAGGAACAAATTGAGGAGTTCAGTGGGATCAACAGAGATTCACAGAGCAGAGGTCGGGGAGAAGATTGGTAGACTGGAGAAAAGAATTACACATCTTCCGAACACAGGGAGAGATCGAGCCATAGCTCAGAGTTCTGCAGTGAACCAGGAGAGGGTGAATTCGACACACTGAGAGAGAGCACAGAGTTACTTCTGTATTGTAAGGGCTAAGGCCGACAGTTAATTAGTTATTTCATTCCTCGCAGTTTGCATTGTAACTGTTTCAGAGAAGTAATATAAGCCAATTCATGGCATCCAATTTACATCTTGTCTATGTGAGCATTGTGTGTTGTGTGTATTGTTAATCAAGAACCTTAGGGCATAAGGTGCCTTGCGTCAGTTGGTATCAGAGCGGGAGGATCCGTGAGCAGCGAAGGTGGTGATACCAACCTGCCTTGCATCAGTTAGTATCAGAGAGGGAAGTGAATTCCTATGTGCAAAATAACGTCGAGTGATATTGAGCCTGCAAGTGCACTCAACAGCTCCAGCTGAGGTTGGGTAGAGTTGTGCACGACTTGTTGGAGTCCAGTTGCGATTGTACAAGTGGGAGTTTCAGCTGAGGTTGAAAATGGATCACAGAGGCATTAATGTCCGAGGACGAAGAGCGTGTGGCGCAGCAGTCACAGCTGATCGTGAGATGTTCGACGAGTGCATCCGAACAATGCGAACTTTGACAAATGAAGTCGCATCGATCAAAGAAAGCAAAAGGCGTGGTTGTATTCCTAATGCGTTAGACCACAGTGACGAGGAAGTCAAAGAAGTGGAACCACAGGAAGCAGCAAGAGATGAACCAGAAGAAAAACTCATCAAGCTTCTGATGAAGATGAGAGGTCAGACGAAGATAGACGTGCGTACCTACTCATGAAGCCTAGATCGAGAAGACTTGATCGACTCGTTCAGAGAGATGGAGAAATACTTCGACATAGAGCAGATTGAGGATCCTAAACAGGTTAAGACTGCATGTCTGAGGTTGAAGGGTCATGCCTCATTGTGGTGGGACAATGTACAGGCGGACAGAGTTAAGAAAGGCAAGGAGAAAATCAAGTCTTGGGATAGGATGGTCGCCAAGATGAAAGGGAAGTTCTTGCCGGGTGACTATCTGATTTCCTTGTTCCGGAAATTGCAGAACTTTCAACAAAAAGAGATGACCGTCAAGGAGTACATGGAAGAGTTCTACAGACTGTCGATTCGGTTGGGGCAAACCGACGAAGGAGAAGAAGCTGTCGCTAGGTACGTGAACGGCTTGAAATATGTCATTTAGGATGAAATGAGCATGTCAAGATTCAGAGTAGTGGGTGAAGCCGACCAATTAGCTCTGAAGGCAGAAGAGAAACTGTTGAGGAAATCCATAACGACCAGAGACAGGATGACCGGTCGGGGTACGAAGACTATTTCCGTTAAAGGTCAAGAGAACTAGGCCAAATGTAGACAAGGCAAAAATATTGGTTTCAAGAAGCTTTTGAACATTGGTTTTTTACTCTGTAAGCCTTGGAATCCCTTATGGTTCAATTCTCTACAGTAATGTGGTTCTTGATAACGCTTGGGTACTATAGGACTTGGCGAGCCCCTCTCATTAGTATTCCAATCCCCCCCCACGGGATTTAATAGCGCTGTAATTAATAGAATAGGTTGCACACTCCTAAGACTGGAACTACCTACAAATGTATTTCTCTTGCTTGCTTTTACTTGGGAAATTTTTTAGATACTATAGCTATCATAGGATAGGCAGTTTAAAAGCTACTAGAATGTATTTTCATATTCAATTCACAAGTCTAAAGTGTGACCTTTCCTTTTTATTAGTTGTAAAATGAATTTTGGGCATCCCATGCCAACTGTGGACAATGGAAGGCAATGAACATGCTTTATACCTCACATCTGGGCAGTTCTGGGCCCTATAATGACAAGCTACAACAGTAATTAAACATATATGGGCAGTTTTGATTTCCTCCCGAATGTTGTTATTTATTTAGTTATCTATGCCTCCAAATAACTAAAAGATATGCCAAATAAGGGGAGCAATCTAGTCTCCCAAGCAAGCAAACATCCGAAGGATGCCACCTCAGCACCTGATAGTCAAAATCATATAGGTCTTTGATATTACCATTAGGATAAATAATTAAATAACAACATTTGGGACCAATATGTTAGTTGCAATTAAACGTGTGGGCAATGTTATGTAAGACCCTCAAACAACCCTTACACACCACACGTGCTTGATGCAAACATTCAAATCCTTGACAATTTAAGCCTTAACTTAAGTGAAATCAGCGAGAGATATAAGTGTTGGAAACAACCAAACCATGACTAACCATTATGGAAAACATCTTAAAGTTATTATGACTTTCAATAGTAAGATCTAAATTTTTTATGGCTTTCCTTACAATCTTCATGACAATCTGAATGGACAGGCCCCACTCATAGCCAAATTCTTTTGAGATATTTACAAATCATCAGAGTATGGTGGACCAAAAATTTCTCGATAGGCGTTGTCTTCATTGCACCATGCCTTTGAATAAATAGACCTTTGAACCATGTGTCTATTATGATGCATGTGGACGTCTATGTGGGTTTTGACAAGCCATGGTTGATTGTATTTAATGTAGTACCCAAGGATTTGATCCTCAGTAATATTTGTCTGCAAAATATCTTTGACCTGTTCAAGGGACTCTCCAACTACCCATTTAAGATTATAAATAGCATCTAGTGATAATGCTACCAGGTTGATGCCGAATGACTGCCACCAGTCTCTCATCCAATCAGGGATGTAGAATGCAGGGTCCTCATAGATTTGAGGAAGTTGAAGTCCAAACTTCAGCATTGTATAATATGTTCTATCTGTATTTTCTTTTCTCAAGAATTTCCACCATAATTTTCTATATTTTTCATAACTGTGTGTAGTACTTGGAAACTAGAGACTAGCATATTTATGTGGCCATGCTTCGAGAGAACGTATCCAGTTAATACAGTAGTACTGTTGGTCTGGTTTTAGCCTGGGGTGGCATGTAAAGCCCTCTAACGAGATTAAGGTAAGATCATGGTATAGGTTTGTTAACGAATTGCTTGCATTGGCTACTTTTCTCAGGGAGTTGTTGTAAATCATCTCTGGTACAATACTGGATCCCATAGGCATTCTTCTCAGTTGTGGCACTAGTATATTATGTTAAATTTTGAGCATTAATTCACAATACTCTTGGATCTTTACTGAGAGAATAACATATATAGTATATCAATGCATAACAATCACAATAAGCATCACAAGAATCAAAAGCATGAGAGATAAGAGACACAGAGTTTCTGTGGGGAAAACCCTAAGGTGAAAAACCCCACAACTTCCTCAGAGATAGAGAGAGCAATGGCTCAACCAAAGTACAACCAAAATACACTTGAGATAGTCTCCTAGAAGCAGATGATCCTCCTCCTCACTAGTGCGCCACTTTCTGAGTGAGAGAGATATGACTTTCTGAATGATCTAAATAGAGATCTCCTGATCTCTATTTATACTAACATGTTTGCCCAGTGACCTTATGGGGCCGACTTGTCTAGCTAGGTACATCCACAATATAATATATATTTCAGGGCCAACCCCACACATGGTGGTATAATAACCCATCGGCAAGTATACACACTTGCGACACTTATCAATCCACATGACAACACTTCCTTATAGAGGAATAACACATCTCTAATAAGGGTACAATAAATATATATGAAATACATAGATGAAATACATTCTGAAGTTACATATACATCAACACTCCCTCTTAACTAAGAAGGTATTTCTCGACACAGATATGCTAGACAAGTCTTCTTCTCGGGATCATCGTCATCGATGCATCGTCATCATCATCGTGACTACTGCTACTATCTCAACCAATCTCTGACTCTACTCGCCATAGGAAGTTCTATAGAGCCAGTCCTTTTTCATATTGGATGTAGGCCCACCACCTACAGGTCTTCATCATCACAGCCCATACTGTGTAAATCTTAGGACTTATTACGTGTGTCACAAAACCTTAAAAGAGTCTCTTGACTACCAAGAACCCTAAAGAGCATCTGAGGCCTTTTTCATCCTGTCCAGATCTCCAGGACTTATTACATTTGACCCCACCACAAAACCTCGAAAGAGAATCCCAGGACTGATTACGAGCACAAGGCTCAACCTATCGGATCTCCCAGGGCACACATTACATGTGGTCACCACAAAACATCGAAAGAGCATCCCAGGACTGATTATGAGCACAAGGCTCAACCTATCAGATCTCCCAGGGCACAAATTACATGTGGTCATGGCAAAACCTCGAAAGAGCATCCCAGGACTGATTATGAGCACATGGCTCAACCCTTCGAATCTCCCAGGGCACAAATTACATGCCATAGGACAAAACCTTGAAAGAGCATCTACCAGATATCCCAGGGCACAAATTACATGCCATAGGAAAAACCTCGAAAGACTATCTGCAGATCTCCCAGGGCACAAATTATATGTCCTCCCAAGCAAAACCTCGACAGAGCATTTTCCAGATATCCCAAGGTACAAATTACATGCCATAGGAAAAACCTCGAAAGACTATCTGCAAATCTCCCAGGGCACAAATTACATGCTTATCTGCACAACCTGTTCCATGGCCACAGAGTATCAACTTGATACTCACCATAAATCATCCTGATGTACACATAATCATCCTGATCATCATCACTGCAACATCCTGCTGCATGTCATCTGGAGCAACATCCTGAAGCTCGTAATCCATGATCATCCTGATCATACAATGCATGTACTTGATGCATAACAAGTATCTCCCTGATACATATCATCATACATGATCCACTTGATCATACAGTGTATCCACCTGATACAAATACAAATACATGATACATATCACCATACATGATCCACCAAATCATACAATGTATCCACCTGATACATATACAGATACATGGTCCAAGCATCCAACATGATGCATATACAAAATACATACAAATGATCCTACTAATCATATCCAGCATCCAACATGATGTGTGCATACATATAAATGATCCAACTGATGATATCCAGCATCCAACATGATGCATACATACATATAAATGATCCAATTGATCATATCCAGCATCCAACATGATGCGTACATTCATATACATATAAATGATCCAACTGATCATATCTAGCATCCAACATGATGCATACATACATATAAAAATGATCCAACTGATCATACCAGAACATCATCCTGATGCTCATCATCCAGCACTTACATCCACAGCCATGTGAAGGATCCTCCTTCCAACATGCTTGGAATGGCTTCAACAAATGTGTCCATCACTTCTTCCTCGAAGTGTCATCAATCCAAAGAACACCAAGCCTCTCTCTGAAGTACTTGAACTTCATCCTAGCTAGTGCCTTCGTCAGCACATCTACAATCTGCTCGTCTGTCGCAACATATAGGAGCTTCATAGCTCCTCTCTGCACCATATCCCTGATATAGTTATATTTGATCTCTATGTGTTTCGACCTGTCATGAAACACTGGGTTCTCGGACAGCTTCACACAACTCTGGTTATCACAGAAGACACCAGTAGCATCCAACAGGAGATCAAATAACTCAGACAATAGCTTTCGTAGCCATACTGCCTCACAACTAGCTAAACAGGATGCAACATACTCTGCCTCAGCTTTACTCAGTGCTACGGAGGACTGCTTCCTACTAAACCAAGAGATCACACCTAATCCCATACTGAAGCAACATCCAGATGTGCTCTTCCTATCTGCAGCACTTCCAGCCCAATCTAAATCAACATAACCCTGCAGGTTAAACTTTTGATTCGCCTCATACTTGAGCCCATAATCCACTGTACCCTTGAGGTACCTCAAGACATGCTTTACAACAACCAGATGAACACTCCTTGGATCTGTCAGGAACTAACTCAATGTGTTCACCACAAAGCAAATATCTGGTCTCATGTTCGTGAGGTACATCAAGGACCCAATCATCTGAAGATACATAGAGACATCAACCGGCTCAGATGAAGCATCACATAGAAACTTCAGATTCGATGCCATCGGTGTGGCCATTGCCTTGCAATCCATCATCCCAAATCTCTTCAGGATATCTACTGTGTACTTTCCTTGACCAAGGAAGATCCCACCTACACTATGCCACACCTCCATACCTAGGAAATAATGCATCATTCCCAAATCTTTCATATTGAGCTCAGCAGCAAGCTTCCTCTTAGTATCTGCAATCAATCTGTCATCTCCTGTTACAAATAAGTCATCCACATACAGGAGTAGAATCACAGGATTCCCTTCCTCAACCTTGTAATAAAGGTTGGAATCCGCTTTACTCTTGTTAAAGCCCAAACTAGATAGGAAACTGTCCATCCTACCATACCAAGTTCTAGGAGCTTGCTTCAAGCCATACAAGGCTTTCTTCAATCTGCACACATATGACTCCTTGTCATGTATTTTGAAACCAAGTGGCTGCTCCACATATACTTCCTCTTCAACTACACCATTCAAGAAAGCAGTCTTGACATCCATCTGTTGTATTCTCCATTTCATTGCTGCAGCCAGGGAAAGTACTGTTCTGATGGAAGTATACCTGGCTACAGGTGCAAAAGTTTCTTCATAATCTATTCCCTCTTTCTGAGAGAAGCCACGAGCTACGAATCTTGCTTTGTATTTTTCTACACTGCCATTTGCAGCATGCTTGATTTTGTATATCTATTTGGAAGTCACAACAGACTTCTCTTTAGGTCTTGGGACAACATCCCAAACATCATTCTTCATTATTGATTGGTATTCCTCAACCATGGCATCCTTCCATTCTTTCTTTTCTGCTACTTCTTCATAAATGGAAGGCTCTTTGTTCATAATGTCACAGAGTAAAGCAATATAGCTGGCATATTATCTAGTTCTCTTCTTTGCTCTGTGTTCTTCTTCTGGAATGCCAAATATTTATGCATCTTGAATGAGCTCTCTAGTCCATGCAGGTTTCCTCTTGTGAGAGTTATCCTCACGGGGTGGATCTACAGGTTCTTGCGGATCTTCAAAATCACGAACAACTTCTGGAACTGCTTCAGTCATGGTAGTGTCTTGAAATCTAGTTTCCTTAGGTTCTTCATAAATTTCGATAGGTTCCTTCCTTGATTTGATGAATGTTGAGTTTTCATCAAATGTTACATCCCTGCTGACATCAATCTTCTTGAACCCTGGAAAGTATATTCTGTAAGCCTTCGAGCTTTCACTGTAACCCACAAAGATACCCTTCTTTCCTGAAGGATCTAGTTTAGTCCTCTTTTCCTTTGGAACATGAGTGTATACTGGACAACCAAATATTCTGAGACGGGTGACTTCAGGTTTCTTACCAGAAAAGACCTCTTCTACTGTCTTATTGTCCAATATCCTATGGGGTGTTCTGTTATGCACATACATAGCTATTCTAGTTGCTTCTGCCCATAGATGCATGGGTAGATCCTGGTCATGTAGCATTGCCCTTGTTGCTTCCATGATTGTTCTTTTCTTCCTTTCTACAACTCCATTCTGTTAAGGATTATAAGGAGCAGTCAACTCCTTCTTAATCCCTGAATCACTACAAAGCTTCTTGAAGTCACCTGAGGTGAATTCTCCACCATTGTCTGATCTGAATGTTTTGATCTTCTTGTCAGTTTGATTCTCCATCAAGGTTTTGAATTCCTTGAACTTACCAAACACCTCATCTTTGTTCTTCAAGAAGTATACCCAAGTCTTCCTGGACAAGTCATCAATAAATGAGACATAGTAAACATAACCACTTAAAGAACTGGATGACATAGGACCACATACATCTGAGTGGATGATTTCCAGGATGTCTTTTTCCTTGCTTTCACTGCTTGGGAAAGCCTTCTTAATGTTCTTATCTTTTGCACATCCTTTGCAAACACCTTCATGTTTGGTTTTGATTTCAAGAAGACCCTCTACAGCCTTGCTTGGAATTGGAAGTGCCCTATAGTGCATATGAGCAAGTCTTCTATGCCAAAGTTCACTTGGCTCCATGGATTCATGTACCATGGCATGTTCAGGTTGTCCCTCTTGCTCTCCAATCACTACTGCATCATCTATGTTCTTTCCCTTTGGCCACATTAGGACTTGGCCATCCACAAATGCAACCCTCATACCTTTTGCATCCAATGCAGAGATGGAGAGTAAGTTCTTCTTGAGCCTAGGTACATAAAGGACTTCTTTCATCTTCAAAGATTTTCCAGAATCTAGGTTGTAGGAGGCTTCACCACTTCCTTTGATTGGGTATTGATAATCATCCCCAAGTTTCACTTTATGGGGTGATTCATGTTCAGATAGATTTACAAAAGATTCTTTAAACCCAGTCATGTGTTTGGAAGCCCCACTGTCAATCAACCAATCATTACAACCATGGGAGATAGTACCTGTGAGAGCGGAAATTAGACCATACTCTTCTTCACTTGATGAGTCATCATCACTATCACTTTCTGCCCTAGCCTTCTTCTTTGGGGGTTCATCATTTTCGACAGCATGAGCATGATATCTTCTTTTGTTATTCTTCTTCTTCTTGTTGAAGTTGTTGTTGTCTTTCTTCTTCTTGGGACAATCTGAAGCAAAGTGTCCCTTCTCATTGCAATTGAAGCATCTAAGATCTTTCTTATCTTTATGATAATGGTGGTGTGGGAATTCCTATTATGAGACGATTCCTTCTTGGACTTGCCTTTCCTGGCATGTGCTGTGAGAGCTTGATCTTCATTTCCCATCTTTTCTTCTTGGGCCACAAGCCTAGCTTCTTCTTGAGAGCATTCTTCCCGCAATCTGTCGAAGGAGATCAACTTCTTCCTTGAACAAATTCCTTGAATAAAGGAATCCCATGACCTGGGTAGGCCATTTAGAGTGGTCATCACCACTTCACCATTCTCCACCATTTCATCCATTGCTTCTAGTTGTTCCTTGATCTGGGAGACCCTTGAAAAATAAGATTGAATGGTTTCTCCATTCTGAAACTTTACTCCTTTCAATTGGTTCCACAGGGTCATCTTCTGATTTATGTTCTTCCCTTCAAATAGCTTGGTCAAAGAGTCAAACATCTCCTTGGATGTCTTTAGAGAAGACACATGGGGTATGAGATGGTATTTGATAGAATCAACAATGATTCTCTTCGCCTTGACCAAGTTTTTCTTATGCAATAACTTAGCCTCTTTATCCGCTGGGATAGGGATGTCTTCTTTTACATATGAGTCCAACTCATTCTCTTCTAGGATTAACCCAATCCTATACTTCCAAGCTCGGAAGTTATCAGCTCCTTCAAGCTTATCCTCAAGCTTGGTGTGGTGAGACATTTTAAAGAGTACTTCAAATAGAAATAGAAAATATTTAGGTCTTACCACTTGAAATGCTGAAAATTGGATCTGGTCCTGGATTAGGGTTTGTCGAAAAAACCCAAAAAATTCAGAATGTGAATTTCAATTTTCTAAAAGGATAGAAAGATGCACCTTGATGAGCTGATCAGCCTAGTGTATTCAGAATTTGAGATCAGCAAAGCTTTACCCTTCAGATTTGCCTTTTTGTCCTCTCGGGTTCACTAGGGAGAGCCCTGAATTAGTGTTTGAGTTTCCTGGAGATCTACCTAGCCAAAAATCTCGATCCAAAGCTCTAAACTTCGATTTTTGCAAGGAGCTTCCAGCTATGTCTTCAGATTTCATAAATTCCTATTTTTGTGGAAACCCTAATTTTTAGGGCCAAATCTGAAAATGCTCAGAATTGAATTCTGATTGGACAGATAGATTCTCCTTGATGAGTAGACTCGATCTACTATACTGCTTTTCCAAAATCTGTGGAGAGAAACCCAATAAACAAGAAACTCAAGTTTCCATCACTGCAAAATGTCTTCTTCTCAGGTTAGCTCTGATACCATGTTAAATTTTGAACATTAATTCACAATACTCTTGGATCTTTACTGAGAGAATAACATATACAGTATATCAATGCATAACAATCACAATAAGCATGACAAGCATCACAAGAATCAAAAGCATGAGAGACAAGAGACACAGAGTTTCCGTGGGGAAAACCCTAAGGTGAAAAACCCCACAACTTCCTCAGAGATAGAGAGAGAAATGACTCAACCAAAGTACAACCAAAATACACTTGAGATAGTCTCCTAGAAGTAGATGATCCTCCTCCTCACTAGTGCACCACTTTCTGAGTGAGAGAGATATGACTTTCCGAATGATCTAAATAGAGATCTCCTGATCTCTATTTATAATAACCTATTTTCCCAGTGACCTTATGGGGACGACTTGTCTAGCTAGGTACATCCACAATATAATATATATTTCAGGGCTGACCCCACACATGGTGGTCTAATAACCCATCGGCAAGTACACGCACTTGCAACACTTGTCAATCCACATGACGACACTTCCTTATAGAGGAATAACACATCTCTAATAAGGGTACAATAAATATATATGAAATACATGGATGAAATACATTCCGAAGTTACATACACATCAACTTATTAAAAGCGTCAGATCCCTGTAAGTTAGCATCTAACACTTCAGTATGTCGCAACTCCCACCTAGGTTTCCAGTCTTGCATATAATCCAACGACATGATATTATCATCAATAGTATAGATCTGATGTTTTCCATTGGTCCAAGCAGAGATTTCCATGTTTACTTATGGGTTATGGGTCTCAGGATCGCTTGCACCAGGCTAGCTTGTTTCAGGCCCGCTTGTTAAAAATTAGCAGCATTCTTTTGTGTCAAATATTCTTTTATTAGCAACCATTTTGAATCAAATATTCTCTTATTAGTCATTGACACAGTAAAACACCGTAGATCTAAGCCCGAGGTGAATCAAGATTCAGAGTCAAATCACGGTGGATAGTACCTCGTAGTTGCAATCAAATGTGTCGGGAATACTATACACACGGGAGCATCATCTAAATACTATGTGTAGATGGTTGTGAAAGACAAGCCATCATTGATGCCTAGGAGGCATGTTATGTGCTATAGATATGCACATTGTATCAAGTATTATTTCAACCAAGTAAAAGGAGATGTCTTAGCAGATGCAGGGGGGTCATTTGAAATAGGCGAATGAAGAGGTGAGAATGAACAGGAAGTAGGGTAGGAAGGACTGGGAATTACCACACTGTCACTATGGTGAATTAATGAGAAACCTAGCGTAGGTGGTGCCTTGAACAATCTAACATAGAGTTAATTTACAAGCAGGTGAAACTGATGTGTGTATGTTTTTAATAACATTTCCCGTCATAATCTCTAGAAGGAAATGAACACAAGTGCATATTTTCTATCAAAAGGAATACAATTTACATCTTACTCAAGTTTTCTTATGGAATCTATTGATGGTGTTCAAAGCAGTGATCTCCATAGCACTTTCAGGGCTAAGAGTTTAAATTCAAGACCTCGTTTGAAGCATTCACTTTAATATCGCCAATTAAAACAAATATCACACCCAAAATCTACGTATATATCCAGATGAGCTTAACAGACCAAATGAGAATTCACATCCTCGGCATTGATACCCAGAAACATAGTGTTTTATTTTAAAAAATTATTAAAATTTTCACATACAACTTGGAAAGCAATCTGGTTCAAATTCTAAAACCAAAATCTAAAATATAGGTACAATATCATTGAGAGAATCATTCTTCTATGGCCATGAAGGTTAAACTATGCCTTCAAATCATGGGCAGAGAACCCAAGAAATGCTTGCAGGATAACAGAAAAGCCTCAAACTCTCACCAGCTCAAATCAAGAGAATGTGGCAAAAGGCGGAGATACAAAACTGCTTAAGCCAAAATTAGGATTACAACAAAGCTTCCAACTCACATCATCTCAAACCAAGGAGAATGTTGCTACCAGCAGAGAGATTTAAAATTGCTTAAAATCAAAATTAAATTGTAGGCATAAACACCCTCAAAATGTGATAATGAGCACATATCTAATTCATATTCCAAGAATCCACTTGCACGGAAATATCCAAATAAAACTGGTTTGCAACTGTTTTCAAAAACCATATCAATGAATTTTGTATCACTATTTATGTGTTAAATAGAACTACAGCCTTTACATCAATCAACAATAAATATTCCATCTATATTGGTTTAGTTATAAAATCAAAACAACCCAATTAACAAATGAAATCAACAACACCTAATTCGAACCCATAAAATGCAGAAATTCGACTCAATAGAGGAGGGTTTCAAAATCCCAAAGGAACACGGAAAGTGAAGAAGGTCATGGACAAAGAGCCAGTTGCAAGGGGTGGAATATCTATGAGGGAATGCTTGCGTAAAACCCTCCCAACTCAACCCCAAAATTTACCTCCCTACTTGCAAACAAGTTTATCAAAAAGGATTCCACATACTCACATGCTAATGCATAATTTACCACAGCATTCATAATCAATTCAGGATTGCACATATCTCCAACATAGATATCGATAGTTGGCAGAGGAAGAAAAACCCTATCTTAGCAACCAACACAAGCAACCATTTAGGGTCTACCAATACTAGCTCTATCTCCAGCATTTTTTTTTAGACAAATTTGAGTTCCATTACTGTAAGTCTGGTGAATTAGAATCCACTTATGGTTGCAATTTAGAGTCTGCGAGGATTTGCACAAATGGCCGGAGCACACGAAACCAATTTCAACCCCCCTCATAGCAATTGCATGGTGAGAGTTGCAAGAGGAAATGGAATTGTAGCCGGTTGCATGCACTAGCTGGTGCGGTCGAATGAGAGCAATAGAGCATTTTCATTAAGCTTGATAGAGACAATTAGCAAATGACCAAAAGTAATCACATCAAACCCAAAACCCTACCAAAGCATAACGACTAACAAAGGACCACACATAACCTGTAAAAATACTCATTTCCATATCGAATTTACCACAACATTCATAATAAATTCATGGTTGGACATATCTCCAACACAGATATCAATAGTTGGCAGAGGACGAAAAACCCTATCTCAACAATCAACACAAGCAACCATTTAGGGTCTACCAATACTACCTCTATCTCCAACATTGTTTTTTTGACAAATTTGAGTTCCATTACTACAAGTCTGGTAAATTAGAATTCACTTACAGCTGCCATTGAGGGTCTGTGGGGATTTTAAAAAACGATCGGAGCACACAAAACCAACTTAAACCCCTCTTGTAGCAATTGCACGGTGAGAGTTCCAAGAGGAGATGGAATTGTAGCAGTTTGCAAGCCCTAGCTGGTGCGGTCGAACGTCGAGAGCAACAGAGCGTTTCACAGTTAGCAAATGACCAAAATGAATCACATCAAACCCGTGGACATAACATATGTTTTTTTTTTTGTTTTGAACCGTTGACAATGTTAAAAGGTTGTCAAATATATGACATTTGTTATGACATAACAATGTTACATGGTTATCAAATATATATTGACATTTGTTATAACATAACAATGTTACATAGGTTATCAAATATATATTGACATTTGTTATAACATAACAATGTTAAATAGGTTATCAAATATATGACATTTGTAACATAGGTTTTTTATTTTGTTTTATATGACAATTGTTTTTTATATAACAATTTTATCAATAACGATACTAATTAAAAATTAAAATTTAGCATACTAATTACCATACCCATATGAATTTCAATATATGAATAGAGAGCAATTAGTATTCAGTCGATCACAACGATTGGGATGTTTATACCATTGACATGTAGATATTGAAGACTGATATACTATTAGATGAACTAAAAGTGTACAATTTGATTCCGATGGAGTGGATCCAAGTGTCGACATATTTGCAAAATACATCATCAGACGATGCAAGATCTAGTTCTCACGAAACAAAAGTGGTTGGTTGATTAAGAGGACTTACAAGTAGTGATGAACGATCAACATTAAGATTAAAACTAGCTTAGAAAGACCAACAAGGATAGAACCCCTTTCAAAATAAGTTTTTTATGTTTCCAATGAGTCTAGTAGAGTTCTAATATGAAATAACCCAAAAAATAACACATAAATCTTGTAACACAATTTTGTATCTTGCTCAATCGACACATGTTCAATTCAAACCATTAACACTACAACCTCTAGGAACACCCATGCTACTACACATGTAGAACATAATTAGATTGGATAACTACTTTCCAAATATAACCAAGTTAATCAACAATATGAACATATGGTGAGTGCATTTAATTTAACCTAAAAACATTGTGTACCTCTACTTTTCAACAATTAAATACCATCCATCTTCTTCTTCATCCAACTCAACATCTGTATCAGAATCTGGTTCTGAATAGATATTTATGAAAGGATCATTCACATTGTCATCAGCATCAAATTCATCTTCACTAATATAGTCATCCTCATCGTCAATGAGATCATCATCTGATACATTTGCAGGATCATCCTCTTCAACTTCTTCATCTAACACATCGACTGCAGCCTGATCTGAATCATCCTCTTCTTCTTCGTGATTGTCTTCATCGTCTAGTACATGATTATACTTTACTGGTCTTCCTCTTGGATCGTATCGAACAACGTATGACCAACCTACTTTACCTGGTACCTCACAGTAGTAGACTTGCTCACATTGACTTGGAAGAACATAAGGCTCTGTACTCGATTTAAATGCCCTTGTATTAACCATGGTAAATCCATTGGCATGCTCAATAACAGTTCTTTCAGGATCACGTTCATGCATCCGTAGCCTGTACCACTTCACCTCAAACAAAACTATTTTAAAGGAATTAAAATCACACTCAATAATGTCCTCCAAATGTCCATAGTACCTATTCTCGGTTTCTTCTGGATGTCTATCACTTCTGGAGGAAACATTGGTGACCTTAAAGACTGCAGTTATCCCACAATCTGAGGTTTTCCTGTTATCATCCAACTTTTTGATACGAAATTTACGACCATTACACAACATAGCCTTGTGATGTTTGAGCTGCAACATTGACAACAGGTTAAAAATACATTGTGAATTAATAATCGCCATATAGGATTCAGTAAATATATTTGAACACTTAAACAAACGAAATGTAATAATTCGAAAAATGGATCGAAGTAACTGGAAAAAATGTGGGTAAAAAAATTACTTGCCTTTTTATATTTTACACCATAGGCTAAATCAACTTCCCTTTGCGACGTAAGGTCAAGAATCTGATGTCAAAGACGATGAGCTGTTTTAATCATGTTACAGACCCCTTCCAATGATAACCTACTAAAGAATTCCTCACAATCTTTTATCCAATGCTCCATCCAATCAAGGTTGTTTGCAATGTATAAATGTAAAGCATCCCACACTCGACCAACTATAGGATAAAAAACAATTCAATTTCATATTTAATTAGATCATCATTAAAGGAGCATAGTTTAATATAGTTGAAAATGCATAATTATTAAAAATAGTTAAAAACAATATGATAATAAAAAATTGGAAAGAATAAATGTGTAACATATCAATTCAACAACGTATAATAATAATTACCTTTCACAGTCCTAAATGTACCTCTCCCCAGTAGGACCTCCCCTTCAAATTTGTTGATGGAGTCAAGATGCCAAATGCGAGGGACATTCATATTTTCTGCTAATTTAGGTAGATATTCACTAATGTACACCATGCATTGATATACCATATATCCTTCAACCATAGAACCCTCGGGACGCGCTCTTTGTCTAACAAAATCCTTTAGTGACTTCAACTGCCTCTCCACCATCCACATCGACCTTGTGTGTACTGGTCCACATAATTCAATCTCCTCAACTTGGTGTATGAGGTAGTGTTCTTCTGCATTGAAAAATGATGGAGGTAGATACTGTTGGATTTCACACATTAGTCGGGGAATTTCTCTCTTCCAGTGCCTTATATCTTCTTTATGGATTTCTTTTGATGAAAGCCACCTACAAATGATGCAATAAAACAATATGTCAATAAGTTCCGCTATAGACCACAGACCAAGTACATTTTCGGAGTAAAACATTACTTACCTCATGATTTTCCAAGAACATCAATAATATGTTTTATGTTGCTCTCAAAGTCATCTGGGAGAGATAAAGGTAGAACATACTGTATCAAAAAACCGTTAATTATTAATATTTATTTTTAAATAAGAGAATAGCATTAATAAAATAGTGCATACCGATAATGAAATATATTATAGACTAATGATTACCTTAATGAATGTATGCCAATCATGTGTTTTAACCCCTACAAAATCACCTTTTTTTGTCAAGATATTCTTTATGTTTGACAAAAAACCTGTCGGAAACCTGATATTTTTTATGACCTCTCTCACAATATTTCTCTATTGCTCCATCAAGCACCAAGGAAGACTAATATTCTATTGATGGCCATCACCATTAGAATTAATGATCACACTTTGCAATGCGTGATTAGATTCTTGGATGCCACTACAAATCTCTCCAATTCTTTCTTTGCCAGTCCTTCCATCTAATATTCGCCATAACATTTCTGTTATGTTCTTGCCGATATGCATTGTGTCAAACAAGTGAACTATTTGTAGGTGCTCGTAGTATGACAACCTACTGAATTGGATCAGGTAAATTTTGATTCCTTGTGTGCCTTAATGACATTCATGAAACATCAGTACATAATCAAATTAAAACCAATTAATCAATAATGGTATAACATATCGTGTTGGACATAATTCAATACAAAAAAAAAATGGCATACCTTGATGATTTCTATTATATTCCACCTTCCATAGGCGAGGTGTCATTCTTCGTGGTTTTTTTCCATTCTCTTCTTTACCGTTAAATTTTTCTTTGTCTGTAGTTCGATAACTATGGTTCTTAGGCAGAAAGTGCCTATACTCATCGAACACTTCCTTTGCTAATTTCCTTGAACGACGAGATTTTATCTTGGGACCGCAAAATGGACATGCATATTTACCCTTGGTCTGAATACCTACAAGATATTATATGAATTGGTGTAGAAAATTAGCATTACAATTTAAAATAACGCATGATGTTATCAACAGGTATATAAAATATTAAGGAACAAAAGAAAGTAACAACAATATACCACAAAAATGTGTTAACCCAGGAGCATCATGAATTGTAAATACAAGTATTCCATGGAATTGAAATCGTCTTTCCCCGATTGGTATAGAAATATCATACATAGTGATGCCAGCCCATAACTTCAACAACTCATCGATAAGCGGCTCAAGATATAAGTTTATATCTTTAACTTGGTACTTGCCTAATCAATGAAAGACTTAATTATCATGCATGAAACAAATCAATGAAATATTTACTGATCAAACTTTCAATTAAAAAAAAACTATTAATTAAATACCTAGAACAATCATTGCCAACATTGTGTGCTCTCTCTTGATCGACATCCAAGGAGGAAGGTTATTGTTTATAACAAAAACAGGCCACACTGAGTACATAGAACGAAGCTCTCCAAATGGATTGACACCATCAACTACCAAAGAAAGTTTAACATTACGAATATCTTCTTTAAAAATTGGCCACTTTTCTTCGATGCAACTGAATGCAGAACCATCTGCAGGCATTCGAAGAACATCGTCGCGACTTCTGTTCTTTACATGGAAATCCATAAATTGTGCTATACTTTTACACCTGAACAACTGCTGGAAACGTGGGATTATCGGAATATAATGAATAACTTTTTGAGGCACCTTTTTTGTCACTTTATCCGTTCGATACCTACTTGTTTGACATTGTGGGCATTCATTTTCTAATGCATATTGTCCATAGTATATGATATGATCAATAGGACATGCATTAATATCTTGATACTCCATACCAAATGCTTTCATAATGACATATATCCCTCAATATGTGCGTGGTAAAATATTTGAAGTTGGTAATAGAAATTCACCTAACAATCTACAAAATTCAAAAGAATAAATCAATGAAAACAATATTAATCATCAATATCGCATCCAAACTTTACACATTAGATTACAATAGCAACAATATAGGAAAAAAGTCAACCATTTCTATATATAGATATTGTGAACATGCAGACAAAAAAAAAAAGCAAATTACATACCTTAGTATCTGTGTCCTACAGGTGTTTGATAATCCATTCAAAACCTTCAAGTTCACTAACAATAATATAGAAGATAAAAGATTTGTTTTTGAGCCTTCATAAAGAGGTTGACATGACTTCTCAAGTAGAGGATCAACATCATCACTATCATCCTGGTTGTCCTCATCCATTGGAGCAAATGTGTCTTGGATCAATCTATGTATCTCATATTCCCGATTTGTGTCACTAATGTTATGATCTACATCCATTATATCATCAGAAATAACTACTTGATCATCTTCAATATTCTGATGTAGAAGTTCGTTGGGCTGTATTGAATGAGTATTTCTACTAGTACTTGGCAAATAACTCTCTGGAATGCGACATTTTGGGGGCATTGTCTATAAATTTACAAACAACATAGAAAAATTAGTTTGGTTAGAACATATAGTAAACAAATAAGACATTTTACTAAAATTCACGCAAAGATGATGAATATTACAGTGAATATATTAAAAATTGAACCTCAAAAATAGTATTACCAGGGGACGATATTCATAACCCCCTTCGGCGTGCCCCTTCTCCCTACAATGTCTTTCAGTTGTTTCTATTAAAAGTCTTTTTTTTTGCAAGCCCTTTCAATCAAATCAAGGACAATAACATTTTCCATCTCCTCTCGCCTCTAATGCAGCTCTAAACTGACCAAGCTTCCTTGCATTTTCATTCATAGTGAAAAATCCGTGTAGAGGCCATACAAGTAATTGTCTTACCTACAGCATACAAAACAATAGCTTGTCAATTACATTAGATATTATAAGTACATTTCTGAATATAGTATATTATAATCCAATATTTTCTATATTTATAAAGAAAAACATGAAGACTAAAGTTAATATGAATGGAAAGATGGTAAGTTGGTTGTGAGAAAGTCAATTGAGAATGGTTGGTTACTAAAAACAATGGTAAATGTCAAATGTTAAGGAACCAAAAATATTGGAAAATTGATAACTACTTGTATAGTTTGAAGACCTCATATAGTTTGACCACCAAAGAGGGTAGCCTCTTAACCAATATTGTAGTTATAATCCTTAGCTTAGTAGGACACATCAATGTGGTATGCATTAGAACTAGGAGAAGAGATCATTATGTCACTTATAGTGTTTCATAACTTAGGATGACAAAGAGAATGGGTTCAAGTGGCCTAACTTGGAGATGTAGTATTTGAACAAGAAACTTTATGCATTATAGATTTTTATATTGTATATGAAATAGGGATGGGCTATTTGTGAACTCTCATGAATATGTTTTCATAAGCTTCTTGAATATGTTGCATAGCTTAAGAAGCATCACAAATTTTTTATAACAAAAAAAAGCATCACAAACACAATATTAATCACAAGCAAGAAAATTACCTCTTAATTTAATTAAAAAAAATGACTTTACTACTAGAATGAATGTTATTTACCATGAAAATCAACTTGTTACCCTAAAATATTTAACTAGAATCTAGATTTGACAAGGTGATGCAATTCTTAAGCTAGAAGTATGTTGGACTTAAAATAGCATTTCCATGAATTTCCTTGCCACAACTGTTTTATAATGAACTTTTGTGGGTAGAAAGACAAAAAAGCAAGTTAACATGACCAAAGACAAAAAAAACAAGTTCTTGAAAAAAATATAGCAAGTTAAATGAAAATGATAGCAAGTTCTTGAAAAAAATATTAGAAAGGAAAAAAAAAATAATTAACATGACCTAAGCCTCATTACTTATAAACAATATTAAAATCTAACCCTTATAAAAATATAGACAAAAAATTACACATTACTAACCTAGCAATTTCAATATCAGACCTATCCAGAATAGCCAAGTTCATACAATCACCCCGTAAGTCCAAAATCCGTGCTCAATGTGCCGCAAGAAAAGAAAATGTGAAAATTTTGGTGAGAGTGTGTAGTTTATATAGCTCGACTTTTGTCCCTGTTTCCACAAAAAGTGAAACCTAAGAAAATCGTGGATATATTGACGAATTTTCATGGAACTTTCAAAAACGTGGATATTGCCACGTTTTTTCCGCCGTGAATTTTTTTTTTTTTTTAAATCATTTTTTTGAGCCACGAATGTTGAAAACGTGGAAAACTTTCGTGGAACAATCCACCCATATGTAGTAGTGGAAGCTACGAAAAAAAATTTTGATAGAAATTTCACCGAGCGAGCCCAAGAAAGTGCTCTGATACCAGATGTGATGAACCTACAACAATTAATTAATCAAAATACAAGATATAGTAGCAATAAAATAACTCAGAATCACTTTTATATTGATTGCAGGCAACTTCGAGGGGGCAACCTCCTTTGAGCAAGCGCAATACAAATAACTTCACTGTACCTTCATTGGCTTCAACACACACTTATATACTAAGTCTATGCCCAATACTATGGGTCAAAACCATGAGACATATAATACTACAGGACGACTTACAAAGCATATGCGTCCAATACTATGGGTCAATACTATGGGCTAATATTAACTATGGGTCAACAAATACTACGGGACGGATTACAAAGCATATGCGTCCAACAAAAATATACTAACAAATTAAAGAGAAGGGTTGACACGGGTTCCTAACAGTAAGAGCTAGGGAGATTCCCAATTGAGAATCAACCCCATACCTAAAGCCTTGATGCTGCCATTTTCATTTTTATTTTATTTATTCTTTCCGCATACAGTAGCAATCTAGTTCTTGCATGCTTTGAATGTTATAAGATAGGATTGTAGTTTCTTATCAGTGTGCGAAGCGATATTAGCAGTATATTGACTCACATAGCTCTATTATATGTGTATTTTCCATAGTAGCATAATTTGAGTACGAATACGATTCAATACAAAAAAAATACGTAACAAAAAAATCCAATACAGATAAAATACGGAAGTAGACTTCATATATATAATACATTTAATCAAATATATAAATCAATATAGCATAATGTACATTAAAAACCATTGGTTTATTTTTAGACATATTATTTACAAACAACCAAAGTTACTATTTAAAAACAAAAATATAAAATGTGAACATGAGAGATAACAACTAGTTATTAATAGTTACTTTTTATAAGAAAGTAATAAATTGAATGTTATTTATATTTTATAGTTATTAAATAATTAAAATTTGGTTTTTAAAATTTATTTTTTTATTAGTAATAATCTATATTCGTATCATATCTATACTGAAAATTCGACGAATTCGAATTGCTCTGAATTAACATACGGGAAATGCCAATACGGTCGAATTATGCTACTATGGTATTTTCCAATTAGTTGTTATAGAAAGTGCATTTTGTAATAATGGTAGAAAATACGATGTGCTTATATACTCTTTTTCTTCATATGTTCTTTGCGATGGGAGAAACAAGTGTACTCTATTTTATAAACATGTATATATGTATGAATCGCATTGTTGTTATAACCTTAGAACTATCCTAAGATCATAATCAACATGGGTAGGTCCATTCAAACGGCGATATGTTTTAAAAGTATCCATGGAATATGGGGTGTGTAGATTGTTTTCGAAACTCTATTTCAATGTAAAGCTACATTTTTATTCCTTTCTTGAAATTCATAGGACTATATTGTTTGTGTACTTGATTTAGGAAGACATGCATTAAATTAAAATAAATAAATTAGAGATATTTGATTTTGGAGCAAAGCTAGATTATAAAATATCTAGAGTTTAACTCCCCATGAATCTATTAATCTAGGGATTGTGATCTTAGACTAGGGATACAACTAAGAGAGAATTGAAGAACTTATGTGCACTAATATTTGAGAACTTGACACATGGTTGCATGAGAATGAATTATAAAATTAATAAATTAAATTAATTTTGCAGGAAATAACACATGTTGTATGATACTTTTCTATTTAAGAAAGGGAGAATGAAGAGAAAAAGGATCTCTTGATCCCTAATGCTCGATGGATTCTGTAATGTAAGTTTGAGATTAAGTGTGGTCCATGTGAGTTTGGTTGAGAACTACTATGGGGTTTTGGAGATCTCTTTTGAGGGTTTAGGCTTGTGTGTTCTTTGCAACCCCTATTTGATCGGGGGATTGGGAGGAAGAAGACTACTTCCAATATGTTAGGGAGGTCAACCGAGCTGTCTTTTGGTAAATTGTTGAAAGCTTGGATCAAATTAAGCGTAAATCCCTCCCATGACTTCTTCAACGGTTGGATCGGTCATCATGGACATGTTTTTCTTGTCCTTAATAATTTCTTTTGTATTAAAATTTATGAAAATTTATTGGGTTTAATATTAAGCGGCTGATCTACATTTGTCATTATACAATTCTATATTGCTAATTGGTAAAAAATTTAACTTTAATTAGAATTTAGTTAGATCATCGGAAGGAGTCCTACAAAATTTCCAACTCGTAACTATATCCTAATAGGATGTTTTAAATACCAAACATGCTTCTCAAAATTTTAGTCATCGTCGTAAGAAGAAATATTTTCCTTAGACCCAAGTTGCTATTCGTTTGCTCTTACTCATAAACACAATGCCAAAGAACATTTCCATACACCACTCATATAAATTCCATACCATTTCTTTAATCTATTTGAAAACGTTGACGACCTTATAGTATAAAATTTCATGTGATAATTGTTGTCATTTTTAACGGATGCATGGTTAAAAAAGACAGCTCTTTTAACATCTTAAAAATATCATCATAATTAATTAAAATATTTTCCTATCACAATTTTTTATAAATAGAATATATTTAAAATAAATATTAAAAAACTAAACAATATAACATATTTATTTTATTTTATTTCCTCTCAATTTTGATTTTACTACATTGTACCTAAGTTATTACATCTTAGAAGTCGTAAGACAAAGTTAGCCTGCTGCCACTTAATACCATGTTGCTAAGCGGTACTGTTGAGACAGAAGGGACCATTTGGCAGGTTGTTGATTCTTCCGTTTCATGTCGTTCACACTTTCGTTCAGCAGTCCCATAAGTCTCCACCCTCGTTTCCTTTATGTCTAGTCATAACTCCATGTTTGAATATTTAAAGTTCATTAAATCCTAGGTTCATTGTATTGCATTTTTTTTGGGAGTGAGATGTATATTAGTCCTCAATCTTTGAATAAAATATTTATTTTTACTTTAAATCTATTTTTCTTACATTGAGTATTTATTTTTGCTTTAAATCTATTTTTCTTACATGGAGTTCTAAACGGTATTTGACTTGATGAAAGTCACATAGCAATATTATTATTAATTTTTTAAATCAAAATAATATAATTAAAATTTATAACCAAAATACAAGAGTGTAAATCTATAATTATAATATATCTTTTTAATAAAAAAATATTTTTATATAAAATTTAGTTAAATATTTCACAAAGTTTATATTTAAAATAACTTTTTCTATATTCTATTAAAAATATTTTAATTTTTTATATAAATATTATTTATTAAAAATATTATCAAAAATTATGATTGAATCTCATCCACCTCTATCATTAGGATCACTCATAAATAACACATTATATTTTCTTATAACAAATAAGAACCATCCATACATGATACACTCACTTGGTTCCCTATAAATATTAATATTATATTATCAATATGATTATAACAAATAAGGACCATCCATACATGATACACTCATGATACACTCACTTGGTTCCCTATAAATATTAACATTATATTATCAATAGGATTGGATTGTAAATATATATGAGTCAAATATTATATTAATTTTTATAAAAATGAATTTCAATCATATTTTGAATTTTTTATTTCACTATCCAAATAATATGGATTTTTAAAAGTAAGTTACATATTAACTGAGGACTTACTAGAATTTTATGTCACTAATGAAAATAAAAGTGGGATTAACAAGATATAATTGATTCAATGTTAATTTGAATTCATGTATTAGACATATTCTACAAATTCATTAGAAGTTTCTAAAGTCCTAGGTACCTATGTTTCAAAAAATCTTGTTATTCATAATATTTTGAAATTTTTAATTTTTTTAAGTTATAAAGTATAAATAGTTTTTTAAACATAATTTTTTAATTATTTTTCATTTTGCTCAAATATTTTTTTAAATGGTTAAATATTTTTTAAAAATTTCTAAGATTTATCATGCTATATTTTTATACATGCATTTTTCAAAAAAATTATTTTTAAAATAATTATGTATTATTAATTAATTTATGATACTGTCCATTTTAAATACAATATAAAATTGTGATTTTTCACATTTTTTAATTTATTGCATACTTCGATGCATAGTTTGATAGTTGTATTTAAAAAATATTATTTTTTTAATATTTAACAAATAAATGTATATTTAAAAGCTAGTTATAATGAAAAATATTGATTTTGAAATTTTTTTCTTTAAGCTTTTATGTGAAATAAAATTTTAAGACCAAAATTGAAAATAAATAAAAGACACAAACATTTTTAATCTTTTTTAATATATTTTCAAAATTTCACATATAAAAATAATAATATTATTTTCCATAAAATAGTGATTCATAAAATGAAACATAGAAAATAAACCATATATTTAACCATATATTATGGTAAATAGCATAACAATAAGAGTCAAAACATTACAAATATCTGTTGTCAAAAATTTGTTATTGTAACATCTTAAAACTAATGGATAATAGTGTATATGACAAATTCATTGCCTAAAGCTTCAATTTATTTTAAAATATTATTGTGCTCTTCCATTGGGTCTTCTATTTCAACAATTTGTTCAAAGTGATTATTCCTTCCAAACAACCCTTATAATGGTGGTTGAAGCTCTTTTGACATTTTTGCCACATGTGACTCACTAAATTCTCATTTCTTCAAACCAACTTGTTGCATTGCATTTGGAAGTGATTTAATAGCATTAATTCTATGCTTAATATAATTGTAGTGTAGTGGATCTTTTTCAATGAATATATACAATTTATTCCTTTTTGTAAGGAGAATGGTAGTGTTGTACTTACTCACCAAATAAAAAATAATAATTAAGTAAAATAACTCAAAGAAACAAATCAAAATTATAAATATCGAATAATTAAAACTAATAGAAATTGAAGTATGCTTTCATATATAACATCATAAATATTACCTCAAGCCGAGAACAAATCTAAAACTCAATTCCTTTGGTTGGAAATGTATTTATGAGATAATTATTAATCAATGATTGTGGCTTTTGATAAATTTTTACAATCTCTCTTTTCAAATCATTTTCCTCATATGTTAGCTTTGTGACCACAACATTATAAGTCAATAATTGACTATGATTTTTTTCACTCTTTTCATTGACCAACATAGATCAATCTTAAACCCAGATCTATCAACCACCAAGAGGGATCCAATTTCTTGAGGTGTAACATTTTTTGTTAAATTTTAAACTCGAGAAATTTGACCCCAGCTTTCTTGATAGATACGGGTTTAAGTTTGATTTTTTTTATAGGATGACATGGATTTTCTTAATTACTATTCATAATTTTTAATTTATGAGCCACCATGAATTTTTTTACTACATTGTTGTTTTTGGTAATGTAGTTCATTACGTTATGTTATACTACATTTTTATTTTTGGCAATGTAACATTATGTTATATGTTACGTTACGTTACATTACGTGACAACATCTCCCCCATACTGAGTTGTAGAGAACCTCATGAATAAGAAGTGGATCATAAGTATTATATTTTTCCAGCATGCAAGATATATGTTTTTACCATCACACATAAATGGATCACTATTTGAATTCTCAATATCAGGCCTATGCTTGTCACATAAATAAATAAGAATCCAATTAACTTATAAATAATAAAATTGATTTCTAAATTTAAACAATAAATAATATAGTGCAAATATCTTATCAATAAAGTTGCTTCCTTGAATTTTATGTACCCTCTAAGGATGATAGCACGATTCATCTTTTCTTGTTTAAATAAAAAACAAAAAAAATCTAAATGTGTGATGTTGTGACCTCTACAAATCTTGTAACCACTTTATTGAATGATTGGTCAATATAAGACTCACAATCATAATTAGTATTTTGGATATTGTAACCATGAGGGATATCTTCAATAACTAGGGAATACTCCCTTTTTAGGAACAAGATCTATAATGTTTGCATAGGAAACTAATATGACTTGATATTACAGAATGTTGAACCCATTTTGAATTTCATGATCAAGTGTATCACCAAGTTCAACATTTGCAAGGTGTTATCTTCTTTGTCTTTCATTCTTATCTCTTCGAATAAAACTTTTAAACGAATTTAGTACTCCATCTATATTATTATGTGATTCTTCTTTGATATCTTTTATGACAAAAATAAATTTTAAATTTATAAGCAATAAAATAGAAATAAGTAAGTTACAAATAAATAAAATAGATATCATAAATCAACATACATTTTTTTAATACAACAAAAAATATTTTAAGTTTTATACAGAGCTCCATCTCGATAGTTGCATTTAACATCATCCCAACTCTTTTCATTCAACATTCTAATCATTTTCTCGTATATTCTCATGTAAATCTTATCATTGGAAGAATAAAATAAATAATGCCATAATCATATCTAATCTAACCAAATACTTAGAATATTAACATGTTAAACTCAGAAAATAAATTTAATAAATTTGTCATCAATAAAAATAACTCAACAAAATTACTTTCAAACTTGCTAGACATTTCTTCCATTGATAATTCACCTCACCTTGCATGTAATAATATAGCTATGATAAGTGTTTCATCCTTCACTCTTTGCATTGATCTCTAAGGTATTATAGTCATATCGTCTACCAAATTATTTACGTCTGGACTTGCCTTACCAATGCTTCCTGCTTCCATTTTAGACTTTTCAACTTTTTAATTTGTTATATTATTATTCTCTTAAGCTAAAGATTTCATCAATCAAATCCCTTATTTTCCCATTTTAAATCCCAACTAGAACAAAAATGTATATAGCTCTGAATGCATCAATTTCTCTAGTACCTTGTTGTTTCAATTTTTTGTCATTAATCACGAAACCTATTTCCATATAGCATTGCTTCCAAAAATTTGCATCAACTTTCATTCGTCCCCGCAACATAATTATTCAACTTCATTATGGATTTACGTCTTTCTCTTTGTATGAATGTCATGGACATCTTATATTCATTATCTATGTTATGATTCCACGCCGATAGGTTTGCTTTGTCAACGAACATAAATAATGCATTTGACTATTTCAAAAATAGGTTTATTGGGATATTCCTGCATTAGTTCTATTTTAGAATCTAGAGAGTGATTTTCCACAAGATCACATCATATTTATAATCAAAACATTTTGATCGATCACATGCATGCTTAGTAGGAACCTCTTTTGGATCAGCAAGAGTAAGGTAGTCAACCACATCTGCATACCACATGTGCATATGGATTGTACCTCATCAATGTTTTCAAGTTGTGAATATGAAAATGGTGTGCCTTTCTAATTTGATACTTCTCTTAGCCTTTTGTGGCTGTATAAAGTTGCTTCACATTTAATTGAAATTATCTTGTTGGGGCAATTGTAGTTGGCTCACTGTATTGATGAACTTAAAACCACTCCAACTATAATTTGATATTATCTTGTTGGCACATATAATGACCATAATCTATTCCTGTAACTTTTTATATCACTCTTCCAAGAACCATGTATCCAAAATTGCTATACTGTATCGTTGAACCTGGATTAAAATCCAGCGGTACACTTTCCATCTAGCGAATGGCATCATGGACCGTTGGAGGAGAAGGGTGACCGAGTGATTGCGATGCATAGAGAGCTACAGGAATTGTGAGTAACTCGATTTGGGATGATGTAGAGTTCCAGCCTCCCATGTGTTGCAATAATTTTTGTATGGTTATATTGAATAACCTTATGTTCACAATGGCACCGCTTGGAGGCTCCAAGTTCTCCAGTAAACAAAATGGTTGATATTCCAGGCTGAGCCTCCCTTCCTAATGGCAAGATTTCTCAAAAGAAAGATAAGTCACAAGATGTAAGGGAAAAATAAATTGATAGGAATAGAGAAGTGAAATAAGTTTTTTTATGACATGACCTAAACAAGCTTGAGAATGGCAGTTCCCGCGATGACTTTGGAGAAACTATTATATCTCATAATATTCTTTGTAGTTACTTCTTCACCACTTTCACGATCAGCAATTCCAAAAACTCTGAAATATTTCAACTGGCCTCCTTTATCCACAACGAGCTAAGCTCCGAGAGCATTAGCATGTTGCATTAAATTTTTTGATCTCCGATGAGTGATGGCTACTATTAAATTCTGAAATGGATCTAAAGGAGGTGAGTCATAATGCCCACGCTTGTTGGACAATATCTCCTGGATAAACTCAGGGTTGCAAACATTCAACTTGGGCTTAGTACCAAACCAGTAAACAAATTCCTCACCTATATGTCACATACAATGTCTCACTAATTAAGGAATAAGGGAAGGAACATGGTTAGTGAATGCATTGAAATTATGAGAAGCGTAAGAGATTACGATAGGTTTTAGTCCACACATAATCATGAGGAAGAACTCGAGTGACTATGTCATGTGACAGAGGCATTGGTATGGACGTTGCCTGAGCCATCATCTGTCTCATCTCAGGAGCATTTCCAAAGAGCAACCTGTATGAAGGTCCTCTGATTCCTTGGGATTCAAAGAACCTCTTTAGCTGCATGGGTTTCCACCATATGACCGCTGCAATTCTCAGGAAAATATAACTTGCTGAACAAACACATAAAGCTAAAGCCACTCCATATTGAGATCCAATGAAGCTGAGATGATATTACTACATGTGCATTTGTAGTTGACTCACTATGATGATGAACTTAACATTATTTTTTGTTATGGGTTGAGTGCCTATGTCTTTGTAATCTAAGATTGTTACAAACTTTGCTCTTTTCCTACCAGTATCCTTCCCTACCTTTGCCTATGTGTTTGTTCCTTCTAACTTTCCTCTTTTCCTACGGGCGATTTTCTAGTCCCAGCCTTTTCCCATATTTTCCTTGGAGTTTCTCCGTTGGGCCTTTGGCCTCTTTTCCTTGGAGTTTCTCCATTGGGCCTTTGGCCATTTATTTCAGTTCTTATGTCCCCCACATTTTACCTCCTCCCCACGTAGAGCCTTTTCACACAGTTCCTTCGCTCACCACTACAATGCATCTCCACATCTATAGTTATCTTTCACCAGACCCCATATCTCGTGATAGCCCTCCTCTCCCTACTATCCCTCACATCCCGCATCCACGCCTACGCTTAACTCTCCACCATCTTCCAGTGTTCAACCCTCCATACCTGCGTTCCCACAACCTCTCCACGGTTTCGCTCTCCCCCACTGTCCAACATCCCACACTCCCTCACTCTTTTCCAATCTCTTCCTCCCTACAAACCCTCTCACTAGTATTCCTGTTGCGCCCTCCACCTCTCCATCAAACCCCCATCCACTCCTCTGTGTGCTCTTATCTCACCCCCACACTATTAGAAATAGTAATTACTTCACTTAACTTAGCTTTTACATTTAGTTCCTATTTAGACGTTCAGTTAATAAATGCAACAACATGCTTTGCATGTATACAAAAGCTAGGTTAGAGCTTTTAGGGTTTTCCATAAGTGTTTAAATACACATTAGATTATTGTTTGTATTACATCAATTGATCTTCATTTATGAATAAAGATTGAAGAGCCGTAGCTCATTCTGCATTATCTTTGTTTTATTTCTGCCTCCAACCTTCAGTTTGGTATCAGAGCTTAGGAGAAGATCAAATTGGTAGCATATTTTTCTGGAGAAGCTAGAGCCATAGCTTTGAAGAATTTGTAAGTTTTTTTGAAGAATTTTCACAAATTTTTTTTTTTGGAGAATTTATAAATACAATTTTTTTTGGGAACTACCGCAACCTCTCTATAGGCTAAAGCACGGTAGATTCGGGAGATACGAGGTAAAAAAATTTGGGACTACCACAACCTCCCTATATGCCAAAGCGCAGTAGTTAGTGTAGACTCGCGGCAATTAAGGGCAAGAAGATTTTTTTTTTTGAAAAAGATATTTTTCTTCATTTTTTTTATGAGAGTGAAAGTTTTTCACGAAGTTGTTTTTTTCTTTTACGAGATTCTTTGAGTAAGAATTTATCTTTTTACAAAAGAAGAAGATATTTTTTTTCAAATCTTTTTTAAGAGGAAACGTTATTTTTAAAAAAGAGGAAGGAGATTATTTTGAAAAAGCCAGTAAGGGACACCGTAGTGTTTATGGCTTCTAGCAGCAATCAATCTCATATTTCTCCTCTTACAAGGAAAAAGAACTATGATGTCTAGGCCACGAGGATGGCGGTTTATCTCAGGTTAGAAGATGCATGGGAATATGTCGTGTATGGCTATTCCGAACCTACAGATGATATAGCTTTTCAAGTCCTTTCAAACGCAGAAAAGGATGTCCTATGAGCGCATAGGAAGAAGGATGGAAAGGCACTGCATCTCATAATGATTGCTTTGGGTAACATCGTATTTCCAAAGATATCAGCATCATTTCTTGCCAAAGTAGCATGGGATACCTTAGCGACCAGTTATCAAGGTGCTGGTAAGGTACAGATAGCTACACTCAAAAATATGAGAAGATATTTTAAAGACCTGAAGATGAAAGAATCAGACTCAGTAGATTTGTTCATGACCAAAGTCATGGGTATTGTTAATCAACTTAATATCTATGGTGAAAAGATGGAAGATCAAAGGGTGATTGAAGGGATTCTAAGATCCCTACCCCACAAATTTGAGTCGAAAGTTTCAGCGATTGAAGAAGCAAAGGATCTAAGTACTCTCTCTATAGACGAGTTGACCGGATCTTTACTTTCATTCGAATCCAGACTCAACAAGAATGAAGAATCCTCTCTCGAGAATTCTTTCAAAGCACATGTCTCATTCTCAAGAGGCAGAGGAAGAGGCAGAGGTAGAGGAGGATCAAGAGGACGAGGCAGAAGTGGCCGAAGTAATGGCAATGGAGATCAAGATCACCATCATAACCATGAAGGTGGAAACTGCAACAAAAAAGGGTCAGATAAATCTAATATTCAGTGTTATTATTGCAATAAATTTGGGCATTATGCTCATGAATGTAAAAAGAAAAAGTCTGATCAAGCAAATCATAATGCTAATGTGACTAATACCTCTGAGGATAAAGATGATATGTTATTCCTTACATGTCATGCTACACACGAAAGCCCAAAGGGACTTTGGATTTTAGATAGTGGCTGCAGTAACCATATGACAGGTGACAGAGGTCTAATTGCAGACCTAGATGAATCAGTGAGGACAAAGGTCAAAGTTGGCATATATGAGGTAGTTCCAATTCTTGGAAAAGGAGTGGTCAACATTCTGACCAAACAAGGCCAAGAAAAGACAATCTCAGATGTCTATTATGCTCCAGGATTGAAGCATAATTTTCTTAGCATTGGGAAACTCACTGAAAAGAAGTACAGACTTGTCTTTGATGGATCAGACCATGAAATTCATGACAAACCCCCAAATCGATAGTTGATCACCAAAATACAAGTGACTAGGAATAGGATGTATCCACTAGTCATGAATTGCAGCAGCAAGGTAATCTCTTTTGCTCAAAAAGCCACTTGCATGGATGATTATTGGTTATGGCATTTTAGATATGGACATCTTCACTTTAGTGGTCTCAAGTTTTTGCAGCAAGAAGAGATGGTAAAAGGATTACCCCCTATGAAGGAGCCAGAAAGTAGTTGTGAGTGTTGCATCATTGCAAAGCAGCATAGGGATAGCTTTCCTAAAGGTATGTATCGAAGGGCACATGCACCTTTAGAACTTATTCATACTGATCTGGTTGGACCAATGCAAACTCAATCGATTGGTGGAAGCTATTATTTTCTTACATTTATTGATGATTTCAGTAGAAAAACTTGGGTGTATTTCCTTCGTCGGAAGTCTGAAACTTTTGGAAAGTTCAAGGAATTTAGGGATCTAGTTGAAAAATAGAATGGTTATCAACTCAAAGTATTGAGATCTGATGGAGGGGGAGAGTATGAATTAAAGGAATTTCATGATTAATGCAAGCATCATGGAATCAAGAGGAAATTCACTACAATATATACTCCTCAGCATAATGGTATTGCAGAATGCAAGAATAGAACCATCATGAATATGGCAAGGAGCATGCTGAAAGGAAGAAATTTGTCCCATGAATTTTGGGGAGATGCAGTGGCTTGTGCTGTTCATGTGATGAACAGATCTCCCACCAAAATTGTGAAGAACAGAATACCAGAGAAATCATGGTCAGGTATGACTTGTAATGTTTCTCATTTTAGAGTATTTGGTTGTGTTGCTTATGCTCATGTTCCTAAACAGCTAAGAAAAAAGCTAGACAACAGGAGTGAGAAATGTATATTTCTTGGATACGGTGAACAAACTAAAGCCTACAAGCTGTATAACCCTATTACCAAAAAGGTTATTCTCAGCAGAGATGTTTTGTTCAAGGAGGAAGAGTCATGGAATGGAACCATAGACAAGGGTATGGGAGCTATAATACCCCAACCAGAAGATGGAGAAGATGAGGAGTTGATTGGACAACAAGATCCAGTAGCATCTTCACCAGTAGCAAATACTCCAGAAAGAACACCTAGAAACTCAGTTCGAGGTGAAGCATCAAGTCCGCAATCAGGTAATGAATCTTATCACAGTAATAAAAGGACTAGAAGATTGACAGATATTTATGATGAATTGGATGCAAATACCAATTATGTTTTTATTGCTAGTGAACCTGTGTTTTATGAAGAGGTTTTAAAACAAGATCATTGGGTAAATGCTATGGATGAAGAAATAGATTCCATTGAGAGAAATGATACATGGGATCTAGTTGACCTACCAAAGAATAAGAAACCCATTAGTGTGAAGTGAGTTTATAAAACCAAACTCAATGAAAAAGGTGAGATTGATAGGTACAAGGCAAGGTTAGTAGCAAAAGGTTTCTCGCAACAACTAGGAATTGATTTTGGAGAAACTTTTGCACTAGTGGCAAGATCGGACATAGTAAGAGCAGTCCTAGCAATTGCAACCCAGAATAAATGGAAAGTGTATCAGATGGATGTCAAGTGGACATTCTTGAATGGAATTCTTGAAGAATAAATTTATGTGGAGCAGCCACATGGGTATGAAATAAAAGAACATGAAGATAAAGTTTACAAGTTGAAGAAAGCTCTATATGGGCTCAAGCAAGCTCCAAGAGCTTGGTACAGCATAATTGATTCTTATCTGATAAAAAATGGTTTTAGCAAAAGCAGCAACGAACCAACACTTTACACAAACGTAAATCAACAAGGACAGATTTTAATATTTTGCTTGTATGTTGATGATATGATTTTTACAGGTGACCTCTCAGTAGATGAGTTCAAGGCAGCTATGAAGAAAGAGTTCGAGATGATAGACCTTGGATTGATGAGGTTCTTTATTGGCATAGAAGTAGAACAGTTAGAAAAATGTATATTTATCTCTCAAAATAAATATGCTAATGAAGTTCTTAAGCGATTTAGAATGCTTAATTGCAAAATAACACCTACACCAATGGAAACAGGTACTAAGTTGAGCAAAGAAGATGGTAGTCCCAATGTAGATACAACATTGTATAAGAGACTTGTAGGAAGTCTCATGTATCTCACAGCTACGAGACCTGATATTATATTTGCTGTCAGCTTGATTTCGAGGTTCATGGAGTCTCCCAAAGAATCGCATTGGCAAGTTGGAAAAAGGATCTTACGTTATGTTGTAGGGACTTCAAGCTATGAAATTTTATACTCAAGCACTAAGTATGATGTTTTGACAGGTTTCACTGACAGTGATTTTGCAGGAAAGTTTGGATGACAAGAAGAGCACTTCCGATCATGTTTTTCATCTTGGATCAGGGGTGATTTCATGGGCATCCAAGAAGCAGCCCATTGTGACACTTTCATCGGCAGAAGCAGAGTATGTAGCAGTGACATCAGCAGCATGTCAAGCAGTCTGGTTATGCAGAGTTTTAGAAGGTCTTCAACAGAAACACGAAGGACCAACCACAGTTTATTGTGACAACAATTCAACAATTGCTCTATCCAAGAACCATGTAGAAAAGAAAGCACATTGATACCAGATATCACTTCATAAGAGAACTTGTGAACAATGGTGAAGCTCATGTTGAGCATTGTAAATCGATTGACCAATTGGCTGACATATTAACAAAGCCATTGGCAAAAGATATTTTTGAAATTCATAGAAATAATTTAGGCATTGTAAAAGCTGCAGTAGTCAGCAGTAGTCAGCAGTAGTAATTAAGAGGGAGTGTTAGAAATAGTAATTACTTCACTTAACTTAGCTTTTACATTCAGTTCCTATTTAGACGTTTAGTTAATAAATGCAACAGCATGCTTTGCATGCATACAAATGCTAGGTTAGAGCTTTTAGGGTTTTCCATAAGTGTTTAAATACACATTAGATTATTATTTGTATTACATCAGTTGATATCCATTTATGAATAAATATTGAAGAGCCGTAGCTCATTCCGCATTATCTTTGTTTTATTTCTTCCTCCTTTGGCCATTTATTTCAGTGCTTATGTCCCCCACATTTTACCTATACCCCACGCAGAGCCTTTTCACACAGCTCCTTCGCTCACCACTACAACGCATCTCTGCATCTATAGTGATCTTTCACCAGACCCCGTATCTCGTGATAGCCCTCCTCTCCCTACTATCCCTCACATCCCGCATCCATGTCTGCTCTTAACTCTCCACCATCTTACAGCATTCAAACCACCACACCTGCATTCCCACAACCTCTCCACGGTTTCACTCTCCCCCATTGTCCAACGTCCCACACTTCCTCACTCTTTTCCAATCTCTTCCTCCCTACAAACCCTCTCACTAGTATTCCTGTTGCGCTCTCCACCTCTCCATCAAACCCCCATCCACTCCTCTGTGCGCTCTTATCTCATCCCTATGCCCCACGAGATCTGTGCTCCCCCACTTCTTCCCCGCAGTCCATCGTTGCTCTCTTCGGCGAGCCTTGCTGCTCCAAATCTCCATCCCCATGCATTCCATCCATCGCACGCTTCTCACGCACCCATGCTCATGCATACTCCCCCCTTAGCTCCGCTTTACCTCACTCCCCTGTGCACGCCCCTCCTCCGCATGCTCCACTTACATCACACTCCTCCTCCTTCTCCACTCTCCTCTCTCCTTGCTATCTCTATGACTTTTTTGCGCCCCTTCTCCCCTCTTTCCTTACACTCCTTCATTCCACCCTTCCCATTGTTCCTCCTGCAGCTTGCGTGCAAAGTCAATCTCGCCTCTAGCTTCGCGGACTTATCCCGTGGCTCCATTATGTACACCCTATGCTCCTCTCATCTTCAAATTCTTCATTCCCATCTACCAAAACCTTTCCACCATCCTTCCACGTCACTCACCTCATTTCCATATGCGACCCTCAGTAAAACCCTAAATTTGACCCATTCAAAAATATTTTAATATTATTAGAATAGCTTTTTTAAAACAAAAAATTTAATAATAGAATTATTATTGTTGCACCGAGAGGCGCTCTACAGCCCAGTATGGGGGAGATCTTGTGAGTCGAGTGTTTGTCGAGTAAAAAAATAATACAAAGTAAACAAAAAAAAGAATAATACAAAGTAAAAAGTAATAAATATTATGTCGGCCATAAACAAAAAAGAATAATACAAAGTAAAAAGTAAATATGAGACTTAAACTAGAGACTTTACTTTTTACTTTTAATACAAAGTAAAAAGTAAATATGAGACTTTAGAGTGTTTGTCCAGTAACAAAATAATACAAAGTAAACAAAAAATAATAATACAAAGTAAAAAGTAATAAATGTTATGTGGGCCATAAACAAAAAAAATAATACAAAGTAAAAAGTAAATATGAGACTTAAACTAGAAACTTTAGAGCTTAGGATTAGGTGGCTCGTGTATTGCACTCAAAAAGCTATTCAAGGAGAGGTTTGCACCTCAGGAGATTTAATCCCTCTCGGCGCTTTATAGAGCCTAGGATTTGGATCTAGGCTAGTTAAATCTTTTAATAATTATTATTATTATTAATTGACCTTCAATACTATTAAAACATAATAATAATAATAATAATAATGTTAATTATTATTATTAATGGTATTCTTCTAAAAAAATTGAAAGAAGTCATTGAAGCGATTATTGAAGAAGTGAGTGGTGAATTATGGATTCAATATATAAATCCAAATTTTGGACTAAGTGTCCTTAGTGCAAGATGGAATTTCAGTATCTAACAATTTTTAAGACTCACAATCGCTCCTGTCCAATATGTGGTAAATATTTTATTATGAAAGACGATCAAGGTAACTCACAATTGCAATCACAAATACAAAGATTGGAAGGAGAATTAGGATACTACAAGGAAAGCAATAAAAATTTACCATTTGAAAATGTCAAACATAAGTATTTTAATGGTGTAATAAAGACAACAAATTCCAAATTGAAAGATCGTATACAGAAGTCCACCACACAAATTAAGAATTTTGAAACTATGAGAAAACAATTTGACGATGACATACAAGAACGAGAGGAAGAGATCTCTCATCTAAGAGATCATAATCAGAAATTGTTGTTTTAAATCAAGAAGACAAAGGATAAAACACAGTGCAATAAAAAGTTAGAAGAAGAGATTCAAGATCTTCAACAAAATTTATCAAGAAGAGATTTGTAGTGCCCCTAGACTTGTGTAGACATTGAGGGCACCTGCTGAGTGACCCAGCTGATTGAAACATTAATTAAATAACCTTTTGACCTTATTTTTTTGAGTATGTGTATCTGAACTGTTGAGGTAAATGAATAATTGCATATGTTAAACGATTAGCTATGACTATGGAAAATTATGTTGATGGATAATGCTTAACGACTAGCTGTATGGTGATTATGTATTTGGCGACGAAATGTATATTTGATAAGATGAATGAGCAGTTTGAATAAATCATAAATGTTTAACAATGCTAGAGTTAGAAACCAGATGATGATTGTTGAGAACAGTGCTACTAATAATTTGTTGCGAGAAGTGTGTGTAGAAACAAGTGAGACGGTTCACCAACGGACACACAAAGGAACATGGAGGGTCGTAGAGTACGGGTAAATCACACACAGGGGAAGCGACGACGATGTCAACTTTTGACAAGAATACCATGCATGAGCAGATAAGCATTGATCTGCTTGCTCAAGAGGAATGCGTGAGGACGTACGAGGTGGGCCACGACGAAGCTGGTCACGTACGAGTTGAGGGGCGCGCAGTGAGAACGGACTCACTCCTCAGCGCCATTAGTCCCTAGATAGCATGTAGACGGAGGATGGATGGTAACGATTCCTAAAATCCCTACAAGAGTTCCCGCAAGTCAAAACGGAAAGATGGTGGCAGAAGGGCCCGATGTTGTGGTACCCTGTCGAGAATGGAAAGAATGGATGCAAGGACCCAACGATGCGGTACCATGCCAAGGAATGGAAACCATGGATGACTGGACCCGACGGAGAGGTGCCAGGTCAAGGAATTAAAATTAAGGAACTAGGAGCCCAACGGCGCGGCACCGTGATCCTAGTGAGTTTGATTGTTAAATTTAACTGCATAAAAACTTATGAGAATAACTCTAGATCATTACTTAGCAAATGCATAAAAATAATTTAGGCATTTGCACATGAATAGTTATTTTTGTTGAGCATTTAAAATAATAGAAATCATTATTTAGGAGCAAAATAGAATCCTAAGATTAGACACCTAGTCAACTAAAAGCTAGGAGTTAATTAAAATATCTGGGGGACAAACTGGAGCAAACTTAGGGGTGTTGGTGCACTTCCTAGAGAAAATGACACTTGGATGGGTGAGTGTTTTAATTAAATAATTAATTAAAAATATTTAATTATGCATGAAGCGACATGTGTCGCATGAGATTTTCCTTTATAAGGAAGACTTGGGGAATGGGTAAAGGGCCCATAATTTGGACGATTGTCGTAATTTTCAAATGCCTCAAAGACTTGCTGCTATCTAAGGGTTTGGCTTAGAAATCCTGGTGGGAAGGGAAGCCCAAGCTGAATTTCTGAACTACTTGTGTGATCTCTACGACCCAAAGCTCGGGGGAGGCCATGCGACTGAAAGCATGAGCCTATGGTTGGGTGGCGAAGCTAACGGTTGCTTCGCCAATGGTTAAACGAGCTTTGCTGAAGGGATCCTACGGAAGACGAAGGCGACAATGGACCAACCGGACCGGGTTGACAGGTTAAAGTTTTGCTTATTTTTGTTAAGTTATTCACGCTTTTTATTTTATTTTTCCAATAACTATGATGGCTAATTTGTTTGTATGAAGTTTTTAAAGTTTCAGGTTCAGTTCAAGGGGACCCTAAAGGAGGGGTCCTACATTTGGTATCAGAGCCGGTCGAGCCTTGAGGGCACCAGACTCATATTTTTTGGAGTTCATTGGTGATCGTGGTGATCAAAGACGGGATTGGAGCTGCGACATTCGAGGAATTTCGCCTCGGACCAGAACAGCTAATCTACAGGTTCTTATTTACCAGAATATTTTATATTTTTAATTTTAATTCTCTGTGTCGATGAATAATTTCTGAGATTTATGAATTTTTATTTCTGTTATGATATTGATAAACGAAACATTTTATTTTCCTGAGTTCATAAACGATTTCTGAGAACTATGAATTTTTATTTCTGATATGATATTGATCGGTATTATTGTAAAATAAATTTGTAGTCATGATAAATGAATCTTAAACATTAGTAAACTATCGCGATTGGTGACCAGGTAGATCCGAAGTCTCATATTTTGTTCTGTGATATAAAAATTTTAGTTCTGTGTATAACTGAAATTACTCTAGAACCCGTGATCTAGTGCCTCATATTTGTAAATCACACTCTCCCTATGGTGTCGATTAACTTAGAACCAAAAATTAATTGTTTTCTGGTCATATCTTCATTATACTAGATCTGTAAATTTTGGTTCTCTGTAAATTATAGTATTAAGGATCCAAAACTGTTGTTATTTATATACATGTATTGCATAGAATTGCAAACCATACCCTGTGTCACATATTCCATAGATCTGGATCACGGATCCATCTTCCGTATCCATTAAATGTTTACAAGGTAATAACTTGTGTATTCAACCCTTGCAGATTTGTATCGCAGATCCATTTCTCTACATCTATGGAATACCAGAGTAAGGTTAATATTTGTTATGAACCCTTGCGAACCATTGCACGATGGTGAGTGATGGTTATGTCTACGCATCCCTCCGCGGACCTGGATTGTAGGCCCCTCTCCCGTTAACCACTGAGTATTGGCACAATGGTAACCCTATGGACAAATATGCATACTCTGAGTTGGTAAGCATCCGGTTGCAGAACCATGCCCCGTACGAATTTAATATTGTACACATAGATAGTAATGCTTGAATCATTCAGGTCAAACCCTGTATATTATCTTATAAAGATTCTGAGTGGGATTTGGAAATAGTTTTGGTGTATATAATATGATTTTCTTTCAATGTTAGAGATAGATTATGTGCGCTGATTAGGTAAGTGTGGTACCTCTTCTCACTGTTGTAAATGACAGTAATGTTTAACGTGGCTCTACCTTTTGGGATGTAGTATCCAGTTTCTTGAAACCTTATTTTGCTTGGATTGATATGTAATAGCTTTGTAAATAATGGCGGGATGGCATTCAACTCCCCTAGAATTTTGCAGTTGCTTGATTGTGTAATTATTAACTCTAGTCCGCACTTCCACCTTTTCCGATTTAGATGCTAGTAAACTAATAAATCCCAGTAAACTTTTGATAGAGATCACTGAATTGGCATCGATTGATTCTCTGTTTAATTGATTGCAGGTAAAGTAAGAAGTAGACAAAAAAAAAAAAAAAAAATACCCAGACGAGTCCTACATTTGGGACGGATAATTGTATATCCTTAAGTATAGAAAGTGTCAGGCTGTCTAGGGTGAATTGAAACTTATGGCTGGAATATCTGGGGGCAGTAAAAACACTTACATACAGTCAACCTGATCTCTGTGTTTTTAATTATTTAAAATCTTCTATTCGCAATACTCGTGGTTAGTCACAATGCTGCACATACAGTCATCCTGATCTATCTATAATTATTTATCTAAAATCTTGTTCGCAACCCTGGGGGTAGTCCAAACGTTCTAGGTTCTTGAGTAGAGAACAAATCTCTATATTTAAAAGACGCTGTTTGTGAAATCGAGGATGAAAACACTCCAGTTTTAATAGAAGAAACAGATCTTGGTATGCATATTAGTTTTAGGAGACTGTTTGTGAGATCGTGGGTTACGCCTTTGATTTTCTTCTACTTTTGTATAGTGCGTCTGATTCTCTGGATCTGACAGAGCTGTGGAGTTTTATACCTCGGTTTATTTTTCTGTTTATACATCGACCCTATCCATACAATTTGTGTGCGCTGTGTAGGTTTCCGATCGTGTGTATCGAGTAACCTGTGTATAGAGTAACTTTTCCCAATATAAGCAAGAAATCAAACCCTGTATTAAATCGTGGCCCGATCCATTAGATGATTCCCATTCCGTATCTTATTGTGAAGAAATCCTAGTTTATTTAAACTCTGCCAATCTGTAAACCAGTTTCGATCTGGAGATTTGAGTTAGATCCAGAATCTGTCAATCCTTAAAATAAGCTTCAATCTGGAGATCGACTCTAACTCTGCTAAACCGTATGAGAGATTCGATCTGGAGATTGACATTCTAACTCCAGCGAGACATCACATTAACTCAACTGGTGATATGTACCTTAACACCATTAAGCGATGGATACGCGAAGGATCCGCAATTGATAGCTACTTCACCCGAAATTCTTGAAGGAACCTTCCACGTAGCTGGAGTTGGTCGCCACTATGTTTGTATCGAGAGTGAAATGGGAAGCGTTAACCTTAGCTTCTTATGCCTATGTGTCTTGTTCTTTCTTTATATATTCGACTAACTTTAGGTGATAAACGATAACGTATATTTATTATTCCATGTTAACTATGTATTGAACTTGTTATCCCCAGAAGTAGCGTGTCGAGTATATACTAGAATTTCAATTTATGTCAATGCTAAACTTCTGTATGATTCGAGTTTTACGGTATCACTGTGTGGATTTCGGCCAGAGAGAAAGGGAGAGGGGGCTCTCGACACCATGCGGGGGAAAAAGAAAAAAAAAAAGATGGGGAGAGTCTTTCAGGAAGAGGAGCCAGAGTCAAATATATTGTCTGATGGAGAATGGCTAATTTGCTGGACGATGTACAACTTTGTATCTCTATATAGACTATTTACTAATTTCTGTTTCCAGATCGGATAAGGTAATGCAATCTACTACTCGGTATTTTTATATACACTGCTAAACTCTGTTTGCCAGATTGGGTGAGGAATTGCGATTCACAATTTCGTTTGCTGTTGATTTTTTTTATTTTTTTTAAATCGCCTGATCACTGCACACCTGGCTACCATGAAAATCGTGGTTAGGTATGCGAGTGCAGTAACCCTATTTGGTGCTCAATTTTTATAATGTTTAAATTGCTGGATTACTGCATACTCGTGGTGAGCTCTGCGATTTCAGTAGCTCTGGTTGATGGTAGTTTTATATGATGTTAAAACGCTTGACCCCAGTTGGACTTCTGTTTCTCATATTATTGTAGAATGAAAATGTTTGTTCCAGGTTGTGGATCTCTTTTCTGTGCTATTGTACAATGAAATCGTTTTGATTCAAATTGGTATCTCTGATTTTTGTATTGTAGAATGAAATTTCATATACCGTGTTATTTGTTGTAAGAAGTATAGAGAAGGGAGAAATCAACTATAGGAGACTCGACCCATGGTATTTCGAGGATTGATGGCGGCATATAAATATCCGATAGCTGGAAAATCAACCACCGATAATGTCCAGGCTTGGATATAAACCATGTTGTGTATATATATATTTTTAATTATGTATATTTTAATGCGTATGTGTAATGTAATAGCAGGGCAGCCTCTTCCATGGATTTATGTGGTGTAATGTCACAAGGAAAGGTGCGATCCAGTTTGGATCTCTGTGGTATCCATGTGTATTTCTGATGTGGAAGATAGGTATTTGTGATGGTTTCTTGTTAAATTCATGCACTTATCATTAAGTTCCTTTCAATTAAGCTATTTTAAGTTCGTGAGGGTTATCCTACGAATAAATGTTGTAGGAGGAGTAACAATGTCTATGAAATTATTAGGCGTAGACATGCATCAAGTGAAGATTTCTTCAACATCCCTATACTTGATTTTAATAGTCATTATGTTGTTACGAAATGGAGGTCTCATACCCAAGGAATTCCCATATTAAAATGGTATAGGTCCTCTCTCTTTATTTGAACACAAATAAGAGTTGGTTGGAGTCACGGTAAGAATGTGAAGATACCGTCCATTAGAATCAATGTTAATTGTTCATATTCATACAACACTTATATTGAGAGACCTTGTGTAGAATTTATTATTCTTGTCCTTAGAGTTTGCTATAAAGGTGTGTTAATATGAAGAGCATTGTCTATACGAAGGTAGTCTATGATGTAATACTATTATTTTATTTTTTTTTGTAAAGAGGACGATTATAAACTTGGTTACAACTTTTATGGAATTCGAATCAGTGGTTTTGTATAAAGTACTAGCAGTAGAGTTTAGTGAATTTTCCTAAATCTAACTGAGAGTTATAGTGGGTATGTTACGGCCACATTTGTCCAGCTTTCACGCTCTGTTCCAACCTCTCCCAGCGCCGAGTTACCATAAATTGATCACGCCCATGGTGGACATAGTTATACGCTGTCCCCACAGCTGTCATTTTTTTTTTTTTTTTTTCTTTCGACTGAACGTTCTCTGCTGCTTGAGTATTAAAACACATTTAATTCATATCGCTGGCAAATGCCGTAATTTCCTTCATAACCGATCGCTTGGATCACGCTATCATTCTTTTGTTTTTCTTTCTGTTGACTGCAGACAGAGTGCACGTCCACTTATCAATCAACAGAATGAGATATTTTAGGAGGCCGCTATCTACTGTCTGATCTGCTCTTAAATAAAGAGTTTTTATATAACTTTTGAATTTACATTGTTTTACCTTTCCAATACCTTCTTTTATGGTAAGCGTTAATTAAAGAGAAATCCAAATAACTGATTAGACAAAAGTTAACTTAGCTAAATTTATAAAAGAAAAAGAGAATGAAGTAAAATAAGTATATATATATATATGTTCATAATTCGAAAGTCTCATAGGGGTAATGAAGGCAGAATGGAAGTATTTGTTTAACTTTTCTTTCTGCGATCTAGCATGCGACATAATTAAACTCGAGTTGGGAACGCCATGAAAATAGAACCTCAGTATTTGTTTTATTTTCCGCCATTAGTAATTGGTTATAAAATTATACAAGAGGTATGTCTAGGAGTTAATAGGTCCTATTGATAATACCCTCAAATTTCTGTAAAAATTATTGATAACACCCTCAAATTTCTGTAGGAATGATTAAATTTCAGAAGTGAATTAGCATTGTTATTGCTCCATATCAATGGAAATGTTTGTTTGTTTGTTTGCAAGTTGGATATATGCATTTAATAGAAATAGTAAAGATGACTTTAGACTTACCAAAAGCTTGTAGTGGAGAGCGACTCACATCATATATGAAGTAAATAGGTAGGTCATACTTTTCCCTATCGGCACCATAGAACTTAATTCATTAATTACTGAAATTTTATTATGTACTAAGTTATACATTACTTATTGTGTAAAATGGTAAGAAACAAATACCGACATAAGACTAAATAGAAAGCTACCCAGTATATGTAAGAATATAGTGTATGATGAATATCCTTTATAACAGGAGAATTGCTTCATAGGAATCAGTTTAAAAAAAAAAAAAAAGGAACAACGAAGGATTACAAACACAACTTAACCGTGACCACAGTAAAAGAAGAATTCTCACTTGAGAAAGTCCATCGAAGGGACCAAACGAAGACAATCTTTAGGACGATGTGTGGAGATGATTAACACAATAAGTGAACGTAAAAGAAGCCAACCCAAGAACATAGTCAACCCTTGATGGAAAGATGGCTGGCCCTCGAGATGGAACTCTATGAGGTTGAGAAAACACACCTGGTATGACTCGATGAGTCCGTCGAAGTAATGCTGTGACAACAAAAATGATGAAATGAGGTAAGGATGTGATAAGCTCATTAACCCGGACATGATGATACTGATGAAATGACTAAGAGTTCATTTTTAATACGTTCGACTAAGTCACTATGTTTTGATACCTCGAATCCTATCAAATTGAGAACGAACATTATTGAAACATTTAGAGGGATTTGGAAGTAGTCTTATGGGAATTGATTTTGGAATGTTTAAGGGTCTCTCTTGTTTTGTTAAAACTGAGATTATATCTTACCCATATACTTTTGACTGAATATTTTATGATGTTTACCTTCTCTCCTTGGATGGGAGGATAACAAAATAGATTTAAATCTTTGAATCCTTGCTTGGATTTGTTATGTTGATAAATTATTTGGTGGTTATTGACGCAATGAAACTTGTTGAAAATTTGATCGTAGACCCGTGTGAACGAATAAGAGATATAGAAAATCCAGTTGGAACTAACAATTATGGAATGTATTATCGGATTGATATGAGACAAAGTTACGATTAAGTTCATGAGGGTGTATTGTAACTATACTAGATGATATAGGAGCTAATGACTTTATCCACTTGTGCTTATAGCCATTATTATTGGAGAAAACTAGAATACAATGACAAGAGGATGAGAATAGAAAAACAAGATAAAGCCTAGCGTTGAAAGTACAAGAACAAAAATTAACTTCGGGACGAAGTTCTATTTATGAGGGGGTGTATGTAATGCCCCTAAAATGACTGTGGAATTTAAGGGCACTTGTCGAGTGACTCAGTGGAACAGACTTCAATAAAGTGTCTCTTCGAGTTAGGATGTGTCTTAATAAGGGAGAATCACCTGATGATGTGCATGACTACAATTGATAAATGAATTAATGAATTATAATGATATGTGTGGAGTAGGATAATTGATTGATTACATCTTGATTAATGATTAGCCCTGATTGATCAAGTCAAAGTGCAGTAGGACAATTATAGTCCTAGCTCTGCAACTTGGGAGGACGCAACTGAGATGCGTCGTAGGTTTCCATTTTTTTTTTTTTATTCTGAACTTCGGGACGAAGTTCTAATTAAGTAGGGGTGTATGTAGTGCCCCTAGACTTGTGTAGACATTGAGGGCACCTGCTGAGTGACCCAGCTGATTGAAACATTAATTAAATAACCTTTTGACCTTATTTTTTTGAGTATGTGTATCTGAACTGTTGAGGTAAATGAATAATTGCATATGTTAAACGATTAGCTATGACTATGGAAAATTATGTTGATGGATAATGCTTAACGACTAGCTGTATGGTGATTATGTATTTGGCGACGAAATGTATATTTGATAAGATGAATGAGCAGTCTGAATAAATCATAAATGTTTAACAATGCTAGAGTTAGAAACCAGATGATGATTGTTGAGAACAGTGCTACTAATAATTTGTTGCGAGAAGTGTGTGTAGAAACAAGTGAGACGGTTCACCAACAGACACACAAAGGAACATGGAGGGTCGTAGAGTACGGGTAAATCACACACAGGGGAAGCGACGACGATGTCAACTTCCGACAAGAATACCATGCATGAGCAGATAAGCATTGATCCGCTTGCTCAAGAGGAATGTGTGAGGACGTACGAGGTGGGCCACGACGGAGCTGGTCACGTACGAGTTGAGGGGCGCGCAGTGAGAACGGACTCACTCCTCAGCGCCATTAGTCCCTAGATAGCATGTAGACGGAGGATGGATGGTAACGATTCCTAAAATCCCTACAAGAGTTCCCGCAAGTCAAAATGGAAAGATGGTGGCAGAAGGGCCCGATGATGTGGTACCCTGTCGAGAACGGAAAGAATGGATGCAAGGACCCAACGATGCGGTACCATGCCAAGGAATGGAAACCATGGATGACTGGACCCGACGGAGAGGTGCCATGTCAAGGAATTAAAATTAAGGAACTAGGAGCCCAATGGCGCGGCACCGTGATCCTAGTGAGTTTGATTGTTAAATTTAACTGCATAAAAACTTATGAGAATAACTCTAGATCATTACTTAGCAAATGCATAAAAATAATTTAGGCATTTGCACATGAATAGTTATTTTTGTTGAGCATTTAAAATAATAGAAATCATTATTTAGGAGCAAAATAGAATCCTAAGATTAGACACCTAGTCAACTAAAAGCTAGGAGTTAATTAAAATATCTGGGGGACAAACTGGAGCAAACATAGGGGTGTTGGTGCACTTCCTAGAGAAAATTACACTTGGATGGGTGAGTGTTTTAATTAAATAATTAATTAAAAATATTTAATTATGCATGAAGCGACATGTGTCGCATGAGATTTTCCTTTATAAGGAAGACTTGGGGAATGGGTAAAGGGCCCATAATTTGGACGATTGTCGTAATTTTCAAATGCCTCAAAGACTTGCTGCTATCTAAGGGTTTGGCTTAGAAATCCTGGTGGGAAGGGAAGCCCAAGCTGAATTTTTGAACTACTTGTGTGAGCTCTACAACCCAAAGCTCGGGGGAGGCCATGCGACTGAAAGCAAGAGCCTATGGTTGGGTGGCGAAGCTAATGGTTGCTTCGCCAATGGTTAAACGAGCTTTGCTGGAGGGATCCTACGGAAGACGAAGGCGACAATGGACCAACCGGACCGGGTTGACAGGTTAAAGTTTTGCTTATTTTTGTTAAGTTATTCACGCTTTTTATTTTATTTTTCCAATAACTATGATGGCTAATTTGTTTGTATGAAGGTTTTTAAAGTTTCAGGTTCAATTCAAGGGGACCCTAAAGGAGGGGTCCTACAAGATTCAAGATCTTCAAAAAAAATTATTCAAGATCTCGAATGGACCACTTCACAAATGACAACATTTTCACTCAATGTTTAAAAGAACATATCGTCTCGTTTCATCAAGTGTCATAGCTACCAACACCGAATATTATAGGAAGGTGGTACGAGCAAGAACAAGGGATAAAAATTCTCTACAATCATGCTTTGAGGACAAAGCATTTCCGAAGAGGAAGGAAATGTAATAAACTGTAACATTCCTCTTCTACCCCTACTTTTTGTAATTAAAAATGTATATGGTATACGGTTTATGGTGAGGAGCTCAACGCCAAGGCCCCACCAGTAAACCTTGCAAGCATTTTTATTTGATTAGTAAGTTGTAATTGTGAATTATAGCCCTCGGAGACTAAAGGTTATGATGCAACTTAACGATGGGGCAATGAATCCGCTTAGGGGGAGAAGTCTAAATGGCGAGTAGGCCATGACTTTGATGACAGATGTCATCGTAGTGCCACAAGCACTTAAGTGAACATTGATGTTCACTAAAATCCACTTAATTTATTAAGTTATCGGTTAGTCCTAGAGAAGGATACAGAAGATACCATTACTCGCTGAAAGGAAGTAAATGACTCCTAATACCTAATGGGTAGTACTAGGTTAACTTTTGATAAGAGATATTAAGTAAAAATATGGAATTCCTATGAATATACTTGACATCCTAGTCCCCACAAAGGATGCGGAGGGATTACCTCATTAAATCCTTCCATCTAATAACTAGTATAATCTAACTATATTGTCCTAAAGTAAGACCAAGCAATGTTTTATATTATCTAGTTTCATGTAGAAATTGCAAGATAATGCCTTCAAAAAGGTTATATATATATATATATATATATATATATATCATCTCTTTTATAAATATTATTAATACAATATAAAGACCAAAAATTGTCATGTGTCCAAATATCTATCTCGGATTCTAGTGGGGATATTGGAGAGACTCTCCAATGTGATAAAATCACGTATACATAGGTGGTCGGGGCGGAGAGAGAAAGGAAATCTTTTGGTTTGGGAATGGATATTTACAATTTTATTTTGAGTATGCATCGGATAAGGAGGGATGGAGGCGTTTGTGATAATTTGTGGTGCATGAGGTGAAAATGATGCTAGCAGTAGTAAATTTGGTGGAAATGTGTTGAGATATTGTAACTTCAAAGAATATTATATTTGTACTTTATTATTTTGGAGATGTTTCATTCCTCCTTGAAGATCTTATTGTATATCCAGAGATGTTTATTCCTCTGTTATATTGTGGTAACTTGGGTTATTAGACTTCCCTAGTGGGAGTCGGCCCTGTATGTGTTATGTGGGTCAAAGGGTTATTAGACCACCGTAGAGTGGTCGGCCCAGTCAGTTGTAGTTGGGTATTTAACCCAATGGTTAAATACGAGCCTACATGATTTGTGTAAAAGACAAGTCGGAGTAGTGTATAAACAGAGGAGGTGTATTCCTCATTTTACACGCACTCACTCACTTGAGAGTGGCGCACTTATGAGAGAGAGGTCTGCTATGGAGAAGGAGGAGCTTATGCTCAGGGTTACATCTTTTGTATTTGTTGGTCATCTATATTGAGGGAGCTTTGTTGGGTTTTCTACCCCATGAGGGTTTCCCAGGATAACTATGTGTCTCTTGTGTTTATGCTGTGCTTGTTGTTTCTTCAGTGATCTTGTATATTCTATTATTGTGAAATGGAATGTAATGCTGCTATTTTCTGTCTTAGCATATTAAATCTTAACATGGTATCAGAGCTAACCTGAAGGAGGGCAATGTATGGCACTTACGACACTTGCTTCACTTGCGACAATTTGAAGGTTTCGGTTTTACATAGCAAAAACCAGTCATCGTGGAACTTTCACTATAAATCCATTGCTGCAAAGGTTCGGGATATAGAAATATTACAGGTCGTAGATAACATCCCCAGGTACCTTGTGTCCAAAGGACACCCTCAGATTCGTTGTACTTTGTGAGTTATGATCAGTACAAGTTAGGGTTTCTGCCTCGTCCAGATCTCAGTCAAAATCAAGTGACCTTGGAAAAAAGGTCATAACTTGGGCTAGGAAGCTCCAAATATAATTTCGTAAAAAGTGACAGGTAGTACACAGATTGTACTATCTCAAGAAACGTTTTCAGAGGCCGAGCTGGAACCAGTGACACGTGGCACTCCATACAAGTTCTCTCTCCTATTTTATCCCATAAACAGGTCACATTGTGACACTTGGCATAACTCTCTCTCAGAAAATCCAATTGAGGTAAGACCTATTGGGATGGAAAGATGACAGGTTAGGATACCGCAGAGAAGTGTTTTACACCTTGTGGAGCAAAAATTTAGGAGTTATAGTAGAAACAATCAAGTACATATTTCTGTGAAAACAGAATTATTTTTGGAGCACCTTCATTCATGGCTTCAGGAATTTAGGGTTTCGGAGAAAGTTAGAATTTTTGGAATCAGAGTCCACGGCTGAATGCTACTCAGGAAAATCAAAATTTAGAGACCAAGATCAAATTTTTTGGTTGGGTAGAAGACAGGGCTTGATCGAACCCCAGTTCGGGATTTTGATCGGAAAGATGGAAAATTAAGGCTTCAGCAAAAGTTGGAATTTTTTAAGTCTGTGACCACGGCTGGAAACTCCTAAGAAAAATAAGAGTTTAGAGCCTTGGATTGAACCTTTTGATTGGGAAGAAGGGTGGGCTTCATCAAACCCTAGTTCGGGATCCTATACAGAAGATCCAGAAGTTTCGAAGGCAATTTTGAGGGGTCAAATTTTGGAGATTTCAAAATTGAAGTATGCTAGTTTGATTAGCTCAGCAAGACATATCCTTCCATCCATTCAGAAGTGTGAAAGTCAAAGATTGAATTTTTAGGGTTTCTCTAGCAAACCCTAATCAAGCTCTAGATCAAGTTTCAGGGGGAGTTGAGGGTAAGGCCTTACATAAGAAGACTACAAGAAGTCTCGGCAGGTATGACTTAAGGAGGTTTAGGTATGTCTTGAAATTTGATTCCTGATTAACTTCATAATGTGTTTGTCTTCATATTATTTATTAGTACAATCTTGATTAATGTTAGAATTGTCTTATCTCCCTAGTAACAGTATGAATGCATGTGAATGATCAAAGACATTCATTGATTAGGGCTATATGATTGTACTAATGCATTATGGTGTTGTATGAGGTTGATGTTATCTACTAACAAGATACAGGTACATCACAAAAGACAAATCAAGTTCCATGATCATGACAACATGAAGACAAAGACTCATCCATAATATTTGCTCTACTTACGAAGTATGTATGACTTTGTTATATTATGCTTAACCTATGAGATATGCAGGTTCTAGCACAAGATCTCTAAATCATTGAAGAGAACAAAGAAGATATTGTTTAGGTATGTTAGACATAACTAAGCAGGTATACTAATCCAGGTATGTTTTCCTATGTCAAGTTAGAATCTTACCTTGTGCTAGGATCCCTTATATAAGTATACGTGGTATGATTGGTTATGCTTATTCATAAAGTTAGTAATCAAGGGTTTATGCATATTATGTCTCTTATCTTGATGATTTAACTAACCAGAAGAGTACTATGATCAAACAAGAATATGCATGAGTAAAAGAAGACTTCCTTGAAACCCTGAATACTAATGATCATGACTATACATATTCAAGATTATTTAGAATTATAATGTTTTGATAATATTGAGAATATACTAATGAATGTATGTTTGTGTATGAGATCATGAGGATGACACTAGTGCACACTTGAGCATGCATAGTGGTACAGAATGAATAGAAGTTCAAAAGACATATAGAAGATCAAGCGGGAGGCAACCAAACAAACATAAAAGATAAGTATTTAAGTTTTTATTTGAAATAGTAAATGATATTGCTTGTATGCATATTTGTAGTCCTAGAATATATCATGCTGAGTGTAAACATTCATAGAGCATTGAACAATATACTCTAATATGTATATGATTGGTAAGTTGGACAAACATTCCATTGTTGCTTGTCTAGAATGAAACCTCTTTGCTGAGATGCTGAGAGCTGTGCACACTCTTGATAGTATGTTCTGGTAGAGATGGAAGGCATCTAGATAGCCACTGTATGCATACAGGATATTAAAAAGTGTTGTGCCAAAATATTGGTCAAGATAGTTGCATAACTATGTAAATGATATCTGTATGCATAATAGGTTATCATGTCAACATGATTTCATGATTATGAAATATTACTAATCATGTACTTAATTTTTATTTGTAGGAAAGATCATGATGAATGATGAACACTGAACAAGCGATGGATGTTTAACAAAAGGATTTACAAATCAAACACACTATAGAAGGCTTGTGGCTAGAAGATTCTCTTAGAAAGAGGAAGAGAATCATGATGAGATGTTTGCTCCAATTGGCTAGATAAGACCATTCTCTTAATGGTGTAATTAAAGAAGAAGTGTGAATCAGGTTCTGTATGGGTACCCAGGATCGATAATCAATTGATGAGTTTAATGATCACCATGGGTGATGTGGATCTCAACCTTTGCTAAAAGGTTGAATATGGTTTCTATACACAGATGACATGGATGCAAGAAAGAACAAACCACAGAGTTCGAATGATATTGAGGCTCATATCAGTAGACCCATCTGACGAGAGATGGCATAGATAGATATGCAAAAGATCACTCAATGTAGAGTGTGAATGATGTTCAGTCACAAAGGGAGAATTGACATGTTCTTGATAAGCTTGGGCTTTACCAAAAGTAAAAGCTGATCCGTTCCGAATGATGAACCTATCATACTATTACTGTATGAGGATGATCTATTTTTACAAATAGATCATGAAAAGAAAGAAGAAGATGGCTGCAGAAATGAAAAAAGAAAGATCTCGGATTGATGCATTACTTCCCGGGTCTGAAGTATGGCAAGGCTCAGAATGAATCTTTCTCAAATAGGGAAAGTTAAGAGGACTTGATGTGTTGGAATGGCCACTCTCATGGGTTCCAACTTGAAGTTGTTAGCAGATGACTCATCAGAGTTAGTGATATAACTCTATACAGACAAATTATTGAGTCATTGATGTGTCTAATGAATACTAGGTCAGATATATGCTTTACTGTGAACACCTTGAGTCAGTATCTAGTGGAAACTAGATGTGTTCACCTATTAGTTGCAAATCATGTGATGAGGTACCTAAAGGATAGGATAGACTTTGATCTATGTTATCTTAGAGATCATGACTTCAGATGGCTGCACAGATGTTCATTGGGAAGAAAGTATATCAAACAGAAAGAGCACATCGTGAGGATGTTATTATCTAGGATCATCCATGATCTTGTGGTTTAGCAGGAAGCAATCTAGTGTGGCTCTCAGCACAAGCGGAATATATGGCTGCTTGCTCTGCTAGTTGTGAAGCGTTATGGCTTCAGAATTGTTTGACATAGAAATGGACCCAACTGTGATCCTATGTGACAAACAGAGTTGTATCAAGATGACAAAGAATCCAGTGTTCCATGATAAGTCAAAGCACATAGAGATCTGACATTTCTATATACAAAATATGGTGCAGAAAGGAACTATAAAGTTCGAATTTGTAACAGGCTATCGATGTACTAACCAAACCTCTACCTCAAGTGAACAAGTTGCCGATGTACTAACCAAACCTCTACCTCAAGTGAACAAGTTTCCGATGTACTAACCAAACCTCTACTTCAAGTGAACAAGTTGCCGATGTACTAACCAAACCTCTACCTCAAGTAAAAGTTTGAATATTTCCGAGACAAGCCTGGTGTAGTTCAGAAGGACTCTCCTCGAAAGGGGAGTGATGTGGTCACTTATGATGAGATTTCCTGCATCAACAGTGAGGTCGATGATGAGGATACCTATATTAGTGATGCCAATAGAGAGGTTGGTGGATGGTCCTTAGATAGGGTCTAAGTTGACAAGGGGATTGTATCATCCTTGAACATATGTTCTAAAAGGATCCGTAGACATATGTCTCCAAGAAATAAGAGGGATTGCATCATCCTTGAACATATGTTCTAAAAGGATCCGCAGACATATGTCTTCGAGAATGAAGTCCTCAGTGGACATGTGGGGATTGGATCATCCCTGGACTTCAGTCCTAAAGTGAGCCGTAGACGTATGTCTTCGAGAATGAAGTCCTTCATGGACATGTGAGGATTGGATCATCCTTGGACTTCAGTCCTAAAGTGAACCGTAGACAAGATGTCTCTCAGAATAAAATATTGAATGAACAGGTAAGGGGATTGGATCGTCCTCGAACTTTTGTCCTATGAATTGAGCCGTAGACAAGATGTCTCCGAGAATAAAATCCTGAATGAACAGGTAAGGGGATTGGATCATCCTCGGACTTTTGTCCTGTGAATTGAGCCATAGACAAGATGTCTCCGAGAATAAAATCCTGAATGAATAGGTAAGGGGATTGGATCGTCCTTGGACTTTTGTCCTTTGAAGTGAGCCATAGACAAGATGTCTCCGAAAATAAATCTTGAATGAACAGGTAAGGGGATTGGATCATCCTAGGACTTTTGTCCTTTGAATTGAGATGTAGACAAGATGTCTCCAAAAATAAATCCTGAATGAACAGGTAAGGGGATTGGATCGTCCTCTGAATTTTGTCCTTTGAATTGAGCCGTAGACAAGATGTCTTCGAAAATAAAAATCGTGAATGAACAGGTAATGGGATTGGATCGTCCTCGAACTTTGGTCCTTTGAATTGAGCCATAGACATGAGGTCTCCTAGAATTGAATGATAGGACTGTATCGTCCCTGGACCTCGGTTCAAAAGGTACATGATAGGACTGTATCGTCCCTGGACCTCGGTTCAAAAGGTACATGGTAGGACTGGATCATCCTTGGACCTCGATTCAAAAGGTACATGACAGGATTGCATCATCCATGGACCTATGTCCTAAAAAGAGCAGGATTGATCATCCTATAATATGATTGTGTGTGTTGCAGGGTATGCTGCTGATGTGGATACTTGTATTGATGTGTATACTTGTATTGTGTGGATACTTGTATTGATGATGTGTATACTTGTATTGGTGTGGATACTTGTATTGATGATGTGTATACTTATATTGTGTGGATACTTGTATTGATAATGTGTATACTTGTATTGGTGTGGATACATGTATTGATGATGTGTATACTTGTTTTGTGTGGATACTTGTATTGATGATGTGTATATTTGTATTGGTGTGGATACTAACACTGTTGATCTAGATGACGATGCTGCTGATCGTATTGATCCAGATGCTGTAGATCGAAATGATCCAGATGCTGTAGATCGAGATGATCTAGATGCTGTAGATCGTGATGATCCAGATGCTGTAGATCGTGATGATCCAGATGCTGTAGATCGAGATGATCCCGATGCTGATGATCGTATGATGACGATGTTGATGATCGTGAGTATCCAGATGTTGATGTTGTTGTAGTTGTTCGAGTGATGCAGAAGATAAAGACTCAGTACTGAAGATGTTGATGTTCCAGTATTGAAGATGTTCCAGTAAATGCTTGAGTTACTGATGATGTTGAGAAAGCTTCCAATGATTTATAGATGTATCATGTATGATGTTGATGAATCCTTGCTCGTGCAGATGCTGTTATAATATCCTTCTCGTTAAGGGGGAGTGTTGAGATATTGTAGCTTCAAAGAATATTATATTTGTACTTTATTATTTTGGAGATGTTTCATTCCTCCTTGAAGATCTTATTGTATATCCAGAGATGTTTATTCCTCCGTCAGATTGTGGTAACTTGGGTTATTAGACTTCCCTAGTGGGGGTCGGCCCTGTATGTGTTATGTGGGTCAAAGGGTTATTAGACCACCCTAGAGGGGTCGGCCCAGTCAGTTGTAGTGGGGTATTTAACCCAATGGTTAAATACGAGCCTACATGATTTGTGTAAAAGACAAGTCGGAGTAGTGTATAAATAGAGGAGGTGTATTCCTCATTTTACACACACTCACTCACTTGAGAGTGACGCACTTATGAGAGAGAGGTCTGCTATGGAGAAGGAGGAGCTTATGCTCAGGGTTACATCTTTTGTATTTGTTGGTCATCTATATTGAGGAAGCTTTGATGGGTTTTCTACCCCATGAGGGTTTCCTAGGATAAATCTGTCTCTTGTGTTTATGTTGTGCTTGTTGTTTCTTCAGTGATGCTGTATATGCTATTATTGTGAAATGGAATGTAATGCTGCTATTTTCTGTCTTATCATATTAAATCTTAACAAAATGTTAGTTCACCATTTCTCTACGATAGGAGGATAGTCCCTCTGCAAATGATTTAGTAACAATCCTTGTGACAGGAGGATAGAAAATCTCTACAATGGAGATAAGAGTTGGTAAGACACCTTGTCATTAATATCTCTAAAGTGATCTCTGCAAAAATCTCTCTTGATTTTTGTTTGATGCTTTATTCGCTAAAGAGAATCGTAGTAAACTATCTCTGCATTTTCTCTGTTCGAGAGAATCTTGATTATAATGAACTCTGTATGGATTACGATCCACATCTCTGTATGGAAGGTGATCCATGCATTGACACATTTTTCTAGATTACTCCTAACACATCCATGTCTAGAATATGATTCACACCCCAGTGTAAGATGCATTCGACACCTCTATCTAAGATGCGATCCATGCTTTGACAGATTTGTAGATTTCGCATAACTCAATCTATGGATTGACCAATTTAGTATTTTAGCGCCCTCTGCATAAATCAAACTCTGCATTGTCAGAGCCATCATTTTAATCAACCTATATCTTAGTTCGATAATACTCCCAACACCTCTACATGGGTGATTTGATAGAGTTTTTTCCATGTCGTGTATGTGAATATATTATACTGTATGATCATATCTTGGACAAAGAATCAATATGATGTGCTATAGTTGTGGTTTATCTTAAAATATCCACATTTATATATCGCTCGACCAAGACAGTGATCATGTATGTTATATCTACTTTAGATGTCAAGATCTTTGCATGTAAATGTTGAATAGGGTTCTTATTCTAGGAATTGTAATCTCTATATACATGTTTACTTTCAAACCTGGCCCTAAATTATTATGATATTGTTAGTTTATATTTTTGAGAGGCTAGATTATATAGATATTGTTTCAAGAAGTCGTTACTAGGAAAGGATGATGATATTCTCCAGTCTTCTTTTAGGTTAGAATGAAGGTTTATAATTTTTATATAAAGGATGCCAACCTTAGTTCAAATTTTAAAGACTCTTATCAAGTGTAAATAATGGAGGTAGGGAGTAGACCTTGATCCAAATCTAGAATTAAGTGTAAGGGTGTATAACCTAATAAAAATGAGATTACATTAAGTGGGTAAACAAGGAAGAAAAGACATAGCCGAAACATAGGAGGTCGTACAAATTATATCTATGAAAGTCTCAGGAAGTGCATAGTCAACACTTGGAAACCTGTTATATGAATGAAACCATAGTATTGAGTTATATATGTTTGACGTATGTTTTCCAGATCTAACCCTTTTATCTAGTGAAACCTATATCCTAGTGGATTCATTGCCAGCTCAGGGGTGGCCTCTCAGTGGTAGGAATATACACCAGACAGAGAGACAATAGGTTGGGTGGAATGTTGCAGTCAAACCTTCTGTCACATAAGTTTACGAAGGACTAAATAAGTACATTTTTTGTTACCATGTTATTATTAATGGCAAGGTTTATAAGGATGCATTCTTTTGTTGTTGACTTATATGATTGGATGTGTAAAGTGTAGGTTTTGAATGATCTTGTATTGATGAATATATGTCATTATTTGTAGTTTCTCCTTTGGATCTTACTGTTATGGTAACGATATTCCATCAAAGATGTATAAAGTTGTTATTTTATGTAAAGTTGCAATATCAATCCACTTTTGTGATATTACGATGATTCAATGAGTTTTGTGAATTATTGCTCTTAAGGGGTAATAACTACATTTTTAGTTACTATTGTTTACTAAATGATATATATATAAATAAAGGTGTTTAAAATGTTAAAATTCATTAGTGGTATACTAAATGTATACATAGTATTCCATGGTTGTAAGGGATTATTATAGTTGAACTTGATGACAATAAAATACTCATTAGAATGATTTAAAGGCTTATATTTAGTCTAAAAGCTTTAATACTTTAGGGGAACTAGTTTAACATAAACATCATGCCAATTTTAAACTCTACCATGTTCTATATTATATAGTACTTAGGAGGTAGGAGTCTTCAGGTAAGATTATGTTTTCAACTTCACACGTTCTAATGGATTATGTTAAGAGATATTGATACATTCATAAAGTTATTAGTATGTTGTGAAACTACTAGAAGAGTTTTAAGGAAACTTGTGATAATTGAGTAAAGGTAGTTATTATAAAGTAATGCAACATCTTATGTAGGAACAACTTATTGGTGTTAGGTTATGGTAAAGGGATTTTAAAAAGATATTAGACAATGACTTTATGTTGTTAGTTGAATTTTTTTACATATTCATTGTACATAAGGATAAAATTGTTAGGAATGTACTTATCAATAAGTACACTGATTCAATGATCATGATGGCTAATGTATTGGTTGTTTGTACCAAGCTAAAGAAAAAAAATTACAGTCCATTTCCTCGAATAATGCATAAAGGATTTTTGGGTATGTTACATGTCGTATCATAGCGAGGTTACAACACTCGGGCCTATAGGGGCTCAGGATGAGGTAAGAGAATACAAAGTTGTTTAACTAAAAAAGTGATTCTACGTGTAAGGAGGAACAGACGAAGGAACGAATTCATCTTCAAATTTCTACAAGATGTAACCAATGAGATAGATTGAATACTGTGGCACAGTTGTTTGTGAGTTACAAGTAAGTCTTTTCATTATGTTTTATTTCTGAACCATTATGTTTATAAATTGACTAATGGAATTTGGGTTAAAGGCATATTCCGCAAGAAGTACTTATATTGCTCTAGAGTTATGATAGATTAGGGTGTCTAGATGATAGGATCATAATTTTATGAGTTTATGAACAAATAAGATAAGATGTTTTGAATTACTGAATAGAATAGCCACTGCAAATTGACATCATAGAAAAGAATGTAGACTTATCCTAAGATAAAATACTATAATCCATGAGAAAAGCATAATGACATTGTGTATGGTTGATCCTATAAAAGATGAGTATTTATATTTAGATGAGTAAGCCTAGTATAGTAGTGAAAGGAGAACTCAATGACCATAAATGAGTATGTGTACCTATTCCTAGGGGACTTGCCCCTTTATATACGTTAATTGGAAAACTACTAATGACTATGTTGTTTAGTAAATATTAAGATATGAATATTGGATGGCTATGATCTCATTAAAAAAATATATCATGATATTATTGTTAAATTTTCTGAATTTACTTCAATCTGATCTAGGATATTAACTGAGAGAACAACATGTACAGCATATCTACAACATATCAATCATGGAGACAATAATGCAAGCACACAAGAGACACAAAGATTTACTTGGGGAAAACCATAAAGGTGAAAAACCCCAATAACTTCCTCAGAGATAGATAGAGCAATGATACAACCAACCAAGAGAGATAGCCATAACCTAGCAGCAGATCCTCCTCCTCCATAAGTGCGCCACTCCTCCTTGAGTGCATGTGTGAGAAGTGAGTGAGTAAATAGAGTGCCTCCCGCACTCTATTTATACTTGACTTGACTTGTCTTTTTACCTAACTCATGTAGGCTCGAACTTAACCACATAACATAATGATGAGTGGGCCGACCCCCAATAGGGTGGTCTAATAACCCTTTGACCCACATGGCCGACCCCCAATAGGGTGGTCTAATAACCCTTTGACCCACATGACTTATACAAGGCCGACCCCAAACAAGGTGGTCTAATAACCCATCAAGTATAAGTTACGACACTTACAATATAAATGACGACACTTCCTTATAGAGGAATAATACCATCTCTATAGGAATACAATATACATATATGTGAAATACATTCCGAAGTTACATATACATCAACACTCCCTCTTAACTAGGAATGTATTTCTCAGCACAGTTCTTCTAGCACAAGTCATCTTCTCTGGATCATCGTCACTAGATAATCGTCATCGAGTCATCATCATCGTCACTGCTGCTGCTATCTCAATCAATCTCTGAATCTACTCGTCATAGGAAGTTCTACAGAGCCAGTCCTTTTTCATACTGGATGTAGGCCCACCACCTGCAGGTCTTCATCATCACTGGCCATACTGTGGAATCCTCAGGACTTATTACGTGCATCACAAAACCTCGAAAGAGCATCCCAGGATGTTACGGGTACACAACTCCGACCTGTAGGATCTCCCAGGGCGCTATTACATGTGACCCCACCACAAAACCTCGAAAGAGCATCTCAGGATGTTACGGGTACACAACTCCAACCTGAAATCTCCCAGGGCACAAATTACATGTGGTCCACCACAAAACCTCGCAAGAGCATCTCAGGATGTTACGGGTACACAACTCCGACCTGAAATCTCCCAGGGCACAAATTACATGTGGTCCACCACAAAACCTCGCAAGAGCATCTCAGGATGTTACGGGTACACAACTCCGACCTGAAATCTCCCAGGGCACAAATTACATGTGGTCCACCACAAAACCTCGCAAGAGCATCTCAGGATGTTACGGGTACACAACTCCGACCTGAAATCTCCCAGGGCGCTATTACATGTGGTCATGGCAAAACCTCGAAAGAGCATCTCAGGATGTTACGGGTACACAACTCCGACCTGAAATCTCCCAGGGCCCAAATTACATGCCATAGGACAAAACCTCGCAAGAGCATCTCAGGATGTTACGGGTACACAACTCCGACATGAGATCTGCCAGGGCACAAATTACATGTCCTCCCAGAACAATGTCTCGAAATAGCATCCCAGGCTGTTACGGGTACACAACTCCGACCTATAGGATCTCCCAGACATGCTCATCTGCACAACCTGATACTCACCATACATCATCCTGATGTACTCATGATCGTCCTGATCATCATCACTGCAACGTCCTACTGCATGTCATCTGGAGCAACATCCTGAATCTCACCATCCATGATCATCCTGATCATCATCACTGCAACGTCCTGTTGCATGTCATCTGGAGCAACATCCTGAAGCTCACCATCCATGATCATCCTGATCATCACTGCAACATCCTGCTGCATGATCCACCTGATCATCAATGCATCCACCTGATGCATACCAAGTATCTACCTGATACATATCATCATACATGATCCTCCTGATAATCGATGTATCCACCTGATACAAATACATGATACATATCATCATACATGATCCTCCTGATCATCAATGCATCTACCTGATGCATACCAAGTATCTACCTGATACATATCATCATACATGATCCTCCTGATCATCAATGTATCCACCTGATACAAATACAAATACATGATACATATCACCATACATGATCCACCTGATCATACAATGTATCCACCTGATACATATACAGATACATGGTCCAAGCATCCAACATGATGCATATACAAAATACATACACATGATCCAACTGATCATATCCAACATCCAACATGATGCATACATACACAAATGATCCAACTGATCATATCCAGCATCCAACATGATGCGTACATACATAAATAATCCAACTGATCATATCCAGCATCCAACATGATGCGTACATACATAAATGATCCAACTGATCATATCCAAGCAGAAACCAGAACATCATCCTGATGCCCATTATCCAGCGCTTACATCCACAGCCATGTGAAGGATCCTCCTTCCAACATGCTTGGAATGGCTTCAGCAAATGTGTCCATCACTCCTTCCTCGAAGTGTCCTCGATCTGAAGAACGCCAAGCCTCTCTCTGAAGTACTCGAACTTCACTCTGGCTAGCGGCTTTGTCAGCACATCTGTAATCTGCTCGTTTGTCGCAACATATAGGAGCTTCACAGCTCCTCTCTGCACCATATCCCTGATATAATGATATTTGATCTCTATGTGTTTCGACCTGTCATGAAACATTGGGTTCTCGGACAGCTTCACACAACTCTGGTTATCACAGAAGATACCAGTAGCCTCCAATGGGAGATCAAATAACCCAGACAGTAGCTTCCGTAGCCATACTGTCTCACAACTAGCTGAACAGGCTGCAACATACTCTGCCTCAGCTGTACTCAGTGCTAAGCAGGACTGCTTCCTGCTAAACCAAGAGATCACACCTGATCCCATACTGAAGGAACACCCATATGTGCTCTTCCTGTATGCAGCACTGCCAGCCCAATCTGAATCAACATAACCCTGCAGGTTAAACTTTTGATTCTCCTCATACCTGAGCCCATAATCCACTGTACCCTTCAGGTACCTCAGAACATGCTTTACAGCAACCAGGTGAACACTCCTCGGATCCGTCAAGAACTGGCTCAATGTGTTCACAACAAAGAAAATGTCTGGTCTCATGTTCGTCAGGTACATCAAGGACCCAATCATCTGACGATACAAAGAGACATCAACTGGATCAGATGAAGCATCACATAGAAGCTTTAGATTTGATGCCATAGGTGTGGCCATGGCCTTGCAATCCATCATCCCGAACCTCTTCAGGATCTCTACTGCATACTTCCCTTGTCCAAGGAAGATTCCTTCTTCACTCTGCCACACCTCCATGCCAAAAACAAATAGTGCATCATCCCCAAGTTCTTCATCTCGAACTCGGTAGTAAGCTTTCGCTGCGTGTCGGTAATCAATATATCTTCACCATACCAAGTTCTGCACATATATGATTTCCTATCATGTGTCTTGGAACCAAGTGGCTACTTCTTCTTTAACTACACCATTCAAGAAAGCTGTCTTGAATCCATCTGGTGTATCTTCTATTTCATCACTTTTATATTTCTCTATGCTTCCATCTGCAACATGCTTGATCTGAAAGTTCTATTTGGAAGTCACAACAGACTTCCCTTTAGCTCTTGTGATCGCATCCCAAACATCATTCTTCATGATCGACGGATCATGGCATTCCATTTCTTCATCCCAGATCCTGGGAACTTCAATATCTTCAATAGATATCTTTGTTGCTGGAACAAATGTTGTAGTCCTTTTGTAGGTGAAGATATACGGTCTTTCCTACAAAACAGGTTAAATTGCATGATTAGAAACATCTCATAATTTTCAGAACAAATTGTTACACATGAAGAAATATGTCATACAGTCATGCAATTATCTTAGCCAATGCTTCAATACAACATTTATCCATATCCCGTAACTTTCTAGATGCCTTCCAATCTCTACCGGAACATTGTTAAGAGTGTGCACAACTCCCAACATGTCAGCAAAGAGGTTTCATTCTAGATAAGTAGCAATGGAATGTGAGATTCTTATGGTTAGTCAAATCATAAGAAGCATAACATGTCTAAACTTGTAATTACTCAAACCTATGACTCTTCAGGTTAGTTGAATCATCAATCAAGATAAGAGATATAATATGCATAAAACCTGTGATTATTCAAACCTATACTTTCATGATTCTTCTGGTTAGTCATATCATCAATTATGGTAAGAAACATAATATGCATACAATCATGATTATTCAAACCTATGACTTCATGAATAATCATTATCAACAACGCGATAGTATAAGATCCTAACCCAAGGTAGGAATCTAGCTTGATATAGGAAAAACATACCTGGATTATCATGTTAGCTAGTTATGTCTAACATACTCGTATAATGTCTTTTGGTTCTCTTCAGTAACTTATGCTAGTAACCTGCATGTCTCATAAGTTAACCATTATAAAACCAAGTTATACATACCTCGTGAATGGATCTTGTATGAGATCCATGACAACGGATGAATCTTTGTCCTCATGTTATCATGATCATATGTTCTTGGACCAGAACATGATCTGTCTTTCTTGGTGTACCTTTCATGTTAGTAGACAACATAAACCTCATACAACACCATAATGCATTAGTACAATCATAAGTGTCAACACCCTAACCAATGAATATCTTCTATCATGCATTCATAATTTTGTTAAGGTGATACAACAAATCTAAAATCAAAATTGTACTAACCGTAATAACATGAAGACAAACATACCATAAACTTAATCATGGACAAATATCGAAACATACCTCGATGAGTCATACCTGTCGAGATCGCTTGTAATCTTCTTATGTAAGGCCTTATCCTCATCTCCCTCTGAGATAGGAACTTCTTTTACTTATGCAGGTGATCAATCCATCTTCTTCTAGGATTAACCCAATCCACTTGATTTGCAAGAACTGGACCTTGAGCTGGATATGGGTTTGTCAGAGAAACCCCAAAAATTCAAAATTTGAATTTCAAACTTCTGAAAGGATAGAAATATGTGCCTTGATGAGCTGATCAAACTGGTATATTCAGAATTTGAAAACTGCAAAGTTTCACTCCTCAATTTTGCCTTTGAAACTTCCGGATTCACTGGACGTGACCCTGAACTGGGGTTTGATGAAGCCCACTTTTTTTCCCCATCAAAATGTTTGATCCAAATCTCTAAGCTTCTATTTTTCTGAGGAGCTTCCAGCCGTGGTGACAGATTTAAAAAATTCCCATTTTTACAGAAGCCCTAATTTTCCACTTTTCTGATCAAAGTCCCGAACTAGGGTCTAATCAAGCCCGGCCTTCTGCCCAACCAAAAATTCTGATCTTGGTCTCTAAATTTCTATTTTTATGAGTAGCATCCAGCCGTGGTCTCCGATTACAAAAATTCCAACTTTCTCCAAAGCCCTAAATTCCGGAAGCCATGAATGAAAGTACCAAAAAATAATTCTGTTTTGACAGAACTATGTACCTGATTGTTTCCGGTGTAACTCTGAAATTTTTTATCCACAGGGTCTGAAAAAGTTTCTTGAGATAGCGTGACCTGTTATCTTTCTATCCTGACAAGTCTGACCTCAATTGGATTCTCTGAGAGAGAGTTATGCCAAATGTCGCAACGTGACCTGTTTTGGGATAAAACAGGAGAGCGAACTTGTACGGCGTGCCACGTGTCACTATTTTAACTTCGGCCTCTGAAAAAGTTTTCTGAGATATCTCGGCCTGTTACCTTTCCATCCTGATAGGTCGGACCTCAATTGGACTCTTTGAGAGAGAGTTATGCCAAATGTTGCAACGTGACCTGTTTATGGGATAATACAGGAGAGCGACCTTGTACGGCGTTCCACGTGTCACTAGTTCAACTTCGGCCTCTGAAAACGTTTTCTGAGATAGTGCAGACTGTGTACTACCTGTCACTTTTTACGAAATTTCATTTGGAGCTTCCTAGCCCAAGATATGACCTTTTTCCCAAGGTCACCTGATTTTGACTCAGATCTGGAAGAGGCAAGAAACCCTATATTGTACAGATCATAAATCACAAAGTACAACAAATTAGAGGTTGTCCTTTGGACACAAGATACCTGGAGATCTTAGCTTCGGCCTGTAACAATTTCAGATCCGAAAACTTCGCCAAAACGGATTTATAGCGAAAGTGCTACGATGACTGGTTTTTGCTATATCAAGCCCTAGCATCGTAAGTGCAACAAGTGTCATACATGCCATATCATGCCTTCTTTAGGGCTAGCTCTGATACCATGTTAAATTTTCTGAATTTACTTCAATCTGATCTAGGATATTAACTGAGAGAACAACATGTACAACATATCTACAACATATCAATCATGGAGACAATAATGCAAGCACACAAGAGACACAAAGATTTACTTGGGGAAAACCATAAAGGTGAAAAACCCCAATAACTTCCTCAGAGATAGATATAGCAATGATACAACCAACCAAGAGAAATAGCCATAACCTAGCAGCAGATCCTCCTCCTCCATAAGTGCGACACTCCTCCTTGAGTGCATGTGTGAGAAGTGAGTGAGTAAATAGAGTGCCTCCCGCACTCTATTTATACTTGACTTGACTTGCCTTTTTACCTAACTCATGTAGGCTCGAACTTAACCACATAACATAATGCTGAGTGGGCCGACCCCCAATAGGGTGGTCTAATAACCCTTTGACCCACATGGCCGACCCCCAATAGGGTGGTCTAATAACCCTTTGACCCACATGACTTATACAAGGCCGACCCCAAACAAGGTGGTCTAATAACCCATCAAGTATAAGTTACGACACTTACAATATAAATGACGACACTTCCTTATAGAGGAATAATACCATCTCTATAGGAATACAATATACATATATGTGAAATACATTCCGAAGTTACATATACATCAAGCTATAATCCATGAGAAAAGCATAATGATATTGTGTATGGTTGATCCTATAAAAGATGAGTATTTATATTTAGATGAGTAAGCCTAGTATAGTAGTGAAAGGAGAACTCAATGACCATAAATGAGTATGTGTACCTATTCCTAGGGGACTTGCCCCTTTATATACGTTAATTGGAAAACTACTAATGACTATGTTGTTTAGTAAATATTAAGATATGAATATTGGATGGCTATGATCTCATTAAAAAAATATATCATGATATTATGATGTGCGGGAACCCTGTATAAGAAGTTATATTTATAAGTTTTGTAAACAAGTGAAATAAATGGAAATAGTACATATTACTATTGAACGTACTCTACAAAAAAGATGACCCAAAACCCACATATTGTGGTCCAAATGACCTAAAACCGCATAATGCGATCCAAATGACCCAAAACCAACATATTGCGGTCCAAATGACCTAAAATACATAAACTACTATTGACTTGCGTGTTGTTTTCCTCCTTGCACAATATCTTTGGCCTTGCGCAACATCCGCGATGCTGCATAGCTGACTCATGATTAAATTATGAATATTAAATTACGGCATAGTGAGAAAATAATAGGTAATGATTCCTTGTGTGCTTACTAGGAAGACCATGAAAATTGGAGCAGCTATGATGTCGAGGAGAAATTCCCTGCTATGATTGAAAGGGAGAATTCTTTAACTCTTCTCTTGCTGATATGATTATAAATTTTAATTTTTTGTATGTATAAAAATTTAGCATAGGAATGCTAAACATGGAAGAGATCAGACGGATGAACTGGATATGCACTAGTTGGCACATTAATACATATTGTGTAGGGCATATATTTTATATTGCATATTTGTAAGATATTTTACATATGCAATGGACCACTTAAGATAAATGTTGTGATTGACCGTAAATGCAGACAAAATAATAATATGATCATGGGTAATGAAGGATGACACCAAGCGGCAGAATTGATGATTAGCTCTACTTTGCTAAAATAATTTTTCTTGGACTCAAGCAATAGAGCTTGAGTGGGAAAAAACAAATTCCTAGACTCAAGCAAGGGGATTGAGTGGAAAAGTGAAAGAGCCAATGATACTCAATGGAAAGACCTAGGCACACAATTTTAACATTTGCCGAAGGTAGGATGTTGTTTGATGTTTTTTTAGAAGGAAAAATTTTGACTAGCAATCAAAAGAGGAGTAATCTCAAAATTCTAAAGCCTCTACGACCACGCATAGATTGGTGACAGATCTCGAGGGAGAGATATGTGTTCCACAGAGTATTGTTGAAGCACCAAAACCCATAAGAGAGTTTTGTGCTCAAAAAACTATTGTTGAAATCTTTCAATCCCAATGATATAACAATGAGACATATGTTAAGAACTCCCAAGTAACTAGGTTGTTAACTGCCCTAATGTGTGAATATTATGAATGCAAATAGTAATGAAATAATACAAGATTCACTCAAGGACGAGGATGAATGACGAATTGAAGTTATGAGAAAAATTCTACTAACGTGTCAATGAAGGTAATGTCTATCGCAAGCTAAGGACTAGCTAAAGTGTCCAAGTATTGGAGGTAAAGGGCGTCCTCCAAAAGATAAGTAAATTTGTGTGTACCTATGAATTCATTTGAATTATATTGAAAAATAATCATTTATTATGTCTCCTCATGATGATAAGAGTACAAAGTTCAATAACAAAGGATTGGAAGATGTTCCATGAATAGAAACAATGATGTGTTATAAAAGTAGTTATTGTTTACATTCTGATTTGAAATGAAAATAAAGATATGTTTTTACTAAACAATTATGAAAGACCTGGATTGGTTGCATAAAAGCGCGGGTTGTGAAATAAGTACGAGCAATAAAAGACTTGTGAGAATCATGAAAGATCGAAGATGATTAAGAGAATCAAAAGGGAGATAATGAAGCAAAAAAAAGATACCTAAAGAATGACATGCAAAGGAACTCAAGAATGGAAGACAAGTTTTGAAGAATATGAACATCGAAGACGGTGTTATCTTTAAGGGGGAAAGAATGCAACATCCCTCTTCTACCCATACTTTTTTTAATTAAAAATGTAAATGGTATACGGTTTTTGGTGACGATATCAAGGCCAAGTCCCCACTAGTAAACCTTGCAAGCATTGTTATTTGATCCCAAGTTGTAATTGTGAATTATATCCCTCGGAGACTGAAGGTTATGACGCAACTTAACGATGGGGCAACGAATCCAACTAGGGAGAGAAGTCTTGATGACAGGTAGGCCATCAGTTTTATGACAGATGTCATCGTAGTGCCTGAATCACTTAGGTGAACATTGATGTTCACTAAAAACCACTTTAGTTCTTAATTTATTGGTTAGTCCTAGAAAAGGATACCAAAGATACCATTACCCATCGAAAGGAAGTAAATGACTCCTAAGACATAATGGGTAGTACTATGTTAACTTTTGCTAAGAGATATTAAGTAAAAATAAGGAATTCCTATGAATATACTTGACATCCTAGTCCCGATAGAGGATTCCAAGGGATTACCTCATTAAATCCTACCATCTAATAACCAGCATAAGCTAACTATATTGTCCTAAAGTAAGACCAATCAATATTTTCTATTATCTTGTTTCATGTAGAAATTGCAAGATAATGCCTTCAAGAAGGTTAAAGAGATAAATATATATATATATATATATATATATGTACCATATTTTTATAAATATTATTAATACAATATAAAGACCAAAAATTGTCATCGTTTATTAATTATATTATTATTTTGTATTTGTACATATAAATAAAATTGTAAATAGATTACGGAAAGGTACATTTTATAAATGTAAACAATATATATTTATATATATTCAGTTGGATTTAAGGTGATATAGTTTAAATGACCGTCTGCACCTCATCATATGATTCCATAAAGAAAGGGCGACGTTTTGTTTAAAGGGGAGTTAGAATCCCTATGTTTGAGTCGGCCACTTCGAGTAGTTAGTGTGTGGTTCACCATTACCGGTATAACTACTTTGACTCTCCTTGGAAGCCAGCTGTCCAAAAATATTATTGGACAAGCAACTGCTAGAGGGCGTTTTAGCCATGTGTCCAAATATCTATCTTGGATTCTGGTGGGGATATTTGGACGGACTCTCCAATGTGATAAAATCGCGTATACATAGGTGGTCTGGGCAGAGAGAGAAAGGAGCCCTTTTGGGTTGGGAATTAAGATTTACAAATTTATTTTGAGTATGCATCGGATAAGGAGAGAGGGAGGCCTCTGTGATAATTTATGTGGTGCATGAGGTGAAAATGACGCTAGTAGTAGTAAATTTGGTTGAAATGCTAACACCATTTCTCTACGATATGAGGATAACGCCTCTGAAAATGAATTAATACCAATCCTTGCGATAGGAGGATAGAAAATCTCGAAAATGGAGATAAGAGTTAGTAAGACACCTTGTCATCAATATCTGGTAAGTGATCTCTGTGAAAATCTCTACTGATTTTTGTTTGATGCTTTATTTGCTAAAGAGAATCGTAGTAAACTATCTCTGCATTTTTTCTGTTTGATAAAATCTTGATTATAATGAAATCTGTCTCGATTATGATCCACATCTCTCTATGGAAGGTGATCCATGCATTGACACATTTTTCTAGATTACTCCTAACACATCCGTGTCTAGAATATGATTCACACCCCGGTCTAAGATGCATTCCACACCTCTGTCTAAAATGTGATCCATACTTTGACATATTTGTAGATTTCTCATAACTCAATCTTTTGATTGACCAATTTAGTATTTTAGAGACCTCTGCATAAATCAAACTCTACATTACCAGAGCCATCATTTTAATCGACCTCTATCTTAGTTCGATAATACTCCCAACACCTCTACATGGGTGATTTGATAAAAAAAATCCACATCATGTATTTGAATATATTATACTGTATGATCATAGCTTGGACAAAGATTCAGTATGTTGTGTTATCATTGTGGTTTAGCTTAATATCTCCACATTTATATATCTCTCGACCAAGACAACGATCATGTATGTTATCGCTACTTTAGATGTCAAGATATTTGCATATAAATGTTGAACAGGGTTCCTATTCTAGGAAGTATAATCTCTATATACAGGTTTACTTTCAACCCTGGCCCTAAATTATTATGATATTGTTAGTTTATATTTTTGAGAGATTATATTATATAGATATGGTTTCAAGAAGTCATTACTAGGCAAGGATGTTGATATTCTCCAGTCTTTTTTTAGGTTAGAATGAATGTTTAGAATTTTTATATAAAGGATGCCAACCTTAGTTGAAATCTTAAAGACTCTTTTCGAGTGTAAATGATGGAGGTAGGGTGTAGCCCTTGATCCAAATCTAGAATTAAGTGTAAGGGTGTATAACCTAATAAAAATGAGATTACATTAAGTGGGTAAATGGGGAAGAAAAGACATAGCCGAAACATAGGAGGTCGTACAAATTACATGTATGAAAGTCTCAGGAAGTGCATAATCAACACTTGGAAATAAGTTATATGAATGAAACCATAAAATTGAGTTATATACGTTTGATGTATGTTTTCCATATCTAACCCTTTTATCTAGTGAAACCTCTATCCTAGTGGATTCATTGCCAGCTCGGGGGTGGCCTCTTGGTGGCAGGAATATAAACCGGACAAAGAGCCAGTAGGTTGGGTAGAATGTTGCAGTCAAACCTTCAATCACGTAAGTTTACGAAGGACTAAATAAGTACCTTTTCTATTATCATGTTATTATTAATAACAAGGTTTATAAGGATGCATTCTTTTGTTGTTGACTTAAATGATTGGATGTGTAAATGTAGGTTTTTAATGATCTTTTATTGATGAATATATGTCATTATTTGTAATTGCTCCTTTCAATCTTAGTGTTATCATAATTACATTCCATCGAAGATGTATAAAGTTGTTATTTTATGTAAAGTTACAATCTCAATCCACATTTGTATTATTATGATGCTTCAATGAGTTTTGCAAATTATTGCTCTTAAGGGGTAATAACTACATTTTTAGTTACTATTGTTTACGAAATGATATAGAGATAAATAAAGGTGTTTAAAACATTAAAAGTGGTTAGTGGTATACCAAATGTATACATAGTATTCCATGGTTGTAAATCATTATTATAATTGAACTTGATGACAATAAAATACTCATTAGAATGATTCAAAGGCTTATATTTAGTCTAAAAGCTTTAATACTTTAGGGGAACTAGTTTAACATAAACATCATGCCAATTTTGAACTCTACCATGTTCTATATTAAATAGTACTTAGGAGGTAGGAATCTTTAGGTAATATTATGTTTTCAACTTCACATGTTCTAATGGATTATGTTAAGAGATATTGATACATTCATAAAGTTATTAGTATGTTGTGAAACTACTAGAAGAGTTTTAAGGAAACTTGTGATAATTGAGTAAAGGTAGTTATTCTAAAGTAATGGAACGTCTTATGTAGGAACACATTAGTGGTGTTAAGTTATGGCAAAGGGATTTTAACAAGATATTAGACAATGGCTTTATGTTGTTAGTTGAATTCTTTTACATATTCATTGTACATAAGGATAAACTTTTGTTAGGAATGTACTTATCAATAAGTACATTGATTCAATAATCATAATGGATAACATATTGGTTGTTTGTACCAAGCTAAAGAAAAGAAAAGAAAATTACACTCCATTTCCTTGAATAATGCATAAAGGATTTTTGGGTATATTACATAAACAAAATATATTTAATATATAAATATTAATAATAAACCAATAATTAAATAAACTAGTATGTAATGAAGAGACACCTTCATAATGAGAAGTCATGTTACAAGATTTCCCAAATCCGAAGGAAAAGATGTCATACTGGTTATTATTGATAGCTTACCAAATATAGTTCAATACAATTGCAAATCTAGCCAAATTGCAAATGTTTTCCTTCATGAATTTCCTAAGGAGGCTATATTTTAAAAGTATCATAAATTCACCAGTTATTCCTAGAAAGAGTAATTAATATCCATACCACCTAATTAGTTTTGAGCTCTACCTATAATCTACAAGCAAATGGCCAAGTAGGGGTTTTGAATGAGTGCCTTGAAGGTTAATTTCATTGCTAAGATACCAACAACAATCATAATAGATTAAATGGCTAACCCTGAGAAAATGGTGGTATAGCACTTCCTCCATGCAACATCCAAGATGGGCAGCAAAATCATTATACAAGAATAAGTCATAATGCATGTAATACTTGTTGTCTTTTTTCTACTTGCCAACGGACATCACAATGAATAATATCCTTCAAAATTGGTACATCAAACACATCCCTAGTTAGCACTATCATACCTTTATCCTCATTATGCATGTTTGTCACCCTTAGTGCCATGTCCTCAAACTTTCCCACAAATGAAAAAATGTCGACAGGTGTTCAAAATTCACATTAAGACAATGCTTGGCATGGCAATATCATACATGCTCAATATGGAAAATTTTACTATATCATTTAAAAAGGAAAACATGTTTAGATGCTTGAAGCTTATGATATGGAAATAATGTATATACTATATAGTATATACCCAATATGACAATATACCCATTGACCTACTTTTGTAGTCATTTGTTGGACAGTAATAAAATTAATTTATCTTATATGATTATCTACTTTTTCAATACTCTTAAAGGGAAACTATTTTTGTGTTTCTAACAAAGCATCAGGCCTTGGATTCAACCAAACTTCAACTTAGCAAGATTAATAAATACATAAAAATATTCAAAAATTAGTCTCAAAAAATGTCCATGCACATCAATGTAAATATGAACACTTAGACACCAAATATGCAAATTTGTTGATTTATATTGCATGTAATGGTGCATATAGGAAAAATCACATTGAGATACATAAAGTATAAGTTCTGAGAGACATAAAATAGTTCTGAAAAATTAATTGATATACTGAGACATAATACATGAAAATTGAGGCTATAAATACATTGGGTAGACATCAATCATAGAGAGGACCCCATCTGAACTTTTCTAAGCTAGTGCCAAATCAAGTCTAGTAGCAGGCTTCCAGGTAGGGTTTTCTGTTGAAATTTAGTTGTCATTGATGTCAACTAACGTCAAAGAGGACTTGATATTCCTGTGCCAGTTTGAAGAAATATATGATATCCACTTTGAAGAAGTATATCCAGTTGTTCCAATCTAAAGAAGCATATTCATAAGTACTTCAAACATATTGAGTTTGAGGAAGTACATAAGGAATACAATGAGAATATGTGCAAGTCTCATGTCCACCTAGCCATGTTACTTCAAGGAAATGTCAAGGAGATAGTTGGACAAGTTTTGGGTATGCGTAAGAGGATTGGAGACAAGAAGCGGTACAACTATTATGCAAGTCCCGAAAGTGTGCAAGATACACCAATCAGAAGAAATATGTAAGTTGTTGAAGCATGCAAAAGTACCAAGAAGAAAGTAGCAATTCAAGAAGTCAAGTGCACAAGTACCACAAGCGATGGTACATCAAGGGCGCAAGATCACACCACAAGGGCGCAAGTCCCACTAAGGAAAGAATTGAGTATGAACAATACCCACGAGAGATGACACCTTAGAAATGCAAAACATGACAAGTGGCAGAAGCATGAAGTGTGAAGCAAGGAAGAAGGGAAGACACAACCAACTTGTGGACATCACCATCCATGCAGAACAAGTATAAATAAGAAGTCGAGTTGGGGAATTTGGTAACCTTATGAGATGAATACTCGAAGATACATATTTAACAAGCTTCTTATTTTGGGGCATCAAGAGCTCATTGAACCTGAACAACATGATCTAGTGAAGAGAAGAGTGCGCACAAACAAAAGAATATATTTGTTGATGGTGCACAGGATGATGTAATTTATCTATAACAGTTGCACGAAGATAGAAAGGTATAACTATAGAATATTCGAAAGTGTGTGAGAACATAATGGGATCGTAGAAAGCACATAGACATTGATGCAGGAGCATCAGGGCCTAGGCAGTTCACTCGAAGTTGATCGACATGATCGGTCGACCAGGGGGAGTGTCGACGACCACTGGTAAGAAAGGAGAATGGTTATCGAAGTCAATAAGTGGAGTAGGAGCAGATGATATGAGATCGACAGAAGGACCAAAAGGTCAAGAGTCGACATGTCAAAGGTCAACAAACAACAGGGTTGCAGCAGAAGGTGTCATAGGTCGACAGGTGGTTGAACTGCGACACTGGAAGGTTTTGGGAAAGAGAAAATCATGGTAGAAGGGGCCGACTGGAAAATCCTAAAGAGCGAAGTAAAGCCGATGGGTAAGTCAAAGGCTGATGGGAGATAGTATGGTTGCGGCGTAGGGACGACTACTGTAGTAGTTCCAGAGTAGTTCAGAAGTTGAGGCGAGTACTTGGTAGCAGTTCAGGGTTTCTAAGGAAGTTATGAGCAGTTATTGATGGTGGTTGGGATCACCACAGATGTCACCACATGAAGAGGTTGTGCAGCACAACAGAGGTCATTGAAAACTGCAGGTCTGGAAGATCTGGAGGAGTCAGCCAGCAGAGGAAGAGTGTCTCAGGGGTTGGAGTGGACCTCGGGTTGAGCAGCAGAGCAGCAACAAGGTAGAAGACCAGTGCACAGGCACAGAGGAGGAGTCACTCGAGAGTTTATCAGTAGATTGGAGAGAATAGTCATGCATCAACCAAGCATATCAGATATTAGATCCATAGCTTAGCGAGTGATTGCATTCAGCAGAGGCAGTGAGAGGGTGATGGTCGCACACAGAGAGAACACACATTTTACTTATGTATATTGTAATAGGCCGAGGAAGACATAGTTTAGTTGTTTACATTTCCTTGCAGTTCGCATTGTAATTGATTTGTGGAAGTAATAGAATCCATTTTCTGGCATCCTGTTTACATCTAGCCCATTTGAACCTATGTGTGTTGTGTGTTATTAATAAGCAAGAAGGCCCGATTGACCGAACTTGCGCCAGTTGGTATTAGAGAAGAAGTATCCCGTGAGCAGAAGAATAGTCGATATCAGAGCTGGTTGTGAATCCAATGTTGATAAATTGAGTCCGTTGAGTCAGAAGAGCCTGCAAGTGCATTGAACAGCTCCAACTACAGTTGGGTAGAGTTGTGCATGACTTGTGAAAGTCCGGTTACGATTGGACGAGTGGGAGTTTTAGCTGAGGTTGAAAATGGATCATAGAGGTGTTAATGTCCAAATATTTCGACGAAGAGTACATGGCGCAGCAGTCACAGTTGATCGTGAAATGTTTGATGAGCTCATGTGAACGATTCGAAGATTGACTAGTGAAGTCACATCGATCAAGGAAAGTTAGAGACGTGGATGCATTCCCGATGCGGTAGACCACAGAGACGAGGAAGTCAAAGAGGTGGAAGCATGGAAAGAGGCAGTCGAGAAACCTGAAGATAAATTCATTAAGCTTCTGATGGAGTTGAGAATTTAGACAAAGATAGATGTGCGTACCTACTCAGGAAGTCTAGATCCAGAAGAATTGATCGACTGGTTCAGAGAGATGGAGAAATACTTCGACATAGAGCAGATCGAGGATCCTAGGAGGGTGAAGACTTCATGTTTGAGGTTGAAGGGTCATGCCTCATTGTGTTTGGACAATGTACAGGCTGATAGAGTCAAGAAAGGAAAGGATAAAATCAAGTCTTGGGGCAAGATAGTCGCCAAGCTAAAGGGGAAATTCTTGCCAGGGGACTATGTGATTTCCTTGTTCTGAAAGTTGTAAAAATTTCTACAGAAAGAGATGACTGTGAAGGAGTACACGAAAGAGTTCTATAGACTATTGATTAGGTCGGGACAAACCGGCGACGAAGAAGAAGCTGTCACTAGATATGTGAACAGCTTGAAGTATGCGATATAGGACGAGTTGATCCTGTCAAGGTTCAGAGCGGTCAGTGAAGCGTATCAAATAGTTGTAAAGGCAGAAGAGAAACAGTCGAGCAAATCCACATGGAACATAGGTAAGATGACTAGTCATGGTGCGAAGACTGTTTCCGCGAAAGGCCAAAGTAGCAGAACAAGGAGAGAATCTGTCGAAGAAAACTGCCATACGGAAGGGACATCGACTAAGGAGAAGGCACAAGAAAACCGACACGCTGGTCAAGAGAACCACGGTTGAGTTGCGCATGGTCAAAGTGGTCCATCTAACAGAAAAGGATCTAATACACCAGCCATAGTCTGTTGCAAGTGTTGAGGAGTCGGATACAAGGCATATGAGTTCCTAGAGAACATACATGTTGTAGAGGAGTCGAAACTGAGACATCGAAGAGATGAGAAATTCGACGAGAGGGTAGAGTCGGCATCCGACAGCAGTGAGGATGGAAAAAGAAAAATTTGGGCCATGATGACTAGGAGGACGTTGGTTCAGGACGACCGACACAACGAGAAAGATCCACCGCAACGAAAGGCTATCTTTCGAGCTAGAGTGTGGATTAGCGACTGGTATTGCAAGACCATAGTTGATTGTGGCAGTACATAGAATCGTGTGTTGATAGAGGTAATAAGCAAGGTGGGTTTGAGATGTCGAGAACACCCAAATCCATACAAGATATCTTGGTTGCAGAAAGGACATCATGTCAAGGTAACCAGACAGTGCCTGATTAACTTCAAGGCTGGAAAGGTTGAAGATAGTGTACTATGCAACGTAATCCCAATGGACACATGTCATCTGTTGTTAGGGAGACCATGGAAATATGATCGGAATATGATCTATGATGGTCAATCCAACACAATCACAGTGTGTAAAAATGGCACACAGAGAACTTTGAAACCAAAGCAGGAGGATCAAGCTGACTGGAAGCAGGGCAAGAGAAACTATTGGGAGAAGCGAATGCTGATGTGCTCAGCGAAGGAATTCCTCACAGAGGAGGAAAAGTAGTTAGGATGTTTTTCCAGCATTCTGAAGGGACCATGTGTTGAGAGGCCAACAATGGAGAGGATTCTGGTCGAAGTCGAAAAGATGCTCGATGAGTTCAGGAGCATAGTAGTCAACGAAGCACCGACGGAATTGCCACTGATGAGAGGCATATCCCATTAGATAGACTTGATTCCAGGATCAAGTTTTCCAAACAAGGAAACTCATAGAATGACTCTGGAAAAGGGTCAAGAACTCAATCGACAAGTCCCATATTTTTTGGATATAGGATTGATTAGAGAAATTCTAAGCCCTTATGCGATACCAATAGTATTAGCGCCGAGGAAGGGTGTAGAATGGAGGATGTGTACAAACTCTAGAGCTATCAACAAGATCACGATCAAGTATCGGTTTCCATTTCCGAGAATGGACGACTTGATGGATTGATTGAGTGGGGAGAGATACTTCACAAAGATCGACCTGAAGAGCGGTTATCACCAAATTCGGGTTAGAGAAGGGGATGAATGGAAAACAACCTTTAAGATGAAAGAAGGGTTGTATGAGTGGTTAGTCATGCCATTCAGATTGAATAATGCACCCAATACGTTCATGTGATTGATGAATGAGGTACTGAAACCATTATTGGGAAAGTTTTTCATAGTCTACCTAGGCGACATTTTGATTTTCAGTCGAACCAAGACAGAGCACTTGGAGCATAGTCGACAAGTGTTGTGAAAGCTGCAGGAAGAAAAGCTGATGGTGAACCTACAAAAATGATTCTTCATGAAGGAAGAACTGGTGTACTTGGTATTTGTAATCTCGAGTAAAGGATTAGTGATGGACCCAGAAAAGTTGAAGGCAATATTGGATTGGCCAGAACTGACAAGTGCGACTGGAGTGCGAAGTTTCCATGGACTTTCCAGTTTCTATAGGAAGTTCATTCGGGGATTTAGTCTGATTTGTGAACCTTTGACAGAGTGCATGAGAAAAGGGGAGTTTAAGTGGACGGAAGCTACCCAGAGAGATTTCGACAAGTTTAACGAAAAGGTCACTGAGAGCCCACTGTTAGCACTCCCAAATTTTGACAAAGTTTTCCAATTCGATTGCAACGTGAGTGGGATGGAGATTGGAGCAGTGTTGAGCAAGGAGGGCCAACCAATTGCATTCTTTAATGAGACTTTGGAAAATGCGAAGAGGAAATATTTGGTCTATGACCACGATTTCTATGCTATTGGCCAAGCATTGAAGAAGTGGAGACATTATTTGTTTCCCAAGGAATTTGTGTTGTACACAGATCACGAAGCATTGAGGTACTTGAATACTCAGTCGAAGTTGAATCAACGGAAAATGAAATGGGTCGAGTTCTTCCAGGGATATACTTTCATGTTGAGACATAAGTTAGGAAATTCGAATAAGGTTGCTGACGCGCTGAGTCGAAGAGTTGCATTGCTGAACACGATGACAGTTTAGGAAACAGGAATAGAGCCAGTGAAGACAGAGTATGGGATCGATGAGGATTTTGTGAAAGCATGGAAGGCGAGTAGTGATCCATGGAGTGTCGACAGAACTCCATACTTGGATTATTTCATCCAAGAAGGATACCTATTTAGGGGACAACAGTTGTGTATTCCCAGAGGATCGGTAAGAGAGAACCTAATCCGAGAACTGCAAAACGAAGGATTAGCAGGTCATTTTGGCATCGATAAGACCAAGGCGTTGGTTGAGGAAAAGTATTATTGGCGAGGAATGATGACATATGTCAGTAAGTGGGTAAGACATTGTCGCCTTTTCCAGTTGGAAAAAGAGAGAAGTCGAAATACGGGGTTGTATACACCGTTACCAGTGCCAAATACCCCATGGGATCACATGAGCATGGATTTTGTGCTAGGATTGTCGAAGATGCAGCAAGGAAGCGAATCAATCTTTGTTGTAGTCGACAGATTTTCGAAGATGGCACACTTTATTCTGTGTCGAAAGACAAGTGACACCACAAGCATTGATGTTCTATTCTTCAGGGAGATAATCAGATTACATTGTTTTCCGAAGAGTATCACGTCGGACAGAGATACCAAATTTATGGGACATTTCTGGAGAACCCTGTTAACACCCAAAAAGTGCTCACTAGCTCATTTACCACATTACATGACTCATTTGTCCATTTTCCTACCATATTTCCATTAAAAATCCCAAAAAACCCATTAAAAAGCCTCCAAAAGGCCTAAAATGCCTCCAAAAGGCCAAAAAAACCCTCAAAATAGCCTAAAAAAGGCTAAAAAACCCCCTTTTCCTCCAAAAATAGCAAAAATCCCCTAAAAAGGAATAAAAAATATAAAATAATGAGGAAAAGGAGAAAAAAACCCTATACAGCTGCCCAAAACCATGTGTTTCCCAAAACCATGGGTCAGCACTCCACCACCAAAAAACTATAAATAGGTGATGGAGATCCCTTATTCCATATCCACAATCACAAGCACCCTTACTCTGCCAAAATCTCTCTCGAAACCCTAGTTCACCTTTGAACTATTTTCACCTTGAGAGCCACCTTTGGCCCATTCCCAACCTTGGAGAAGGAGAAGGAGCATTCTTGAAGCTTGGAGCATCCTCTTGGACACTGCAAAGGGCTTCACCAACCTTGACACTCAAGGTAACATCAATACAAAGACATTCTTTCATTTTGGTGTTTATGCTTCATGCTTGTATTAGAAATAATTTAATGTTCTGTTTATTGCATAATTAGTTTAATATACTGAACTGCTACTAAGGAGTCCATTCTCCTTAGTAGGTGCTCATTGGCACAAGCTAGGGGTAAAACCCTAGCTACAGTTTTGGCGACTCCCCTAGTTTTCGAATTTCTGGTTTCCTTTTTTAAATTTTTTCTTTCGGCTGTCCCTTTCGGCCGCTGCATACCGCGTCTTTTTCCTCTACAGTCGCGTCCCGACCGCGCCTTTCAGACCTTTACCCGCGATCCGACCGTGGCTCTCAGACTGCTTCCGACGCTCTGCCGGCGGATTCAAGTCTGTTACCTGCGATCCGACCGTGGCTAATCAGCCTTTTTGCCGCGATCTGACTGCGCCTGTCGGCCTTTTTCCTGCGTCGCGACTGCGGCTTTCTGCCTCTTTCGCGCGTCCCAACTGCGCCTGTTAGCCATTTTGCCGCGACCCGACTGTGTCGTTTTCCAGTTTTCCTGCGTCCCGACTGCCACTGTTGGCCCGATAGCCGCGACCCGACTGTGCCTTTTCCCCTGTTTCCTGCGTCCCGACTGCAACTATTGGCCCGATAGCCGCGACCCGACTGTGCCTTTTCCCCTGTTTCCTGCGTCCCGACTGCAACTATTGGCCCGATAGCCGCGACCTGACCGCCGCTGTTTCATTCAAACCCGCGGTCGGCCTGTTCTGACCCGCCACAGACCCGCGGTCTGATTTCTGCTCTTTTTCTGTTTTTGAGCCCAGCCCCTCTTGCTGCAATATTTTCTGCATTTGAACAGCCCTCTGTCCCACCTGCAGCCTACTTCCTTACAGCCTTTCTGCAACATAATTTCTGTTCCTTTTACAGAATCTTTTTAAAATTTCAGTATTTTTATTTCGGAAAATTTTGCAAATTAAAAGAATCAATTTCAGCATTATTGATAGATTGGAAGTTGCCCTCCCTTGTGGCACTTCTGTTTTTGGGTTCAACACCTCACGAACACACACTCTGTCACATTAAATCAAGTGAGCCTTAAAAAGTACCTAACTAAACCAACATTCTAACCCCACTTGGGGAACACAAAAGAATCATTGTAGTTAGGTAGGATCAGGGGGATAGGCTTCCAATAACACCCCTTGGTTATTTCACTTGAGACATAGTTGTTGTCCAACTAGGGAACCAAAATCCCCTAGTACTTTTTGGCACGGTCACGACCAGTTTATCAGAGGGCCTCTCCCTTAGGAGGGTTGAAGTCGGGAGACTGGTTCCGGAGGCCTGAGTGGAATACCGCACTCCATTCAGTAACCGAAGGGCTACCTTTCGCGGTTCGCGGGATATCCCTGTATAGGGGTATTGCGGTCAACGAACTAAACGGCAGATTCACCTTTCTGGACGTGTCATGAACGGGGTATCTTAGTTGCCCTTCTTCTAGGATTGACTACCCGGTGTCCCTCCCGGTAGGGGGATATCATAGCCACTTGGCTTTCCTACTCATATTGTCTGACTTGGATTTCATCACCTTGCAGAGGATATGTTTAGTTAAGTCAGAATACTTTTAGTTAGGTGTTTGCATGCTCCTTTACCTCCCTTTGGTCTAGTGAGTCCACCATTTTTCTTTTTTAGGAAACCTGCTGCTTGTTGGTATTCTGACCATCTTTGTTGTTACTCCACCTATTGTAGCACAGCTGTTGCAGTGGGTGTTTTGAGTTGGTTGTTGGCCTGAGTGCCTTGCTTTTTATCTCTCCTTCTGCACACTCGGTTGCATTAGGATTTTTGAGCTGTTTTTATACTCACCTCAACCCACAGAGATTTAGACACCATCTGTCACCATTGAGTCCCCGAGACATTCTCGGCGCCTCAGGGGCGAGCCCCCACAGCACGGTTCTCTCGACACCACTCGTCATAGATTCCGATCATTGTCCGTTGATACCACTCATCACAGATCTAGAGCCTTGTCACTTGACTCCACCCGTCAGCGACGTAGGTCTCCGTCACCAGATAGTGACGCACCTTACTTTACCTCTGATTCTGACGAAGAGTCTGAAAACCCTATTTACACTGCCCCTACTAGCCCCATGGCTGGCACGACTTCCACTCCATTTGTCATAGGGACCATTGGTGGCACATCCACCACTACACCAGTTACTACACCTGTTTTTGGTATGCCCTCCATGGGGCAACCATCTACCGTTCCCCTCACGGTACCTATTCCCACAGCGGGAATACCTATCCCCACTACATCAGTGGCTCACACTACCAATGGTGGTGCTGGACCATCCTCCACTACCTCAGTTCCCCCACTTGGGGGCACCACCCTTAATTTTGTCCCTCCACTTGGGGGCACTGGCCCCAACTTGGTCCATAGCACTACTGTGTCACAGCCCTCTTCCAGTTTGCCATTCATGGCTAGCCTCAACCTACCTGACCTGGCCAGATTGACCAACGATCCTATTCGACACGACCCTATGTGGCCTCATATGCCTACCAAACTACCCTCTGACATCCCTAAATTCGAGGGTAAGGCCGGTGAGGACCCACAGAACCACATCATGTCTTTCCACCTATGGTGTTCCTCTAACTCCATTGTGGATGACTCTGTTCGCCTCCGTCTTTTACAGCGCACCTTCACTGGCTCTGCAGCCAAGTGGTATATTGAGCAGCCTCATGGGACCCACGCCACCTTTTCTTCCCTGGCCTCGACCTTCCTGCAGTTCTTCCAGTTGCCAGTCCGCTATGACGCGGGCGTTGAGATCCTTCTATCTTGTAGACAAAACACGGCTACCCATATCACGGACCACATCCATGAGTGGCGTAGACGCCGTAGCTTATGCAAGATTAAACTCGATGACCGTATCTTCCTCGATTGGTTCCTCAAGTCCCTGCTTCCTGTCATCGCTAAGGATGTAGCTTCAGAAAGACCTCAGTCTGAAGAAGAGGCCATCCTTAAGGCACAGCAGTTCGACCTCATTTACGCCCAGTCGGGTTACCTTTATACCATTATACCTGACGCCCCTCGCGGTGAGTCCTCCCATCATGATGCGCCGGGGGCATCCCACGCTGCTGATGGTATCATTGGCCGTGTTTCTTCGCATCCCCAACCATTTTCTATAGCACGACCTACCCCTGGCCCCGACCTGTCGCGGGCTACTTCACAGTCTGGAGCAACCAACTCGTATGCTCCCATGACACATCACCATTCCCATGGACCTTCGTGTCCACCTCAGTGCTTTGGGTATGCGACTCCTGCTTATGCTCCTTCAGTCGCCCCTCAGCCTTACTACCATCAGCAGACCGCCCCGGCTCCTGCGCCTTCACAAGCCCCACCAGCTTATTATCCGCCCCAGGCAGCCCCTGCGGCACATCCACAACCTGCTCCGCAGTCCTATCAGCAATCCCCTCAAGTTGCTACACCTGCTCAGCCTCAACCTACATATCATCCTCCGCAGCCTGCTCCTGCACCTGCGCAACCTCAAAATCCACCTGCTGCCCAAGGGCAAGTTTACGCCCAACATAACCCGCAGCAAAACCAGAATAACCAACGTAACCAGGGCCAACAGAACCGCGGCAAGGGCCGTAATCGGGGAAACAACCAACCTACAGACCAAGCAGGTCAACCGGCTAATCCCCCTGACAACAACAATGCGGCCCCCGCTAATCAAAACCCTGATCGCCCGCCCAAGCAGGCCAAAAACCCCAATCTGCGAACGAACCACCCTTGTTCTATTTGCGGGGTCTATGGACATTACACCCATGCTGGCCCACACTTGGAGCGAGCTCGGCAGCTTTGGGTTGACGAGGCCCATCGCCAAGGGCATGCGGCTCCCCAAGCACCGCCCAACCCCCCCCAACCTCAGCAACCCCCTTTGGTGCTGCAAAACCCCTTACCGACCCAAGGCGTGGTGAACACTCAGCCGTTGGCCCCTCAAGCTAACGTGCAACCCCAACAACAACAGATCACCTACGCTGCTCCTGATCAACCCATGTTCGACTCAGGTACCCACCACTTATTGATGATGTCATCAGCTGACGTCAACCTCCAGACCCGTCGGAACCAATATGGCTCCACCTCTGAAGCCACTCCCACGGATAAAAATACTAACGCCCACCCCACCGATCAGGCGTTACGCATCCCTCCGCCTCCCACAGACGGCGCTGCGAAAGCACCTCGTTTCCCACTGCGCCGAATCAACAATAACCCTAACGCGCGCGCTGCGTCAAACTACAACATCGTAGACGACCTAGCCCAATCTCCCGCAGCCATGTCTGCGTTAGAAGTCTTGAAGAACTGCCCTTCCCAGCGCAAGACTTTACTTTCCGCCATCGGGGGGATTGACCCAACTGATTCACATTTGATGGCGTTTGATTTAGACCAGTCTGAACCACGCCTACCTTCCAGCTTAGCCTTCCAAGTTACAGTCTCCGTTAGGAATCTTGTTATCCATCGGTGCATCATTGATGAGGGTGCTTCCACATGCGTTATGTCTACATTTGTATGGCAGAAGCTAGGATCCCCTCCTCTCCAGCAGTCCACCACTGCGTTACGTGCCTACGACGGTCGTTCGGCCCAGCCCCAAGGCCTCCTGCCCAACGTTCCTGTCCAGTTAGGTGGTAAAACAGTCCTTATTGACATAGAGGTAATTAATGCCCAATTGGATTACAACCTTCTACTTGGCCGCAGCTACATGTATGCCATGCGGGCGGTTGCCTCTTCTGTCTTTCGCACCATGATGTTCCCCCATGAAGGACGCGTGGTTAAGATTGACCAGCTCACCTACTATGATCCCAGTGCTCCAGCGGCACCGGAAAATGTTCTCCCCATGGTTGAACAACCTGTTTCTCCTGCCGCCACCTCATTTGTTTCTTCTACAGGGCCTGGAGTCTACTCAGACGCGCCGATGACCTCCACCTTTCAATCCATTCCTCCGCCATCATCTACGCCCGAAATGTCTGACTTATGTACCTTGTCCCATGACATTCTACCACCTAACAATCAACCATCCTTGTTGCCTAAACCACCATTGGTACCTAGTCACATTGGTGTTACACCGATCCATACGATCCCCTTCCTAGTTCCTCCAGCAGGAGTAGTAAGCGCCCCGGTCATGGCTACCCTTAGCCTCCCTGGGTTAACCTTGGGATTACCTGTATGGTACCTTTCACCTCCCGTTCGCCCGCCGACACCAGATGTCGTCCTCCAGCCGGTGCAACCCATGGCTACTACCACCCACCCACCTCCCGGGGTCTCTACCCCTTCGTCCTCCACGACACCTCCTCCTCCTCCTCAACCCACTGGGGGCAGAGGTCCCCAACCTTACACTGCCGTACCACCTCCAAAGACAGTCAAGAACCCTCCAGTGTTTCGTGCTCCTCCCAAATGCTCGCTGTGCGATGAGTTAGGCCATGCCACTCACCAATGCCCACAGTTACCTGCATTATAGAAGCACATGCAAATGCTCGATGATGACCCCAACATCCCAACAGTCGAACTAAACCCCACTCCCAAGCCTAAAGATAAGTCCCTACGTACCAACCACTCCTGCGCCATCTGCGGTATTTACGGGCACTATTCACATCATTGTCCCGATCTCCCGGATTACAGAGCGGCTCTCTATGAGATGAACAATCTGGACCTTGAGACGGCACCACCTACCATTGAGGAGATCTACCCCCCGGTCTCTCCCCCTTCCGAAGAGGTTAATATCATCTACATGATCTCTTCAACCAACACTTCTACTACCCCCTCGTCAACCGATTTGACGACGCAGACTTTCCGTACTGATGAGGAGATTCTTGAGGCCCTAACTGCCCCGGATTATCCTTGGGATGATATGCACCACCGTTCCTATTTCATCCCAGAAGCGTCTTCCTCTAGCACCGCTACCCAATACGCGGTCGAATCCAAAGACTTCCTCCCCACCAAGGTTGACTGGTTCAAGGACCCTATCCCTGCTCCTGATGCCTTCGAGGAGGGCAACATGGCCAACATCTCACCTGTCATCCAAGTCGATATTGCTGCTCCAGGTCATGCCCCTGAACTCATTACTTTAGGAGCATTCTGCAGTAAACAAGAGATTGAGGACTACACACACCTTTTCAAAGAATTCCGTGATGTCTTTGCCTGGTCTTATACCGAAATGCCTGGTCTTGATCCCGCAATTATAGAGCACCACATTGACACATGGCCTGATGTAACCCCCGTTCGTCAGAAACAACATCCTCTTCCTCCCTCAAAGTTCCCAGGATATGCCCCCGAACTCATCACTTTAGGAGCCTCCTGCAGTGAGCGGGAGATTGAGGATTATATACAACTCTTCCAAGAGTTCCGTGATGTCTTCGCTTGGCCCTCTAACAGAATGCCCGGTCTCGACACCGACATTCTCAACCATCACATAGACACATGGCCAGAGGAACTCCATGTTCTTACTGAAACCAACTCTAAAGGCCTCCCTTTACGCAACCCCCATGATGGGTTGCATCCTACGGAATCTCTATCCATAGAATAATTCGCGGCCCCCTTTTTGGTCCGCATTGTACAGTACTTTCCTTTTTGTTTTTTGTTTTTACAAACCGTTTCCACCACTGGAATCAGCGCGACGTGACCATCATGATGGTCACCTCGTTGCATTATTTTTGTCCTGTCATTTTTTACCCATTTTTCAGACGCCACTAGTCGCCTCGGTTTGCGTGCCACATCGGCCGTTCTCCGATTTTCACATATTTTATATCATCGGATTCATTTTTCCGAGCTGGTGATGATGCTTGAGATCATTTCTCGCTCTCACCTCCAGATTTTCTGGGCATTTTTCAAAAATGCCCCCGTCATCTCGGTTTGCATGCCACATCGGCCGTCACCCGTTTTTGACATCCTTTATATCGTCGGATTCATTTTTCCGAGCTCGTGATGATGCTTGAGATCATTTCTCGCTCTCACTTGGTACAATTTCAACATTGTGTCCCAACACCTTGCTGCCTCGGTTCGCGTGCCACATCGGTCGCTATCGGATTGTTCCACATTTTTACATGAGCCATTCACTCCTGTCATACTGCAAATGTCTCGTTATTTTGCCACCATCTCATCTACCCCGCAAGGAGGCCCGTCAGTGTTCCCACCTACCCTCGTTCTTGGTCGTCATTAAATCTGCCTTGATTGAACACTTCCTCCTTGCCTGGCCATTCCTTTTGTTCGGTATAATTTTATCCCTTTTTCGGGCCGGACAAGTCCTTTACGAAAAAGGCACTTAGGGAGTTTCCGTTAAGCTCTTTTCTGACTCCTAAAAGAATGAAAAGATCGCCGAGCAATCTTGCTTCCTTTCATGCTCGTTAAAGTACCTGAAAGGGCGTCTATCTGGTATAAGTTTAACCCTTTTCCGGACCTGGTAGACTACTTACGAAAAAGGAATACTCTAGTCACACCGGCTAGAAGAGTTCTTCATTGCATCCTTTTATGCTTCTTTGGGCCTTGGAGACTAAACCTACGAAAAAGCAACCCCCTGGAGTCTTCTTACTTGCTTTCAGACTCTCTAAAATTGAAAGCAACCACGAGCATGCACTGTCCTGGGCTCGTAAAATCCACACGACAGTACCATTTCACTACCTCAGAGTCTTCTTATCGCTTTCAGACTCCTTAAAATTGAAAGCAACCACGAGCATGAACTGTCCTGGGCTCGTAAAATCCACACGACAGTATCATTTTATCCACACACTTCTTCTAGTTCCTTAACCCATGAAGAAGTATCCTCCCGTGCCTCATGGCACTCAAATCGATCATCTCGGCAGCACCCCCAATTCGGTCGCCTTTGTTCAGAGTATTCTGCAGTCTCCTACCATTTTATACCAGCTTGAGTCTCCCTCAGCCAAGTTATTACCCCAGATTCATTACAGCTATGATCCCTTTTCCCTGAGTCAGTTTCATATGCTGCCAGATCATTCCCATTATCATACTCTGAACAAAGGAAGTTTGAGTCCACCCGCTCTACTTGCCCAGTTGTCCCACCACAGTTTATCAGTCCTGCCATCAGCACTATCACATTTCGGTCTTGTACCTCGCGCTCCTGTCAAGGAAACATCATTGCCTTGATAGGGGCAGGTCTCCCTCTGTCGACGACAGCTCCTCTATTCCAGAGGATAGGCCCAGAGGTCCCTACGCCTTGGACTTATCACCATCTGTGGTAAGTGCCTACGGATCATTCTGAGAGGAGACATCATTGCCTCTCTGCGTGGTTGTTCCTCACATGCTCGACTTCAGCACCTTGATCGTATCGTTGAGGATCGCGTAGGATTATATTCCATCAGTTTTTTGTCGAAGACCTCGGATTTCCCCCGACTCTAGCACATTGGTGAGTCACTTCGGAACGCCCAGTTGTATGTTCCCGTGGATGTCCGGGCTGCGTTGGCGTTTGTATTCGGAAGCCATCCAGTTTCATGCTTCCTTGAGTAGCCAGTTTCAATCCCAGATCAGTTCCAGTTCAGTGTACCATGGAGAGTTTGACCCCAGTCACTATGATCCAGCCGCTCATCAGTTCCTTTGGTACCACACTCAGTAGCACTGTTGATTGTTCCAGTGCACCAGTTCTGCAGTTCACACATGATCTGCTCAGCAGTACGTCTCAGATTTGTGTCCCCTCTGGACTCTTATGATGTACACAGTGGTCATGTACCTTACAGGTCCCCCTTTTTTCGGGCCTTACAGTTATATTTATGTATCTTGATACGAGCATGGGTATGCCCGCCTCGTCCATATATTGAGATTATTCCTCAGTCAGTATTTGAGGTCATGTATATTTCAGGTCCCCATTTTTTGGACCCCATTGTTGTTATTATGTTATATCCTGATACGAGCATGGGAATGCCCGCCTCGTCCATATGATCAGATGATTCCTCATCCATTATTGAGGTTATGTACTTTTAGTTCTTGCAGTTGTTCGGGATCGTTGTTCCGGGCTTCAGTTTGTTTCTTCTCTTCTCTCCACATCCCAGGAAAACCATTCATGACTTATGATGTCCATCGGCCATACGATGAGCTCCTGACCTCGCACATCAGGGGGCAATCTGTTAACACCCAAAAAGTGCTCACTAGCTCATTTACCACATTACATGACTCATTTGTCCATTTTCCTACCATATTTCCATTAAAAATCCCAAAAAACCCATTAAAAAGCCTCCAAAAGGCCTAAAATGCCTCCAAAAGGCCAAAAAACCCTCAAAATAGCCTAAAAAAGGCTAAAAAACCCCCTTTTCCTCCAAAAATAGCAAAAATCCCCTAAAAAGGAATAAAAAATATAAAATAATGAGGAAAAGGAGAAAAAAACCCTATACAGCTGCCCAAAACCATGTGTTTCCCAAAACCATGGGTCAGCACTCCACCACCAAAAAACTATAAATAGGTGATGGAGATCCCTTATTCCATATCCACAATCACAAGCACCCTTACTCTGCCAAAATCTCTCTCGAAACCCTAGTTCACCTTTGAACTATTTTCACCTTGAGAGCCACCTTTGGCCCATTCCCAACCTTGGAGAAGGAGAAGGAGCATTCTTGAAGCTTGGAGCATCCTCTTGGACACTGCAAAGGGCTTCACCAACCTTGACACTCAAGGTAACATCAATACAAAGACATTCTTTCATTTTGGTGTTTATGCTTCATGCTTGTATTAGAAATAATTTAATGTTCTGTTTATTGCATAATTAGTTTAATATACTGAACTGCTACTAAGGAGTCCATTCTCCTTAGTAGGTGCTCATTGGCACAAGCTAGGGGTAAAACCCTAGCTACAAACCCTATCGAAGAAACTGGACACGAAGTTGCAATTCATCTTGGCATATCATCTGAAGGTAGATGGACAGACCGAGGTGGTGAATAGAAGTTTGGGAAACCTTCTGAGATGTTTGACGATCAACAAACCCAAGCAGTGGGAGAACATTTTGGCGCAAGTAGAGTTCATGTACAACAATTCTTTGAATCGGTCGACAGGTTTGAGCCCATTCCAGATTGTTCAAGGACTAAGCCCATATGGAGTGGTAGATTTGGTCGATTTACCGATAGAAATGAGGAAAAGTGCAGATGCAAAATCATTCGTAGAGCATATGAAAGAAGTGCATGATAATGTGCGTAAGCACATTGAGAAGAGTAATGTGGCATACAAATTGAGAGCTGACAGGAAGAAGAGGCTACAGTATTTCAATGAAGGAGACATAGTCTATGCACATTTGCAGAAGGAGATATTTCAAATAGGAACATATGACAAGCTGAAGCTGAAGAAGATTGGAACATGTAAGATTCTGAGGAAGATTTCGGACAATGCTTATATGTTGGAGCTACGAAAGGACTTGAGCATTTCACCAATGTTTAATGTATCAGATCTGTACAAGTTCGAAGAGGGATCAAGCAGCAGAAGCACGGAAGTGTTGAACGTCAACTGGACCGTGTAGATTCAAGACCGACACAAGGAGGAAATCGCCGAAGTGTTAGAAGAACATGAAGTTGGAAGGATGCATAGTTTGCAAAGGAAAGATGATGAGTTGTAGGAGGCCACATGGATTTCCGAAGAAGAATTCAAGATACTGATGGATCAGTCGAGTTATTTTTAACTTGGGGAGTCTGATGCAGGAGCATCGGGGCCTAGACAGGTCAGTCAAATTTGATCGACATGAATAGTCGACCAGGGGGAGTGCCGACGACCACTGGTGTGAAAGCAGATTGGTTATCGAATTCAATAAGTCAAGCATTACCAGTCAATATGCGATCGACAGAAGGAGAAAAATGTCGAGAGTCGACATGTCAAAGGTCAATAGACGACAAGGATGCAGCAAAAGGCATTGTAGGTCGACAAGTGGTCGAACCGCGATACCGACAAGTTTTGGGAAAGATCCAACCGTGGATGAAGGGGTGGACTGGAAAATCCTAAAGAGCAAAGCAAATCCAACGGGTAAGTCGAAGGCTAGCGAGAGATAGTATGGTCACGACGTAGGGATGACTATTATAGTAGTGTCAGAGGAGTTCAGAAGTCGAGTCGAGTACTTAGTAGCCATTCTGGGTTGTTACAGAAGTTATGAGTAGTTATTGATGGTGGTTGGGATCACGACATATGTCACCACAGGAAGAGGTTGTGCAACATTGAAGAGGTCACTGACAACTACAGGTCTACATGATTTGGAGGATTCGATGAGTAGAGGAAGAGTGTCTCAGGGACTAGAGTGGAGCTCGGGATGTGCAGCAGAGAAGCAGCAGGTTAGAAGACCAGTGCATAGGAACAGAGGAGGAGTCACCCGATAGTTGATCAGTAGATGGGAGAGAACGTTCATGCATCAACCGAGCACAATAGAGATCAGATCCATAGCTCAGCGAGCACTTTCATTCCGCAGAGGGCACGAGACGGTGATGGTCGCACACAGAGAACACACACATTTTACTTCTGTATATTGTAATAGGATGAGGCCAAAATAGTTTAGTTGTTTACATTTCCTTGCATTTGCATTGTAATTGATTTGTGGAAGAAAAAGAAGCCAGCTTCTGGCATCCTATTTACATCCAGTCCATGTGAACGTGTGTGTGTCATGTGTTATTGATAAGCAAGAAGGTATGACCGACTGACTGACCTTGCCCTAGACAGTCACAGATGATCTAAGAAAGAGGTGCGAAGACTAACTTGAAGTATATCTTCTGATGCACAAATTAAAGTAGTTTATCTAATGCACTAAGATAGAGTAGATGCACTAAGAAGCGTAGAAACAGAACAACGTACTAAACCTAAGCGCATCCTACCAAATATGATGCAACAATACACCGGTTGTGAAGTATGAAGTCAAGTATATTTGGTTGATATGTTCAAGTGAATTTTGTGACACAAAAAAATGATTGCAATATCTCAATCTTATGGAAGGTGCGTACAACAGAATGAACATTAGTTAATCTAAAGAGTGCACAGATCGGAAGAACAACAAAGTAATTTCTTCTTCTTTTATATCATAGCGATAGGAAGGGGAAAGGAGCAAGGGGTCAGTGCCTCCTTCCAGTTGAAGTTGGTAAATCAGGGAGTTGGTGCTTCCTTCAGGTCATTTCCTGTAAAACCAGGGGGTCGGTGCCTCCTTCTAGTTAGTGCTTCCATGAATGTAATCTTTATATTATAAGAGATCATTCCTTGGTTTTCTCCCGTTTGAGTTTCCACGCAAAACTATATGTGTTATTTGTATTGTGCTCATGTCATGATGAATGCTATTTTTTATGTGGATGCATAATCTAAGTTCAGATTAATCCATTAAGAAGTTAAAAATTGTTCATAACTGCTATAATATGGATTCACTCCCCCTCTCGTTACTAAGTAGATTCCAACAATTGGTATTAGAGTGGGTGTCTCTAGTAAATTAACATATGGAAGACAAATCCTTGTGTAGATATGGACAAGCAGGAAGGTATCTCCACTAACAAAGCACAAAGGTTTGATGGCACCAACTACACCGTCTAGAGGATGAGGATGGAAGTATATTTTCAATCTCTCGGAGATGATGTCTGGCAGTCCATTAGGGATCGTTATAATGTCCCAAAAATTACACCAGTTGATCTAGTTGAGAAGAGACTATATGAATGCAATGCAAGAGCCAGAAACAAACTATTATGTGGGTTAACAGACACTAAATTTATTAAGGTGATGTATTGTCCCTCAACCAAGGATGTATGGGATAAACTCGGAAATGTCTATGAAGGTGACGAGAAAGTAAAGAAGGAAAAGCTGCATAATTACTCTAGATTGTATGAATCCTTGAAAATGAAAGGTGAGGAGAATATTGCTTCTTACTTCTTGCAAGTTGATGAGTTAGTGAATTCTATCAAGAGTCCTGTAGCTACTCTAGAAGAAGAATCAGTAGTACAGAATATACTGAGAACTCTGCCTCCAACATTTGACGCAAAGGTATCTGTGTTAGAAGATAAAGACAATCTTGCAGACTTAACAAAGGATGAGCTTCAAGGGATCTTGACTACATATGGGATGTGAACATAGAAAGAAAATCCTATCAAAAACGAAATGACCTTTAAAGCCACTAGAAAGGCTAAAAATGAACATGACGAGGACTCTTGCAATGAATCAGATGAAGTAGAGTCAAACTTCGTAAGGAAATGAAAAGAGGACATGGTAAGTATAAGAATAAATTTCCTTTCAAATGTTTCATGTGTGGAGGGATAGGACACTTTGCTCCAAAGTGTCCATACAAGGAAGATGGAGATAGCGACAATGAGGAAGAATCTAGCTCCCATGAATGAAATATGGTGTGCACTCGGGACAAATTTGATAATAGGAATAAAGTTCGAAAACAAAGGAAGAGTTTGTATACTAAGGAAGACAACAATTTATCCAAAGAAAGTGATTTCATCAATAAGCCAAAAGAGGTACTATTCATGGCCTTTGTAGAAGAAGAAAGGAGAAGAGTTGTTCGTCATTCAAGAAGGACACACCAGTTGCGCAAAGAAAACCAAGATCACTGGATAATTATTTCTTTAGTGGATCCTTTAATACACCTTCAAAGCCTGTCATAGAAATTAAATCTGACAGTCAATCTGAAGAAGAAGAACCTGTAGAGCTTTATTGGGAAGGTGAACTAGTTAGTGCCCTGAATAAATTGAAGAATTCAAGAAGGAAGAGTAAACTCTTACAATACCAACTGTTGAAGTATGAAGAATAGTTCAAGCAAGCTAAATAGTTTCAAGAATCTCTTGATAAATAGGTTCATCAAAAGGTGATGAACTATGAGAAACAACTAAATTGTAAAGTAGATAAGATCAAAGTGCTTGAAGAAGAGAAATTTGTATTGGTGACTTATTTGGAAGAATTGGCACAGAAAAATACGATGTTGACAAATCATATTGAATTAAATGATAGAGAGATATCTCGTTTAGAAGACAAGTTGATCAAAATAAAGGGAAATAAACAAGTTCAAGATCACATCATGAGTGATACTCTTAATTGCGCACAATCAGGAAGTAACAAGGCTGGTCTTGAAGATGAAACGTTGAACAAATTCAAAAGTAGCACATCAATCCTAAATAATATTATGAATGATCAAAGATCACCAGCAAAAAAGTGAGGAATTGGCTATGAAAAACCAACTGACATATTCTGTGACAGTAAGCAAGGTCCAAATTGAATGAAATCATTCAGGTATGATAATTCCTTCAGTAATTACAATTCTCTTCATTATACTACCAGAAGAAGGATTAATACAATGAAGTGTGCAAGGTGCAATTGCATTGGTAGTATTGCAAAGTATTGTCAAACTATGAGATGTTATGCTTGTGATGGCTTCGGACATAAAGCTATGTATTATCGAAGAACAATAAATTTCCCAGATGAAAACATGTTTCCCAAAATAAATCGCAATACAATGACCAAAAGAGAAGTTACTCAGGCACATTATCGAAATGGAAGTGCGCACATGAAAACATGGGTAAGGAAAACTTCTCAAGCTAGTGGAGAAGAATCTGACAAACCAAGTGTGTCTAAAGAAACAAGCAATTGCTACTTTTCTTGCTAATATGTAAGAGGTTAAGTAAGATCCTTGAATTCAACACAACAATCATTAGGAATTCAAGGAAAGTTTGCAACAGAAAACTAGGAAACGAGATCCATATTGAATAAAATATATATTATTGAATTGATAAGATGCTTAACGCTTTACAAGAGCTCGCCTTTTATAAGGTTTGAGCATTTCTTAAGAAGGGTTACGTCCCTTCAATTAAACTAATTAATAATTTAATGATTAATTTGATACAATATTTAATATTCATAGCATTGCCGCTCCCTTTTAAAGAGATTTGTCCTCAAATCAATGGTAATGAGGGATGTAACTGTCGAAATTGTTCTAATTCCCATGTTGCATCTTCTTCAGGAAGATTTTTCGATTTTATGAGGTATTCTTTAATGACTCACGTTCTTAATCTCTTCTCTCTAGTAGCAATGATAGATTCTGGCTCGAATATGATTCTTCCTTCTTCATCTAACAAGGGAAGTATTGTTTATGCCTTCTGGTGTTGACCTATCATCTTTTTCAAACATGAAACATGAAAGACATTGTGGATGCGACTTGTAGTTGGCAATTTCAATGCATATGCCACCTGACTAATCTTCTTATTGATTTGATATGGGCCATAAAAACGTGGAGCCAATTTATTTTTTCCACCTCGTTTAAGTGATAATTGTTTATAGGGTTGTAGTCTTACATATACCCAATCTCCAATTGCAAATTCTCGTTTTGTTCGATGTCGATCTTCTTGTTGTCTCATTCTATTCCTGGCAGTATTCAAATTCTCTTTAAGTACTTGGACAACCTTTTGGTTTTCTTCTAAATGGTCATTTACTGATGCGACCCTTGCTTGGTTGGTGATGAAATCCTTCCATTTTGGGGGTTCATATCCATATAGGGCTTGAAATGGTGTCATTCTTGCAGATGTATGATAAGTAGAATTATACCACCATTCCGCAAGATGTAGCCATTGGAACCATTTATTTTGCTGATCAGTTACAAAACAACGGAGGTAGGTTTCTAAGCATTTATTGACAACTTATGTCTGTCCATCTGTTTGGGGATGATAAGCTGAGCTCATGTTAAGAGACGTTCCAATTTGCTTGCAAAACTCTCTCCAAAAGTTCCCTTTAAACTTGGCATCCCTATCACTTACTATAATCTTCGGAAAACTTGGCATCCCTATCACTTACTATAATCTTCGGAAAACCATGTAATTTGTAGACATTTTTACAAAAAACTTCGGCTGTTTCTTTTGCCGAGTCAGTTTTCTTCACTCCAACAAAATGTGCATATTTGGTTATCCTGTCTACCACAACTAGTATTTTGTCTTTTCCATCTGATATGTGTAGACCTTCAATGAAATCCATTGAAATTTCCTCCCATTTCTTATTCGGAATATGTAACGGATGGGGCAACCCCGGACTTGAGATATTCTCAGTTTTATTCCACTGACAAATGTCACAATCTGCAACATACTTGTGAATGTCAGCATACATACCCTTCCAAAAGAATGATTGCCGTGCATTATAGTAGGTTTTAAAAATTCCTACATGACCAGCGGCTGCGCAATCATGTGATTCTTTAAGCACCTTGGTCTTAAAACTGGAATTGGAACTTAAGTAAATACGTCCTTTGTACCATAAGAGTTCATTCTTCCATTCAAACTTCGGATACTGATTTATGTTGTTAATTATGGAGCAAACCTCTGAATTCTTGGCATATTCCTTACGAATTTCGTCCAAAAATTCTGGGATCACCATGGATATGGCGTAGACTTGTATCTCTTCATCTTTCCTTGATAAAGCATCAGCTACTACATTGTCCTTCCCTCTTTTATGTAGTATCTCCATATCGAAGGTAGAGATTTTCTCTATCCGCTTTTGTTGCTCGGTTGTTAATGTCTTCTGCTGTAACAAGTGTTGTAGACTATTATGATCTGTTTGGATTAGGAATTTACTTCCCAAAAGGTATTGTCGCCATTTAGTTAATGGATGTATGATGGCAAGCATTTCCTTGTTGTATGTAGACTGTAGGTATTCTCTTTTGTTCAACTTCCTGCTTTCAAAAGTGATTGGATGACCTTCTTGCATTAGCACAACTCCTATCCCAAACCCTGAAGCATCACATTCGATTACGAATGGTTTTGCAAAATCAGGTGTTGCCAAAACGGGAGTTGAAGACATAATTTGTTTCAACATTTCAAAGCATCTTCTTGCTTCATCATCCCATTGAAAAGAATTTCTTTTTAGGAGATTTGTTAGTGGGGCAGTGACATGTGCATAGTTCCTGATGAACCTTCGATAGTAACCTGTTAATCCCAAAAATCCTTGCAATTTTGAAACATTCTTTGGTTCGGGCCACTCCTTCATTGCCTGGATCTTCTTTGGGTCCACCTTAACTCCTTCCTTTGATATTATATGACCAAGATACTCCACTTCTTGCTTCCCAAAGGTGCATTTTTACTTATTTGCATAGAACTGGTTTTCCTTCAGAAGAGATAGAACCTCTTCTAGATGCGTCAAATGTTCTTTCCATGTCTTGCTATATATAAGGATGTCATCGAAGAATACTAACACAAATTTCCTTAGGTATGGCTGAAATAGTTCATTTATAGTTGCCTGGAATGTGGCAGGGGCATTAGTTAACCCAAAAGGCATTACTTTGAATTCATAATGTCCTTCATGAGTTTGGAAAGCAGTCTTTGCGATATCCTCTAATCTGACCCTGATTTGATAGTACCCTGACCTTAAATCGAGTTTCAAAAAATATTTTGTGTCATGAAGTTCATCCAGCATGTCATCGATGAAGGGGATTGGAAACTTGTTCTTAATTGTTATTTTTTTTAATCCTCTATAATCTATACATAATCTAAACGATCCATCCTTCTTCCGTACTAGTACGACTGGAGCTGCATAAGGGCTTCTACTCTTGGTGATGACACCACAATTCAGTAGATCTTGAACCAACCTTTCTATTTCTGTTTTGTGGTGGTGTGGATACCTATATGGTTTAACCTTGACAGGATTTGACCCCGGTTTAATCTCGATTATGTGTTCTATACTCCTTTCTGGTGGTAGCTGCATGGGTAAGTCTTGAAATATGTGTTCATGTTTCTGGAGTAATTTTTGGATTTCCTTTTTGAACTCATTTGGTTCCCCCTCTTTTCCTTCCAGTTGATGACATTGTATTACGTATGCAGATGCCCCTTTTCGAATGATTTTTTCCATTTCCCGAGATGAAACTACTTGTGTGTTTGGTGGATGAAAACCATATAGCTTAAAAATTTTCCCTTGCCACTTAAACTTGATGAAATGATTTTGATGATTGGCAGAATATGTTCCCAATGTTTGTAACCATTGGACTCCCAAAATGATGTCTACTCCTCCCAACGGTAAGGTGTAGAGTTCTGATTCCAGTTCGAAGTCTTGTATTTGAAGTCTCACCTTGTGGCACTTTCCAACTTTTTTGATCTTTTTGCCATCTGCAACCATCACCTTCATGTCTAGAACTCGATGTACGAACAACTTGAGTTTTCGTGCCACTCTTATATCAAGAAAGTTGTGAGTGCTTCCAGTGTCTACTAGCACTGTAACATTCTCATTTTTTATATGCCCTTTTAACTTGAGAGTCTGTGGTTGACTAAGGCCTGTCATGGCTGCTAGGGAGATTTTGGGGTTCTCGTCGTTCCCGGCTGCCATATTTGCGGTTTCCTCCTCTTCATCTTCTGGCTCTTCTTCTTCTTCTTCTTCTGATTCACTATTCTCCTATGCTTCACAAGTATATAATTTCTTTGAGTTGTCCTCGGGGCGACACCTATGTTTAGGGTTCCATTTGTCTCCACATCGTCGACATTTTCCTTCCCTCATGCGTTGATTCTCGAGGCTCTTCCTATCGTCCCTTCTAGGTGGAGGGATGTATTTGTTTGTATCATCCTCTGGAGTCGACTGGATGTTTCTTTGTGAGTATGACTTCCCTTTATTTGATTGAAAACTATCAAATTTGGCCTCGGCTGCTTTTGCTTTTCGTCTTGCTGCCTCGACATTTGTTATGTCATGCATTTTTAACTCTTTTTGTATGTATGGTTTTAGTCCTCCTAAGTAGATTTCCAACCGTTGTTTGTCGGATAGCCCAAATACTCTGGTAGCGAGGGATTCCCATTGATGCGTGAATTTTTCGACGCTTCCCTTTTGTTGTAATCTGGTAAGTTTTGAGAAGAATTCATCTTCTGTGATTCCTTGAAACCTTTTTAAGAAATCATTCTTGAATAATTTCCAAGTGTATGCGAAGTTGTCTCCCTTCCACCACATATACCAGTTGTAGGCATATCCTTCAAGGTGCATTGAAGCATACTTGACCTTTTCTTCGTCCATTGTAATGTTATATATGTCGAAATACTCTTCTGCTTTATTCAACCAAGCGATGCATTGGTCTTCTCCTCCATTATATTTCGTCATCTCTATTTTTTCTCTTGGCGGGTACATTACGAATGGTTGGTATTGAGTACCTTTCATCCTGTTGTGTTCTGGTGACTCAGAATTGGAAGATGGAGTAACTGACATATCCGAGCCATGTTGTTTATGATTTTTTTCCTCATCATTCATTTTTTGTAATATCTCCTCGATACCTTTCTGGCTCTTAGTCACTTTTTGATCTAACATTTTTTGTTCCTTCCTTATAATGTCGAACTTGTCGTCTATTTTTTGCTCCATTACCTGAATGACTTCATCCTTAATTTCTTTTTTAAGTGCTTCCTGGCTCTTGGTGATCATTTCCTTGAAGGTTCGAAAATCCTTCTCTATTTTCTCCATTTGGGCTTTTAACTCTTTCGTCATGCTTCTTAGGTGTGGTGGTGAATAATTGGACGCAATTTTGGTTTAGGAGGGGTGGAAAATGAAAATGAGGAAAAGTGGAATTACTATAATTTTTGGTGTGGTTAAAATATATATATATAATAAATATTATATTAATATATATATATATTGTTTTGATTTAAGGAATTTTTTAATAAAAAATCAATATTAATTATATAATATTAATTTTTTTTTGAAATTAGGGTTAGGGTTTTTTTGATGAAGGAGTGCTACGTGGAGGCCGAGCGGGGGATGGATGAGAGGTGGACAGGGGAGCACGTAGGCGGAGAGTGGAATGGTGGGAAGGTGGCGTGGCGTGGAGTGAGGAAGGGGTTGCAGTGGACGAGGGATGAGGGCAGGAGGAGCAGATGGACGACGAGGGTAGGAGGAGTCGAGAGAGGCGGTGGCGGGAGCTAGTGGAGAAATGCGTGGGGAAGCAGATGAAGGGCGTGTACAGAGCTGGGGAAGAAGGATGTGGTGGCATGAGCAGGCAGCGGGAGTAGCTGCTGGAGGACGATGTGAGTATAGGCGTGATGGAGAAGGGAAGGTGTGGGGGTGGTGGCGACGGTAGAGGCGGAGGTGGAGTGGCACTGGAAGAGAGGTCGCGGAGGTGGAAAATGGGTGTGGCGTGAAGCAGTGTGGATGGGCCGAATGGAGAGAAAGAAGGATGGATGCAGTGGGTGGTGGGGAAATAGGAGCAGTGAAATGGAATCCTGAGATGAGAGTGGAGGACGATCCCAGCTGGAGCGTGGAGCGTAGGAGTTGATGCCGAACGCGGCTCTGATACCAAATGCAACAGAAAACTAGGACACGAGATCCATATTGAATAAAATATATATTATTGAATTGATAAGATGCTTAACGCTTTACAAGAACTTGCCTTTTATAAGGTTTGAGCATTTCTTAAGAAGGGTTACGTCCCTTCAATTAAACTAATTAATAATTTAATGATTAATTTGATACAATATTTAATATTCATAGCAAAGTGTTAGTGAATTATTGCAGTTAGAGAATACTTAAAGTTGGTTGCATTAATGTTATGTTGCAAAAGGATATGCATGTATTTTCAAATAGTTGTTGTGATGTGTTGTAGTTAAATTGCCACACAAAGTGCACAAAAATGATACAGAGTAAAGAAACATTCAAATAAGCATTTCCAATAAGAAGCATGAATCTGCAAAGATACATAAACAAAACTTGTATTATATTCAAAAATTATGTTTACAAAATGCATGAGTCCTCTGTTGCTGAGAACATAGTTGAAAAAAAAAGAGGAATCATGTCGAGGCAAAACAAATTGAGGTCATATCATGCAAAATTGAGAATTACGGGGGCAATTCCAAGCCGCAATTCAAGGTCTATATCCGTATCATGGTTGGCTAGTTGATTTGGAAGTCGAAGTTCCAAATCCATTTAAATCGGATCAATGAATTCAGAGCTTGGATGTAGAGGATATAGTTGCAGAGTTATAGATAACAAATTAATAGTAGATTGCTCAGCCTGAATCATGTTCAACATATCAAAAATCTATTGTCATTGCTGCTCTAGAAATTCTGCTCGCTTTCCCAAACAAGAAAATCCCTCAACATTGCTATGATTTACTTGTGAATGAACGTACCAACGGTTGAACTTAGACTCCTTCATTTGTCCTTTCTAAATCCCCATGTCCACTCTCAATCATGTGAACTTTGCCTGTTGCGACTGAACCGCAAGGCGCACACTATGAAGAGAATCGTTAAACCTCTGGAAGAAGGGATACATGATGAACATCTCAAGGAAAACAAGACATATAGAAAGCAAGGAGACATAAGAAAAAGGGTGATAAACTAGACAATTCGCAACTTTCTTATAGAATCGAAAGGAAGTTGTTCACATGCGTGAAAATTAAGTTGAAGGGACTTGGATTTAATGACATTCATATCCGTGTGACTTGAAGCTAGTTATGGAGACACCAAAAGTAATTGCATGAGTTAATGAATTTGGGAAAAAGGACAAAAAGAGGAAATATATTTCATTGTTCCGTGCAACTGGAATGATGTTTCCCAAAAGGCTCAAGTATGAATTTGACATATCACAATTTCCACACAAATTGTTTATCACATTGATTTATTACCAAACTACCTAATAGGTGGAAATTTGTGTGAAATATTTGGTTGTCATGGTGAGATATGTGACATTAGAAAAGGTATCAATGATCTGTCATAGCACAATAAGTACGACAAAAAGAATACTTATACATAGGAAGAAATCGACGGGAAAGACAGTGGAAAAACATAAGCAGATGGAATTCGGCATTCCATAGTAAACACAACAAGAAGATGGCATGGAAGATTGCACAAGGAATTATGAAAGAATGATGATTGATATGACAGGAACAAAAGATCAAGATAGAAGGATGATATCAATTGTACAGGGGGAGCTTATCCAAGACTATTACAGAGATAATATGTAGGGTGCTAAGTAACTCAAATCAGTCTAGAGACCCTAGCAAAAGAATGGAGCATGAAACAAGGGGAGTAGTCCTAGCAAGTAGATGCTCAAAGGATAACAGCAGAAAAGAGAAACTATAATTGTGTAGTGATGGAACCTCTTTTCCATTTATATCAAAGGGGGAGAATTTTCATGAAACATTTGATCAACACAGAGACGAAAAGCAGCTGAGAAAGTTCATGAAGCATGCAATCCGCTCAAGAAGCAAGAACACAAGGAAGAGCATTGACAACATGATGCAAAGATGAGTAAAATATCAAACTGACAAGAACAAAGGGTGAGTACACATAGGGGGAGTACTACAACCAACAAAAATGAAGTGGACAATTTCATGAGATGATTATACACAACTTCATGAGGTATTTACATTAATGCCAAATGGGGAGATTGTTGAACTTTGGTTGCCATTGATGTCAACTGATGTCAAAGAGGACTCAGTATTCCTATGCTAGTTTGAAGAAATATATGAAATCCACTTTGAAGAAGTATATCTAATTGTTCATGTCTAAAGAAGCATATGCAAAATTACTTCAAGCATATCGAGTTTGAAGAAGTACAATGGAAATAGGACAAGAGCCAACCAGTTTGGGAGGTGTTGGGGGGGGGATATGTTGATGGTTATTGTTGTTTCAGGAGTATGACTTTGATATTGTCATCAAACCAGGTAGACTGAATGTTGGACTAGACCATCTGTTGAGGTTGGAAACAGGAGAAGAACCGACCAGTTTGGAAGATAACCTCCTAGATGCATCTTTTTGTGGTAAGAATGGTTGATGAATATTTTCAAGATATTGTAACATTTTTGCCTATAGGTACAGCACTAGAGGGATATACAACTACACAGAAGAAGTAGTTAGTTGTTAAATCTGTGGATTACTCGTTGATTTTTGGTCAGTTGTACAAGTTGGGATTGAATGAGGTATTGCGTCGCTATGTTTTGGAGCATGAGCCACCAATCATCTTAGCCGAGGCTCATGATGGATTTGCGGGAGGCCATTATACAGGTAAAGTTACTATGTAGAAGATATTAAGAGCCAGACTATGGTGGCCTACCCTTCACAAATATGCGAAGGAGTATTGTTAGAACTGTGATGTATGTCGAAGAATTTGAAAGCCATCAAGGAGAGATGAAATGCCCTTAGTTCCTCAAGTTACATTGCAAGCCTTTGAAAAGTGGGCTATTGACTTTGTGGGTCCCATCAACCAACCAGGAAGAAGGACTGGTGCAAGGTATATTATTACTACAACTGGCTATTTTAACGGACGAGATGAAGCCACACAAGTAAGACACTGTAGTGGTGTGACTGCCACGAAGTTCATGTTTGAGAATGTTGTTACCAGGTTTGGTTGTCCTTGATTTTTTTTAAGTGATCAGGGTGCACATTTGTAAATAAAACTATAGAGGCACTTATAGAGGAATTTTAGATTTATCATAGGAAAAGTACTCGATGTTACCCACAAACGAATGGGACTGTCGAAGCATTCAATAAAATCCAGGAACATGCACTAACGAAAGTTTGTAACGTTAACCACAACAACTAGAATTTGAGAGTTACTACATTATTATGGGCATATATAACAACATGTAAGAAGTTGACCGGCCAAACACCTTTTAAGTTGATATATGGAGAAGAAGTTGTGATGACTATGGATTACATTGTCCCAAGTTTAAGAATTGTTGCCTTCACCGCCATGTCTGATATTGGTGTTGTCAAAGAAAGATTGTCGCAGTTACTTTAGCTAGAAGAAGACAAGTTCATTGCAAGATTTTATCAACAAGTGCAAAAAGATCAAGGAAAAGCATGGCATGATCTCCACATCACTAAGAAGCATTTTCAGCGAGGAGACTTAGTTCTTCTCTGCGATTGTAAGTTTTGCAAACACCCTGGCAAGTTAAGGATGCATTGGCTAGGTCCATATGTTATCAACTATGTGACAGAAGGAGGCACAGTGCAGTTACAGAAATTGGATAGTGAAATCCTTAAAGGATTGGATAATGGGAGCTGGCTAAAGCCCTACTATGATAGTTGTGGCTCGTCGCAGTAAAGAGATTTGATACAATGGTTGTACAGAAAAATAAATAAATAAATAAATTACCTATAGGTGTTTTATAGAAGCCCCAAGTTTTATTTTTGTCAAGGTTTTCATGTCGATGTATAGGTGTCTCAAACATTCTGGGAAACCTCAAGTTAAATTTGTGTCGCAGTATTTTTCGTCAAGGTTCTCCCAGCTGAAGTCTTTTTTCTTCAAGCTAAGTAAAATAGAGAGATACTTTTGGTCTTCTAGATTAGGGTTAACAACAACCTTGTAGTATCTTAGCTTCCTTTTAACCTCTAAATCCTTTTTGCCCCACGTTTTCTCTTTAAACTTAGATGCAATAGCACTTTTAATGTTATTGATATTTTGCAAAGTTGCATTTTTGTCTATCTCGCAAGGAATTAACGAGACCATGTTATATTTATGAGAACCTTTCTTGAGTTGCAAGCAATCCCAACTAGATTTTAAAGCAATTTTAGGGAGTCTATGATCTCGCATGCCATTTATCTTGCACTTGTACATTAAATACCTTGTCATAATGATGCTCTCTATAGGGGGGAGTGTCTTCTTTTATAAGAATAATAGGATAAGGCATATTGCTTTTAATTCAGAAGTTATATGTGATAAAATGCTTATGTATTTTCTCGATATTTATCCATGATTATCTAGAGATGCTACACTCCCAAACTTCACAACCATACAAGATAATGGGAGTGACTAGAGTTTCAAAGAAGAACTTCCTTTTATCCCACCACATCATAAGGTGTGTTGATTTATTGTTGTTATCAAGAACAAAATAAGATTTCCACTCTCCATTAATAATTTTCTCAATGCTGCAGCTCCATTGAGGTTATGATGGATTTCAATTCTGAGATACTTATAGGAAGAAATTTCCTCCAATTTGTTATTGTCATATAGAAAGTTATCATAAGTGACCTTCTTGGACTTGATAATCATTACTTTTGTTTTGTTAGTGTTAACAGTCATGCCCATGTTAGAGCAGAAATCCTTCCAAATTCTCAATTGTTTTGGACATCTTGCCATAAAAGCAATATCATCAGCATAAATCATAAAAGCAATATCATCAGCTTAAATCCGTAAAGAAGAAAGATGATATAGAAGAAGAATGATATATATAACTCGATATACTTTAGACTTTACTAAATCTCAAAAGAAATACTTACAGTTACGAACGTATATAGCAAACACACACTCGGGAAGGTACGCACACACACTCACGGTAACGTATACTTCAAAATCACTCACAGTAAGGTATTAGGACATAGTCACACAAAAGAAGCATGTATTAGGAAGGTATCAGCACACAATCACATAAATATAGACTACAATCACACATAAATACCCAAACATTTATTGCCTGTCCTCGTGAACTTTATTTACGTAGTATGAGTTCAGTAGGACAAGGGCGAGTTACTGCACGTAGGGGCAAAGCACAGGAGTGAATTGAAGCAGGAAACACACAGATAATGCCATTAAAATCACCAGAAATGCGGCTCTTTGTTGAACCCAGTTATTGTCCAAATCGTCCTCTCGTTCTTCACTGTTGGCAATAGGCATGGACAAGGCAGAGAGCCCTTCTCTGAGTTGTCGTCGGAGTTGTCCTCTGCGGTTGAGAAGGTTGAACTGCAAAATGAATATAAGACAGAGGCCGACAATAATGGATGCGGAGGAAAGCCCAGAAACAATGATTGGATTCCACCAAACCTGACAACCCCTCCTCCGCTGCCCAGCAAAGACGGCATTGAATATCGGTACCTGAATCATGGCGTAAATAGTTAAAGAGGTGTATATAACAGCTGTATAGTTGGCATATGCTGCATTTAATTGTAAAATCTGCCCATTCGAAGATACAGCTAGAGCCATAGCTTCATTTAAGTGTGAAATCTGTGCATTTGCAGACGCAGCCACAGAAAATCCCAGTAGTATAGCAATAACGTCTCCGGGAAGCTGATTGGTAAGTAACATCGAACCAATAGCAATGATGAAAGGAACGATTTCTGGCCTCGAGAATACAACGCTTCGGTTGCCGTAACCCTCTCTTCCCAAATTGATGGTTTGTTCTGCCATGAAGAACCTGATTTGCCATATAATTAATAAAACATGCCATAAAGGAGGGACAGAAGAAAAATAATTTACATATGATGAAAATCAGCATAATATACCTATTAATCAGGATGAGGCCAACCGAGATCTGAATAGACAGTCTGCAACTTTTCTAATCTTCAAAGCGAGGAATTATGTCGGATGGAAGAATTCTGTGACATCCAAGGGCCTCTCGGTCCCCTTTTATAGCAACCTTTTCAGATACATTGATTATGTGTACTCCTCGGGTCCCTCGTTTGACGATTACATATCATAATATTATAAAGCACACAGTTCATGCTCTTTCCTACTTTATTGTTACTGTACATTGACAGTAACAATGAGTTCGTCAATGAGCCGATCAAATCTAAAAGAGAGCAAGTGTTCGATCTGCTCTCTTCTAGGAAAGAGCATTGTATGCTCTTTCCTACTTTATTGTTACTGTACATTGACAGTAACAATGAGTTCATCAATTAGCCGATCAAATCTAAAAGAGAGCAAGTCTTCGATTTGATCGGCTAATTGATGAACTCATTGTTACTGTCAATGTACAGTAACAATAAAGTAGGAAAGAGCATACAATGCTCTTTCCTAGAAGAGAGCCGATCGAAGACTTGCTCTCTTTTAGATTTGATCGGCTCATTGACGAACTCATTGTTACTGTCAATGTACAGTAACAATAAAGTAGGAAAGAGCATGAACGGTGTGCTTTATAATATTATGATATGTAATCCTCAAACGAGGGATTCTTAACTAGTGCTGGAATTTTATTTTATTTCTGCTTTTCATAATAAATAATTTTTTGGCCTCCGGAACATTTATATGCCTTCACATTTTATTTTATCTCTGCTTTTCATAATAATTTCTTTTGGCCTCTAAAACATTTATGGAACATTTATATGCCTTCACATCATTTTTCAACAATGAAGTTTTATTAAAACAATTTTTTTCAATGATAATGTTTTTATTAAAAAAATTAATTTTCAATCATGTTTTTAATAAAATGTTTCGACTATAGTGTTTAATTTCATTTGTCTACCTTCACACGATTTTTCAACAATAAAGTTTTATTAAAAAAAATATTTTTCAATAATCATGTTTTTATTAAAAAAATTAATTTTCAACATTGTTTTTAATAAAATGTTTTGACTATAATGTTTAATTTCCAAATAAAAGATAATATGATGTTTATCGAAATAAAATGTCAAAACGGTTAGGGTTTTAAATCTCAATAGCATATACTAAAGGAGTTAGGGCAGGGCTATGAAGAATTTGTATCATTGAAAGGGGGGGATGTCCTTCCTTTTTTTGTGTCTGCTTCCACTTTTGCTTCCATCACTAATTCATGTTGGGGGGATCCATATTATGTGTTCAGACTTCTACCAGTGGTGATAGCCACTATAAAGGCCACAATCCTACAAGAGGAATCAGAGGTACTCGCCTATCTTATTGCTCGCTCACTCACGTTTTGGTTCTCTAGGAGACTGAGATGAAAAGAGCAAGTTTGACCCAAGAATGAGAACCTCCTACCCAATTCCACGGGTATTGATATTGAGAAATACAATCAAGAAACACTAACATGAGGAGGAGGAGGAGGAACGAGAATGAATTCTTCTTCGTCACTGAATCCGTTTCGGTCCTCATTGTCTCCATGGACACGTTTTGCAGATGTTGATGTACTACTCCATCACTCCTCATCTGAATAGGGAAGGGGATCAATGGAGAAGGAGGGATTGAAATATTTAGAGTACATTGTTAATGGAAAACATGGGTTCATCATCTTAAAATGCAATTTTGTTTAAAAAAACAGAACAATTTAAAAAAAACTAGAACAATTTTAAATTTATCAAAAAATGAAGAGGCATCTGACTAGAATTTGTAATAAGCAAATCTCACATGAGATGGATGTACCCCTTCTCCATCAAAGGAGATCACCTTGAAGCTACAACCTACAAGTCATAGTTGGGACTCAGGGAATTCTACAGAAATGGGTGTTTGAAATTGATTATGGGTCTCTGCAATACTTCCCTCATCAAAGGAGTGATTTAGATTAGGATCCTACTAAATTCTTCAATTCCAAGATTACAATGAGTTGCAGACAATTATTCACAATGTACATTACACTTTGTCTCATCATGATCAATAGGTAATGTATATAACCTTTTTAATCATCTCATATATTATCATCATCTTGACATTTACTTCTGACAGACTATATATTTGGGTGGAGATTGCATACATTAATGTTAGAAAAAACTATATAGCAATATATGATTTTTCCCTTATTAATTCTAACTTTCATATAAGAAGTGTAATTTAGATAAAAGGTGTCCCTATAATGGATTAAATCATGATATCTAGTCTAATGAATGTAGGCCCAACATCCTCTTAATGGGAGACTTTAATGCTCGAACTTCAAGTAACCAAGCTATTCTTTTAAGCATTTATTCCAATCATAATCGTATTTGGTTAGATGAAGACCTTCTTTTGGCTAGCGGGTATAAAAGAAGTTTTGAAAATCTAGGTGAAATTTGTTCGGTTATGTCCTAATCAAACTCTCTAGTGCTCAAGATCTTATAATTTGCAATAGTCTAATGAAGTGGCCAAATTCTGGCAGGATGACTTGTATTCATGGTCTTGTCAGTAGTACTATGGTATATTGTATTATATCTTATATCCATTTATACAACAAAATAATAAATTTTGACATCTTAAACAATCATGAACCTGACCCAGATCATATACCTTTAATTTAACTCTTAGTTTTGTCATGCAAAGTGATTTAAAAACGAATTTGTTTCCTCTATCATGTAAGGATAATATAAAATACATATATCATAATTTTACTAAGTTTCCCTCTCATCTACCATTAACAAGTTCTCTATCAAAGTTTCGAGTAACAAGGGAAATAGAAAAACAAACCCTTAGTATGATAAAGAGTGTAAAAAAGAACAAAGAGAAATTAAGGAATCTAATGACGAGTCTTGAAAGTTGACAAAATAAATATGTACAAAGACCTAATTAAAACAAAAAATGTACCAAATAAATCAAAGCCATGAAAAGATTTTACACTTCTCTAAGATAGCTCCTAAGAAGCTCTAGAGCTAAATTCTAACTTGCGAAACAAAATAAAATAATAGGATTTCTTTGAAGGACTAAAAATCCTATCTTAGACATATTTACGAATCCTCAGATGTCATGGATAATATTCAAGCCCTCCTTAGAACATAGCAATTTTTTTGTTAGAAGAAATTTTTTGGGATTAAGTGCAAAGTAAATGGAAAAGATAAAGTCATTAAAGGATATCAAGTAGAAATCTTAAAAATTGGAGGGCCCATCCTTATCCCTTACACCCACAATAAGGAGATTTATTTTTTGTTAGAAGACAAATTTTGGGGTTAAGTGCATAGTAAATGGAAAAGATAAAGTCATTAAAGGTTATCAAGTAGAAATCTTAAAAATTGGAGGGCCCATCCTTATCCCTTACACCCCTTGTGCTAAATTGGCATGCGCCAATAACAAAAGGATTTATACTTTCTCACCATCCTACTATCCTTTCTATCCATGGTTGGTGTATCCCTTCCCAAACACACCTACACATTGAGCTGACACAACTATGTTCTACTTCCCAGTTTGAATTGTATGCCCCCAGCTCAGATTCACCATGTGTCCCTGGAAGGATTTAAGCTACGAGTTAAAACTGGACATAGAATGATGATGGTGGCTTGTATTGGAAAACTGTTGACTTTGCTGGAATTCAGACATCGGATTAGTGATCTAGTGGTTCCTCTCCCCTATGGGTCCATGGCCTATAACTTGTCTTATTCGACGATTTCATAAACTAGGGTTTTGGTTAGTAAGTCGCAATGCAGTTTCTACACTAAGGGGTCAACTTGGGAAATACCTCAACCGAGAGCTTGTGGGTAGTGTTCCCATGTGGTCCTTTCCTAAACTGTGATGCACCTACAACAATTAATTAATAAGAATATGCGAAATAGCAGAAATGACAGAACTCAGAATCACTTTTATATTGATCACAAGCCACTTCGAGGGGGCAACCTCCTATAAGCAAGCTCAATACAAATAACTTCACGGTGCCTTCATAGGTCTCAACACACACTTATATACTAATTCTATGTGCCAATACTATGCGTCAAAACCATGGGCCACTATAAACTATGGATCAACAATACTACAGGTGACTTACAAAGCATATGCGCCAACAACAATAACACAAACTATTGATCAACAAATACTACGGGATGACTTACAAAGAATATGCGTCCAACAACAATATACTAACAAAGTAAAGACATGGGTTCCTAACATCCCCTCCCCCTTAAAAAAAGCTTTGCCCTCAAAGCTTTAAATGTGTAAATTGTTGTTGAATCTGAAGGAGTGGTTCCCATGTAGCATCCTCTAGTTGCACGCCATGCCACTGAATTAAGACCTCTGTGATAGAGCGAGAGTGAAGCTGACAAGTGCGCTGATTGAGGATGGCTTCCGGCTCTAAAAGGATGGATCCTTCATTATCCAGTTCGGGTAAAATCATTTGTCCACTGATGTTGGTGCCAAGAACTTTATTCAGACAAGAGACATGAAAGACTGGATGAATGCGGGAAGAAGGAGGAAGTTCCAATTTATAAGCAACGGACCCAATCTTCTGAAGAATCCGATATGGCCCATAGAACTTTGGAGTGAGCTTATGACGCCCTTTGAGTTTCAGGGAGGATTTATTGTATGGCTGGAGACGAAGAAAAACCATATCGCCGACTTGAAAAGTGCGCTCAGAATGTTGCTGATCAGCTTGTTGCTTCATGCAATTTCTTGCCATGTGAAGATTGTCCAGCAAAATGTGAAGAATCTGATCGCAGTTTTGAAGGACCGTGTCAACTTCCTAAACTGGTGAACTAGTGGGGGTGTATGGAAGAAGAACTGGAGGTGCCTGACCATAGACTGCTTCATATGGGGTCATTTTAGAGGCAGCGTGGTAAGAGGTATTGTACCACCATTCAGCGAGAGGGAGCCACTTTGCCCACTGATGTTGTTGTTCAGAGGTGAAGCAATGAAGATAAGTTTCCAAGCATTTATTGATAATTTTAGTCTGACCATCTGTTTGTGGGTGATACCGTGAACTCATCTTCAGTTTGGTGCCAGTGTGGCGAAATAGTTCTGTCCAAAAATGACTAGTGAAAGTTGCATCACGATTCGAGACAATGGAAGAAGGGATGCCATGAAGACGAAATATCTTGTCCAGGAAAATTTGAGTGACTGAGGAGGCTGTATAGGGATGGCTGAGAGCACAAAACTGACTATATTTGGAGAGGCGATCAACGGCAACAAGAATCACTGTCTTCCCGCCAGATTTAGGGATCCCTTCAATGAAATCCATAGAAATATTTGTCCAAATCCGTGTAGGTATGGGAAAGGGTTCGAGCAATCCCGGAAGGAGTGTTGTTTCACCCTTATTGCGCTGGCAGGTATCACATCCGGCCACCATATGTTGAATTGTCATTTTCATGCCCTTCCAAAAGAAGTTACGCCATGCCCATTCATACGTTTTGAGGAACACAGAGTGCCCTACCGATGGAGAAGCATGGAGTTCATAGAAGACAGCTTGTTGAAGATCTGTGTTCTGGGGAAGCACCAGACGACCCTTGTATCTCAGAGAAGCACCATCCCAAGAGTAATGTGGTACAGCAGAAGGGTTGTTGGTCAAGCGTTGGATGATTTGAGATAAGGAAGAGTCATTGACATAACCTTGTTGAACAGATTGCAAGCAATTTGGAACAGGCATAGAAATAGATGAAAGAGAACCTTGGGCATCAAATGTGCGAGAAAGAGCATCTGCCACAATATTTTCTTTACCCTTCTTGTAAGTGATCTCATAGTCATAACCCATGAGTTTGCTAACCCATTTTTGTTATGTCGGGGAGGAGACACGTTGTTCCAAGAAATATTTCAGACTCTGGTGATCAGTCTTGATGCAGAAATGATGCCCTAATAGGTATGGGCGCCACTTCTGTACTGCATGCAAAATAGCCATCATTTACTTCTCATAGGTAGAGGAAGCTAAATTCTTACCTAAAAGGACTTTGCTGGTGAATGCAATCGGGTGTTCATCTTGAAGGAGAACAGCACCAAGTCCATTGCCACAAGCATCACTCTCAATAGTGAAGGGCTTGGAAAAATCAAGCATAGCTAGAACAGGTGTAGTACACATAGTTTGTTTTAGTTTGTTAAATGCACACTGAGAAACATGTGTCCATGTAAAAGCATCCTTTTTCAATAGAGCAATTAATAGAGCTACAATCTTCCCATAATCCTTGACAAACTTGCGGTAGTAGCCAGTCAACCCCAAAAAACCATGAAGGCTCTTGAGTGTCTGAGGATGCGGCCAATTGTTCATGGCATTGATTTTGGCAGGATCCACGCGAACCCCTTGTGCTGAGATAATGTGCCCGAGATACTCAACTTCCTTCTGTCCAAAAACACATTTAGACTGCTTGGCATGGAGATGATGGTCAGAGAAAAGTTACATGACAAGATCCAGATGCTGGAGATGTTCATCCCATGTTTTACTATAGATGAGGATATCATCAAAGAATACCAGAGTGAATTTTCGCAAGTAGGGTCGAAATATTTTATTCATTAAGGCCTGGAATGTGGAAGGAGCATTAGTGAGGCCAAAGGGCATGAACAAAAACTCATAATGGCCATCATGTGTGTGGAAAGTTGTTTTAGGGATATCATCCTCATGAACCCGAATTTGATGATACCCAGAATGAAGATCCAACTTGGAGAAAAAGTGAGCCCCATGAAGCTCATCAAGAAGCTCATCAACAACAGGAATTGGAAACTTATCCTTGATGGTGAGGTGATTAAGTGCTCGGAAGTCAATGGAGAGGCGCCATGACCCATCTTTTTTGTGGACAAGAATAACTGGAGAAGAAAAGGAACTAGTGCTTGCGCGAATAATACCTTGCTTCATTAAGTCCCAAATGAGCATTTCAATCTCCGTTTTTTGGTGAAATGGGTAGCGATAGGGCCTGATGTTTGGAGGAACACTGCCAAGAAGGAGATGAATACGATGGTCTTCTGGGATGGAAGGTGGCAATCCCACTGGTTCAGCAAAGACACCTTTATATCGATCTAGAATTTGTTGTAGATCCAAAGGAGTAGTGGAGACCGCTGATGGTTGCATCTGAATGGAATGGAGCTGAGCAATGACACCATGTGAATTCTTCTTGAGGATTTTTTCCATGCAATGTGAACTGATGATGTTGAGAGAACCTGGTTGTAATCCTGTTAATGTGTGCTTTTGTCCATTGAGGGAAAACTGCATCCAAAGTTCAAGAAAATCCCATAAGATAGGGCCAAGTGTGCCTAGCAATTGAGCGCCCAAAACCACATCACATCCTCCTAAGGTCAAGGCAAACATGTCAGAGCGCAAGGTATTATCTCCCATAGAGATACGCACATTTCGACACTTCCCTTTCCAAGGTAAGGTGCCCCCATTGGCAACCATGACTTCAAAGTTGGAGCAAGGATGGATAAAACAATCATCTTGTTTGGCGATCCGAGGGTCAATGAAATTATGAGTGCTACCATAATCAATGAGTATTGTAAGAGGAAGATTCTTGAAGTAACCCATGACCCGCATTGTTTGGGGGGTGGTGAATCCAGCTAAAGCATGGAGAGATATCTCTAGCTGGTCATCCTGAGACGGAGGGTCAATAGGCGGTTTCGGAATGTCGACTGGAGCATGCAGTGTTTCTGGATCTTCGCACCAATTTCAGAGGCAAGCAGAGAATCCACATCCAAGAGATAAAGCTTTTGCTGAACACATCTATGTCCCCGAGTGAATTTCTCATCACAATTATAGCAAAGCCCCTTTTCTCTGCGTGCTTGCATCTCTGTTTCAGACAAATGCTTGATAGGAGTTGGTCGAGGAGCCTGCGGTATACGTGGTCGTTGAGAACCCATATTTTGGAAGGGAACAAAAGTGGGCTTGGAGCATTGTTGGGCTGCAATCTTGTCTTATGCCAACTTAGCCAACCCTAGGGCTTCCATCATTGTGTTGGGACAGAACATTTTGACCTTACAGCGGATGGCATCCTTTAGACCACTGATAAAACAACTCCGATAAAAGTCATCAGACAATCCTTCGGTGTGGTTGGCTAGTTTCTCAAATTCTGTTTGATACTCTCTCACAGTGCCAATTTGGTGAAGTTTAGTGAGGGCTCCTGTGAAGTCATCAAAAGCACTAGGACCAAATCGTTGCAAAAGGAGCTGGCAAAAGTCTGGCCATTTTGGCTCTTCATGAGCCTTGATGTACCAACGGTACCATTGAAGAGCTTCCTGTTCCAAATGAAAGGATGCCAGGAGAACTTTGTTGACATAAAAAGTATTATGCAGATTGAAATACTGTTATGCACGATAGATCCATCCAGTTGGATCGGTACCATTGAAGCAAGGAAAATCAAGCTTCGAACCACGGAAATTGTTGGAAGAAGAGAACCCATTGTCTGATGAAGACTCAGACTGCCGTTTGTTGTTCATAGCTGAATGTTCAAGATGGAGGCCGAGAAATTTTTCATCCAGATCCTCGAGTTTGGCTTGGATCGCTGCAAGTGCATCTTCCATGGTTTTTGCTCCAGTACGGGTGAGAACCATAAGCAGGAGTTTTTTTTTTTTTTTGGTTGACTGGGTAGGAAAACAAAAACAGAAACTGCTTCAGTAAAGGAAAATCTGGACTTGGGAAAAAATCTGAAGGGTAATTGGGGTTTGACTAGGTTTTGGACACTATCGAATAGACAGGGAAGAAAAAATGAGGATTTCAAAAGCGGGGTGAAAGAATGGGAAAATTTGGCAGAGGGGAACAAAGAAGCAGAATTCAGAAAGGAACTTGGTGGTAAAATTTGAAGGTGATTGGTTGAAATCTGAGGAAGTTATGGCAAACCCTAAAAATAGACAAATGTGGGATTTCAGGCTTTGGGAAGGGGAATTGGGGATAGGGTCCTCAGGAATGAAATATGCAGAATAGGATGACAGGGGTTCCCCGAAAATTTCAAGGGAAACAGAGTGAAAACAAGGGAGATATGGAGAAAAAACTGTTTTTTTTTTCCAGACTGGAGACGCTATGGCTCGGAAGGGATCTGGAACAGATAAATCTACAACGGCCCAGAAGTGAGTGGAAATAGAGGGATCTTAAACAACACTGAATGGATTGAAAACGGTTGGATCTTGAACAGCTTGTAAAATGGATCTGAAACGGCGCAACAGTGACCGACAACAGTTCAGTTGAAAATAGATATGGACCCCAGGTATGTGCGGCTTCCTAATAGTTCAAGGGTTTCACTCGGCCACCAATGCTGTCTGACGGCTTGCGTATTGGAGCAGTACACCTCACTCCACGGCTCAGGTAAAACTGATAACCGCTTTGCCACAAACGACAGCTCTTGGTTTACCTCACGAGTGGGAACTAGTCAATCAGGTAGGGGTCGTTGCCCTTTTCGCTGGCAGGTCCTCTCAATGGGCCAGCTACTTCGGGGTTCCTGTGGTACTCCTCACAATGAGTTTTAGGGCTTATGCCCAAGTACTTCCCACAGTTAAGCAGATAGGGATTATTCCCAAATCCAAACCTGCAACAAATGCGAAAAATAAATTTGGCAGAAATTTCACCCAGCGAGCCCAAGCAAGTGCTCTGATACTAGATGTGATGCACCTGCAACAATTAATTAATAAGAATATGCGAAATAGTAGAAATGACAGAACTCAGAATCACTTTTATATTGATCACAGGCCACTTCGAGGGGGCAACCTCCTATGAGCAAGCTCAATACAAATAACTTCACGGTGCCTTCATAGGTCTCAACACACACTTATATACTAAGTCTAGGTGCCAATACTATGGGTCAAAACTATGGGCCACTACAAACTTTGGATCAACAATACTACAAGAGACTAACAAAGCATATGCGCCAACAACAATAACACAAACTATTGATCAACAAATACTACGGGATGACTTACAAAGCATATGGGTCCAACAACAATATACTAACAAAGTAAAGACATGGGTTCCTAACATAAACAAACTTGCAGGAGCTGACATAACTTAGTTTTGATGCACGGTTCGAATTCTATGCCCTCGGCTTGGATTCACCATGTGTCCTTGAAAAGCCTTAGGTTTCAAGTTAAAAATGGCCATAGAACTATGACAATGGCTTGGATCGGTGAACCGTCAAAACTATTGAATTTTGAATATTCGAATAGTCCTAGGGGTGCCTCTTCCCCATGGGTTCATGGCCCAAAAATTGTCTTGTTTGACGATTTCATAAAGTAGATTTTTGGTGACAATGGTGATGGTGACAATGAGACAACAAGGATGTTGATTGTGACAGTACGCGTGAGGATGATGGTGGATGTATAGGATGAATGCGGATAGTTATGGTGACAAGGTGAGCATGAGGATGATGAAAAACTATGACATTTTCAAGTGGAGGACAATAGGCATGGTGATGGTGATAATGGGCATGATGGTGACGATGGTGAAAATGGGCACCAAGATGAGGATGGTAATGGTGACAATGAGACAATGTGAGAAAGTGAAAATGATGATGGTAATGGAAACAATGAGCATGAGGATGGTGATGGATGATGGATGAGAATCTTATGGTGTACTTAGATGAGATCAAAAATCAAATACAACAAATCCATGATAAAGCTTGTGCAATTTATCAAGTTGTTTATGAATATGAAAAATAGAAGCATGAATGTTGATGGTGATAATGGGCATGGTGATGGTGAAGCATGCTGGTGATGGTGACAATGAACATGGGGATGGTGATGGTAACAATGAGCATGATGGCAATGATGGTGATGGTGATGGTGAGCATGGTGATGATGACAGTGACAGTGAGTATGGGGATAGTTATGGTGACAATGAGCATTCCAATCGATCCCTACACTGTGAAAACAAAAGACTAAATGTTAAGAACTTTCTTAATAAAATAGATAATCACTTAATGAAACTATAAGACATGAATTTTAAAACACTTGCCTAGCTATAATAGTATATTCCTTGCATCGCTCACTCATGAATTCCATCTAGATCATCTTTGTTTCCAATGGAATCCATCAATTTCTCATACTGGAAATGTGGTAGAAAGTATTGTATCTGTGACCTTTTTTTTTTGGAAAGTGTATGTAACTTGTTGTTACACCAACTATTAAGTTGGTGTAGTGGTATAGAACATTTCCTAGTCTATAATACTGATACACATAGCCATTCTTCTATTTTTGTTGTGATGCTAGAGTCAAGTATTCACCTTTAACAACCATTGATCCAGTCGGAAATTCATTATCTTCATCATCTATAACAAGTTCGAGAAGGGTTTGCTTTCACTCTAAGAAACGTGCAAACCGATAGTCAGAACGCCATTCATTTCTTTTTGGGGCGACCACTGCATATACGTGACCTAAAAAATGGAACAAAATGTACACATGAACTATGTTAAAAGAAAAGAGGAGTATGCACTTAATAAAACTCAAACTTCACAATCATATAGATTAAAATTATAATGAATGCCTCAATGTCACATATTATTAAACATGCTTGTAGAATATTCGATATTTGATCATAATCTGTAGAAATTAACATTTCAACTTATTCAAAATGGGTTGTTTAATTCAAGACATGCATATTGCCACCAAGCGTGACTCGGTCCCATGTATCAACCAACTCTGTAGATTCACACTTATCCCATTCATCAATGCTACAAGAACCACAACATAAATCCTTATTTAGTTTCCATATTTCGAGGGATTAGTTGTCTGAGCTTCTAATAGAATGAAATATTCAAGTTCCATGCATCATGTTTACCTTATATGTGTGTGATCGGTCAACATCACTCACCTCTCAATAAATTCTCAACACTTGCCTTTTCCTTCTTGATTGCTTTCCAATAATACATGTACACCAATAAACTATGGATGTATCATATCAAGGTGAGAAGCTATAAACTTCATTTATTCCATTTGAAAAGTACTTTTTATGCATGCACCACCACCATCATGCTCTCCTTTTCCATATCCAGTGTCAAAATAGTTTCATATATGTGGCACCTTGTATTTCATGTGCAACAAAGACAACCATTGAAATACACATGCATTTTTTAACTTCCCTTTGCAACCATATGACCATATCCAACATCGACTAAATGGTATATCACTAGCAATCAACTGATCATAGAACAATTCGAAACATTGTTGCACATAATGGACGTAGGGGGTCGGTCATCACTTATATAGAAGTGAATTTATTTCAATATCACTCGCTTCTCTTCACTACTATCTAACATGTGACTGTAAGTGATATGTACCATCATGCTCACCTAATATTAATGATAATATTGACTTTGTATCTCATTTTGTGGTTGTAGAGTGTAGTTTTCAGCAAAATCAACCACTGACAATATTGTTCTGTGGGCTAAAATATCTCTACATATTCTAAATTGTTCATCTTTCCACTGATCCAAATTGACATGATGAATTTAATGTTGAATCTCTCCACAGAACTATGGAATAAAATCGCATACTTGCACTAGTTGGGAAAATAAAAAAACATAAATTAGATAACTAAATAGAACAATTAGATATACAAAGACATTATTACCTCTAAATTCACCAATTTAATCTTCTAACATTCTTTACTATCATGAAACTAATAGGTCTCGTATTGGAAGATCTGTTTCTTAACAATTGCATTCCGAAATGGATGACTTTCACTCTCACGCATGCACTCACTCCATAGTGCTAATTTGCCACAATTGATGCAAGTATCATCTACACAAGGTTTTTCTTAATATGTCTATCCATCTTGCCTTGGACACATGATGGTATGGATGAAATATATACCTAACATTGGCGATATTGTACTTGAGCATTGCTATGCATAGATATAATGAAAAAAATGACATATATGTACAAAAGTATTATAATAATAATCAAACTCTATGCGGTATCTATGAAAACATGTGTTACAAATGGTGTTGATCCTAACATACGAAGGTTTGCATTTTTTGAAATATCGTTGACCAAGCCTCAACTCTACATGGGTGGCTCTAAACATCTCATAAACTTGTGCTTTTGTCATGTCAGTATAGTGTTTAATGTGGGGTTTGTGATCCCTAGAGAACTTATAGTGTTTTAACACATCCTTTGTGTTAGAAGGCCTAGTGTTATCATGTCAAAAAGCATGCACTATTCAATTCACTACTTCAACTAACTTCAAGTATTTACGTGGTACCCTACCACTTGATTCCCATAATTTATTCATTTCTCCCTTTATGTCAAGACTCTCTTTTGATCGAATAGATTTTTAGGCTTTTTGGATGCATTTTAACAATTTCTAATGTGAATTTAAGTAAACGATGTTGTCTTAAGCTTGTAGTTTCAATTGATTCAACTAATACATGGAAACCACATTCTTGTCAGATGAATGAGTTTTTTTTATCAGTGGATGTGAATGCATCAACAATCGATTTTACAATGTGATTACTTGATTATATATTTTTCAATGCTTTTATTCTTAATTTTCTTCTAACTATTTCCAAACTACTAGATTTTAGCAAAGATAAAAATAATTGGCATTTACCAACATCATATTTAGGTTCAAAATATTGTTGAGTAATTTGTGAACAATGGTGATTGATAGTCTGTATAGGTATCTTACCTTCCATAGAGGACAAGGTGCTCTCTTACACTTGTATGTGTTTAGGAGTTTTCTTTCACCGACATGAAAGGTTCACTAGTATTTCAACAAGTGGAGTGAAATTGACATCTATTGTAGGTTGGATACTTTGCTTTAGAAATTGAACCACCTTGGATGGTTGTTGGAAAGAAACATCAAGAATAGATTCATTAAACTCTTCACCAAGATGTTCAACAAATGATGTCATAGTATTGGTATCCTCCCCATACCTCACTTCTAATAACAAACTATTGTCTTCCTGGACAGCTCTATGATCATCATGTGATGAACTCAAGAATGAATTGTGGATAGGTGGGTCATGTATAGATGTCATTGTAGCTAGTGTTTTCACACAAGTTAGGGCAAAAGAGCACTTACTAATGATTATGGAACCCTTAGTAACAATTTGTGAATGGGTAGTGTGTGAGTGTAAAAAAAAGAGTAAAAATGATGGAAATTATGACATAAAATAAAAATCTAAACTAAAATGAAAAATACCTAAAGATATGCCATGAGAATCAAATAATAATCTTTCTATTATAAACAATGGTTTTACAACAGGTGAAAATGGGTGATCTACAGGCTTGAGGACAATGAGGTAGAGAGAATGCAAGAGGATATCTCTTGCGGCTCTGTGTGTGAGGGAAGTGTAGTAAACATAAGTAAAGATCAGTAAAGCTAGAACTAAACTATAAAAATAGGAATATAACCCAAACAAAGTATGATGGCTTATAAGATGTAAATGAAAAAGAAAAAGAAAATATTATGCGGTAAATGGAAAACTAAAAAGAAAATATTATTCCATAAATGTGAATAGTAACAGTGAATGTGAAATTGTAGCAGTAAAGCAAGTAACATTAAATTTTCCCTTTCAACACACTCAGCAACTGAGAGTCAGAATCTCAAAGGTAAATGGATTGCATCTAAACTGGATACTCTAGGAAGCATATAACTAGAGTGATTCCAAACATTATCGCCAACACATCCCGGATATCCATGAGAACATACAACTGGGGGGTTCCAAATAGACTCACCAATGTGCTAGAGTCAAGGGACATTTGGGGTCTTCGACCAATAACTGAAGGGACCAATACCATGTACGAATCTCAATGGTGTGATGAGGGAGTTGGAGTCGAGTACGTGAGAAACAATCACCCTAAGAGGCATTAAGGACTACTCTTGGATGATCCATAGGAACTCACCACTAATGGGGGTGAGGACAATATATAGGGACCTCTTGGTCTATCCTCCGGAATAGATGTGTTGGCATCGACAGAGGGACACTTGCAACTACCAAGGCAATGAGGCTTCCTTGATAGGAGTGCGAGGTATGCAACCAAGATGTAATACTACTGGACCTAAGACTGGAACATTATGGAGGGAATATGAGGGTTGCAAAGTGATGGGACTCAAACTTCCTTTGTTCAAAGTATGGCGACAGGGATGACTTAGAAGCATATGAAACCAATCTTGGGGGGAGAGGAAAATAACTTAGGGGATCAGGAGCTGTGACTGTAATGGGGGAGACTTAGGTGGGAGGGGGAAATGATTTAGTGATATTAGGAGACTCCAAGGGTGACTCATCATAGAATACTCTGAACAAAGGTGGCTATGCTTAGAAATGCTTCCATAACATGGGGTTGTATGTGATCTGTAGGGGCACTGAAAGGCACCGTTTGGGCCTTCTTCATGGTTTAAGGAGCTTGAAGAAGGGGTAAAAGTGTGCTCGATATGGTACCATCATGTGGATTTTTTATGATCCCAAGACGGTGACTACTCATGGTATCTTTCAATTTTAGAGAGTCTGAAAGCAATAAGACCTTGAAGGTGGTATCTTTCATGTGTTAGTCCCCAAAGCATGAAAAAGCATACTAGTATGCAATGGAGAACTCTTCTAGCTAGAGAGACTAGAGTATTCCTTTTCCATAATTAGTCCATCCAGTCCGAAAAAGGGTTAAACTTATACCAAATAGATTCCCTTTCAGGTACTTTAATGAGCTTGAAAGGAAGTGAGATTGCTCATCGATCTTTTCATTCTTTAAGGAGTAAGAAGAGGGCTACAAAAACTCCATGATGGGAACCGAGGTAAAGGCCAATGAGATACGATATGAGGAACTGCATGCGGCTTCAACTCAATATGTCAAAATGTTGGGGCTCCCAATCCTAAGAGGGAATTGAACATAATGGGTTCCAAATGTAGGGGGTTATAAGAATGGTCACCCATGTGGAGGGAGGTTCTACTGTCGAGAAGGGGCAAATGAAAGGGTGGCTAGGTGGGGCCACCAACTCGGTCAGGGAAGGGGGTCCTACAGGTTCAAGAGATAAGACCAAGGAAATGCATCAAATTTTCAAAGGGAAAGGATGTCCTATATTCCATATAAGGGGTTATACCTGTGTAGATTAGTTGTCAACTGAAACAAGTGGTGCTCAACGCGACTTGGACCTCTACACATTGAAATGATACTAAAGCATAAAATGTGCATCTGAAAATAAAACCAAATATATAAGCAAAGTGTGACCTTAGAAATGTTTGAGATCATGCATGTGTAAAAATGAGTAGGGTTAATAGCCTGCCCCATGCTATGGGCATGGGGTTTGTGATTTTGGATCACATATGTGTTGGGTTGAACGATGGGCTCACTAAGATACTGATATAGATGTGACAGGTAAGGGTCAAAAAGATTGAGAATTCCCTGTATCCCATGGTCGAGGTAATTGATTATTCCCCCTAGCCTATAGGTGTCAATGTGGTGTGGATGTTGTCTTAGAGAGGGATCAATAAAGCATCGACCAACTGCTGCCAGATGGGTGTAATGTGAGGCTATTATCCATGGTGGAAAACTGAATTGATGAGATGATGATGGGGGATTCCCCTTGTGGGGTAGATTCCCACATTATCTTTGAAAAGAATGATGATGATGATGAGTAGGCAAGTTTTTGGGCATGCCCCCATGCTGTGGACATGTGATTTCCTCGTCAATTCGAATAGATCAATCAAAAGGATCAGTTGAATTTGATGATGCAACTATGGTGTGGACAGTTGAAATAGTATAAATGGTGTTTAGCTCAACTGACGAGGATTCCAGGGGGGTGGATCGCCTCAATAACCATAATCGAGGACTATAAGGATGGTTGTTGAAACTCATGGAACACCAACCGGTACTCTGGTAAGTCAGGGAAGTGGTGGGAATAATGGCCATAGATTCTACAAACTGTGCAAGATTGATTGGTTCACAGTCATTTGTTTCATTCCTGTGGGGGGTTGATAGTTGAACAACCTGAATGTTCTCGTTATTATCCAATGACTCCATATGGGCACGAAGGTCGAGTAGGTGAGGACAGTTATGGGTAGCATGACTCAAGGTAACGCATAAATCATATTTCATAAGTGTGCATGCTTGAGGAGGGGGGATCACGGCTTTGTTCGCAGTTTTCGATGTGTCAGTTTTCGTGTCTTTGCCCCCATCTCTTTTGGAATATTGGGGAGTAGGGTTGTGTGAAGTTTTTTCCAACACACCAGGAGGTGGATGATTAGTAGTGTTGATTGGTTGGAACGATTGGAGAATGACCTAGGGGTTTGGTGTGGGATTAGGTGTAGGTCGGTACCAAACAGGGAGCCCTAATGTCAATCCTAGAAGGCTCAGTGTTTCCATGATCGACACACTTACGAATCTTGATGGGGGGAACAAGAAAGGGGTTGTGTGGGTTGGGGTGGCTTCCACGTGACTAGGTACCGACAGCGTTTGAGGTTGAGGTGGTTGTTGGGGTTGTGGAAGAGGTACCAGTTGAGCTACAGGATGTGCTGTAGGAGCTGGTTGGCCTGATGAAATAGTGCATAAATCTGACATCTCGACGGTTGGTGGGGGTGGGGGTAAGGAGACAAAGGTGGAAGTCATTGGGGCCTCAGAGTAAAGACTCGTCCCTACAGTTGAAATCAATGGAGTATGTGTTCCAAGTAAAGGTTTTTCAACCATGGGGAGGACATTTTATGGCATAGCTGGGGCGGTCACTTCGTAGTAAGTGATTTGGTCAAGTTTGATGACCCAACCCTCATGGGGGAACATCATAAGTCAGAACACGGATGAGGGGACGACATTCATCGCGTACATGTAGTTTAATCCTAAAAGGAGGTTGTAATCGAGCTGAGCATTTACGAATTTGATGTCAATCAAGATGGTTTTTCCAGCTAGTTGGATGGGTATGTTGGAAAGCAAGTCTTGTGATTGGGCTGCACGACCATCATAAGCTCGAAGGGTCATCGTTGATTCTTGCAGAGGAGGGGATCCTAGTTTTTTTCCATATGAATGTGGACATGACGCATGTAGAGGCACCCTCATTGACTATGAATCAATGTATAACAATGTTTCAGATTGAAACTGAGATATGAAATGTAATAGACGAAGGCATGCGGGATTCTGAATTATCTAAGTCGAATGCCATCAGTCATGAGTCTGAAGGGTCGAAAAAACCTAATGTGGATAAAAATGCTTTTCGTTGTCCTGGGCTGTTTTTTAGAACTTCCAAGGCTGACATTGATCTAGATTTATGTGGGAACGAAATAAAAGAGCATATATAGAATCATATATAGAGATATATTGCAAAGAACACAATGATATAGTAAACACATTTCTATTAAATAACGGAAATAGAACAGACTCGAAAATACAACAACTAGAATGGTAGTAGCTATCTCTGAGAAGAGATGTGATCATTGTGATCATTTGTGCCAAGATGAATACAAAAGGAGGCCGAAAGTGCTTATTTATCATAAGCATGAGGGAAAGAATCCTAAACATCCAAAAACCTAACCCTAGAAGATGAACCGTCATAAAGTTTGTTGCCCCAAGGTGGTTAGTTGAATAGTCAACTTCCCCGGGTCATAAGTTTTTGCATACGATCTTCGTTTGGGGCGCTCGGTATCCCATTGGAAAGGTCTATATGAGATTTACAACTATTGGGAGAAGTGGGAGATGCCCCAAAAAATGTCATTTAAGGCCTCAAAATGGCTCCCGAAGTTCAGGACCTGAAAAACTGCTAAAAATAATAAATTACCAAATTTTCTGGAAAATTGTTTTGAGCCAGTTGGAGAAGGTGGGTCGCCACCGATATCCACCTAGATCATACATGGCAGTAGGGGACTGGGACAATTCATCCACAATGTTATAATTAGGGGTGACGCAAGCATTGGGGTTATTAGTAATGCGATGCAAAAGGAATTTGGGGGCTCCTTAATTCAGCAATTGTGAAAGGCGTAGTGACTAGTCAAGAAGGTTTGATGTAGTCACCTTATCTGCAGGTATGCTTTCCGTAGCCTAACCATATTGGTTACGAGGAGTATGGAGATTAGCATCGATCAATGACATCATTAGGAGGTGGTGAACTTCGAACTCAGAGACCTGACTTGTGGATGTGTCATAGGTGGCAGGTGGTTGTGTGGTGAGGGCCTCTTGTGTGGGTAGGGGGTTTTGCAATGTCATAGGTTGCGCCATGACAACCCCTTGCATGGGTAAGGGGTTTGGAAACAACATAGGAGTTTGTGTGGTTTGGGGTGGTTGAGGTTGTGCCTAAGGGGAGGCGGTAGTGTTGTAGTGGTTAACCTCATCCCAAAGTTGGCTGGCTCCAGCTAAGTGGGGACAATGGTGAGTATAGTGGCCATAAACATTACAAAAGGAACATGGATGGTTGGTTCACAACTGTGGGTTCTTACCCTATCGGGGAGGTTGATTGGGGTCTTGACTCATGGGATTGGGGCCATTAACTGGGGGGTTAGGAGGAGGTCCTCCCCTCCCTTGGCATTGATTGTTTATGTGATGTTGTCCTTGTCTTCCATCTTGTTGTCCTTGTTGGTTGTTTGGAGTAGGTTGGTTTGGTTGTTGGTTTTGACGAGCGTAAACCTATCATTGAGGTGCAGGGGGAGCCTGACGTTGGGAAGGTGAAGGGGTTTCCTATGGTGGATAATAGGTAGGGGAAGCTTGAGTTTGTGAGGGAGTGGAAGCGGGTGGTGGATGGTAGTAATTCGGTGGGGCCGCAGGAGGGCGATATGCTTGTTGGTTATGACCATAGTTATGTTTCGCATATGTGGGCCCATATGTTTGAGCATTGTGGGTCGGTGGCACATACAAAGGTGTTTCTCCAAAATGAGTTCTTGTACGTGAAAATTTGGGACCGCAACTTGGAGGCAAATTGCGCGAGTGTTGGAGGCATGTGCACAGGTTGGTAAGTTAGTGGATATAAAGTGGCTAATGGTGCCATCTACAGGATGGGATTCCCCCGGGGCGTCCTTCCGAGAAGTATAGCCACACATGGCGTTTGGTAATATGGTGTATAGGTGGCCCGATTGGGCGTAGATAAGGTCAAATGGTTTGGATTTAAGGATAGCCTCTTCTTCGGTCTAGGGTCGCTTGAATGCCACATCCTTGGCGATGGCTGGTATGAGGGACTTCATGAACCAATCTTAAAAGATGCGTTCGTTTAATTTAATCTTACAAAAACTGCGACATTTACACCATTCATGGATATGGTCTGTGATATGGGTAGCCGTATTTTGTCTGCAAGATAAGAGGATATCAACACCAGCATCATAATGAATTGGTAACTAGAAGAACTGTAGGAAATTCAAAGCGAGGGGAATGAATCAACAAACGATTTTACAATGTGATTACTAGATTATGTATTTTTCAATGCTTTTATTCTTAAATTTTTTCTAACTATTTCCAAACTCCTAGATTTTAGAAAAGATAAAGATAATTAACATTTACCAACATCATATTTAGGTTCAAAATACTGTTGAATAATTTGTGAAAAATGGTGATTGATAGTCTGTATAGGTATCTTACCTTCCATGGAGGACAAGGCGCTCTCGTCTACTTGTATGTGTTTAGAAGTTTTATTTCACCGACATGAAGGTTCAGTAATATTTCAACAAGTGGAGTGAAATTGACATCTATTGTAGTTTGGATACTTTGCTTTGGATATTGAACCACCTAGGATGGTTGTTGGCAAGCAGCATCAGGAATAGGTTCACTAAACTCTTCACCAATATGTTCAACAAATGATTTCATAGTATTGGTATCCTCCCCATACCTTGCTTCTAATAACAAACTATTGTCTTCATGGACAACTCTATGATCAGCATGTGATGAACTCAGGAATGAATTTTGGATCGGTGGGTCATGGTTAGATGTCATTGTAGCTAGTGTTTTCACACAAGCTAGTGCAGAAGAGAACTTAATTAGGAATATGGAACCCTTAGTAACGGTTCGTGAATGGGTAGTGTGTGAGTGTAAACAAAAATTAAAAATGCTGGAAATTATGGTAGTAAAATAAAAATCTAAACTAAAATTCTAAATACCCAGAGATATGCCACGAGAATCAAATAATATTTTTTCTATTATAAAAAATGGTTTTACAACAGGTGAAAATGGGTGGTCTACCGGCTTAAGGAACTTGAGGTACAGAGCATGCAAGTGGATATCTCTTGTGGCTTTGTGTGTGAGGGAAGTGCAGTAAACATAAGTAATGATTAGTAAAACTAGAACTAAACTATGCAAATAGGAAAATAACCCAAAGTATGATGGCTTATGAGCCATCAATGAAAAAATAAAATGAAAATATTATGCGGTGAATTGAGAACTAAAAAGAAAATATTATGCCGTAAATGTGAATAGTAATAGTGAATGTGAAATTGTAATAGTAAAAACAAGCAATCAACTTTAAATTTTCCCTTAAAACACACACACATAAATCACATGAAATTATCTAATATCTTTTATTAAAAGAATTCGGCTTATACATGAATAGAGAATACCTCATACAATGGTGGCCCTTGCAGCTAGGCCGAGTGTGTCTCTCTTGGTTCCAGGCAGACGAATGTCTCCCACACTTTGTCACGGAGGTGCCGAAGTTCAACCGGGGTAAAATGAGAACAATAACAGAGGATTAATGGCTCATAGGGAATTCCGACAGAGTAACGGTGCTTAGTGTGGATATCATAAATGGGAACCTCCATATCACATAATTAGGAGAATACTTAGGATTTAGGGTTTCCAAACCATGGTGGTTTTTCCATTTTAGCGCTACTCATTTTTGAATTTGAGAGGGATTTTCTTTTAATGTGGACTTTCCCAAGTTTTGGTGGCTTTTCCCCTATTTTGGTGGAGATCCCCTAAATTTTTGGGATAAGTCCACTTTCCATGGTGGATCGATTTTTCTTTGGATTTTTTGGTGTATGAAGGTTCACCATATTGATTTTTTGAAAATTAATGGTGTGGAAATGGTAAGTAGGCTATGATGTATGAACGAGTTTTTTGTGTTAACAGTCATAATCATTGAACCAATGGGAATTGATGATGAACTCGTATTTTTCACTCTGAAATTTAATCACTTCGATTGATGTAGTGAGCTATTATCCATTGTCTGTCATGTTGAATTCATAAGCTTCAATTGTGGAGGGGTGGGAATTTCTCTCTCATTAGTTGAATGTCTATGGTTCCATTATTTCCTTTGTTCTTCCATTTCCTCTAGTGTAACCTATTTCCTTGAATATTTTTGGTTTCTACTATGTAAATTCCCCATAAAAAAACTATGAAAGATTATAGATTGCCTCTAAATTTGATTAAAAAAAAGAGAATTATCGAGCTTGAAACTATTATCTACGTGGTTGTGGATGCTTTCTCCTGTAATGAAAAGAGAGATATTAGCCTATGAATCAACATTTTTTATTAAAACAACACATATGCATTACAATGCACAAGCATTACCAAAAAGCTAAATTTAAACAGTAAATACATTAAATGTATAGAATTCCATAATGCATATGCACTATAATGTGTGATGCATTATAACACTATGTGTTATGGAGGCCTATGCATCCATAGAAAAAATGAATGCACTTAGATGCAAAGGTTTCCATTTCTACTATGAATTCCATAATGCATGTGTTATAACGCATATGCATTATAACTCACATGCGCTATGGATTTCATAGCAGTAATGGCAATCTTTGTATATATTTGAATACTCATGTGATCTATGGATGCATAGAACTCCATAATCGATGATCATTATAATGCATATGAATTATGGATATCTATGCATCCATAACACAAATGAATAATCAAATATACAAATATTTCCATTTCTAATGTAAATACCATGACACATGTGCATTATAATGCACATGTGTTATGGAATTAATAATATAAATGGAAATATTAGTATATAAATATATAGGTAGTGAAATAAGGGGAGGGGGAGCAAGGATTTGTGGGAGAAAGGGACCAAGTGAAGAAGAGAGAGAGAGGGAGGGAGGAAGTGTGGAAGGGATGGTAAGAGAGAGAGAGAGAGAGGTGGAGAGAGAGTGAGAGAGGGGGACTAAGTGTAGGAGGGAGATGGAGAGGGAGTGTGGAAGGGATGGGTAGATAGAGATAGATAGTGAACAAAGGGGAGGGGCTGCAAGGGAGGGGTTGTGGGAGAGAGTGGTTGAGTGAAGTATGGAGAGAGAGGGAGTGTGGAATGCATAGAGAGAGAGAGAGAGAGAGTTAAGGAGGGAGAGAGAGAGGGAGTGTGGAAGGGATGGGAACAAAGAGAGAGAGAGGGAGTGTGGAAGGGATGGGAATAGAGAGAGGGGGGGGGGGAGTGTGGAAGGGATGGGAATGAAGAGAGAGAGGGACTGCATGAAGGAGGTAGAGAGAGAGGGAGTGTGGAAGGGAGAGAATGTGAGTGAAAAAACAGGAGTGGGGAGCAAGGGAGCGGTTGTGGAAGAGAATGAATTAGTTAAGGTGGGAGATAAATAGGGAGTGTTGAAGGGATGGGAAAAGAGTGAGATATATATATAGAGAGAGATATATATAAAGAGATAGAGAGGGACTCAGTGAAGGAGGGAGAGAGAGGAGTGTGGAAGATATGGGAAATGAGTGAGGGAGAGAGAGATAGGGGGGGACTAAGTGAAGGATGGATGGAGACAAAGGGAGTGTGCAAGGGATGGGAAAATATAGAGAGAGTGAGAGAGAGAGAGATAGTTAGTGAAGAGAGAGAGGGACTAAGTGAAGGAGGAAGAGAGAGATGGAGTGTGGAAAGGAGAGAGTGGAAGTGAACAAAGAGGAGTGTGGAAAGGAGAGAGTGGGAGTGAACAAAGAGGAGTGGGAATAAAGGGATGGGTTTTGGAAGAGAGAGAATTAGTTAATGTGGGAGAGAGAGAGAGTCTAGAAGGGATGGGAAAGGGGAGAGAGAGAGAGAGAGAGAGAGAGAGAAGGAGTGTGGAAGGGATATAAAAGGGAGAGAGAGAGAGAGAGAGAGAGAGAGGAAGGGATGGGAAAAGAGTGAGGGGGAGAGAGAGCGGGGGGGGATAGTCTGGAGAGAAAGTGAGTGAGAAATAGAGTGGGAGAGAGTGAGAGAGAGAGAGAGAGGAAGAGGGGGGGGGGATAGAGTGATATTTATAGAGATAGGTATAAAGAGAGGGAAAGGGGGAGAGAGATAGAAGAGAGAGAGAGATAGAGAGAGAGAATAAGTGAAGGAGAGAGAGAGATAGAGGGAGATGGGTAGAGAGAGAGAGAGGGGGGGAGAAAATGAATGGGAACAATGAGCAAGGGAGGG